>OY747716.1:28442317-29042317 GCA_963556495.2 Valencia hispanica
ATAACTAATACTATACTGTTGTTTATATGCTTGGCTTGCTGTACATAAATTTGATTATTGAAAAATGTGTCCTTTGTTGAGCAATTATGACTTCAAAATCACGGTATGGGCTACTAACGGAAATTCATTTGTACCGACAAAAAATAAATTTGAAAAAATAAAAAAATATCACACGCGCTCTCAAGTCCACCAGTGGGTACTACCATTGAGCTTTTTTGACCTAGGACACCCTGGTAAAAAACTCTTGTATTTTGGAAAATTGTTGTTTGTTATTGTTCCACATACATGTATAGTAACTTGCTGTTCAAAAAATGCCAAGAACTTATTTCTTCATCTATTGTTTCATTATCTCAGCCTTATCAGGCAGGTAAGCATAAACACTAACTGAGACTGAACTATTTGGCGATTAATTATTCTTGAATCCCAGGTGGTACCCCAAACTTGGTCATTTTTACATAAAATTATAAATCTTATTAATAATTGCCCTAAACAATTACTCATAATTATTCATAGCAAAAACCTACCTATCTGTGTCACCAACAACTGTCTTCCAGCTAAATTGCTGAAGGAGGTGTTTAGTACCATTGGCCCTGCTCTTTTGACTTCAACTCAATCAACTTCTGTCTTACCTCAGCAACCGTGCCAATTCGTTTTAAACATGCTGTGGCCAGGCCCCTTCTAAAAAAAAAAACTCACCTTGATCCCTCGGTTTTATCTAATTTTAGACCAATTTCTAATTTATCTATTCTTTTAAAAGTTTTTGAGAAAATAGTTTTACCTCACTTTAAACTTTTTTTAAAAGCAATGGCATGTTTGAAAAATGTCAGTCTTGTTTTAGATCAAGACATAATTCAGGAACCGCTTTACTAAAAATACACTATGACTTAGCCATGTCTGTTGATCATAAGTGTCCTGTGGTTCTGGTTTTGTTTGACTTCACAGCAGCCTTTAACACAGTGGATCATTCTGTTCTTTCATCCCGGTTGAACCACTATGTTGGTATCCATGGCACAGCACTTGAGTCCTTCACCTCCTATCTGACAGATAGAACATTCTCTGTTATGATCGATAATTTGGCCTTTTGTAGTGCTCCTCTTTCCTGTGGGGTTCAACAAGGCTCTATCCTTGGCTCTCTTATTTTTACTCTATATGCTGCCACTGGGAACAATTATAACCCAGCACCAGCTGTCCTTCCACTGTTATGCAGATGATGCCATTTATTTTCCCGAGGCTGACTGGCTGTACCCCTAGGAGCGGAAACAAGGAAAACTCTAAACATTGGCTTCTGCGGTACTGCTGAGACGGTGTTCACTGAGCATATAAATTCATATTAAGAATTATATTACATAAACTATTAAAATATGCCCTTATAAGCCTATATGTGTTTTGTGGACTTGGAGAAGGCGTTCGACCGTGTCCCTCTGGGAATCCTGTGGGGGGTACTCCGGGAGTATGGGGTACCAGGCCCCTTGATACGGGCTGTTAGGTCTCTGTACAACCGGTGTCAGAGTTTGGTTCGCATTGCAAGTCCTGAGTGCTGTAGGGGGTACTCTGGGAGTATGGGGCTTTGTTATGGGCTGTTAGGTCCCTGTCCTTGTCCCTGTCAGAGCTTGCTTTGCATTGCAGGCAATAAGTCGGGCTCGTTTCCGGTGAGAGTTGGACTCCGCCGTGTTTGCCCTTTGTCACGATTCTGTTCTTAACTTTCATGAACAGGATTTCTAGGCACAGCCAAGGTGATCTGTTTCTTTGGCCTCGGGATGGGGTATCTGCTTTTTGCAGATGATGTGGTCCTGTTGGATTCATTGGAACGTGATCTGCAGCTTTCACTGGAGCGGTTTGCAGACAAGTGTGAAGCAGCTCGGATGAGAATCAGCACCTCCAAATCCGTGATCATGGTCTTGAGCAGGAAAAGGGTAGAGTGCCTTCTCCCGGTCAGGGACGAGGTCATTCCCCAAGTGGAGGAGTTTAAGTATCTGGAGGTCTTGTTCACGAATGAGGGAGAAATGGAGCAGGAGATCGATAGGCGTATTGGTAAGGCGTCTGCAGTGATGCGGGCGATGTACCGGTCTGTCGTGGTGAAGAAAGAGCTGAGCCAAAAGGCGAGGCTTTCAATATACCGGATGATCTACGTTCCTACCCTCATCTATGGTCATGAAGTCTGGGTGGTGACCGAAACAACGAGATCACAGATATAAGCGGCTGAAATGAGTTTCCTCCGCAGGGTGTCTGGGCATTCTCTTAGAGATGGGATGAGAAGCTCGGTCATCGGGGAGGGACTCAGAGTAGAGCCACTGCTCCTCCACATTGAGAGGAGCAGTGGAGTCAGTTGAAGTGTTTGGGCATCTGGTTAGGATGCCTCTTGGACGCCTCCCTGGTGAGATGTTCCAGGCACGTCCCACCAGGAGGAGTCCCAGAGGAAGACCCAAGACACGCTGGAGGGACAATGTTTCTCGGCTGGCCTGGGAGCGCCTCAGGATTCCTCCCGAGGAGCTGGCCCAAGTGGCTGGGGAGAGGGAAGTCTGGGTCTCCCTGCTAAGCTGCTGCCCCCGTGACCTGACCTCCACCTCTCTAGCCTTTTCCTCTACGTGCACCCTACTCTCACTGCAGATCACAATGTCATCTGCAAGCATCATTGTCCATGGAAACTCCTGCCTAACCTCACTTTAAAACCTAAAAGTATAAATAAAATAGAATCTTTTCCATAATAGATTTTTATCAAAAATTTAAAATTGTCTTTTTAAAAGGTCACGAGCTCTAAACATGTTTAGCTGAAGCCAGGGCAAAAATGGCTCTTTGGAGGGTAAAGGTTGCAGATCCCTGGTCTAGAAAAAAAAGCTTGTACCCAGGATCCCGATCTTTTGATCATGATCCATATCTCATAACCATTGATAGGTATATGAAGAGTTTTACCAATTACTGTAGACATTAAGCCAGTCCGTCTATCCATATCCTGCTCCATCACTCCAGGAACAGGACACTAAGATACATAAACCTCTTGTGTTTAAAGGGCCTATATCATGCAAAATCAACTTTTAAGCTTTTGACCAGGTTATATTTTTTTTCCCTCATCAAAATTATCACTAAAGCGGTTTTTGGCTTCACACGTGAGTCCTGCTGTCTGAGGAACATATTTGCTGCTGATCCGCCCTGCTCCTCCAGAAATGGTTGGAATTCATTTACGGGAGCTCACAAGAACAGCGCAGAATGTTTTTGTCTGTGACCATCCTTTTGCAGATGACTGCTTTATGAACATTCGCCAGTACCAGAGTGGATTCTTTGACCGATTATTTCATCAAACTGGTTCCATTCCGACTTTAAAACCACCAGGTGGAGAGGTCAGAGTGGTGAGTAAAACCAAAATGCTAACCCCTAGCTGCTAGTTGAATGGTTCCCAAGCTGAGTTAGCCAATAATGAAGATGTGTGCACAACGTGGTAAAAACATTCTTTGACATCTTCATACTGGTTGTCTAATGTCCTGACTTACTGTTATACTAATTGTGTTGTTACAGTATACTAATACATCATGAAATGGGTGGGACTCACTCGGGTGGAGGCGGGATTGCAGCAAACTGAGCACTTTTTTTCCAGGTTGAAAATTGTTTCAAGAACAAATATATTTCAGATCAAATGACATCTCCATAGTGCCAACGGTAATATCGTATCATACATGGGTCTACTGTTGCTCTGAAAATGGCATGATATACCTTTAAAACAGAAATCACCCCCAACCGGGAGGGTTCAGTCTAACCTTTTTGAAGTTGAGAACCATGTCCTCAGATTTGTAGGAGCTCTTTGTACCTCCCATCGTGGCCGCTTTACACTTGGTTACAGCTTAAAGGTTCTTGTTTGAAGGCACCAGCAGAACAACATCATCTGCCAAAAGCAAACGAGAAATCCAAAGTTTTCCAAACCAGACATCCTTCTCTCCACAACTACGCCTTAAGATGCTGTACATAAACACCACAAACAGGGTTCATGACAAGGAGCAGCTCTGGCAGCACCCAGAAGAGGCTCATAGAAAGCGGACACAGCTCTTGCTTTGCTCATATAAGAACCATAGTCCTTAGGAACAAACCATAGTACCTTCCATGAAATGCCTTGAGGGACACAGTCAAGCCTTCTACAGCTCCATAAAACACAAGGAACTGAAAAATCAAATTCCCTTGACCTCAACAACTTTGCAGGGAAAACATCTGGTACACTTCTTTAAAAGAAAATTGCTCCTCCAGAATCCAAGGTTTGACAACATAACACCACACAAGTCAAACTAAAAATAGATAATTGGTCAGTAAAATTTTAGTTACACATTTCAGACTATCTTGATTCATCTAATCACTCGAGAAAAATCTGGACCTATAATGTTCCCTGCAGAAAAACAAAATACCTTCACATGTAATTCCTAAAAATGTCAGTCCGCTCACTGTTTTGTCATTTGAGTTTGTGTCTTCTTTTATCAAAGCAGAGCCCAACAAACATGACCTTCTGTCCTTGTTTCTGTTATGCAGGAAGGGGAAGGAAGTACCAACATCTCAAGATGAACAGGATAGGAACAAGAGGCTGTGACCTTTATGATCATCATTATGAACGTGTTTGGCCCCCCTACCTTAACCCAACCCCCCTCTGGATCAAATGTTACAAGCAAAAGGAAAAGCCTCTTGGCCCACTGGCTCCAGCTAGAGTGACTACTCCATCTAGGAAATAAACAAAGCTAAAGCCCAGCGAGAGAGAATCCAAAGGCAAACAACACACAAACACAATTTAGTGAACTACCTGGATCTCTTGGAGCCAGAAAATTCTCTTTGTCTGTTTTCCTCATTAGGCTAGATTTTCTTGAACTCCCTGCTGCCCTCTCTGCAGACATAAAACTGATTAAAAAGTAATAGTGACTTACCTGTTGACCAAGGCATCATAAGCATAAATGACAAAACAGCTCTACATAATAAGCGAATTATTTTGAAGGTCTAAAACAAATGTTTTTTTGATTTTTCCGTTTGTGGTGTTCATTGTTTTGTAAAAGAATGACTCAGTTGTCTTTGAACAAATGTATTTATTTTCAATTGATTTAAGGGATTAAAAATAGTTTTAAACATTGCAATAACTTTACACATGCTTCTGTTAATGTGGGGAAAAAACAGAGGGGCCAATTAATCCATTACCAAGCCCAAAGGAATAAATTAAGTTAACTTGTGGCTAAGATCTTCCCCCAGAACAACCCCCCATTGATGGATGGATGGATAGATAGATGCATTGTAAATACAAACATTTTTCATACCTTAGTTTTTTTTTTCTTATACTTGTCCAAACTTGGAAAATCCTTTAATCAAATTCCAAGCTATTTCAGCCTTTTAAAAACTGCATATGAACCCAATTATTCCAGCATCTTTTTAAGCTGAGTTTAGATTTCTTCTTCCCATTGAGCCCCTGCTAAAATTGTCATTTAATGAGCTCATAGCAGTCCAAGATAAACACCAGCCTCCACTTCCGCCCACCATCATAAGTTATAATTGTTCACTATGTGAGAGATATATTCAAACATTTCCTTGGAAGCTTCTTCCGCTTTCAGATTATTCTGGAAGCGAGGTGTATTTAAAATGTGAGGGAAAATATCCAAAGAAAATTCCAAGAAAAGTCAAAATTAGACTTCTGAGGATCGACACCGTGAAGATACGATCTGCATATTTTCCCACAAGAGGGTGAAAAACATACACTCAGGGACCTCAGACTTTCCCAGAACAAAACTCCCTCTAACCTCAATGCTAAAACATGTGTTTGGGGTAAGCATTGTGTTTTGGTCCCACAGATCAGGAGAGGCAATCTCTACACCTTAGTACAACTTTGCCAACCAACCGGAGCGTCATTGTTCTGCAGCAATTTCTAACCTCAGAGGAATTCCTCCTCCAGGAAATATGGCTTACAAGACGCCCAGCCACTCATACCCTTCACCCTTCTGGCACGGTCTGCTTTGTGATCTGCTTTTCCCTTTCACCGCCTCTAGTAATCTTCAACCTGCCTCTGTCCCTGCTCGTACTCAAAACCTCCAGGATTAGGACACCCAATGGCAGCACGGAGGGGTGCCGGCTCCCCTCTGACCTGTAGAGACACGGGGAATTGTGTGACTCCTAACTGGCTCGTGTTTGGGAAGCAGGGGTACTGTTGTTCCCCTGATCAGATTAAAGTCTGACATGTGACCTTTCTCCACAGCAGGGCATTTCTTTGATCATCCTTAGTATCTTCCATAATGCTCACCAGGATCTCCAAGAAGATCAAACTCTTCATCTCTAACAATCTAATTTCATTCAACACCATCAGATAAAATACATTAAAACCAGTCGCACTCATATTAATCTGAGCCTTCAATCCAAACCTTCCGGACCAGGACAGAAAAGCCTCACAAGGATCCGTCACCTCTGAAATGAATCCCTGCCACAACACTACAGGGGAGATAAAGGAGGGGTGGCTACATTCCCAACAAAACCCCTATCTGTTATTGATGCCAGACAGAGCTCCATCCTCTCTTGTTCTCTTTCGTTCCAATTGGAAACATCTGGATGGCGGCGGCAAAGGATTTGATGCAGATACCCATGCGTTTCATGAAAGCAGCACTGAACACCAAGCATCCTGCTTTAAACTGTCTCCTACCCACCTGACTTTGATGTAAAGCCATTAGAAGGACAGAGTGTGTCTCAAGTGATGCGGTGGCAAGCCAGGTGTTATCCGCGCCCGTGCTAATGGTTTTCACTCAAGTCCACCTGTGATGTCTTTGACAGAGCTTGCACCATATGGATCTGATGAGATGGTAAATGCTTTCTCCTGTGTTGCAAGGGGTGTAATTATGGGATGCCGTTGTAATCCTGCACATGACAGGAATTAGTAGCATTGGTGTGAGAAATTCACACTGTGGTGAGATGCAGACATCTTTATTTAAGCCTCCTGATTTAATCTTAGGAGTATTTCTTGTATTGTTGTTACATTGTTTAGCTATTGTTGAGCTGGTGGTCATGTAAGCTGTAATAAAGCGTAGTGTGTTGCCTTTTAAATCAAGGCTAAAACTGATTTGTTTAGAGTTGCGTTTGATTAATATTCACCGGAACATCATTAATTTAGTCTATATTCCAACTTTTCATTACTTTCCTTTGTTATGCTACTGCAATGTAATGTTTTTGTTTGTTTCTTTTGTCATGCACATTAAATTGTCTGGTTGCTGAAATGTACTGTACAAATAAACGTGCCCTGTAAAGACATCTCTGCCTTTTTTACACATAAGCCCATTACAGCAACACATGTTATTGTATTGTATTTTAGTAGAACTTTGAAGTGGAGAAAAGAATCTGAAATGTGTGGTGAGCAGTGTGCATTTGTATTCAGCCCCCCTTTGAAGACTATGCCTCTACCAGCTTTGCACATCTAGAACATCTAGGATGTCAATTTCCAAGTCCTGGATTAAGATTCAGTGCTTTGGCAAAGTCATTCAGACATGAATATGCTTTGAGGTAAACCATTTCATTGCAGCTCTTGCTGTACATTTAGGATCTTTGTTGTATTGGACAATGAACCTCTGACCCAGCCGAAGTGTTTTGGAACCACAAACTGTTTTTCTACTGTATTTAAATATATTCAGCTTCCAATCAGCTTTCACCACCTTCCCTTTTGTTGCAGAAGAAGATATCCTCACATCATGATGCTGCTACCACCATATTTTCTATGGAGGATGGTGTTTTCTGGGTGATATAAAGAGTCTGTTTTTTTCAAGACGGCTTTTTGGACATGTAGGGAAAAGTGGAATTTTGGCCTCATATGAATAGAGGTTCTTCTTCCACATGTTTGCTATAGTGCCTTATGGCAAACCTTAAACAGAAATCATGGTTTTCTTTTTGCAATGACCATCTTAGTTGACTTCTGAAGGCAACTAGTCGCACTGGATTTTATTAGTGAAAATGCACACCAAAAAAGTCCAAAAGGTTATGAAAACTTTTGCAAGGCACTAAATTCCTTTTCACTCTGTACACCTCAGACTTTCAGTACAAATCAGAGACCTGTCATCTGCAGAAATACTCAGATGACTCTGCAATTGTTGGGTGTATCAGAGATGGACAAGAAGCTGAATACAGAGAGCTGGTGGACCGCTTTGTGACATGGTGTGGAAACAATTATCTTACTTTGAATGTGAATAAAACAAAAGAGATTATTGTAGATTTCAGAAGAAACAGGGATAAGTCAAAAACTGTTTCCATCAATAGAGAAGAAGTGGAGGTGGTTGAGGAGTATAAATACCTCGGAGTTCACCTTGACAACAGACTGGACTGCAGTCTGAACAGTGAAACAGTCTACAAGAAGGAACAGAGCAGACTGTACTTCTTGAGAAAGCTTAGGTCCTTCAAGGTTTGCAGCAAGATGCTGCAGATCTTCTACAAGTCTGTTGTGGAGAGTGTAATCTCTTCAGCCATCATCTGTTGGGGTAGCAGCATCAGAACCAGGGACTTAAAAAGGCTAAACAACCTGATAAAGAAGGCTGGTTCTGTTCTGGGGACAACTGTGGAACCACTGGAAATGATGATGCAAAGAAGGATTCTTCATAAAACCAAAAAAAACCCTAAGCATTCTCTTCAGAGGACTGTCATACAACAAAAGAGTGTTTTCAGTCTGAGGCTTCTTCGGTTTTGCTGCAACACAGACCGCTACAGGAAATCCTTCCCGCCCACAGCCATCATTATCTACAACAACTCCTTAAAGAATTAATTATATGAGCTACAGCAACACTTAAGTTCCCTCTGGGATTGATAAAGTATTTTTGAATTGAATTTGAATTGAAATATGAATATATGTGACCGTGCTGCCAGTGTTACACCATTTTCTGCCACACTATGAGCCTCAAACACCCCATGGTCAAACCGAGAAGAGGATCAAAGCAGTGCTCTAGCTGTGCAACTGCTCTTCAAATTTCACACATGGAAAAAAGAGATCTTAATCAAAACGCCTGCAAGACAAACGATCAATAACCTGTACATAAGACAACAACATCCAAGGATACAGGAAACCCTACCTAAGTTTTATGAGTTCTTTCTTGCTCTGCAGGCTGATGCACCATGCATATTGTGCAGACTGTCTATTTTTGTTTGTTTATCTATTTATTTATTTATCAGGGGATCATGGGGGGCGGGGGGGGGGACCAATGCAGCCTGGACCTTTTAAAAGCTCTTCATACACATAATGCACCACTCACCGAGAGAAAGTCCAGCGTCCCAACATAATCCCGTTCAGTCTTTAAAAGTTCATTTAGGACGCAGACTCGCAGCCGGAGCTGTTTCTCCAGATCCTTCCCGCTTTCAGCTCTGTGCTCGCTTCTACTCTCTTCAGTCATTCTGAGGGAACTTGTGGATGTAAAAAACGCTCTTTTCCTTCAGCAGGTCACAGTTTCACATCACCAAGTTGAGTTCAGATGCGGCAGGAGCAAGTTCGCAGCATGTTCAGAACTAACGGAGCAACCGGTGTCTGCGATTAATAGTCCGGAAACTTGCTAAGTGCAAAACAAAACAAAAGTTTCAAAACAGGAAGAAAAAAAAGATTCCCACCGGGTGTGTGGCTGAGGAGTGAGAACGAACTGAACTCCAGTTAAAAGTTAAGCCCATGTGACTCCTGTAAACCTTCATCCTACTCCAGCGTCCCAGCAGCCCTAAAAGTAGGGGACCAGTGTTAAGTCCGTGCTACAGCTTCCAGTTAAACATTTCAAAATAAAGATACCACAGGACGTTTGAACATCTTCAAGATTTTCTATTGATTCAAACCAGAAATTACCAGACGTTCACTTCACACAATCACTGTAGTAAGTTTGAAATGTGTGCTCTTATTCTATAATAACATGTGGAATTTCCGCAAATCTAGATAATACTAACATGCGATCGCTGGCCTTAGTTCAGTTAGCAAATGTATTAAAAGTAAAACAAAATAAATAAAAAATACGATGGAAACTTTGGATCTTAATCCAATAATAAAACATTGAATTATTATTGAATTGTTCTCACCTCTTTTCAGAGAAACAAAAGAAAGGAGAAACTGTGACAAAAAGACACTCGAATATCTCCACCCTATCTCTTATGTTCCCCACTGATCTCATGTTAAAAGCGGGGTTTATAAATGACCACTGACATCAGAAAATAAGCATTTGATTTTAAAATATAACCCAAAACATCTCATGGGATGATTATTTGAATCAGCTAAGAGAGGTGAGCTTAAATTGGAATACATTTATACCAGAAAACAAATGTTTTCAAGGGTCATTTTCAAACTTTATGCACATTTCTAATTTATGAATTCATTTTTACATAATTTGTTATTTTCATTATATATACATATAGTCCTGAGATCTCAACAAAAGGTAACCTAACAACAGTTAACACTGAAGCATGCAGGTCAAGTTTCATCTCATTAAAAAGCTGTTCCGAATAAAAAACAAGTTGCCTATTAAAGGAAATCAGCATCAGATCCATAATTTTTTACATTTCTCTTTTTTATTATTGTTTGTGTTTAATTTATTTTCACTGTTGATTATGATAATGGTTCCTTGCAGTCATCCTTTTTTCTTGTTCATGATCAGGACCTCAAAGTGTAATTATGTAGAGGGTTTCTAGTTTGAGAACTTCAGGGTCTCAACTTTGCTTTTTGCACATGATGTGGTTCTTTTGCCATCTTGACCTTGAGCTTGCTCTGGAGCCATTCAGAGCCAAGCATGGAGCAGCCAGGAGGAGAGTCAGTTCCTCTAAGTCAGGACCTTTGTTTCTCAACTGCTGGACTGCACTTTGCAGGTCAGAGTTCAGTCTGTGCCTCTATAGGAGTTAAAGTATCTTGGTGTCTTCGCTTGGTGTCACAGAAGATGGTAGGATGAAGCAGGAGATGGTTCTTCAACTGCACGAATGCATGAACCAAGCCAAAAAGCGAAATCCTCAATTTATGGTCGACCTACCTTCTACGTACAGTCACGAGATCCGAATGAGATCTCACATACAAGCAGCTGAAAGTAGCTTCCTTATCCTTAGAGACAGGGTGGACAACTCCGTCATATGGAGGGAGCTCAGATTACAGCTGCTCCTCCTTCACATCGAAGAAACTAAAATGGTTCAGGTAACTGGCCTTCACTGCACCACATTTAGGAGGTTTTCCGGGGCATGTCACACGGAAAAACCTTCCGATGGTACTATATTTCCCAATTAATGTGAAAATACCTTGGGATTCACCACTGAGCTGGAGAGGGTTGCTGGGATTGGATATAGGCCTATATAGGTTTCCAAGTAAAAAACAGTGGATGAAGGCATTGAATTAGTAGCTAATAAAAAAAAACATTTCAAATTGTGGTGTTGTTGACATTTTTGATAGATTTAACAAAAGAACCTCCAAAGACACATCTTCACAAAGCGTAAAAAGTATTGCCGGACGATAAAAGATCAGCAGGAAGACTGAACCCTTTAGAAAAAAAAACAAGGAAAGATGGATGGATTCCAGACATTTGAGTGCATTAGATATTACTTGTTAAACATCAAATGTTTACCGCTACTTGAACATTTGGTTAATAAATGTTGGTCGTGTTCCCTTTGCAATATTTAAGCCCAATCTTTTTATCTTAAACAGGCCACAAATGGTTAAAGATGAATGATAGCGCCATTTATTCTCTGAACTGAAGATGGAATCATCTGTCAGTTTGACGTGAAGAGATGCTGACAATGCAATCAAGACTTTAATGAGTTATTGATCTGTCTGTACTAAGGCAAATGTGGAAGCTGTAGAAAACAAAGTCCTATGAAAAGAAAACCCTAACTTCAAACAAAAAATGAGCAGCTTGTATAGGTCATGGCCTCTTGTGGTCCATGCATATATCTACCAGGGGAGCGTGCACAGTGATGTTTACCGAGGAATCAACTCCTGATTAAAACAGTTGGACGGATGCAAAGAAGCCTTCTGTTTGCAGAGATACATTCAGATGCATGTAATACTTCGACATGATATCAAGGAACCAGTAATGCAACAATTGTATGCATATGACTGAAATACCTAACTAGTGTGCAGAGGTGACATTTCCACCTGACGTCAGTCTCTCTGTGTTTCCAGCTACAATCTGTCTAAATACAAAGAGACACCACTTCAAGTCAGAACAAGCTCCAGTTGGTGGAGGCGATTCCCTCTTTCAAGGATCAGAAGAACAAAATATAGATCAGCACCAAAACGCAAAGATTTCGCCATTTGCAAAACTCTGTTGACTCATTAGATTTCCTAATATTCAATTTGGTATGTGTCATGTGGAAGACAGGCAATAAAACTGCTCACATACAGTCTGATCACTCGCCTGAGTGAGTCACAGAATAATCTGCACTAGAAGAGTCTTCATTGTCCCTTAATGACTGCATATCTTCCCGCGTGGCTCGAGTTTCCTTGCAGAGAATGTGAGCACAGAAGGGAAACCTCTTATTTTCAGAGGAAACAGGGCGCAGGTGGCCGGAGAAACGGAAATAAAATGTGTTCACGGACATGCTGTGATGTGTCTGGGACTTTTTAAAGGAGGAAATGTTTGTTATTCTTTTGGCAATATAACGAAATGGGAACGGTAAATCTATTACAATTTTCTTTTACGGTGCTTTGCAAAAGTATTCACACCCCTTGAGCTTTTCCACCTTTTGTCATATAATGCACTTCATTGAGTTTTAGTTGGATGTTAGTTGTGCCAAATTGTAAAGTTAAAGAAAAGCGATTTGTGTTTTTACATTTCTTTTAAGCAAAACAAAACAAAAAAAGTGAACTGGATAAAAAGCTTTTTGGTTATGTCTGAACCAAAACTCAATTTTATGTCCATTCTATGGACAAAATAAGTCAAGCTCAGTTAGATTAAATGAAGAGTATTTTTTATTTATTTTTTAGTATTTTTGCTAATTCTCAGATATGCTTTGGTCAGAAGTTTGACTAGGGCATTCTAACACATTAATATTCTTTGATCCAAATCATTCTGTTGCATCTCTGGCTGCATGTTTAGGGTCAAAGTCTTGCTGGAAGGTGAACCTCTGTCCCAGTCTTAAGTCCTTTGCAGCCTCTTTAAGGTTTTAGTTTGCATAAACAAATTCATATTCATCCCAGTATAATGATCTACATATTGTGCGTGCGTCCTGACCTGCAAGATATTTTCAAAATGATATTAAAAAGTGATCTTGCCCCAAAGCTTCATAATCTGGTAAATCTTGTTCTGTTAAACTGAACCGATCTAAAACTGCAGTTAGACAAATTTAACAAGCAACGAGATGCACAGATCAAAACAGTGATATTTAATTAAACAGCCTGTGTTTAATTAGGACAGAACCTCCACTTGCTAGGAGCTGAAAACTCCCTGAGTGCTCCTCACTAACACTGCAGAACTGAGGCGGCCTGTTGAGATGTTGGCTGAGTATTTATGTATTGAATTAGACACAGCAAAAGCCGTTCTGCGAATGGATAAATAGAAATATGATCAACACTAAACCCAGCCTTACATTCTTAGAGAAGATTTCACTGGAAGCCACTATGATGAGCCAGGGATTAGCATCTCAGTTACTGAAGATTCATCCGAATCCTTTTTTGCAATGAATTCATGCCCTTTGTTGCACAAACGACCTACTTTATCAGAGTCTTTACTCCACAGAACTGCTGCAGGTTTTGGAGCCAGTTTTGTAAGGTGAGATAAGGACATGGCTTTTTAACACGTTGATCTGTAGTGTACTCTGGTGGTCAGTTGTGGTAATGCAGCCTTTAAGTGGGTTTCTGGTAGAAGCTGTTGCAGTGATGCCTTTTGGCTGCCACCAGAGGGGAGTGTTGTACATCATTGGACGAATGATGCTGATCAAATTTGAGTTTTTACTTAAATTGACTGGTTCAAAATAGGCCTATTAATAGATAGAATCCTTTGTTGAAAAATAAAATACTGAAATGAGGTTGATTTAAAAAAAGAGACATGAAACATGGATGACATTTGCAGCAGAACAATCACATTGTCGTTTAATTTTACAAGAAACAATTAAAGTAACTTTCAACACCATTAGATTTTGCCACTCATGACACTGGTCTGTGGAATTGCTGCTGGTGACTTAAGCTCTAACAGGAATTCCTCCTTTCTTTCCACTTGAAATTATTATCAGACTGATTCGAGCATGAGTGGTGACAATGGGTATAAAGAGGTTTTTCATTATTTCCACAGATCAGTTTCATTTATCAGTTCATAGCAAATATAAAACAATGCATTTCTTGCATAGCAGGATTATCAGTCACATTGTTCAGATGTATTTACACTGATACAGAGTCTGCATTTTCTTTCCTGGTAGCATTTAAATATGTGTACAAGAAATAAATCGTAAGATAAGAATGTAATTTCCT
This sequence comes from Valencia hispanica, assembly GCA_963556495.2. Classification (NCBI taxonomy): domain Eukaryota; kingdom Metazoa; phylum Chordata; class Actinopteri; order Cyprinodontiformes; family Valenciidae; genus Valencia; species Valencia hispanica. The sequence goes on from OY747716.1 coordinate 28,456,698, forward strand.
TTCATTCACAGAAAAATGACTTGAATTGAGTACATTTCTGCAAGAGAAAAGTAATTCTATGCTTCTGAGTTCAACTAGGTTACAATCACTGCATTGTGGTTAGTTTACACTAATTCATGGTGCAGTGGTGTGCAACAAGAGGACAAGATAAGTGGTGTAATAAAGTCCTGGTATGTTGCAAACATCAACTTGTTTGTTTGTAAATATGAAAGGTCTGGAAGGTTGGATTTTTTAGGTCAAAGGTGTGTGGTTTTTACTTTTTTAAATCAGGAATATCACAAAAATCCCAGCAGCAGCAATTGCACAGTTTTGAATAGAGGTAAAATAATCCTAGCAGGGCGAAATAAAATAAATAAAATTGTAGTTTTTAAATAAACGAGCAAATCAAATACCATCAAAATAAAAACCAAAAAAAGAAATATGTCCTCTGTGGCTAATACCTGAGAAAATGGGTTATACTAAGTGAAACAAATGTGTTTCAGCATGTTTCCATCCTCCTCCTCTGACATTTGACTACAGATCTTTTTGACAACAGAGACAGCTTTTCATTGTTTCCTCTGGTTTTCTATCAGCATCCTGCAGCAATTGTGTCATTTCTGACATTCCTCTTATGTTTTAAAACTCTTATAGGTTGGTTAAATCTTTCATGGAGTTCTTGATTTTAGCTCTGTCTAGCCTTTTTTTAAGTATGACATTAAACAGATCAGTTGTGAATGTATGTTATAGTACAGTATTCGAAAAAAGTATGTATTTTCTTACAGTTTTTATGGCAAACTTAACTATTTCAGATTATGAGATATTTTTTAGTATCAGACATAGATAATCACAGAACACACACATCTATTATAATTTATTAAATGACTGTGCAAAACATAATTATCCAAATCAACCTGGCCATCTGATATTAGTTGTTTGATAATCTGAAACATTTAAATGTGACAAAAAACAAAAACAAAAGAAATCTGTAAGGGAGCATATTCTTTTACACAGCAATTCATTCAACTTTCTCCAGCAGTCAAATGCTACTCGTTTCATTTCCTCTCTCATGGTCATTTGGTCAGAGATGTGAGCTTAGAACTCTGCTCAGGGTCAGCTTCGATCAGTCATGTCTTGTTAAGGCACCGTGTTTTAACAAGACCTCACACAACCGCACTACAACCTTGCTGTCTGACTGCAAGTTTATCAAAGAGGCCTTTCACAGTCCTCAGAGCACACTCATGAAAGGAAATGGTGACTTGCCAGCCTTGGGTGCCACTCGAAGGGTTTTGAATTAGATTTAGAAAAGAAAAAGAAAAGACTGACATCACCGCAGACCACAACCCAAAACCCACAGTAATACCCGCCACATACCCAGAAATGCAGCACTGCATTTTAAAAACACCATAAAGCAAAGTTCAGGCAGTACCATATAACACCATACCTAGCAATTTGATAAACGCCCAACTTTTACATTCCAGTTTTTTTTACTCAAACTATAAGCCCTTAGAACATCATCTGCACAGAAGAAAATGGAGAGAATTTTATGAATACGTGTCTGTGTGCAGCTGCTGCTTAGATCCACATTATTATGCAGGCGTTTAATGTTAGTTCTGTAAAATGACTCCTTAAGGAAAACCCTGCTTTTTAACCATGGAAAATTCATCTTAAAGTTTTAAAAAGTCAGCAAGAGGAGGAGCCCTTTTATATGACATCTAAACCAATATGGCATTCATTCAAATTCTTGTTTAGCCTTTATTTTATATTTTTACCAGATCTAGCAAAACATCTAGTTTTAGCCTCCAAGTCACTGAGAGGTTGTTTAATACTGTTCAAAGAGACATTATGCTTTATTTTCAGGCATTTTCCCCACAATTCCAGGCATTATGAAATACTTTTTTCCTCATTTTTTTCCCAATTTTGTTTGGACTTTTCTTAATAACAGCACAGGGACAACCTGGGACTGAAAATGGCAAACACCTGAATGTCTTTGATGAATGTAAGTTTAAAAATATAAAAGCAGATGGACCCAAATAGTCTCGTAGATTAAAATGTAACAGTGCCTCACTTTGCGAGTTCACAAACCAGACCATCCACCAGAACCGTATATCAGAAAAATGTATAAGAGGTTTTTAAAATGTGTAATGAAGTTCTATGGCAAACAGGACCCACAGCATTTCAAATATATGAGAAGAAGCATGTATATAATTGCCTCCACATAACCCTGAATAGGCATAAATGGAGCAGCAACGACCCTCTATTTAGTCTCTTTTATCACCGTCTGTGAGCCTTGACAAGTGGAGGACAAGTGGAGGACCGTAACAGAGGAAGGAGGCAGGCAAGATTGTTAAAGTGGACATTTCATGATAAAAAAGATGAAGATGCTGTGAAGGAAAAACTAACAAGGAGAAAAGAAACAAGATTACAGGTTGATAACAGGAGATCTGGTATGGGACTCTAGGGATTCAGAAGGCAAAAAAGACATACAGTGGCTTGCAAAAGTATTTGCGCCCCTTGAACTTTTCCACATTTTGTCACATTACAGCCACAAACATGAATCCGTTTTATTGGAATTCCAGGTGAAAGACCAATACAAAGTGGTGTACACGTGAGAAGTGGAACGAAAATCATAAATGATTCCAAACTTTTTTACAAATAAATAACTGAAAAGTGGCGTGTGCGTAATTATTCAGCCCCCTGAGTCAATACTTTGTAGAACCACCGTCTGCTGCAATTACAGCTTCCAGTATTTTAGGGTATGTCTCTACCAGGTTTGCACATCTAGAGACTGAAATTCTTGCCCATTCTTCTTTGGAAAACAGCTCCAGCTCAGTCAGATTAGATGGACAGCGTTTGTGAACAGCAGTTTTCAGATCTTGCCACAGATTCTCGAATGGATTTAGATCTGGACTTTGACTGGGCCATTCTAACACATGGATATGTTTTGTTTTAAACCATTCCATTGTTGCCCTGGCTTTATGTTTAAGGTCGTTGTCCTGCTGGAAGGTGAACTTCCGCCCCAGTCTCAAGTCTTTTGTAGACTCCAAGAGGTTTTCTTCCAAGATTGCCTTGTATGTGGCTCCATCCATCTTCCTATCAACTCTGACCAGCTTCCCTGTCCCTGCTGAAGAGAAGCACCCCCAGAGCATGATGCTGCCACCACCATATTTGACAGTGGGGATGGTGTGTTCAGAGTGATGTGCAGTGTTAGTTTTCCGCCACACATGGCGTTTTCCATTTTGGCCAAAAAGTTCCATTTTGGTCTCATCTGACCAGAGCACCTTCTTCCACATGTTAGCTGTGTCCCCCACATGGCTTGTGGCAAACTGCAAACGGGACTTCTTATGGTTTTCTTTTAACAATGGCTTTCTTCTTGCCACACTTCCATAAAGGCCAACTTTGTGCAGTGCATGACTAATAGTTGTCCTATGGACAGATTCCCCCACCTGAGCTGTAGATCTCTGCAGCTAATCCAGAGTCACCATGGGCCTCTTGGCTGCATTTCTGATCAGCGCTCTCCTTGTTCGGCCTGTGAGTTTAGGTGGATGGCCTTGTCTTGGTAGGTTTACAGTTGTGCCATACTCCTTCCATTTCTGAATGATCGCTTGAACAGTGCTCCGTGGGATGTTCAAGGCTTGGGAAATCTTTTTGTAGCCTAAGTCTGCTTTAAATTTCTCAATAACTTTCTCCCTGACCTGACATTAGACACGTGCACTCTATTTAGTCATTAGCACTCATCAGGCAATGTCTATGGGCAACTGACTGCACTCAGACCAAAGGGGGCTGAATAATTACGCATACCCCACTTTTCAGTTATTTATTTGTAAAAAATGGTTGGAATCATGTATGATTTTTGTTCCACATCTCACGTGTACACCACTTTGTATTGGTCTTTCACGCGGAATTCCAATAAAATGTATTCATGTTTGTGGCTGTAATGTGACGAAATGTGGAAAAGTTCAAGGGGGCCAAATACTTTTGCAAGCCACTGTACATTCCAACACTGTACAGAATTAAAGCAATGGAGCCCAAGCAAAAATCTAAATTGAAAAAGCAAAATCAAACCGAAGTTCAAGAAGTCATGACAGCTTTGATTTATTCTTTGCAAGGTATATATCCATCCATCCATCCATCCATCCATCCATTTTCTTCCGCTTATCCGGGGTCAGCTCGCAGGGGCAGCAGCAGAGAGACCCAGAGTTCCCTCTCCTCAGCCACTTTGGCCAGCTCCTTGGGAAGAATCCCATGGCTTCCCAGGCCAGCAGAGAAACATAGTCCCTCCGGTTTGTCCTGGTTCTTCCCTTGGTTCTCCGCCCAGTGGGACATGCCTGGAACACCTCACCAGGGAGATGTCCAGGAGGCATCCCAACCAGATGCCAGAGCCACCTCAACTGACTCCTCTCAATGTGGAGGAGCTGCGGTTCGACTCTGAGCCCCTCCCGGATGACTGAGCTCCTCACCCTATCTCTAAGGGAAAGCCCAGACACTCTACGGAGGAAACTCATTTCACCTGCTTGTATTCTTGATCTCGTTCTTTCGGTCACCACCCAGAGTTCGTGACCATAGATGAGGGTAGGAACGTAGATCAACCGGTAAATCGAGAGCTTTGCCTTTTGGCTCAGCTCTCTCTTCACCACGACAGACCGGTACAGCGCCCACATCACTGCAGACACCGTACCAATCTGTCTATCAATCTCCTGCTCCATTTTTCCCTCATTCGTGAACAAGAACCCCAGATACTTAAAGTCCTCCACTTGGGGAAGGACCTCGTCCCCGACCCAGAGAAGTCACTTTACCATTTTCCAGCTCAAGACCATGGTCTCGGATTTGGAGGTGCTGATTCTCATCCCAGCTGTTTCACACTTGTCTGCGAACCACTCCAACGAAAGCTGCAGATCACATTCTGATGACGCCAGCAGGACCACATCCTGAGGAAACCAAAACGGATCCCCTCAACACCTTGGCTGCGCCTAGAAATCCTGTCCATAAAAGTTATGAACAGAATCGGTAACAAAGGGCAACCTTGCCGGATTCCAACTCTTCCCAGAAACAAGCCCGACTTACTGCCAGCAATGTGAAGCAAGCTCTGACAGGGACAGAGACCTAACAGCCCATAACAAAGCTCCCTACTCTCAGAGTACCCCCTACAGGACTCCTCGGGGGACATGGTCGAACGCCTTCTCCAAGTCCACAAAACACATATAGACCGGTTGGGCGAACTCCCAAGCACCCTCCAGGACCCTGCTGAGGGTGTGGAGCTGGTCCAGTGTTCCACGGCCAAGACGAAAACAGCATTCTTCCTCCTGGATCCGAGGTTCGACTATCTGCTGGACCCTCCTCTCCAAACCCCCTAAATAAACGGTACCAGGGAGGCTCAGAAGTGTGATCCCCCTGTAATTGGAACACACTCTGTGGTACCCCTTTTTAAATAGGGGGACCACCACCCCGATCTGGCAATCCAAGGGAACTGCCCCCGATGTCCACAGGTTAACCAACACAGCCCCACAACATCCAGAGCCTTGAGGAACTCTGGGCGAATCTCATTCCCCCCCTTGGCCGTCACCGAGGAGCTTTTTAATCAGCTCAGTGACCTCAGCACCAGAGACTGGAGAGCCCGACCCAAAGTCCGCTGACTCTGCTTCCAGATTGGAAGGCGTGCTGATGGGATTGAGGAGGTCTTCCATCCACCGACCCAAAACCTCCTAAGTCAAATTAGCTGGTTCAGGCCAAAAAGAACCGATAAGACTCCTTCAGTTTGACGGTATCCCTCACCACGGTGTCCACCAGCGGCTTTGAAGGTTGCCTCCATGACAGGCACCGACCACCTTGAGGCCAGAGCTCCAGTCAGCCTCCTCTACAATGGAGGCACGGAACATGGCCCACTTGGACTCAATGTCTCCCGTCTCCCCCGAGATGTGTTCAAAGTTCTGCAGGAGGTGAGAATTGAAGCTCCTTCTGGCAGGAGACTCTGCCAGACATTCCCAGCAGACCATCACAACATGTTTGGTTCTGCAGGTCCTGTTCGGCATCCTCCCCCACCATCGGAACCAATTAACCACCAGGTAGTGGTCAGTAGACAGCTCAGTGAGTGTCCAAAACATGTGGCCGCAGATGAACTGAAACGAGAATCAAGGCGATCATCGACCTGCGCGTTCTGGTGACAAGTGCCCATATGGACACCCTTATGTTTGAACATGGTGTTCGTTATGGACAATCCATGACAGCACAGAAGTCCAATAACAAAACACCGCTCGGGCTCAGAGCGGGGGGATCATTGCCCATGTGAGCGTCGAAGTCCCCCATTAGAAAAAGAAAGTCCCTGGGAGTAGCACTCTTCAGCACCCCTCCAAGGACTCCAAAAAGAGTGGGTAATCTGATCTGCTGTTTGGCTCATAAGCACAAACAACAGTCAGGACCCGTACCCCTACCTTTAGGTGGAGGGAGGCTACTCTCTCGTTCACTGGGCCGAGATGGAGGGCAACAAGTATGGCCACCTCCTCTCAGTGGGGGCAACTCCAGAGTGAAAAAGGGTCCAACCGCTCTCGAGCAGATGGGTTCCAGAGTCAGAGCAGTGGGTCGAGGTGAGTCCGACGATGTCCAATCAGAACCTATCAACCTCACACACCAGCTCCGGCCACTTCCCCACCAAGGAAGGTGCAAGTTATACATTAGTCCCTTTAATCCAATTTTGGGTCGCAAACCTAACCCAGTGTCCTGGACCAAACTTGTAACCCACAACTGTTTTGTTAAATCAACCCAGGGCTGGATCGGTTCATTTTTGTCTCAGGACTGGATTAACTAAATAACTCAGATCAGGGTTGGTTTTAATCCAGCAGTTTGTGGAGTGTAGGAAATGTTTTTGACTGATTTGAAGTAACTAACAAGACGACACACACATTTTAAAGCATTTTTATTTGAAAGCTAACATATATTTAAATGTGTTCTAATGTTGAAATGGAGCACAGATAATTAGGAAATATTACTTTATCATTTCTGTTATCTAACAATAATCCTGCACATCTCTTCTTCATTATTTTGCATGTTTATTATTAGCAAGTTGATGGGATGTGATACTACTGGGAGCTGGAGGTGCTTTTGGGGTCCCTTTTGTACACTAAGTGGTGTAAAACAGGTGGCACACTCTTGACACTGGAGAGAAGCATGAGAAAAATGTGCCATCACAAAAGGCAAGGCTGGCGGTTGACTTAGACATTTAATCACAGAGTTGGATGATAAGTAGAAGATCAAACAGAGGCACGGATAGCCTTGAATAAAAGGAGCAACATCTACAGCTCCACAGAGGAATTCATGGAGTGTCTGTGCCAAAGAACCGACAGAACCGATGGCTGGTTGGGAAACTTCAAAGTTTCAGAAGCTCAACACACACTTCACATCTAAATAAACATGGACAAAGGCTGTCTTTTAGATCCCTTGTTTACTTTTCAGAATACTAATTTTATGGCTTTAAAATGCAGTTCATTGTATGGTTATTTATGAAAGACAAGCACAAAAACAAAAGCTTACAGGATATTAAAATCAAAAACAAATACTTGACTGTGTTGAAATGCAATCAAAAGCCACTGAGTAGAAAATGAAGTGCCCTCCACATGGCATCCTTAACAGATGCATAAATAGCCTTAAAATAAATTCATCTGTTGTTGCAGCAGCATAATCTCAAACTGGAAAAAACCCAAATGGTTGCTGACAATTGTTTGTACAGCCCTAGTGTGCCCATATGGGAGCATTAATTCTTCCAATATACATTACAGAGGGTTGAAACATACATAAAGACAGAACTTAAGAAGGTGGATTTAGTGTCTAGTTACCTGCATTTCTGTACTGTTTGGTCATACGTTTTGTATAACTAACCTCCTGGAATCAAAAACTCATGACTCATTTTCACAAAATCTTTGAAATGAAAACTAAAAGTTAAATCAACAAAAAATATATTATATTATTTGGAAACTTTATAATAGTAGCTGATGAACAAGTCGCGATGTTGAGTCTAGTTTGTAAGTTTGACCCCAAGGTCTTGATAGGTTTGTCCATCCATCCATTTTCTGTATCCGTCCATCCTATGCAGGGTTGCGGGGGTGGCTGGTGCCTATCTTCAGCAGTCATGGGGTCGCTAGTCCATCGCAGCTGATAGGTTTGTATCCACATTAAATAGCAATTTCTCATAACAAATTTATTTAAAAAACTGCACCATCAATTAAATGAATGGACACAGATAAATTTGCTTGCACCGCTGATAAAGGTGCGTAATACAAAAAACCTACAAATAAATTTATCTTTTTTTGGAGTAGGAGAATTTCAAGCAGAATAATTTAAGAACACCAACCTTCTGCTGTGCCCACCCCAGTACATTTGGCAGAAAGACAGGCCCACAGCATCACACATCCGTCACCATACTTAACAATGGGAAACCTTTCCCTTGCAGATATTAGCTGACTTCTTAAAATCATTACAGTGAACCTCTTGTATTGGCAGGGGTTAGGGACCACAGCTTCCCCGCCTGCCCGCAAAAATCACTTAACTTTGAAAGATGCAAGGGAATCGTTCTTTTCTGAAATCATTAACAGAAGCATTAATAATGCACAGACTTTATTTGCAACAGTGGTAAGGCTAAGTAATCCTCCTGTGACCGTAGACCCTGAACTAAATTCCACTGGGGTCTGCAATGAATTTGCCAGCTTTTTGTCACTGAAAGGATTCTGACAATTAGAGGGTCAAAATGTACATCAGTACCAAACCAATTACCAGTGTCATGCCCACTCAAAACCAATGTAGAGAAAGTGTATGAATTTCACGAATAAACCAAACAAACCTTCAAGAAATCATTAACCAATTAAGCTCCTCCTCTTGCTACCTTGATATCTTACCCACAGTTTTTCTTAAGAAAGTTTTCCCTCCTGTCAGGTGTCTTCCCCCAGGCTTTAATTAAAATCAGCAGTTATTAAACCGCTGCTAAAGAAGAACCTGGACAACACGTTAATGCAGAATTACGGGCCAATCTTTAATCTTCCATTCATCAGTAAAATTATTGAAAAAGCTGTGTTTCAGCAGTTAAATAGCTTCCTAACAATGACCAACCATTTTGATATTTTTTCAGTCTGGTTTCTGTGCTCACCGCAGCACCAAAACTGCCCTCGTCAAATTTTTCCATGACATCTGTATAAATACAGACTCTGGTAGAACCACAGTGCTGGTTCTTTTGGACCTCAGCGCCTCATTTGACAGTGTTGATCTTGATATATTGTTGAAACGACTGGAGAGTTGGGTCAGACTCTGGTACAGTACTTGGCTGGTTTGAGCCTTACATTAAAAACAGGAACTTATTTGTGTCAATAGACAATTTTTAATCAGAACAAACAGAAATCACATGTGGGGTGCCCTGGGGTTCCATTCTGGGGCCCCTCCTATTTAATATCTACATGCTCCCACTAGCCCAGATTATAATAACCAATAAGATTAGTTACTATAACTTTGCAGATGACACATATCTTTACATTACTCTGTCTCCAGGTGACTTTGAACCCATTGTGAATGCACTGAGCAAATCCATAGATGGATGTGCCCTAATATTCTCCAGCTGAATAGAAACAAAACAGAAGTAATGATCTTTGGTCTTAAAGAGGAACGATCAAGTGTCAGGACACAGCTTCAGTTAATACAGCTAGAAACTACTGATCAGGCCCAAAATCTAGGTGTAGTGATGGACTCAGACCTAAACCTCAGAGGTCACATAAAATCAATAAAAAGGTCAACCTTCTATCACCAGAAGAATATATTTAAGATAAAGAGACTAGTGTTGCAACGGGACCTCGAAAAACTCATCCATGTGTTTATCTTTACTTGGATTGATTACTGCAACAGTGTCCTTACAGGTCTGCCTAAAGAGTCAAAAAGACAGAGGCAGCTGATACAGAATGCTGCTTCTTGCAATCTCACTAGAACCAGGAAAGTAGAGCACATCACCCCAGTTCTAAAGTCCTTACACTGGCTCCCTGTAGCTCAGAGAACATATTTTCAAAAGACTTTTAGTTTATAAATCATTGAATGGCTTAGGACAAAAGTATTTTGAATATCTGCTGTCACAATACCAACCACCCAGACCACTCAGGTCTTCCAACTCTAGTCTATTAATTATCTCTAGAATTAGAACCAAACATGGAGAAGCAGCTTTCAGTTTCTATATTCCCGTTATCTGGAACAAACTTCCAGACCACTGCAAAGCTGCTGAAACACTGAATTCCTTTAAATCAAAGCTAAAAACTAATCTGTTTAGAGCTGCCTTTGAGTAAGCGATTAATAATAGGTGGAATGTCACATGTTTAAATGTGTCATACGTTTTGTGTCTCTGATGTTGTATGTTATGCTTTTACTGTTGTTCTCCCCTAATCATGTAAATAGGTTGGGGTCCACTGTCCACATCTACTTTGAATGACATGTTCCCACACCTTTCCCACTTTGAGGAGTAACTTAGAGAAATGCCTTCAGTGTCATTTTATATTTATATCCCAGAGTATTAGGAAGTCATAATTTACTAACTAAAGGTTTGTATACATTCTGGTGATTTAAAAAAAGAAAAGTAATATTGGAAAAAATTAAACACCTTCAGTTACACCCATTACATAGGAATTGGCAGGTCACTGGTGCAATAAGTGTTGCATTAGATTATTATTTACATTACAGTTTTTTTTATCAATTAAAGTTGACGTCAAAGTTTTTCTTAAAAAAGTAAAATTACACTATTGCAATGAAAACTATTAATACTTAAGATCTACAGATCGTATAGGCACACAACGTTTTACAAGCACACAAAGGGATTTTAAAACGACTTCTATGTTTCACAGGATTCCAAGAGGCTAACACAATATTGATGCTGTTTCTTTATTTGGGTTTGGTAATGAGTCTGACAGAGTTCAGAACTATTTGAAAACAACCACTGGCTGATGTCAAAGTAAACGCTACATCTCACAAAATGTGTGCAAAAGAAAGCAATACACAGTGATGATATTTGCTTTAGGCCTACCAGACTTTTGAATCAACAACATGGAGTGAAATGTAGGCACACACGTCCTCAGTCACTTTTTGACCGTCCCTGCGGACCACGTGACCCGGGTCCTCCTCGTTTAAAAAAAAAGAACCGCTACCCCTGTCGCAGATGTCCTCCACAGCCTTTGCGGAGGTGGTTGGGTATTTCTACCGAACCATCTGAGCGACTCTGTGCGCAGAACTAGCCGAGGGTGCAATCCGACACTTCTGCAGCACAGCCTGCTGACGGTGCGCGCTGAAACCTGGGAGTCCTGGAAGCTTCTCTTTGTGGCTGATCTGCGTCTTATAAACTCAGGTCTCCGACCTGCTACCACGGGATGGATCTGAAACATAAGAGGGCGTTTAGCGCCTCTGTTTTACTAACCTGTGTGATGATATGCAGTAATCGGCCATATCCCGTTGGCGCGTATCAGTACAACAACCGCTACGCAGGGTGAGTGAATTAAAACACCTCCTAACACACACAACTCATAATTTTTTGTAATGCTCCTCTCCGAAATTAATTCAAAATTCAAAAGCAAGTGCAATATAACTAAATGTAATCACGTTTTTGAAGTTGATTGGAGAGTGAACACAGGAAATATTTGTGCTATTCTGTTCACCTTCTACACATTTTAAACAGATTTTCCACTTAACACACAATACACTTTAAGTTTGTTTTTTGTTGCTTGATGACACAAGGTTGAATTGGCTTCATAGTTGATTTGGGAGCCCACGTGGATTTCAAACTTTTTTTCAAACAAAAATCTGTTCAATGGATGTGTGTTCATCCCTTTCTTCTTTGACATCCCTAAATGAAATTGTGAAATAATTTAATTAGAGCCTTATGAAGACCAAAGAACACAGCAGACAGGTCAGGGATACAGTTGTGAAGATGTTCACAACACATTTAGGTTATAAAGAAATTGCCCAAGCCTTAAACAGCTTTATACTGTTCAGTCCATTATTCCAACACAAAAGAGTATGGTACACTGTAATCCAACTGTAACACACATAAAACATCAATGAGAGGAGCAACCAGGAGGCCCATGTTGACCCTGGAGGAACTGAAGAAATCCACAGCTTAGGTTGAACAATCTGTTGATAGAACTATTAGTCTACAGAACAAAACTTTATGGAAGAGTGGTGAAAAAAAGGGATACAGCAAACATGAAGAAGAAGGTGCTCTGGGAGATGAGACCGAAGTTAGAGTTTGGCGAGCATGCAAATCTCTTTGTGTAGTGGTAAACCAACACTGATCATCAATCTGAGCACCATACATCCCCATGGTGAAACATGATGTTGGCAGCATCAGGCTGTGGGAATGTCTTTCTTCAGCTGGAACCTGGAAGCTGATCAGAGTTGATGGGAAGATAGATTGAGCTGAATACAGGGGAATCCTAGAAGAAAACCTGTCTGAGGTTGCAAAAGGCTTTTGTCTTTTAGAAGGGCAGAGGTTCACTTTCCTACAGGACAACAACCCATGTCATACAGCCAGAGCAGCAACTAGAATGTTTTAGACGAAAGCATCACTCATGTGTTAGAATTAAATCCAATTGATAATCTGTTGTTAATTTGTGTTCAAAGATGCTCCTCAAGTCTGACTGAGCTTGAGTTGTTATCCGAAGAAGAATGGCAAGACATGTGGTATCTAGATGTTCAAAGCTGGTAGAGATTTGGAGCTATAGTTGCAGGAAAAATTGCTTTTAGAAATTATTGACACAGTAGGGCTGATTATACATGCACAGCACACTTGTTCTGGTTTTTATTTGTTAAATAATTTATATAGCCTCTTCCTTTCACTTTACAATTAAGCATCACTTTGTGTTGGTCTATTACATAAAATCCCAACAAAATACTCTGAGGTTTGTGTTTGTGATGTCGCAAATTGGGAACAGGTTCAAGGTCTTCCGGTACTTTTGCAAGACACAGTAAGGCCATGTCCCACCAGCTGCCACAGCAAATTTGTATGCACATTCTGTAACTAGTGAGCCAAAAATAAATTCTTTAAACTGACTGACAATAATCTCTGGCGATTCTGGCAATTAACTTAGCAAATTGACTGGGTTCAGATGAAGGAGTAAAATGTACCCGGTTCTTCTTACAAGCATATATGTAGCAAATTACTTATTAATTGTTGGGATTTATCTGGAAACAGTTCCTGAGTGCACAAAATGTGACCCATCATACACTACATTAGTGCTTAAAAACTGACTACTAACTTATCTGTAAAATCTTAGATAAATTGAAATTAGCTTAAACAGGTTTATCGTTTTAAATTAGCTATTTGGAAAATAACATATAAAAGTCGGTTAATTTTTATTAAACACAACAATGAATCAGGTTGTGAGACGAACTGTGTGAGAAACCAGTTTCTCATGGGGGCCTCTTGCTGGCCTGGGGGCCCTTATCAGCGACTTAGTTGACTATGCCTCAGGCCGGCTCTGCTGATGTCAGTAGGATAAGATTGTATCTGACAAGCGTTGCTTCACAGAGGCCTTCAGATAACTCAGGATGGGGAAACACAGAGGGTGCTTGTGGCCCCATCCTTTACAAAATTAAAGGCAGAAACATAGCTCTATTTGAGACCATTTGTTTTTGTAATTGCAAAAAATATTTTTTTTTCTTGTTATAAAAGCTGCAGTCAAGGGCTATGGTCTGAATGAAGGGTAAACTATCCCGCATATACTAGAACAACACAAAGTTGTCTTGGGATGTTAAATTCTGAAGATAAGAGGACTTCAGCTGCAGGGGCTAATCTCAGAAAACATAGAAAGTGGGGCAGAAGATATTTATGGTCTGTTTCAGAGGAGCCTTTGATGTGTTTTAACAGGGGCAGAGGGAGAGCATCACAGCTTAAAAACCCTCTTTTTTTTTCTCTCAGACGCCACATACTTTGGCTTTACATTCATGTCTGTGCGAAAGCGTGCAAAACAGGATCTTCTGTTTTCAAATGATGTCATAATATTAATTATTAGAAAGCATCTTGAAAATTGCAAACACTGAGATCAGAAAACGAGATGATTTCAAGTTTATATCGACGCATAAACAACATTGAGACAAGGTGCTTTGATGCAAGAGAGCATTCCACTGGAAGAGTCAACAGACTGGCAACTAAAAGGCAGCTTTATCAAAAGAATTACTTTAGCTGATGGCTGAAAAGAAAAATAACTTTGCCAGGGAGGCAGACGCAGTAACATAACCAGTCGTACCACAGAATGGGGAAGAAAGTGTGACACAGCACTGAATGCAAACAAAAAGGTATTCTAATTCAATTTAAAACCTCAAAGTAGCAAAACATTCCTGTGCCTTGAGAAGTTACTTTTTTACATCTTATTATGCTAAAACTGCAGAATCCCGTGTATTTTTATGTTTTTGTTTTCTATGTCATGGACCAGGTGTCAGTAACTATTACCATTCTAGGAATCATTAGGCGTCGCTGATGACTCTTCTATAGAGGTGTAAAAACTTCAGGGACACCGACAGTGTAAAAAAAAACTTTATTCCATGGTTAGTGGGCCTTTCCATATGGGGTTTGCATGTGTATGCTAAACCCCTGTGCATGTGTGGGTTCTTTGGACTGGAATGGCAACTTGTTCAGGCTGTACCTCTGCCAACCACCCGATGGCTGCTGGAGATAGTAATGCTATTTTACAAATACAAATCTGAAAAGTGTGGCATGTACTTGTATTTTGCCCCCAGAGACAGCACTTTCTATGACTTTTTGCTGCAATTACAGCTGTAAGTATATTGTACTCTGTCTCTACCTTCTTTGCACGTCTAGAGACTGAAATCCTAGTTTATTCTTCTTTGCAAAATAGCTCAAGCTCAGTCAGATTGAATAAAGAGCACATGAGCATTAAGTTTCAAGTCTCTATTGGATTTAGGTATAAACTTTGACAGAACCCTTCAAACACAAGGGTAACTCTGACAGTATGCTTAGAATCATTAAAAAGCATCCCTGCAGCATGATGAAACCACCTCTGTTTGACACATAGTGGATCTCACTTGAGCAGCTTCCCTGTGCCTGGTGAAGGATTGTATGCTAAACATGATGCTGCCACCAACAGTTGGTTAAAGAGGATTTTATTCCGAAGAATTAAGAGTAGAGGGGCTGTAACAAATAAATTGAACACTTCAAATTTGGACCAAAAAAAAATTAAAACCAAACTTTTACTCCACTTAACCTTTACATCTAATTTGTGCTGGTTTATTATGCAGACTGCTTTTAATGCCAGAAAACGTAAAAAAATAAATGATCAGTTTTGAAAGGCACCATAAATGACAGCCATAGCATTTTAACAATGAGTAAAGATTTATAGCTTCATAGTTGTTTCTCTGCATGTCTTCTGCCAGTGCTGCTCACTCACAAATAGGCTATTCCTTCAGTCATTGAAAGGAGGGGGCCACTTCTGTAGGACACCTGGACCCTTTTGTTCCTCAGACCTCATGAATGGCTTGTTCCCATCTTTGTTTAATGGGGCCCAGCTTCCTGTGTGACAGTGTGTAAAAAAAAAAAAAAAAAGCTGTTTGAAAGAAGCTCGACATGTGAGAAGAAGATGCTCCACAAGACAGTGGACACTCAGCTTAAAATGAGCACTTCACTGATGTGTGTTAATGTAACTATAAAGAGGCATAGGTGTATATTTGTATGTATGGATATATGTTTGTGTATATATGTATGTGTGCATGCATGCATTTTTCTTTACATTTCATTATTCTTTTCTTTTTGGGGCTCATCCTGTATCACATGCCTTTGAGGGCATGTGAGACGTAAGGGGATGGTGGCTGAGGTGTTTGAAATAGTATGGGATTTGATTTTACTTTTTTCAAGCCTGGCAAATTTGAAAAAAAGGAAAATTGAGTATAGATAAGAATTTGAGTTTCCAGACTTTATATCTTATTCTGACAATGAAAAGACAAAAAATCTGAATATCGGTAAAAATTAAACCCTTTTAACATTTATTTGTGTTTAGTTTATGAACTTTTTGGTGTAGTACATCAAAACATATGTTTTTGTTTAGCATATTTATAATTTTTTTAATCACTGACACATAAAGCACAATCTCATTTAAAAACAAATTTATTTTATTCCATTTTGGTCTTTAAATCCCTTCTCCTATGGTTTTTAAACCAGACTTGATATTCCTAAAATTGAGTTGGGTTCAATGTCACCTTTAACTTCTTGTTTTAATTTTTATTTTTGTGAATTGAAGTAGTCACTGAATGTAATCTTTGTTTTAATTAATTTACAAATAGAATAATCAAATCCAAATTTTTGTTGTTATAAATTTGAGGTAATCTAGGTTTGTCCAAATGCCCTCCAAAAAATGTGAAATAGCCCTTTACCACACTGCTAAATCAGACAGCAGTTTTAGTGAGTTGTGGGAAAGAAACAGATACTAAAATCTAGCCAGACGACTGTGTTGTACTCAAATGTACACAATGTCAGAAAAATCAACAAAATTAAGTGTGGACATTTTTGAAAAAGCTGTATCACATAAAGTGTCGAACATTGCTGCATGTTACCTTCCAACTAACACCAATGTTAGTATTGTATGGATAAAAATGCTTTAGCTGCGTTTAGTTACTCATTGTTTAGCTTTTTTGAAATACAAATTGAGGTAATTGTTGCAGTTCTTTGACATATATTAACAACACAATTTTAAACAGGAACATACATGAATGCATCTGCTGCTACTGTTGGCTGCAGGCGCTACCTCTACAGACTGGTAACATAATCCTATAATGATATCTGAAACATGTTATTTAGTTTTGCCCTGTTCTATAGGATACTGAAAGAGGAAAACCCCCATTTCACCTTCTGCTGGTACAAAAGATAGATTCATGACTTGACTCTGTAGCCCAGGTGTTTTTACAACATGAACTCTTGTGTTGTTTCCACAGCGACCAAATCTTCAGGATTACCCCGAGTAACGATGCTGAGGTACGAGCCCTCAAGATAATCCTGGGACAGATTAAGGTTGGCACTGTTTCATTTTTTTCTCTAAAACCTTAAACGTGCCTGCTTTTCTTTTGCTGTATTCCCGGGTATTAAATTATATTGATAAATGTACAGAAGCATGTCAGAGTCTGGGAAAAATCTCACCCAGAGGTGGAGAGAGGCAGTCAGTAATTATTTCAATAAGAAGCTTGGAGAGAAGTGAAGGGGTGCGTTTTCTAGGTGGATTACTGCTTAGATGTTTAAACTATGTGAACATGTGGTTTAAAGACACTGAAATTAGGCAGGAACCTACAGAGGAGACAAAGGCCTCTCCTCTTCTCCTGAACTCATTTGGAAGTAATTATCCATCGGAGTGAGGAGCGACTAAGACCCTCTTCCCTGAGTCTTCCAGTTTGTTCATAGTTTAGTATAGAAGGCTGGTATGAAGGACAGAAAAATATTATTCAAGACACAAACTATGGGTTTAAATAATGATTTACAATTGTTGATTCACTTTTTCTGGATATGATTTTATTGTTGGTGTTGAAAAGAATAAGATATTTTTATGCCAGTAGGAACCTGACAGAGCCCTGTCTTTATGTCAGATAGTTCCTAAATGAAAATAATAAAAAATCAAATAAAAATCAAATAACAGTGAAAATCTATCATTTTGCCTCCACACACAGGAAATTGGTAAGGTTTAAAAAAAAAAATCTTCAAAGCGCAGTATGTGAACTGCAGCAGTTTTTCAGTTTGAGATCAATTTAAGCCTTTTCACACGTTTACCAGGAAATAAATTTGCAGGGTGTTCTATTTATATCATATTTTACTATAATCATGATAGTTTAAATACAAAGAGGGGTAAAGCTAAACTTGAGGAAATAATTACAAAAAGGTTGTCAGAGGAAGCACATTTGGTCATCTTAATGATCAATGTCTTGGACATGCTTCTCCCGTGGTGTCCTAGGGTCACTGTGTTTCTTCACTATTTCACTTAACTATTTGTGCATGCGTAGTGTGGTAGAGTTCCTTGAGAGTTAGGCCTGTTGCTTGGGGTTGGACTGATTAATAATTACATTAAAGTCAACTAGACTGATTCTTCTTTTTACTGCTAAACACTCAACAACTTCTTACAGCAAAAGCCATGAGAAGAGAGCTCCCAAATCATCAGAGTAATCTCACTGTGAAAAGGTATCAGTCAGGAACAGGGTACTGAAGAATTTTCAAGGCATTAGTTATGCCATAGAACACACCAAATAGCAGTCATCAATAAGAGGAAATATATGGTGCAAAAGTGAAACTGAACATCTTTCCATAATAGATGGAAAGACGAGAAGGAAACTGGCTATGTAAGCCAGCAGCAACATTAAAGGAGGTGCAGGAATGTGTGGCAAGTACAGGCTGTGTACTACATACAACAACAATCCCTTATGCTTCATATGTCTTTGCTATCAGTTAGATGGCAGGAAAAAAGCTCTTCTAAAAAAGAAAAAATATCCGAGCCTGGGGTAAATTTCACCAAAACACACCTGAAATCCCCCCAAAAGCAAATGAACTGGAGTGTTTTTCTTGATAAGAACTGTAATAAAATCTAAAAGAAATCCTAACAAAGTACCAGTTTAAGAGTGTGTATCATAGACTGTATAATTACTGGACGAAGCCTCGGTGATGTCACCCATAGGTTTCTGAAGAGAAAAAAAGGCTGCGTCACGCGTCTCGTCACTCCCAGAAAATACAAAAATGGGCAAAGAGGTGGAGCTGAGAGTGACGCTGGGAGGGTGGGGGTGGATGATTGACACTCTGAGCCGATGTAGCCAGGAGCTAGTCCTGGAGCTAACTGAAGCTAACGGAGGTTAGCGGGCGACTTTAGCCTGAAAGCCGCGGGTAGAGCAACTCTGCTACCCTCTTCCATCCAGGCTGTAAATACAATATTAAATCGGTGAGTTAACATTTAAATTGAAATTATTTATTTAAATGAAATTATCATTAACTTAATGCAAGTTTTCAATAATATTTTTAACTTAGTTATTAATAGTGTATGATATCTATTTAGTCCATGCATGAGATACATGATCAAGCTAAGTTAGTTAGGACAGTTCACATATTTATATTAATATTTGTTTGTATTTACCCTAATTGTTAGTGATTGTACTACCATGTAGGATCTCCCAGTTAAAAAACTGTTCCCACAGCTATTGTAGATTTAACAGCTAATATGAATAATTTCAATCCTAGTCAATTCTGCAATATATGAATTTTACTAATTATTTATTGAGGTCTGGGAAGGGATAAGTTGCACTTTTAGTAAGACACTTGTTTCTTTTTATACATTTTGTTTACCAGGTCACAATGGCTGCATGTCTGTCCCCCACAACAGCCAAACAAAGCAGAAAATGTAAGTACCTGTCTCCATCACTTCATGTACAATTTTAATAGTATTATACTTTCAACCGATAGGCCACACCTGTACAACTGCCATTCATTATGCTAGTTTTTTTCTCCATTGCCATTTGGATCATTGGAGACAGCTATGTCTGACATAGTTCTGAGAGAGCTGAAGAAACCATCGGAGGAAACGTCGGCCTCCCAGACGTCCGTATCTCCTGGTTTGGCTGGGGGGGCTGAGGTGGAAAGGCCTTCTCCCATTTTTTTCCCAACTCCCTGTGAGGAAGAGCAGCTCTAGATGTCCTCAGCTGTGGCAGAGATGACATGGGGATGGTCAGCAGTGTCCAGTTGGTGAACATGATGAAGGAGGACCTGCACCAGGTTAACCTTCTCCACCTTCAGATGTCCATCATCTTCTCCTCCATCACCCAAAGGCGTCGATAGAGGGCAGGTGTAAACCCCAAAAAATAGAAAAAGCCAGCAGGTTTGTCAACAGTGTTATGGCTTCTTTTATTCGTAGTTTAAATGCTGCCATCTTTATGCATCCTCACATTAGACATGACAGTCCTTTTGAACAATTGATGTTAAAGCAAAAAGTATAAATATAGTCCTGATTGTTATTTCTAATGTGTTGTTGGTGTAGTTTTTTTATTTCAACAATTTTATCTGTTGCCATGACACTGCTGACAACTCTGTCCCCCCCAACCCCATTTTACTGTACGTAAGTCCTTTTTGCTTTCTGCCCCCCCTTTGTTTTTTGTTTTTATCTCTGTCCCTTCCTTTTATAGAATCTTGTGTTTAAAAAAATAAATGTTTTCTCTATAATGACTGAAAATTCTTTCAACAGTATATAACAAGGGAAGAAATAAGACAAACAAGTAATTAATCAGCCAACTGCATTTTTGAATTTGATAAATTCCTTCAACATCTCAATATTAAAATAAACCTTGGTGTCTGCAATATTACAAAGCCAAATCATACTTCTTATGCAGCTACAAAACTTTGATTTTTTTTTCTCGAAATGGAAACAATATCTGTGTAAAAGAAAAACAGAAACTTCATTCAACATTCATTTGTTGTTTAATCAAAAACAAAAATCGGACAGCACCTAAGGATATGAAAGAAATGACATTAAAGGTGATGCACATATATTAAGTACTTCTTATGGTCTTCCTGTAGTTTTAGGCGATTGATATAATCTGTAAGGAAAAAAACCTTGTATATTAAAAACAACTTAGAATTTCAACATTGCCCGTCTTACTTGGAAACCAATTCACCACAACAAGTTAAACTGTAAACAAATGACAACACAGACATACCACTTATGGGTGTATGTATAAAAGTACAACAATGAAGGTGAATCCCATATAATAGCATATCAGAAATGGTTAATACCTTAAATGACAACTCTGAATAAATTTTTAAAAAGTAAAAAATCTCTGACAACAAAATATGAAATATATCTGGAGTTAGTTGGAAAAAATAATTTCTTTTAAACAGATGTGCCTCTAAAATAAGGCTGCTTGTCGACAATGGGTTGAAATGATCACATTTCTTATCTAGGCAAGGCAAGTTTATTTGTATAGCACAATTCATGTTACAAGACAATTCAAAGTGCTTCACATAAAACATCAAAAGCATTACAGCAGGGTGCAGAAAAAGCAAAAGTACAGGAATAAAAACCATGATTTAAAAAAAGAAAAAAAAAACAAATCTTAAAAGAAGCCGTGCAGATTTAAAACTTAGAATAAAAATCTAATCAAAACCAGCTGAGAACAGGTGGGTCTTTAACCTTGATTTAAATAAATAAATAAACTGAGTGTTTCAGCTGATCTGAGGCTTTCTGGGAGTTTGTTCAAGACATGTGGAGCATAGAAGCTGAACGCAGTATCTCCATGTCTGGTTCTGACTCTGGGAATTGATAAAAGAGTGGATCCAGATGACCTGAGGGGTCGAGTAGGTTCATACTGGGTCAGGAGATCACCGATGTATTTTGGTCCTAAACCATTCTGAGCTTTATAGACCAGCAGCAGAACTTTGAAGTCTATCTCTGACAGACAGGCAGCCAGTGTAAAGACCTCAGAGCTGGACTGATGTGGTCCACTTTTTTTTGTCTTAGTGAGAACTCGAGCAGGAGAGTTCTGGATGAGCTGCAGTTTCCTAATTGATTTTTTAGGTAGACCTATAAAGACGCTGTTACAATAATCAAGCCGACTAAAGATGAATGCATGGACTAGTTTTTCCAGGTCCTGCTGAGACATCAGATCTTTTATCCTTGAGATATTCTTAAGGTGATAGTAGGCTGATTTTGTGATTGCCTTAATGTGTTTTACAAAGTTTAGGTCTGAGTCCATCATTATACCCAGATTTCTGATGTGGTTGGTGGTTTTTAGGTGTATGGACTGAAGCCCTGTGGTGACCTTTAATCTTTTCTCTTTAGCTCCAAAGACAATTACCTCCGTTTTGTTTTTGTTCAACTCCAGAAAATTGTGGCACATCCAGTCATTAATTTCCTCAATGCATTTGCCAAGAGCCTGTACAGGCCCTGGGTCTTCTGGTGACATTCTAATATATATCTGTGTGTCATCTGCGTAGCTATGATAACTTATATTGTTGTTATTTATTACCTGTGCCAGTGGGAGCATATAGATGTTAAACAGAAGAAGTCCCAGTATGGAACCCTGGGGAACCCCACATGTAATTCCCGTCTGCTCAGATGTAAAGTTACCTATTGACACAAAGTACTTCCTGTTCTCTAAGTACGTTTTGAACCAGTTTAGTACAGTGCCAGAGAGACCCACTCAGTTCTCCAGTCGTTTGAGTAAAATAATGTGGTCAACTGTAACAAATGCAGCACTGAGATCCAGTAAAACTAACACTGACATTTTTCCACTGTCAGTATTCAAACGGATGTCATTGATGACTTTGGTCAGAGCAGTCTCAGTGCTGTGGTGCTGTCTAATACCTGACTGAAAGACGTCATAGCAGTTGCTTTGTCTTAAGTAGTCATTTAGTTGATGAAAAACAGCCTTTTCAATTATCTTACTTAAAAATGGAAGATTGGAGATGGGCCTGTAGTTGTTCATTTGTGTCTTGTCCAGATTGTCTCTTTTCAGCAGGGGTTTAGTTACAGCTGTTTTCAGGGGCTCTGGGAAAACACCCGACATTAAAGATGAGTTCACAATCTGTAACAGATCTGACTCCAAGATCTTTGAGACCTTTTTGAAAAAGCCTGTGGGCAGGATGTCTAAGCAGCAAGAGGAGGAGTTCAGTTGACGTAAGATGTCCTCCAGATCTTTGCTGTTTATGAGATAAAAGTGTCTCATGGTGTTTAAACGGATTTTCCATGGACACTCTACATAACCTGAACCTGCCGTTAATGAACCAACCGCTTGTCTAATACTTTGGATTTTGTCTGTGAAGAATTTGGCAAAGTCATTGCAGGCCTTGGTGGAATAGAGTTCAGGTGCTACTGACACAGGAAAGTTTGTTAGCCTGTCGACTACCGCAAATAATGCGCGAGCACTATGACTATTTCTGGTGATGATGTCAGAAAAATATGACTTCCTTGCATTCCTCAGTTGTAAGTTATAAGAGTGAAGTTTCTCTTTATAGATGTCATAATGAACCTGAAGTTTTGTTTTTCTCCATCTCCGCTTGGCTTTAAAGCTGTTGACAAGTTCATTGACTGAACCCCTTGACAGGGCAGGTGTTAGAGAGAAGACCTGGTTAAAGATCTCACTAGTGTTTTCAGTTTTACATCGTTTTGTGATAACCTCTGTTAAAACATTTATGTGAACCGAAATTATACTCTTAAGGAAAACACAACAATGGTCAGAAAAGCCCACATCACGCACATTAATCTTGGAATAGCCCAGACCCTTTGAGATCAGTAAGTCCAAAACATGACCCTTATTATGTGTGGGCTCTGTTATATGCTGAGTCAGCCCAAAGTTGTCCAGAGTGTTACTCAGGTCTTTAGACACTTTGTTCTGGGGATTGTCAACATGGATGTTAAAATCACCAACAATAATTATACAGTCAAAATCAACACAGATTATAGACAGCAGTTCACTAAAATCATCATTAAAGTCAGCACAGTAATTTGGAGGCCGATAAATGTTAACAAACATGGCTCTAGATGAGGCCTTCAGCTGTTCAGCAACATATTCAAAAGAAGGAAAACTTCCAAGAGATAACTGCTTACACTGGAATGATTCATTAAATAAAACAGCAACTCCTCCACCTCTCCTGTTCTGTCTGGCCTGGTTGACAAAACTAAAGTTGGGAGGGGTTGATTAGATAAGAGAAACACTGCTGTTCTGATCTAACCAAGTCTCAGTTAAAAACATAAAATCAAGGCTATGCTCAGTGATGAGATCATAGATTAAAAATGTCTTCCCTACTATAGACCTGACATTTAATAAGGCCATCTTAACAGGTTTAAGAGTATTATTGTGCCCCTTGTGTTTTGGGGCGGGCTGTGTACAGCGTATGTTTACTTTACTTAAAAACCTTTTAGAATGCAGTGCTCTGTTTTTGACATAACTACATTCCTTCTGTTACTTATAAGTAAAGAAATGATCGAACCTTCTAATGAACAGGGTCCCAGCTTGTCCTGGGAAAAGTTCTGACTGCTGATATCCACGCAGCCTGGACCCTTAACACATCATACATCAGACTGTGGAGATTGTACATGCTTACGTGGTGACGATGGAGGTCCACTGTCCTGTTCTTTAGGGCTGTTGAGGGCTTTTGTGGCAAATAAAGATCCTTCTTCCTGCTTCTGTTCGAGGCTTCCCATGAGTGAGGGTAGAAGAAGTTCCACCCCCTCTGCACTCAGCTTTGTTTGGTCTTCCTTTTGAGATTCAGTGGCTTGCAAAAGTATTCGGCCCCCTTGAACTTTTCCACATTTTGTCACATTACAGCCACAAACATGAATCAATTTTATTGGAATTCCAGGTGAAAGACCAATACAAAGTGGTGTACACGTGAGAAGTGGAATGAAAATCATACATGATTCCAAACATTTTTTTAAAATAAATAATTGAAAAGTGGGGTGTGCATAATTATTCAGCCCCCTGAGTCAAT
Source organism: Valencia hispanica (assembly GCA_963556495.2). NCBI lineage: Eukaryota > Metazoa > Chordata > Actinopteri > Cyprinodontiformes > Valenciidae > Valencia > Valencia hispanica. The sequence continues at coordinate 28,481,131 of OY747716.1, forward strand.
ACTTTGCAGAACCACCTTTTGCTGCAATTACAGCTGCCAGTCTTTTAGGGTATGTCTCTACCAGCTTTGCACATCTACAGACTGAAATTCTTGCCCATTCTTCTTTGTAAAACAGCTCCAGCTCAGTCAGATTAGATGGACAGTGTTTGTGAACAGTAGTTTTCAGATCTTGCCACAGATTTTCGATTGGATTTAGATCTGGACTTTGACTGGGCCATTCTAACACATGGATATGTTTTGTTTTAAACCATCCCATTGTTGCCCTGGCTTTATGTTTAGGGTCGTTGTCCTGCTGGAAGGTGAACCTCCGCCCCAGTCTCAAGTCTTTTGCAGACTCCAAGAGGTTTTCTTCCAAGATTGCCCTGTATTTGGCTCCATCCTTCATATTTGGCTCCATCATTGGCAGAGGTATTGGTCGTTTTAGCAGACTTTTATCTCTTAACACCTGGCTTTCCTCTGCCACCGTGATGCACAATATTGGTTTTATGGACAATTTTAACATTTTCTGGGGCAGGAGTCGATTGTCTGGTCCAGATGGACTACATCTTAATAGACAGGGTGCCCGCATGCTGTCAATGAGCCTGGCATTCCCTCGCCCCCCCCTGTCTACCACACCAGCCCCAGCTGCACCTGCCCTCCATGCCCCTTCTGCCACATCCTGATGTGCAGCTGGTCCCTGCTCCTATGAACTCAGTTCTGATTTTAACAGTAATTCACATATCGGACTTGGACCTTGCCCTAAATCATCTATACCCGTTATTGTCAGCAGAGAGCGGACAAATAATAAAAAACGTAGCAAACGCAACTCTAATAATCTCAAACAGTTACCAAAAGTCCTACACCCAGTAGATCATACAGTCACTCCATCTCCAACCACTATTAATATGGCACTTTTAAATGTCCGCTCTCTGCTGAATAAAACTTTTATAATAAATGACCTAATTTTAGATCATAATATACATTGTTTATTTTTAACAGAAACATGGCTGAGTACAGATGCCCCTGTTGTTCTTACAGAGGCCTCCCCACCAAATTTTAACTTCACTTATTCCACGAGGAGTTGCAAAAGGGGAGGCGGAACTGCTTTTATTAGTTCATCAACGCTTTCTGCCAAACCTGTTTTATTTGATAATTTTAGTACTTTTGAATATAATGCAACTGTTTTTAGCACTCCTCAGATTTTATGTGTCACAGTTTACAGGCCTCCTAAAAAGAGTGCACTTTTTATTCAAGAATTTTCAGAGTTTTTATCAATTTTGTACAACTCCTTTGAAAGGATCATTTTAGCTGGTGATTTTAATCTACACATGGATAACCTTTTAGACCCTTTATCAACAGAATTTTTAAATATTTTGAATTATATGGATTTTAGTCAGCATGTCATGCAGCCAACTCACAACAGAGGACACACCCTGGACTTGGTCATCACGCATGGCCTGTCCACCCGTGTGTCCTCTGTTGTTGACTTGGCTGTCTCTGACCATTACTGCGTGTTTTTTAACATCACCAGTTTTATCCAGCAGGAGACCTCTGTGAGAACTGTCAGGAAGCGCCATCTAACCCCTGAAGTGGCTGCAGGTTTTCTAGAAGTTTTCCAAAAGTTTCCTCCTACTCTCTTACCTGCCCCCTGTGATTTTATCGTCAGTGATTTTAACAGAAGACTTCAGTCCGCTCTTGACCTGCTGGCTCCACTTAGAGTGAAACGCTCACATTCAAAACTTGCAGCGCCATGGAGAAATAACAATCTTAAAAAACTAAAGAGGGACTGCAGGGCGGCAGAGAGAAAATGGAGAAAAAATAAAACCACGATAAACCATCAATTATACACAGAACTTCTCAGATCCTATAATAATGCTGTAAGAAATTCAAGAAATGCTTACTTTGCAAAAATCATATCAGACAATAAAAATAATCCTAAAATCCTTTTTTCCACCATTGATAAACTTTTTAACAGAGCTACTAATGCATTTCAGAAAACCCCCTCAAACACTCTTTGTGAGGAGTTCGCAGACCACTTCAGAGGGAAGGTAGACACCATCAGATGTAATATTTTATCTTCTCAGTGTAACATGGTTTTAGACAAATCTGAATGTGTGTCTCTACCAGAGGAAACGCTGGACAGTTTTGTCCTGGTAGAAGCTGGGACTCTTGATAAAGTTTTCTCCTCAGTGAGGCCCAGCACATGTGTTTTGGACCCGATTCCCACTTCATTTTTTAAGCCATTTTATGAATCTTTTAGGGATGAGATTTTAACCATGATGAATTGCTCCCTTCAGACGGGGGTCTTTCCTGCCGCCTTTAAAGGGGCGGAAGTGAAGCCCCTGCTGAAGAAGAGCAATTTAGATTTTAATGATTTTAATAATTTTAGACCGGTATCTAACTTACCATTTTTAAGCAAGGTTTTAGAAAAGCTAGTTTTAATTCAACTTAATGATTTTATTAATGAGCACAATGTCCTGAAGAAATTTCAGTCTGGTTTTAGGGTGAACCACAGCACAGAGACGGCCCTTCTGAAGATTTTAAATGATTTTAGAATAAATTATGACGCTCAGAAGGTGACAGTGTTGGTTCTACTGGATCTAAGCGCTGCCTTCGATACAGTGGATCACACTATTCTTTTAACCCGTTTAAAACAGATCGGCCTCTCTGGTGCTGTTCACAAATGGTTCACATCCTATCTCACAGACAGGACTTTTATGGTAAGTTTAGATACCTGCTCCTCTAGGGTCCATAGGATTACATGTGGTGTGCCCCAGGGTTCAATTTTAGGCCCAGTGCTTTTTAACCTTTATATGCTCCCTCTTGGCAGCGTCATCAGGAGACATGGAGTTAACTTTCACAGTTATGCTGATGATACACAGTTATACATCTCCATGTCTCCCGATGACACACGGCCAATGGATGCACTTTTTAACTGCATTTTAGACATTAAATCCTGGATGGCAGAAAACTTTCTCCAGCTCAACCAGGACAAAACTGAAGTTTTAGTCATCGGTCCTGAGGCTCAGAGAGAGAAACTTTTACCAAAACTACAATCACTGTCTTTTAATCTCTCTTTACAAGTGAAGAACCTGGGCGTGATTTTTGACTCTGAGCTGACTTTTATTCCTCACATAAAAAATATCACTAAAATAGGTTTTTATCAACTAAAGAACATCGCCAGAGTCCGCCCCATTCTGTCTCGGGCCAATACGGAGACACTGATGCATGCTTTTATCTCCAGTAGAATTGATTACTGTAATGCCCTGCTTTCTGGTCTTCCCAAAAAGAGTATATCAGGTTTACAACTACTACAAAATTCAGTAGCACGTGTCCTGACGAAGACCAGGAGGCGGGAGCACATTACACCGGTCTTAAAATCATTGCATTGGCTCCCCGTACATTTCAGGATCGACTTTAAGGTTCTTTTAATGGTTTTTAAGTGTCTTAATGGTCTTGGGCCTTCTTATCTTTCTGAACTTCTTTTACCATATAAACCTTCGCGGTCTCTGCGCTCCTCTGGCAGCCGTCTCCTTGTCACCCCAAAAGTCAGGACACACAAGCATGGCGAGGCGTCTTTCCAGTTTTATGGCCCTCACCTCTGGAACAGGCTGCCAGAGAACCTCAGGGCTGCAGAGAATATTCATGTTTTTAAGAGCAGGCTCAAGACTCACCTTTTTAGCTTAGCTTTTAACTGATTATTATTTATCACTGTTTGTTTAATTGCTTTGGATGTTTTATATGATTATATTTTTATCAGTTTTACTTTTCAATCTTAGCACATTAATTTACCGTTTCTATTTATACTTTAATTTATCTTAATCCCCGTTCCAGTGTTTCCTCTGTGGGAGCCCTCTGCCCCGGGAGCGGTGGTCGGCTGTAGCTGCCTGGGTGCTCTCCGGGTGGAGCTTGGGTGGAGGTGGGGGTCTTGGCCTTGCCTCCACTGGGTGCCCTGTGTCAGTGCCTCGGCTGCTGCTGTTAATCTACTGCTGCCGGGGCAGATGGCTCCTCTGATGGCGTTTCCTTGCATGGTTCATCTGCACTCGGCCCAATGTCCTTTTTTACCTTTTCTTTTAACTGTGTGTGTGCATGGGAGATGGGTTGGGGGGAGGGGGGTATAACTGTGACCATGCTTTTAAATCTGTGGGGGAGGGAAGGGAAGGTGGTTTTATGTGGGGTCATTTTAATCTGAAAAGCACTTTGTGATGCAACTTCTTGTATGAAAAGCGCTTCATAAATAAAGTTTGATTTGATTTGATTTGATTTGATTTGATTTGATTTGATTTGATCCATCTTCCCATCAACTCTGACCAGCTTCCCTGTCCCTGCTGAAGAGAAGCACCCCTGGAGCATGATGCTGCCACCACCATATTTGACAGTGGGGATGGTGTGTTCAGAGTGATGTGCAGTGTACACATAGCGTTTTGCATTTTGGCCAAAAAGTTCCATATTGGTCTCATCTGACCAGAGCACCTTCTTCCACATGGCTTGTGGCAAACTGCAAACGGGACTTCTTATGGTTTTCTTTTAACAATGGCTTTCTTCTTGCCACTCTTCCATAAAGGCCAACTTTGTGCAGTGTACGACTAATAGTTGTCCTATGGACAGATTCGCCCACCTGAGCTGTAGATCTCTGCAGCTCGTCCAGAGTCACCATGGGCCTCTTGGCTGTATTTCTGATCAGCGCTCTCCTTGTTTGGCCTGAGTTTAGGTGGACGGCCTTGTCTTGGTAGGTTTACAGTTGTGCCATACTCCTTCAATTTCTGAATGATCGCTTGAACAGTGCTCCGTGGGATGTTCAAGGCTTGGGAAATCTTTTTGTAGCCTAAGCCGGCTTTAAATTTCTCAATAACTTTATCCCTGACCTGTCTGGTGTGTTCTTTGGACTTCATGGTGTTGTTGCTCCCAACATTCTCTTAGACAACCTCTGAGGCCGTCACAGGGCAGCTGTATTTGTACTGACATTAGATTACGCACAGGTGCACTCTATTTAGTCATTAGCACTCATCAGGCAATGTCTATGGGCAACTGACTGCACTCAGACCAAAGGGGGCTGAATAATTATGCACACCCCACTTTTCAGTTATTTATTTGTAAAAAATGTTTGGAATCATGTATGATTTTCGTTCCACTTCTCACGTGTACACCACTTTGTATTGGTCTTTCACGTGGAATTCCAATAAAATTGATTCATGTTTGTGGCTGTAATGTTACAAAATGTGGAAAAGTTCAAGGGGGACGAATACTTTTGCAAGCCACTGTAAGTCTTTGTGTATCTCCTTTTTGGCTCCAAGCATAGAGGGATGACGCAGGAAGTAGAAAATATTGGATGTAAACAGTCTTACACCTGACCTGTTCAAACTAAATCCATTTGCCTTAAAAAGATGTCCCAAAAAATCTGAAAGTTAATAAATTGCAGTCTTTTGTCAGCACATGCAGATAAAATCCACTTATTTAATGCCAAAAGTATGTATATGTGTATGTATATATATATATATATATATATATGTGTGTGTATGTGTATGTATATGTGTGTATGTATATGTGTGTGTGTGTATGTGTGTGTGTGTATGTGTGTGTATATATGTATGTGTGTATGTGTGTGTGTATGTGTATGTATGTATATATGTGTGTGTATGTATATATGTGTGTGTGTATGTATATATGTGTGTGTATGTATATATGTGTGTGTATGTATATATGTGTGTGTGTGTGTATGTATATATGTGTGTGTGTGTGTGTATGTATATGTGTCTGTCTGTCTTAACATTTGTGTTCAGTTGGGATTTAATATGATGAAAGGATATGTGCAGAGAAACAGACTAAATAAATATAACTAACTGTTTTTATCTAACATAAATATTACCAGAGTTTCTAAACATTTTAATCAAGGAATTCTTTTATTGTTTATCTACATTTTTTTTCTTTTTGACAGATACAACAGTGTGTTTTTGAACATTTATAACACATCAATTTATTTTCTATACCCACTTTGTCTGGAAAGGATGAATGACTCCACATCAATGTTAATTTTGACAGCTAATTTAAATTTAGTCATTGTCATAGACTTTTGACTAAAATCCAGTTTAGTTTAAAATTGCATTTGAGCCTTTTGTAGTCCTTTTTGATTTAGTGAACAAAAATGTTAAATGTAAAGTCATGTGAGGAATGATTTCTTGGGACCTCAGTTATCTTTCAAAAAACTTTTTTCTTTACACTTAGTCAAAAATATTTATCCCAGGATGGAATAGAGTTAAACTTATATTCTGCAATACATTTTAATTAATATGTTACTAAAGTTTTCCTTTTTGTGTTTCTAAAACAAAAAGCCTATATAGAATGTGTTTTACATATTTACAAAATTACATAAAAGAAAGAAAATTGCGAAAGCAGTGTAACAAACTTCATGTTAACGTTTACTTTTTCAAAAACTAGAATTATCAGAGTTTTAAAAATCACACATGCAACAAACAATGCTTGTGGATATTATAGAATATTAACATTTCTTCTGAGTACTTTGTTTCTGCTTAAAGAGTAACTAAACCCCAAAACAACTTTTTTTTGCTTCTAAACTGTATAAATGGGGATTAACCAATGCAATCTTTCGGTTTCTGGGATTTTTTTACTTACATTTTGGTGTAAACTTGTTTAATTCTACACTTTTTGGTCTACAAATGTCTTAGTGCTGCCCTCCTAGGTTTGAACTGTGGCTACTGCATTTGAATTTTGTGATTGCCGGAGAGCGATGAGATATATATATATATATATATATATAACAGGTTTAAGAGTATTATTGTGCCCCTTGTGTTTTTCTCTTCTAAAGGACTTAGGTCTGTGGACTTAGGTGGCCTTGATAGAGGGTTGAATTTGTGACCTCTTGCAAGTTCCAGTAATCCCCATTTCAGGTCTAACAAAGGTCCCAGGACTTTAGGAACAGAAACAGGCCCACAGCATCACAGATCCTCGACCACAGATGACAGAATTACACTTTTCCCGTTACAGTTACAGTAGAAACAAAGAAAAAGTTTATATTTTGTAACAGAAGTTAACGGTGTGTTGGTTTAAAGGAGGGAAACGTTTATACTCAAATTTGATTTATTTAGACCTGTTGTAGAAAAAATATGTTGAAAGTTGCTTTCTTTTTAGACAGTTCATACTTATCTATTTGACAGCATTAACTAAGGTTTTCAGACAGATTAGTATATTTGTTTCAGTTGACACTGAAATGCTTTTTTTTGTTTGATCCAGTTTGGTTGTCTTATTTTAAATCACATTACAAAAACTGAGACGTAGTGTCACGTCTTCGCCCTTTATTGAGCTGTAACTTTGCTCTATTTGTTTTGCCCTCTCTGCAACCACATAAAACAAAACAATACTAATCCAATTATTTATAGCTGCCCACATACGAACGGACGTAAACAATCAGAACATTAAAGATCTAAAAAACAGACAAATAACGTATTTTTAGGGCTCATAAAGGAAGCCATAAACTGTTAACTTAATCAAGGATGTTTAAGCGGCCCTTTTGGCGTATGTGTTTTAGATTTGTTTTGCTAATGAACGAGCAGACCTGAAACACTTAAACATAAAAGCGGTGGAGAATAAAAGGGTTTTATACTCTTGGGCACCAAACGTTCTGGCTGATGTGTTTCAGTCCCAGCAGTTAAAATAATCTGGTATGCATTCTGTAAACTTTTAAACCAGTTGACACATTCACAAGCATGTGTGAAGCAAATGAGAGCCAGCTGAGAATGATCACACTTGTACGTTGCAGTGCGCTGGAAAAGGACCCGGTGGATTCTTGATTTAACTGTTATCTATCATTTATAGATCACTGCCTTCCGGTTTAGTAAGAGATCCTTTCTTGTTCACTTTTACCCATTCAGAGACTGTCCCTCTCTCTCTGTGTTGTTTTATCTGAGATAACACTCAATATTTGTGTTTATTTGGGCGTCTGTATTAGCTCAGCCTCAGCCTGATGACGTGCCGAAACACACATTAGTACTTGCTAATGTGAGGTCGCACAGGTGAAAAGAAAGCTGAGCAGGAGGCTTGGATATTTTCTTCATATTAATACTTAGACTTTGTTTGTATAATGCCTTAAAAGTTTGATCATTATTCCTTGACTGCTCTGACCACTCAAAACCATTTCCCCTGAAAAATCCAATTTTCTTTCTTGCTCAATAAATGCATCAAAAACATAGGGTGTATATAAAGATAGACAAAGCCTCCATGACGTCACCCGTAGGTTTCTTAAGAGCTGAACTGAAGCTATCTTGGAACACTTATGAATATGGTGGTCTAAACTTACTCCCCTTTTCCTTACTGAATAACACTTTTAAAGTTAATTGGATCCGTCACTTTTACAAATCTCGACTTCAATCTGGTATATAATCCCCCATCATATCTTCTCCAAATTTGGTGGTTTGTACTTTTTCTTGCTTTGTAACTTTAATGTTGAAAAGCTCCCTATTAAGTTATTCGCTTTCCATCGCCAGGCCTTCCTATCATGGTCACTCATTTACAAGCACAACATCTCACCTCACCGCTACTTCATCTGGAATAATAAGGACATTCTTTATAAACACAAATCTCTTTTTTTCAACTGTTGGTTCCAAAATAACATCACTTTAGTAGATCAACTTTTTAACGCAGAAGGCCATTTATTTTCTTATGGTGAAGTTTTGAAACAATACAATATTCCAGTGACACCGGGTGAATATGCTAAAGTTTTTGGAGCCATTACCCCAGGAGTGTGCATGTTATTCAAGCAGAGACCCCAACTAGATTGCAGGAGTTCTCCTGTTTTTTCAACAGCTCTGTCTCCCGTCCGGAAAATTTGTCTCAATGTTTGTCCCAATCAAAATAAAGCAATTAGAAATCTCTTTCTAAAAGACATTACAGCTCTTCCATGTGCTGTCATACTAGAATAGAGCTGTTGGTAATGTGTCATGGAGGAAGGTTTGGCTCCTACCAAATCAATATCTTATCTCTAACGAGGTAAAAGAAATATCCTTTAAACTCCTACATAGAGTCTACCCCTCAAAATGTTGCTTTAAAAAATTTAAATCAGACATAGATATATCCTGCACATTTTGTGAACATTCTCCAGAAACTATGACTCATCTATTTTGGCTCTGTCCTCACTCCAAACTATTATGCCGAAATTTTTGTGATTTCATCTGCTGTAAATTCTCTATCAATTTTAGATTGTATTGGAAACAGGTTTTGTTTGGCCTTCCCCATGATATCTTTCATAACTCTGTGGAATCTTGTATTCATTTATTAATTCTTTTGGCCAAATTTCATATACATAAATATAAATTTCTCAAAAGAAAACCCAACTTTAATTCTTTTCTGATGGAGGTCAGATTTTACATAGACTCTATCTGCCTTTCACAAAACAAGGCTTTAAAGACTATTCAAATCTGTACCCATTTGAAGGTATTGTGATGTTTTTGGTTTCTCCTAGAAATGTCTCTTATATATTTATATGTAAACACTCCCTGTATATCCCCCCTGGCTTCTTGTTTATTGTTTCTCTTACCCTGTCTGCAATGACATATTCTCAATTGAAAAATTGCAACATCCTGTTAAGATGTCACTTGGATGCTGTATTTTGCATTTGCACAGCAGAAATATAATTTTACTTACCGAATAAAATGGAGCAGAAACATCTTGGAAGGTCTGTTAGTGCAATCAATACCACAGCAAGTGGTCGTTGTCCAAGTCTAAGTGCGCAATTAACATCCGAACACAACTCATAATCAAGTTCAGAGAAACAAAATGCTCTAGACTGTTAACCTGGGTGTAAATCCCAATATACATAATCCCAATAAAACATAAATCCCAATAAAACACATTGAAGTTTGTGGTTGTAACAGGACAAGCTGTGGAAAACATCAAGGGGTACGAAGGATTGTTGCAAGGCACCATAGGTATTATAGTCCTTATGCAGAAAACCGTGGAATTGTTATCAACCAGTAAAAGCCTGAGTGGTGCAGCCCTAAATGTGACAAATGGAGCCTAAATTGTATTGTAAATGTTTGCTCCAAGATTATTGGAGTTCAGCAGAGAAACTTGATAACTATTTGAAAGAAAAGGGGTAGCTAGAAAGCTAAGAAAATTATCAGTCAGCCAGACCACATCCTTCTAGCAGAATTTTTACTACTGCCTTTAGGGTGACATTATATTGTGCCCAAGTCCAGAATTAATTGTTACTCTAATTCCTTTATTCTTTCTGCTATAAGGCTGATGAACATGGACAATACCTAAATGTTTTTGTAGTTGTTTTTGTAGCTTTCAGTGTTTAACTATGTCTCTGTCCTAGACAAAGCTATTGACTGAGCTTTTGTTGCAACCATCTGTATGTGCTCTCTTTTATCCTATAGTCTTTAAAACCAGCTCAAAGCTTATCTTTTAAAATGTATTTCTTTAGATGAATCTGTTAAAAGAGCTACTACTGCCATTAACAAATATTTTCTTTAACAAAGAAACCTTCCTGGATCAGTGCTTCTGTTTCTTTTTTGTGTATATGCGCTGTCCTCTCAAATCCCCAGTTGGATGTGGCAGATGGTTGTTCACACCGAGCCAGGTTCAGCTGAAGGTTTCTTCCTGTTCAAGTGCAGTTTTTATCTCCACTGCCTCTACATGCATGTTCAGTGTGAGAGATTGCTGCAAAGTCAACGACGCAACACAAGCAATTGGCCACTGTCACTATAAGTTCCTCCAGGAGGAGCTAATGCTGCGAGTCCATAATTCGATGCAGTCTGCAGGGTTTCTTTAGAACGATAACTTCTAACCAATTTGAATAATAAACTGAACTTGATGCACTGTTTGATAACTAGGATCAATTAGAATTTATGTATGAATGGATTGAATTGACTCTTGGCTTGAATTGACGTGTTGTGAATTGGCGCTATAGAAATAAACTTCATTAAAACTGAGTTGAATTAAACTTTTTATAGTGTACCCTGCTTCTCGTCCAATGACCGCTGGAGATACAGTAGGGACCAGCCCCCCTCAACCCTGCAAGGAATTAGCGGTACAATGGATATTATATGGATTATTTTTAGGCCTCTGTTTAAAAGTGAAAGTATGGTATGATGCAACGAAGAGCTTAACAACTGACTGATTTAATGTCTAATTTCATGCTTTAGGTGGACTTCTGGCAGCCCAACAGTGCTTCTCTAATCCATCAAAACACCACAGTGGATATTCATGTGAAGCGAAATGAAACACAAGATCTGCATGTTCGATTAAAGTTAGAAAGGATCAAATATTGGTAAGCAGACTGCATGCATGCTTTTAGCTTCTTAAGAGTTTCCAAAACGTGATCCTGTCCTGTTTTATAATGAGAAAACCAAAATTGAAGTTGTACACAGTCTGACAGGCACACATTTGTTGTCCTAAAGTTATTTGAATTACCCAACTTTCCTGCAGACATGACATATGATTTTCATATGCAGAGATGTCCATAGCTTGCATCCAGAATCTTTAACATGGCCCCAAACTCTTTTCCCTGGCCACTTTGCTAAGCAAATCCTTCATGTCTGTTTGCCATCCCTCGTGAAAATTAACGCCGCAGTGACGGAGCTCTATGAAAGAAACCGCAGCTAAAAATGGTTTCATTGTCATCCCAGTCCTTGGGGAGAAATTTCAGCTCTGAGCAACAGATCAGCTCTGTGTGTTGGGAATTTTTTGCACAAAGTTTATCTTACAGTTGGTCTGCTGAGATGATGTGAGTGAATGATGTTTTATGGAATGAAATGTTTCATACTTTAGAGATGCCCAGATGGTTGTGGTTACCAAAGGTTGCATGATCTCCGTCTGTTTGTGGTGGGAGATGAAGAAAAAATCTTCCAACATGAGGTGTCCCTTAGCAGATATTTGTGCTTTCAGACAGGTTGACTTATGATGTATAATTCGTGTTATGAAAGAGCCAACACAAAAACCAACCTAATCCACCACTTCATGCCAGTACCGTCATATCCCAGTAAATAGGGAACTGTAAAGAAGTATTATATCAGTGTTACACCCTTGCATTTGTTAGAGCCTTAAAACAATTGCACAAAATGTATTTAGCCAGGAAATCCTTGAAAGTTAGGTATGGGTCTGGAGCTCAGGAGCGAGAGGACCTGAAAGGGTACCTGGAGGAGGAGGACAAGGAGAAGGTAAGGCTCTGGAGTAAAGAAAGAAAATAACTAAGAGATTCATGGAGGGCTTGAAATGTTACTATGAAGGCAAACACTCAGGCAATGAATAACTGGCTTCCAGCTCCCTTTATCCCCCTGCTGATCTTTTGATGAGGTGCAGTCGTGGAGAACCACCCCTACGAGGCGGCTGTAGCTCAGTGGTAGAGTTGTCAGCCTGCAACCCAGAAATTGTGGGTTCGATTCCAGCTTCCACCTGCTACATATCGTTGTGTCCTTGGGCAAGACACTTCACCTACCTTGCCTACTGGTGTTGGCCAGAGGGGCCGATGGCGCAATATGGCAGCCTCGCTTCTGTCAGTCTGCCCCAGGGCAGCTGTGGCTATAATCATAGCTTGCATCCACCAGTGTGTGAATGTGAGAGTTGTTAAGCGCTTTGAGAGTCTTGAAAAGCGCTATATAAAATGCAAGCCATTATTATTACCCACCGGAGCTGAGACTGGTGCCTCCGCTGCGCCCTCCAGTGGATCACCTGTGGAACTGATGTTAATTTACAACTACCACACAAACCAAACCTCCAGACCCAACAGGATTGTTACTTTTAAATTTCCATAAATCCATTAATATGATTACATGCAGGTAATGTGTGCAGCTTTGTGATAAGAATCACACTTTTTTATGTAACTGGTGTTCTGAGAACCGTTTTTCAAAACGGGTTTGATTTTTAAGAGCAGCATAACTTTATAAAGACTGTTTATGGGGCTTTGATTGTGGTGACACAAAGTGACAGCTTAAAATTATTGAAAACAAGAAATACTTTTTCATCAACACTTTTATCATTCTCACAATCAATACAATAAAAATGTAATAAAACTTTTTTATATCATCCGCCTCTACCCAAGACATGTGCAGACTACACAGTCAAGATGACGGCACCACTTCCGGCTTTACTCTCTGACTGATGAGCAGAGTTGAGTCAGCTGTAGGAGACCTGTCACCTTTAGGCCCTCAAACACACACGCACACTGCAGTTTCCTGTTTGGTGGCTAAATTGTGTAATACAATGTGAGGTTTTATCTTTTAAAATGTACGTCTAATTAGATTTAAAAAATAAAAATTTCAAAGAATATTACTGTATTTAATCTTTACTTGCTGGCAGAAACTTTTTGTTCCACACATGTTGCTCCTGACACAAAGCATTAATAATAATTACAAATATATCACTTTAGTCAAAGATGGACCCATAAAATCAACATGCTGTCCTGTTTAAATGTGTTAAAATAACATTGAAGGACCTTACAACTGGTAACAAAATACATATGTAAAAAGACAATTCTGTATTAATGTGACTTTACATTTTGAAGGTTTGAAACTATTATTTGAATATTTTTATATCCTTACTTAAATCATGTTCTTACACATTTAACTGTCAGCTATTTGCTGTCATGTTTCATATTCTGGTTTTAATAATTCACAATAGACTCCAGATTATCTTGCCCTACCCAACGGGGTAGAATGATTCATTAATATAAATTTAGAAGTTTACAGTCAGAAGCTCTTTTTAGCACTCACTGTGTGTCACATTCTAGACTGTCCGTGCAGCAACACTACCTAATTCACATGAATACACAATGCAGCCTCACAAGCCTTTTTATGCAGCTGGTGTTCCCCTTATTGGTTATGATGTATTTATGATGCTCATACGCTTGCATTAATAATTCTTTCTAAGCCTGGGAGAAGAACGCGGCTCTTTCCTTTGCTCCCATTCTCACTTATCTAGCATCAATTGACAGGGGCTGCCTTTAATGTAGCGTGGAGGCACATGAGCTTGGCTTGTCAAGCCTCGCTTGAATTAGCGGGGATTGATTCCACCTGAGCTTCGTTCGAGGAACCGAATAAGCCTGGTGTGAACAGTTAGGCTAATTCAAGCGAGGCTATTTTAAATAAGCCTCAATTCTTTGAGCTCGCTTCATGGAACAGCCCTCAGGTGCACATTTCCCTTAGGCCAGGTTCACACGGCAGGATTTTGAAATTGTTGAATCAGTTTCATACCGCACACATGCCGATAAAAAATCCTGTTTTGGTCCTATAGTGTGTGGTATGCGGCCACACTGCATTGATCACACACCACCTAAGAACAGAATTTACTCACACACATTAAGCTCAGACAGGAAACCTCACAAAACCTCGTGATATATTAAAAAAAATAAGGATGCTGAGGATGAGGCATTGGCAATAGTTTGTGGACTAGTTAACAGAGAAAAAAGTGAAATCTTGGCGTTGGATAAAGGAGTGGACACAGCAGGGGCAGGGACTCTACGATAAGGATGTGAATTATTGTTTTTATCACAGGGAACTGCTCAGATTGATCTCTGTTTCTATGCATTTGTGGACTATGGTCAAGTGAGACGCTTCCAAGGTGTATTGCTCCCTGTCCCCTCATTTCTGATTGGCTACATGTCACATGCAGGCTGAATGCTCGTTTGTCCTTGCAACACAGCACGCTCCAGTATTGGGCCAAAATAATCCAACATGTTAAATATCCCAGATTTGCGACTGGAGCTGTCCTGACATCCTTCCGAGGAGACCAGAGCGCTCTGAACACACCACACATGGCAGGAATATCTGATTGGATCATCTTAAGAGCCATCCTGATAATCGGGGGAAAATCGGCCTAAAAATCGTGCCAGAACTTAGTTTGACTGTGTCCATGTTGGATGAGGTGCTTTTTTTATTTGTCAGCACACTCTCTGTCAAAGGTGATGTTAACCTTTCTTAAGTATGGACAATGACGGTGCTGTTCCAGCACATTGCAGACCTAAAGTGGTCTTTGATTTGTTCCTAAAAATTTGTTTTCTTTCATCTGAGGTTGATCGTTCTGGTCGGATAGAATTTTTTCTAACAGGTAGTTGATCCTGAACACACTTTGAAACTGCTTTTGGAAATCTTGCAAAATTGCCTTACCATAGTTCTGATCTCAAAATTGCTTGAAAAGCCAGGTCCATGACACAAAACCAACCAGTTTAAATGAGCTCTACCAATTTAATTCAATTCAATTCAGTTTATTTATATAGCGCCAATTCACAACAGATGTCATCTCAAGGCACTTAACAAGAAGTCATTTCAATACAATTATACAAACATTCCAATCAGTTAAAAAGTTTCCTATTTAAGGAATCCCAGCAGATTGCGTCAGTCATTGGCGTGAGGTTGGGCAGATTTCCAACCACAGCAATCCTTCAGCAATCCCTCATACTGAGCAAGCATGTAGCGACAGTGGAGAGGAAAAACTCCCCTTTAACAGGAAGAAACCTCCAACAGAACCAGGCTCAGTAGGAGCGGCCATCTGCCACGACCGTCTGGGGGTTTGAGAAGACAGAGCAGAACATAGAAGGAACAGAAGATCCGATATAAGAGAACTTTCTATGTTACAGAAAGTAAAAAGTTGATAACAGGACACAGTGGATCTTCAGTTACTGAGAGGATCATCCCAGTCGATGACCCCCGTCCAACAGGGCATTGCAGCCAAGCAGGATACCAGACCAGGTGTATCTTCGATGGGGAGAAAAACACTGAGAGAAAACAAAGTTAACAGTCGAAATAACAGAATGTACTGTAATACAACTGGAGAGTCGTAGGAGAAAAGGAAGTAGCAGAGTGAAGAAAATTGGTAAGTCTGTCCTCCAGCAGTCTAAGCCTATAGCAGCATAACTACAGAGATAGCTCAGGATGACCTAAGCCACTCTAACTATAAGCTTTATCAAAAAGGAAAGTTTTAAGCCTGGCCTTAAAAGTAAACAGAGTGTCTGCCTCACGGACTAAAGCTGGGAGCTGGTTCCACAGGAGAGGAGCCTGATAACTAAAAGATCTGCCTCCCATTCTACTTTTAGAGATCCTAGGAACTACAAGTAAACCTGTAGTCTGAGAGCGAAGTGCTCTTTTAGGAACATATGGAACAATTAGATCTCTGATGTATGATGGAGCTTGATTATTAAGGGCTTTGTATGTAAGAAGAAGGATCTTAAATTCTATTCTGGATTTAACAGGGAGCCAATGAAGGGAAGCTAAAACAGGAGAAATGTGATCTCTCTTTTTAATATTCATCAGAACTCTTGCTGCCGCATTTTGGATCAACTGAAGGCTTTTAATGGCATTTTGTGGACTTCCTGATAGTAAAGAATTACAGTAGTCCAGCCTTGAGGTAACAAATGCATGGACTAGTTTCTCAGCATCACTCCTGGACAGGATGTTTCTAATTTTAGCAATATTCCTGAGGTGAAAGAAGGAAATCCTAGAAACCTGTTTAATATGGGATTTAAATGTCAAGTCTTGGTCAAAAATAACGCCGAGGTTCTTTACGTTATTACTGGGGGACAATTTAATGCCATCCAGATGAAGTGATTGACTAATCAGTTTCTGTTTAAGAACTTCTGGTCCAAAGACAGCAACTTCTGTCTTGTCAGAATTTAAAAGCAAAAAGTTTAGGGTCATCCATGCTTTTATGTCTTCCAGACATGCCTGTAATCTACCTAACTGACTGGGTTCATCAGGATTTATGGATAAATATAGTTGTGTATCATCGGGATAGCTGTGGAAATTTATCCCATGCTGTCTAATGATTCTACCAATTGGAAGCATATATATGGTGAAAAGAATTGGTCCAAGGACAGAACCCTGTGGAACTCCACAAGTAACCCTTGAGAGTGAAGATGACTTATCATTTAGATGAACAAACTGGAATCTATCAGACAAATATGATTTAAACCAGCCTAGTGCTGTTCCTTTGATCCCTGCAACATGTTCAAGCCTTTCTAAGAGAATATTATGATCGACTGTGTCAAAAGCAGCACTGAGATCTAACAAAACCAGAACAGACACCAGTCCATTATCTGAGGCCATGAGAATATCATTAGTAACCTTCACCAGTGCTGTTTCAGTGCTATGATGAGCTCTAAAACCTGACTGAAACTCTTCAAACAGCTCGTTACTGTTTAGATGTTCACAGACTTGATTAGCAACTATTTTCTCAAGGACTTTGGATAAGAAAGGAAGGTTAGATATAGGTCTGTAATTCACTAAGTCATCTTGATCAAGGGAAGGTTTCTTGAGTAAAGGTTTAATTACAGCTATTTTAAATTCCTGTGGTACGTATCCGTTTACTAAGGATAGATTCATCATATCCAAAATGGGGCCAGGAACCAAATGGAACACTTCTTTAAATAATTTGGTTGAGATTGGGTCCAAAATACAAGTTGAAGATTTAGATGAGGCTAATATTTTTGATAATTCTGAAAGCTCGACTGAATCAAAACAGCCTAAGCAATACTGAGGTTCTACAGTTCTTTCCGATACTGACTCATTTACTGAGGAAGAAGTAATCATGTTTGGGAGGGTGCCAATGATTTTATTTTTAATAAAATTTATTTTATTTATGAAGAATCTCATAAAATCATCACTGCTAAGAGCCGGGGGAATAGTTTGCTCAACAGAGCTATGACTCTGTGTAAGTTTGGCAACTGTACTAAAAAGAAACCTAGGATTGTTTTTATTCGCCTCTATTAATGATGAAAAATATGCTGTTCTAGCTTGTCGAAGGGTCTTTTTATACAGCAGTAGACTGTTATTCCAGGTTAAATAGGAATCCTCTAGATGTGTAAAGCGCCATTTTCTCTCCAACTTCCTAGTATTCTGCTTTAAAGTACGCAACTCTGCGTTAAACCAAGGAGTCAGCCTCCTATGGCTAGCCACTTTCTTTTTTAATGGGGCTACACTATCTAATGCCAAACGCAATGAGGACGTAACGCTGTGAACCAGACCATCAATTTCTGAAGGGTTAGAGATAGAATTGCTGCCATCCACTGTGTTACTCTGAGACACTGAGGAAAGTAAGAATGGTACAGATTCTTTAAAAATTGTTACAGCATTGTCTGATAAAGTTCTACTATAATGAAATTTTCTTTCAGATTTAAGATGGTCAGTTAAAGTAAATTCAAAAGTTATCAAGAAGTGGTCAGACAGGACCGGGTTATGTGGGTGGACTGTTATTTCCTCACACTCAATACCGTATGTCAGTACAAGGTCCAAAGTGTGTTTACCTGAGTGGGTCGATCCCTGTACTTTTTGAGTAAAGCCAATTGAGTCTAAAATAGCATTAAAGGCTGCATTTAGGCTATCACTTTCAGTATCCACATGAATATTGAAGTCCCCCACTATAATAACCCTATCAGTATTTAATACTATATCAGATAAAAAATGTGAGATCTGATCCAAGAATTGAGAGTAAGGGCCTGGTGGACGATACAAAACCACAAACAAAAATGG
Organism: Valencia hispanica; assembly: GCA_963556495.2. Lineage (NCBI taxonomy): Eukaryota > Metazoa > Chordata > Actinopteri > Cyprinodontiformes > Valenciidae > Valencia > Valencia hispanica. Next base: position 28,499,583 of record OY747716.1, read on the forward strand.
TCTTAATGTTTTGCAACTTGGATGAGGAAAATTAAGGGTTAGATGCTCAAAAGAACTGTAGCTATCAATTGGTCTGGGACTAATTAGTAAATCAGAACGGAAAATGGCTGCAACTCCTCCTCCTCGCCCAGTATTTCTAGGAATGTGAAAATTTAAATGACTGGAAGGAGTTGACTCATTTATACTGACATAATCCTCTTGCTGCAACCAGGTTTCTGTGAGACAAAGGAAATCAATGTGATTATCACAAATCAAGTCATTTACTAACAAAGTCTTTGAGGAGAGAGATCTTATGTTTAATAAACCACATTTAATAGATTTATTTTCAGTCAAAGTTGTATTTATTTTTATGAGATTTCCATAATTTGCTTTTGTTGGCTTAACTTTTAATCCATTTAATTTTGGCCGTGGGCAAGACACTGTTTCTATAGGGTAATGGGTGGGTAACAGTACAGAAGCAGCAGAGAGGTGGGTTAAACTACGACTCTGCTTCCTGGTCTGGACCCTGGGTTGTCAGTGTTTTGGAGGATTAATAAATTCGGCCATATTCCTAGAAAGAAGAGCTGCTCCATCCAAAGTGGGATGGATGCCGTCTCTCCGGATCAGACCAGGTTTTCCCCAAAAAGTTCTCCAGTTATCAATGTAGCCCACATCGTTTGCAGGACACCACCTAGACAACCATTGATGGAATGACAGCATGCGGCTAAACATGTCGTCACTGGTCCGATCAGGCAGGGGACCAGAAAAGATTACCGAGTCTGACATTGTTTTGGCAAACTTACACACCGAAGCAACACTAATTTTAGTGACCTCCGATTGGCGTAACCGGGTGTCATTACCGCCAGCGTGAATAACAATCTTACTGTATTTACGCTTATCTTTAGCCAGCAGTTTCAGGTTGGATTTGATGTCGCCCGTTCTGGCCCCTGGCAAACATTTGACTATGGTCAATGGTGTCTCTAATGCCACGTTTCTGACTATGGAGCTGCCAATTACCAGGGCCGGCTTCTCAGCGGGTGTGTCGCTGAGCGGGGAAAATCTGTTAGAAACGCGGACCGGTTGGTGGTGGCCCGGGGGCTGGGTCCTAGAACTATGCTTCCTACGTACAGTCACCCAGCCGCCTAGAGGTCCCGGCTGCGCGGGCTCTACCGGAGGACAGCTAGGGGGTTCTATCCTTGTTGGCTCCACGCTGGCTAATGGGCTTCGGCTATCTGCTGCTTTTTCAACAGCGCGGAGCCGTGCTTCTAATTCTGATACCCTCGCCTCCAAAGCTACAAAAATATTACATTTATTACAGTTACCATTATCACTAAAGGAGGCAGGGAAGTAACTAAACATCTGACAGAGAGAGCAAGAGAGAAGAGAAGAGTTAGAGACAGGAGAAAGAGAATTTAGTCAGAAGCTTGTTGATGGCTACAAAGAGTAATATCAAGATGCAGCTTAAGGACTTTAAATTTAATTTAATAATTTATTGAAGTTCCACACTGGACAAATACCAGTTTAAATGAATGATTAAATGCCCACAAATTAATAACATTCATATGGCTGATAAGAGTATGTAAATTTCTGACTAACACTTTTTTGCATGCATGTTAAACTGTAATAGTAAGTACATTGCAGTGGGTCATGTGCTTCATGCTTGTTTCCCTGTTTCCACCTCCTACAGGGTGTTCATCTCCAATCTGCAGCAAGAAATTGAAAAGCAGACAAGTTATCGCTCCGCTCGCAAGCGTAGGTCCGAGTCTCAGTATGATTATGAGGTTTACCACTCGCTGGAGGAGGTAGGTGTCAGCACACACTGTCACAGTGCTGTGCTAAAGCACCATTGACATAACAAACTTCTTTATTGAGATACTCTCAAATTACTCCACTCCTCAGGCAAATTTGGCTCTCTTGTTTTGTTGTCTCATAAATGCTCCAGCACAGTTCATAGCTTCAACAATGAATTACACAGGCCTGCCATCCATCACGTTGAAAAAAAAACACAAAACAGAGAGGAGACATTATTCAATGTGAGAGCCTTCTCTGTGAAGTTTAAATTGTCAAACTCATGCCTCACGGAGTGCCCAAATGCACATTCAAGGTATCAACAAAATTTTAAACTACCTAAAAGATAGATTATTTATTTAAATTAAATAAAAAACTACAGCCATAGATTTTTTTTCGTAATTTTACAGATCCTCCATTATTTCCTGTGCTGCAGATTCAGAACTGGATGTTTGAAATGAACAGAAGTCACCCTGAGCTAGTTACTATGTTCTCTGTTGGGAAGTCGTATGAAAGAAGACCACTTTATGTGCTTCAGGTAGGGGAAAACAACAATCAAACAAAAATGACAGAATGGGTGCATTCAGATATTTTTGTGTCCTGACAAGGATCTTTCTCCTGTTAGCTAGGAAAGAGAAATCGTCCGCAAAAGAAATCTGTGTGGATTGACTGCGGTGTTCATGCCAGGGAGTGGATTGGGCCTGCTTTCTGCCAGTGGTTTGTCAAAGAGGTACTTTTATTTAGTCTTCCGCACATTATATCACTGAAGCAATGTTTGAACCTTACTTCTTTACATTTATGTAAAGAAGGAACAAGTGCGTCGCTCATTTGCTTTTCCCTATTAGCGAATTGTGAAAGGCGGAAAAAAACACCCGTAACAACAAATGGAAAAATCTGTGATTTATACAAATAAAACTATAATCAATACATCTTCCACAGCAGTTTCTGTCTTTCACTTGTATACATGTACCCCCAACTCCATTCAAAGGCGTTGATACAATGGATCTGACATGAAAAATCAACACTTAACAGAGGAGATGATAAACCCAATAAAAGAGAATGACCTAAATCTAATTGTGATCGTAGGCACACCATTGGAATATCTGTAATTTATTACTTATTTTGTACTCATCCTTCATCATATTCCATGTTTTTAACCGAGCTTTATCTCTGCCAGTGTTGGGATCCTATTCGGCAAGTTTATTCCTAGCTATTTTAATGAATTTTGATCCCAGTTAATATGGAATATAACCCTAAGTTGCTTTGTGGGTTGTGGTAGTCAAAATTTGTGTCTTTTGTATATTTAATTTATATCCTGAGTAATTACTGAATTTTTCTAGGATGTTCTTTAATTTAGGTAATGAATTGGAAGGATTACTTAAATAAACCAAGACATCATCCACGTATACCGCCATCTTGTGGTCTTCTCCATTCATGCAGATCCCCTTAGATCCACAGGGCTAGGGTCTCTATATAGAGAGCAAATAGCAGGGGCTATAATAGCCCTGTTCCAATGTAATGGTGTCGGAAAGGTATCCATTTATTTTTATTCTATTCTTTTTTTCTGATTTCTATTGATAAAATAAAAAATATGTGTCTATTTCACGACACTTTACAAATTTGCACCAGTTTGTGTTGGTCTGTCCCATTAAAGTACATTGAAGTTTGTAGTTTTAATGTGACAGAATGTTGAAAAAATGTAAGGGGTGTGACACTAATTTCCCCTCCTGTCTCTCCGTGTCTAATGTCTCAGTTCTTTCCAAATAAGACAAAAATGGATGAGACAGCTGGGTGAGGGGAACTATGATTGTTGCTTTAAACCTGTAATTAAAACCTGATGGTATTTACTTAAGGTATGTGAACCACCTTCATCTTTCCATTGTTAATTCCTTATAAACCCCTTTTTAGCAGCCATGTTGTCTCAAAGTTTATTTAAGAGAGGACAGACACATTACAGGAAAGCAAAATGGGGAAAAAAAAAACTAATTAACTGAAACAAACCAGGAAGCAGAACTAATTCAAACTGATTTAGCACAACTAAATCAATAGAACATGCCATAAGAAACCTGAAACTAAAAGACAATAACCCAAGGAAAAGGATTATAGTGACAGGGAGCTCATTGCAAAAGGAAATTAAGAACAAAAGTAAATAAAATCAAACATCAGAAACATAAATGAAAAACATTGTGACTTCTGACAATGGTAAAAGGTAAAAGAAAATGACTGACAATACAAGTTGAGGGATGATGTAATAACGTTGGTAGACCACTGGAGGTCAATGTGTCGTCTTTCTTTAAAGCTTCAGCACACCAATCTTGGCCAGCCGGCTTCTGAACCGCACCTGGCTCTGTGAGCCCTTCACAGTGGGTTATCCACCTGAAATGAAAAAAAAAGACCAACAAATCTGTGTTTTCTGTTTCTTTGAAGGATATTAACAATGACAATATTGGTGCAAGAAAAAAAGTTGATACTTTAGTAAAACGATCAACCAATATGTGTCATTTATTAAATCAAGAAGCTCTCTGTTTTTAATTAGTCATGTTGGTTTTGTGGCTCAGGAGAAACGTTATTTAAAAGAAACGAGGCCAAAAATGGTTCTCTGGGTTTTAAACATTACTGACCCCTGACCTAGGTCTATGGTTTTCTGACAAGTTTAAGGACTGTGAGCCCAGTGCTCTGATCACCTAACTCCAAACCTTTTTTCCCAAGGTATAAATGAGAAAAATGTCTTCAGATTTATGGATGCATATGGTTACACAATGCAAAGAAAATGTTACCATGATAATAAGAACATGGCTGTTAAACTCACACAATAGTGTATTAGTATACTAGTTTTTAATTTGAATTAGTTTTTTTATTACAAATTTGAATTAAAATGTAATTTTGTTTCATACTTTCAGGCACTCAGCTCATACAAGTATGATTCTGTGATGACACGACTACTCAACCATCTTGACTTCTTCATCATGCCCGTCTTCAATGTGGATGGATATCGCTTTAGCTGGAACACGGTACAGGATTTTCTACAATTGGATGTCTTATTAAAAGGGTTTTTTTCTGTTGACTCTGTTGCATTTTGGGTCCTTTCATACACAAAAAGCCATCAAAATACTACCAAAAGAAGAAAAAAGATATGTTTAAGTACATGGGTTTCCCTGAACAAAATGGCAAATGAATGGTTGTGCAAATCTGTAAAGTGGAGAAAATGATCCAGTACCATTACACATTTTTATATAAACTAAACCAAAAAACGGAATCACTTTCTAGAAGAACAAAATACATCTTTCCAGATTTTTATAAAGCATCTTTCAAAAAAAAGTGTAGCTTGAAATAAATAGAGCAAGTAGATAATATATTTATACTATACAGTAAATCCTATCATATGCAAGGTTGCAGGGGGGCTAGCGCTTATGTCCAGCAATCATTGGGTGAGCTGTGGGGTACACCCTAGACAGGTCACCAGTCCATCGCAGGGCAACACAACACAGAGACACACAGGACAAACCACCATGCACACATACACACAAACTTACACCTAAGGGCAATTTAGAATAGCAAACTCCATGCATAAAGGCTGGGATTCAAACCCAGGAGCTTCTTGCTGCAAGGCAACAGTGCTACCAACTGTGCCACTGGGCGGCAGCCCCCTCTATAAGCATTCATTTTTAATTAATTAAACACTGTCTGCACTACTCTGCTCGTTATAGATCCAGATAAAGTCTAAAATTGTCTTCATTATTTTCTGTAGGATCGGTTTTGGAGGAAGACACGCTCAAAAAATCATAAGTTCCACTGTAGGGGAGTGGATGCCAACAGAAACTGGAAGGTGAAATGGTGCAGTGAGTTACTTTTTCAAGTCTACGTAAAATAAGCTTAATCCAACAGTGCATGGTAGCATGTAGCATTCACAACCTGCAAATAACTAAAGCCTAGTTTATACTTCTCTGTGAGCGGAGGTGTGGAGACACGCAGTGCCATCATCCGTCGATGCAAGGGCTCTCCAACAGAGGGAGTAGAGCCCAATTTTTTAACTATCCGTCGAATGCAACAGAGAGCGCACGTCTGTGACTGGTTAGCCTAACATCAGCCCAAGATCATTTCACCAGCACGGCGCTCTATAGTTGATGTAATTAGTAGTCAATGCAGCTTTTGGGCATTAGATGCTTTATATCGCAAGGCCAGTTTTTCTAATATGGTCTTTTGGCGATTTTGAAGACCAGAAGGTGTAGAGAACAACAAAGCAGAGCGCTTTGTTTGTTTGTTTCCATGCGTTTTTAGAGTATTCTATGAGACCTTCTAGTAAAAAGCTTTCCAGCTCAATCAAAACTCACTGTCTGTCGGCCATTGCTCTTTGAGTGGATGTGTGTTTAAATCACTGCAATGGTAGACAGAGCTGCCAGAAAAGGTCTATATCCCCTGCTCTCCTAGCGGAGAATTGCATTGCAACAACTGAGAAGTATAAAAGGAAAATGTCTCTGTCAATACGTGTGTGAGTACAAACTTGCTGACGAAGAAGTATAAACTAGCTTAAGGTAGCTGACATGTTGTTGTAGCAATTTTACATAGTTTATGTGAACACTTTGTATCTGTTGGGTGGAGAGGAGGTTATCTGTGGTTTTTGGTGGCTGTTGAAATTCATATTAAATAAACCAAAGCAAAAGATTAAATTTTCTTCCATGTACAGATGAAGGGGCTTCCTCCCATCCGTGTGACGACACCTACTGCGGGCCCTTCCCTGAATCCGAACCTGAAGTCAAAGCAGTTGCCAAGTTTCTGCGGAAGCACAAGAAGCACATGAAAGCATACATATCCATCCATGCTTATGCGCAGATGCTCCTTTATCCGTACTCCTACAAGTACGCCACAATCCCCAACTTTAACTGTGTGGTAAGAAGCTCACAATGTTACAAGCTGCTCAACCATCACAACCACAAACATCACTTTAGTTGATTTGGATTTTATGTAGGATGGAAAGCTAAATGTTTTAAATCTTTTTACAAACAGAAATCTGAAGAGTGTGGCATCCATTTGTATTCCCCTTTCATTGTAGCTCTGACTGTGTGTTTAGAGTTGTTCTGCTGGAAGTAGGGCTGGGTATTGTTAGGAATTTCACAATTCGATTGCGATTCTTGAGGCTTCGATTCAATTCGATATTGATTTATTAGCTTCAATATCGATTCAATAATAAGTAAATACACAAGTAATTAAGTATTGAGTATATTTTTAAATAAATGAGCCAAATGTCAGCTTTTAACGTTGGTGGTGCAGGCTTGAACGGAGTGCAGCTGCTGTCCGCCATCTTGCTGTTTTGGTAATGCGCGTCTTGTACAACGCTGAACGCTCTCACTAGAGTGTTGCCCACAGCGCCGCCACTGGCCGGTGGGCTGAATCGATTCATAGGATTTGATGAATCGATACTGAATTGAGAAACAAATAATTGCAATGAATTGAGGAATCGATATTTTTACCCAGCCCTAGCTGGAAGGTAAACCTCCAGCTAAGACTCAAGTCTTGTGGACAAGACTTGAGACTTAGCTGACTTCCACTCTGAAGAAAAGCATCTCCATAGCATGATGCTGCAACCACCATGTTTCATCATTGGGGTGATGCTTTTTGGGCAGTTTTTATCCACAAATAACAATTGTAGGGTAAGAAATTCTATTTTGGCCTTAGCTGAACAGAACTGCTTCTTCCACATATTTCCTCAACATGCCTTGAGGATAACCTCAAACAAGACTCATTATGGTTTCCTTTTAACAATTGCTTTTCTCTGGAAAAGCTCGATTTGTGGAGTTGCGCTGTCAACAGATTCTCCCACTTGAGCTGTGGATCTCCACAGCTCCTCCAGAGCTACCATGGAGATCTTGGCTGCTTCTCTAATTAAAGCTCTACTTACCCAGTCTGTCAGTTTGGTAAAGACTAAAAGCACTAAACATGAGACATGAGTCAAAACCAGTGTTGTAGTCAAGTCACCATCTCAAGTCCAAGTCACATTCGAGTCCTTAGTGTTCGAAGTCCAAGTGCAAGTTCAAGTCACATAGGATTAGTCGAAGTTAAGTTCAAGTCAAGTCGCTACGTCCTCTTGGCCAATTCTAAGTCCCAAAAAGAATCTTCCAATCCAAGTCAAGTCATTATCACCTGAGAGCAAGTCAAAAACAGAGAGCTGGGTGTAGATTTTAAAACTAGAATAATGGCAGCCAGACATTGTTCAATTTATTTTTAAAAATAAATTGTACTCAATGCCCCATGCTATCACCAAGCTAACACAGTAGCGTATGCAAAATAATAAAACAATATGTAATCCACATGTCATCTGTACACTTACAAATGCTTTGGGAAGTTGTTAAATTTAATTACATTTGTCCAGTAATTTGATCTAATATAACAAAGTAAAATTAGCATGAGCTACATGCTAATTCCAACAATAGCAATTTCATATCTTCGCGTCCAAGTCCTAACGTTGCAAGTCCAAGTGCAAGTCATCGGTGTGCTGCTCGAGTCAAGTCACAAATCCCTTAAAAGTGACTTAAGTCAGGACTTGTGCTCGAGTCCAGGACTCGAGTACTCCATCCCTGGTTGAGACTGACCAAGAGAAAGGCTTTAAGGGAGGCGGACCAATTCCTTGCCTAAACCAATCCGAGACCGTTTTCAAACAATTGCTGTAATCAGTTGGTATAGATTCTCTGTAATCCACTTCTCTTGTTATCTTGAAGACCTTTCACTCTCATCCAAAGGCTTCTTCAGTTCTGAAACTTGGTTGGGAGTATCAGGCTTTTAAGGGCTAGTCAGGAACACTCATACTAATAGTGCAATAGTGAACACTAACGAGGCCATTGTTAACTACCAATAAGGCAATCAGAGTCACCTGACCCCCTGGACCTACCCCCTATTCAGTTTCTTGAGAGGGTCACCGGCACTACCAATCCTGACGATCTCCCCAACAATTCTGAGTTGTTTTGGTCGCATGTCCCAAGGTGGGTGTTTCTGTGGAACGGCTTGGGGAGCCGAGTCATGCATATACTACACCATTTAGTTTGTGTGCAGTCCAGTGTAGCAAGGAATTTTCAGACCTGTACATTGGGGAAACAAAAAAACAGCTACAGAAGAGGATGTCACAACACAGAGGAGCAAACTCAACAGGTCAACATTTAGCAGTGTATCTATCTCAAGGACAATGGGCACTCCTTTGAAGACAATAATGTTCACATTTTGGACAGAGAAGACAGATGGCGGAGGTGGCTTAAGATTCCAGCTTCCCACTGTCACTGACAACTGTCAGTGTAGCTTTGACTCTGCTCCCCAGGCAGTTCCACAGAAACCCTGTTTCTCTCCTAGATGCCTAGGAGCCCAGGTGCAAGTGCTGAACGTTTCAAAGAAAACCAAAGTAAATCAAAGTTGCATTTTAATCCAGTCAGGAGTTTCACACTAAGATGTATTTTTTAAAAGGACGCTGCAGCTGCGCTCTTGTGTGTTGTCCAGCGTGTCTGAGACTTAGATTTTGGAAATGTGATTTCAAGACTGGTCTCAATTACCACAACATTGGAATTTAGGTGCGCAGCCATCAAGTCTTGGTAGGTTTACAGTTATGCCATACTTTTTCCATCTTTAGATGATAGATTGTGCAGAGCTCTCTGAGATGTTTAAAGTATGTGAAATTATTTTAGAACCTAACCCTGCTTTAAACTTCTCCACAACTTTTCCCTGACCTGTCCACTGCGTTCTTTAGTCTTCATGTTGCTGTTTGCCCTCTGACAAAGCTCTCAGGCCTTGAAAAAACAGCTGGATTTATTACATACCAGTACACTCTGTTTACTAATTACGTGACTCCTGAGGGTAATTGTTTGCACTGGATCTAATTTAGGGGTAACAGATTAAAGGGGAACTGAGTTAAAATTCAATCTCAAATTTTTTATTTATTTTTTATCAGAAATTTTTTTTAACTTTTTTTTCCACTTCACAGTTATGTGCTCATTTGCTTAGGTCTGTAACGTAAAATGGAGATAAAAAAGCGTGCAAGTTTTAATGTGACAAAATGTGAAAAAGTAAAGAGTGGGTATACTTTTGGAAGGAAATGTATGTTGCTCATTCCATAAATGAAGGCCAGAGTTCTCATCACTTCATAAAAGGTTGTTTTTCCAGGAGTCAGCAGCTCAGAATGCAGTGACAGCGCTACATTCGGCTTATGGAATAAGGTACAAATACGGACCTGCCTCCGCAATGCTGTGTGAGTTTCCTTTTTGTCCACAATTATGTTTGTTTAAAAAAGCAGCATAGACAGATTACAAAACTATAAAAAACACTTCTGACTATTAATAATTACAACCATTTTTGTTTTTACTTGCAGACATTAGCTCTGGCAGCTCTATAGACTGGGCTTACAAGAATGGAATACCCTATGCATTTGCATTTGAGCTAAGGGATATGGGTCATTTTGGTTTCCTCCTGCCTGAATCACTGATCAAGCCCACCTGCACTGAGACCTTGAGAGCCGTGAAAGCCATTGCGTCGGGTTTGCTGAAGAAGTGCAACTCAGAGAAGAACAGATTTCCATATGTATGAACAATACTCTTGTTGAATTTCCTCACACAAGTCAAAGGTTGAAGAACTCAGACATTCAGCAAATTTATGTCGATTTGTTTTTATTACTTTGCATTTAAGATAGGGTTATGGTGGCATTAAAGTGCCTGCATAAATGTATTTTTAACAACAAAGGTAGGGATGTGAGCACTTGACAAGCTATGGTGGCACTTTAAAAATAAAATTAAAGTAACTTTTTATAAATAATAAAAATAAACAACTTGTCTGTTAATTCTATACATGTGTAGCAAAACATATGTTCATACCAAAAATTTTATGAACCAAAATTTGTAAATCAAGCCGGCAGGCATTATCTCTCTGTTAAAAATTAGTTCTGCACATACATGGTGCATTATGGTAAAACACCAGAATGGGTGTTGCTGCAGGCAAAATAAATGAGGAATTATGAGAAAAGGAGAAGCATGACCCTCAAACCATCATCCATACGCATAACTAAAGAGTGCAGAGCCCAGGCCTGCTAATGAATGAACCATCATTTTATTCATGTGTGTTGAACCCGGGAAAGAACTAAAACGGGTCGGATAGCGGCCCTTGAGAACCGAGGAACATTATAGTTTCTCTTCTGCAAGAGTGATGACGGAGAAAAAAATAAGGTGGACTGAACCAAAGCAACGAATCAGCGCTTTTCAACACTGATGAGATAGGTAGCTCTTAATTACTTAGATACTCTCCCTGAATGATGACAAACAGAATTTAAACATCCCTGGTTCCCCAGAAAAATGTATACAAATCTAGCTGCCTGTTACATTCAACTAGCCCCAAGTGCAATGGGAGTCTTTATAATGGCAGTCCAGGAATCCATCCAACAATAGGGTTTTTTCCAACAGTTGCCCTTCTGTGGTAAATTTATTCATGAAAAAACTTTTTTTTTTTATTGCTATGATTGCAACATAAGAAAAACATACAAATGCACCAAACCGTGGCTTTATAACCAAGGTACATAACTATTCATCATCTTATATAGCAGGGAACGGCATTGTGGTGCGATTTTATTTGCACATTTTGTTTGTTTCCTTCTGCATCTGTTGGGAATTGTTTTACTTTGTGCAAACAAAGAACTATCAAACCAACTTGCTGCTGTCCACATTTCTCAAACTAAGACAATGAAATCGAAATGTCTGGTTACCCCAGTTCTGGTGACCTGCTGTTCAATCATCTTTGTCATTTGAGGTGATCCAAATCAAGAATGAATCTTCCATGTTTACCTTTTCAAACCCTGGTAGCAATTGTAACTATTAATTCTACTTAGTTTTAAACTTCATCAGTGTTTTTTTACAATTGTATCTTATGTTTTTGGTCGATTTTTTAATTTTATTTAAAACATTTATTTATTTATTTTTACAAATGAACTCTTAGATTTCTGTTTAACTTCAGCTTCTTCAGCAAATTTAAGCCAATTCGTTTAGGATTCACATTGCAAGAAAGGCATTTTTTCTTGTTTACAACTGCCAACACATAAGCACCATGCAGACCAGTGTACCTTTGTTTATGACGTTCGTTGTGGTAACATCTCTGAGTCTTGCAAATGGCAAGAAATTGCTCTGCCCACTATTATCCTGCACAATGAGCTCAAATTTATCCTGTTATGTGAAAAACAATGTTTTAGATAATCAACTGCATTTAAGTATCAGACAAAGATAGGTTGAGTAATTACAAGATGCAGTTTAAAAATGGTTTTGTGTATGGAGGGAAAAAAAGTTTCCTAAACAAAGCTCACCCTGTCTGAAAAAGTAATGGTCCAGGAGAAGGAGCTCAAGAAACTTCTGATCAGAAACAAACCACCTGAACAGGATTTTAAAATGTGGAGGAGCAGGTATTCAACAAGCATAAAACATCATTATACTTAGAAACTACTCATAAAAACATACTTTAAGAAGATATTAGTCACAGCTGGTGATCAGTTGGTGTAATAAAACTGTTTTATACAGATTTGTTTTGATTTTCTAACCCACTGTCACACCATAAAATGTCAAATGCTTACCCAGCTATCAGACTTCGTAGTTCCCCTTTAACAGAGGGTGTAATCCACTGACGTATACACACCTTTATGCACAAAGATTCTTATACCAATATGGTGGGGGAGAGAATGTGCAGCATGTGACTGTCTCCCTTTCCTTTGGGGTGTGGTGAGCTCTGTTGTTGAATGGATATGATTGGCAAGACTTCAATGTGAAAAGAAGGGAATACATTTGCAAAACAGGAAGTTGATTTACAAATAAACTTGACAGTTTTCTCTTGTTTATAACTCAGCCTGAGCTCACCAAGTCAAAGAAAAATAACCTCTGCATAGTAAAAATTAGATTCTGTAATAATGATTAATTCATAAAGCACCTGAAACTACAACAGTTCCAAAGTTTTCTTCAAACTGACAATGAGGAAGATGAAACCTGTTTTTTTTTTCTTTTCTTCAGTCACTGCATTGTGACTCATAATGCCCTTTTCTACAAGTGATAAAGTCCACCTCCCCCCAGGTTGCTTAACTGGAGCATAAATGCTGGGAAAGATAAGCTGTATGTGGGGTATTCAGCTTTGTCTTCATTTGTAAATTTTAAAAAGACTTGTCTTCAATGTAAAGTTATTAGGATGCCTGTGCTCCTGTTTGCTGCAGAGAGGGAACATTAATTTACTCTTGTAGAGTAAAAAAGGGTTTAACTACTTTTACTAAGTTACCTGCCATTTTCCTGTCGTTTGGAGATCTTAAGAAGACAACCACAACAGCATGAGCAAAAAACCAAGACAAAAATTTCTGCTGTTTATTCAAACATATGGGAAAAGACAAATTTGGTAACAGATTTAAATCATGATCCACACTAAATGCACGGTCAGTTAGTAAAGTATGTTAGAAAAAGGAATGACAATAGACTGGTTACATTGGGTGTAGGCACTGAAGCTTTGCTAGGAAAGTCCGTCGTTCAGAAGTACTCAATGGGGTCATGGTGGCTCTTGGAGAGCTGAATATTGTTCAGCTCTACCTCCCCTCCATTACATGGGAGTTTCTGCCAAACACGGATGTGAAGATGCTCATCACCCCCGACATGAACCTGAGAAAAGATTTTTAAAAACCTAAGTTTATACTGCACTCAACTGCACAAACCCTTATTTTGAGTATATCCTTGCAAGAAGTCATACTATAACTTTTTTCACATTGTCACAACCTTTAATGTAAATTTAGATCTTAACATATGGTGGTGGCATCATTATGGTATTGGGGTTCTTTTCCTAAACAAGGACAGGGGAGCTGATCAGGATGGATAGGAAGATGATTGGAGTTAAATACAATACAATCCCTGAAGAAAATTGGTTAGATGCCACAAAAAACCTGAGATGAGGTTTGTCTTCCAGCAGGACAACGACCCTAGACAATGGAAAGGTTTAGATCGAAGCATGTGTTGTATGAGTTCTTAATTTATTTTAAGACATCATCCTATCTGAACGAGTTAAAGGAACTTCATAAAAGAAGTCTCTGGACATACAAACCTGGACAGAACCCCCCCCCCCCCCAAAAAAGAGCAGCTGTAAAACCATCAAAAGGTTGCTCTCCAAAGTATTGATTTAGGGGAGGGACCTCTCAGATTTTTGTGAAAACTCATGTATGATTGTTCTTCCACTTTGAGATTATGCACTACTTTGTGTTGGTCTATGGAATATCATAAAAAAAATTATTAAAGTGATTGAAAGTTTGGAATTGTATAAGACGAAACAGTTCAAGGGATTTAGTCTTGGTAATAAAGAAAATGCAACTTCAAATGCTAACAAAGCAGTTGTTTAATCTTTTATATTTTCAGTCTTTATCCATTTGGGGCTAGACCAGAAAAACCAAGAGGTGCTCCACACGTTTGGCATGGCAGTGAATGTGTCTCACTAGTAATAGCTGTGTATCTATTCCTCTTGTTGGAGTCATTTCAGCCGAATCGTAAGGAAAGGAGTCTTGTCCAAACAAAAAGCAACATAAAAAAAATACTAGGATACATCCAACTGCTGTCAACTGTAAATAAGACAGTAACTACTGCTGACTACTCCACACAGCCCCGCTTTAAAACAACCGAGCTTTGATTTTAAAGTTAAAGGTATGTTTATCTCTTCTCCCGTGACCCACTAGTTTCAACTGCAGCTTCAGACAGTATTCCCATTCTGGATAAATAACTACCTTTATGAAGTAGTTGGTCCCCGCCACAACCTGACTCTTGTAGCTCTTGGCAGTGAAGACATCATAGGTCTTCCCTGCTTTCTGCTCCACATGTGGCTTCACCTGAAAAACAACGAAGCAGTAGTGAATGTAAACAGTTATTAGGATGCCTGGCAGACGAAGGATGATTTTAAGCGTTCTGCCTTGAATTCCGGGTATTTTTAGCCAGAAGCCCGTTTTTACTTACTTGTTCACAAATCTGCTGAACTTTCTCATCAGCGTCCTTTACGTCTGAGGTGCCTCCGCACATCGGCATGGTGACGACTCCTTTTTTTACGCAAACAACGACAGAAAACCGAGAGACACCAAACTAGTGTGTGAGGGGCTGAATTTGAGTCAGTAAATCACATGATGCAGCGCGCTGGAGTGTACCATTTGTACGTGGAGAATGTGGTGTTTTATTTTGATTTATACTCCAACCAGAATATATAAAAAATTTACAAAAAGTGCATTGGTTTATATATCCTCTAACACTTTTTATACTATGTTGATTTAAACTTTGTACCTTTTCTAATGGCAGATCCTTCTGTCTTTCACATGCTTCACCCCTTTCAGTCGTGTGGTTCAGTCCGAGGAGGGGTTGCTTCACTGACAGACAGCTGACTGCGCTTTAGACTTTGTCTGCAGACGAGTCTGTTAACAGTGGAATGGGGAGTCAGACATGACTCATGGACAAACCACTTACCTCCCTCTGTTTTCCTTTTTGTCTTTCTCGTTTGTCCTCTTTTTTTTTTTACAGATTTATACAATTCCCTGAAGAACACCCTTGATACAGATTAAAGCCAGTGTCTCACCCCATGCACATCTTTTCTTGGTTTTGTTGTTGTTGTGTTTTTGACCAGATTTTGGTACTAGTTAAACAGTCATAGGCCTGGTTTAAGAAATATGAAAGAGGACCAGAAGTAAATCACCAATTTCAATAAAAACATAAATTTTCAGGTTTTGCCAAAGACCCTCAGTTGAATTAAGGACCACTGTTGCAGGTGAATATGCATTGATCTAAGGTAGGGGTGTCCAACTCAAGTCAGCTTCATCCTTTTGATGTTTCCTGCTCTAACACGGATGCTTCAATTCCTGAATTATAGCTTCTCAGCACATCATCAGCATGCCAAGTACACATTTCTTTGATCCAGGTATGTTGAACCAGGGAAAAGTTTGAAGCATGCAGGAATCCAGCTTTTTAGAAGTGACTTAGCTCTGGCTGTATGTTTTTAATGTTGTTGACCAGAACAACTTTCATGTCTCTGCTGAAGTAAACCTTCCCCACAGCATGATGCTTCCACTACCAGCAGTGTTCGGGGTGTTGTGCAGCTTTAGTTTTTCACAAGCCTTTGCATTCTGCATCTAGGGCAAAACAGATTTGACCAGAGCACTTTCTACAACCTGTTTTCTGTGTTCCACGGCTTGTGGAAAACTGCGAATGGGACTTCTAATCTACTTTCTTTAAGGACCTTTTGCCCATAAAGCCCAGATATGTTGGGTGAAAAACTAATATTTGTTAAACACATTCTTCCACCTAAGCTATGTATCTCTCCAACTCCTCCAGAGTTACTATGAATGGGCTTGTCTTGGCGGGCATGTAGTGTCCCATTTGGCTTCTGGATCAAACAGCACTATGTGAGATGTTAGAAGCTTTTTGCTCTGTCGTCCACATGACAAAAAGCCACCAGGACCAGGACAAACAATCGAGGGCACAATGAATAGTTGTCCTTCTGACAGAATTTCCTACCTGAATGGTGCTGTGGGAAGTTTTCAAAGCTAGGGATATGGTTAAAAAAATAACCTAATACTGCCTTAAACTCCACAACCTTATCTGTAATCCATTTCTGTTCGCACATTACACATAGTATGTGTAATGTATTTAACTTCGACAGACATTTATTATGTGTCACTTGAAGCTTTTGTTCCCTAATTCAGTTAAAGGTACTGAATTGAATTTTACTTTGTACAACTTAATTGGAAATATCACTGTTTATGTTTTTGTATTACCTAGCAACAAATTTTAATTTGAATTGTGATAACATCTAAACAAATGAAATGTAGTTACACCTTAAAAATCATGACACTATTATCACACATTGACTGAAGTGTTTTTAGAAACATGTGGAGCTGCAAGTGGATAAAGAGCAACCTTGGATCACAGACATCTGTCAGCAGTTGGAATTGAATCCAAAAAAAACTATTTGCACTAAAAGCAACCGTTTTGTTCAGTTGCCAAATAGCTAAAGAGAAAAACAGAGTATAAAGCATTAATCAGTTTTGTAGCTTTCTAACAGACTTGTATAATTAAATAATCCTTTCCCACGGTCTTTAAACAGCCAAAAAAATGTATGTTTCCTGTGGATTAACATTAACTACCATCACACATTCTTCCAATTGGACCACTGTGAAAAAAAGGTTATATATTCACACTATAGGAGTGGTTGAATTTATTATTCAAAAGAAGAAGAATCCTGATAAAGGTGCACTACATTTAGGTATGTTCTTAATACGTTTAAGACACCAGCTGCAGAGTCATCATTTAGTGTATGATTGGGAGAACTGCGTGCAAAGCAATAAGGAACCTCAGTCACAAGATGCAACAGAGATGTGAGTAATGGTAAAGATCATGGGCTACCAAACTACTTACAAACTCATATTTTAAATCATAAAGGAGGAAGTGTGGTAGAATAACCACATTATAAGAAATGGATTTACAGGAGTTTATTTAAATATTTCCTCTAAGTAATATTGCATAGATACAGAGCAGTAAACAGTTTACACAAGAGCTGATGGCTTTATTTTAATAATACTTGAGGTGAACTTTGTACTACAATCGCTGGATATCGACAGCTGGATATCGACATCTTTGCCTGGACTGTGAGTCTTTCAGAAATACTCAATGGGGTCATGGTGGCTCTTGGAGACCTGTATGTTACTCAGCTCAAGTTCTCCTCCATAACACGGAAGTTTTTTCCAAACACGGAGATGAATGTGATCATCTCCACCGACGTGGACCTGAAAGGACACCATAAACCAGGATTAATAGAATCTTTTCATGCACAAAATGGAAAAAGAAATACAATGAGATCAAGCTGATGTCTGTCAGTTGGGAAGAAGTTATGTAATTTAGATGCTAAATGTGGTCATCAGAAAACCATTCTTCACATTTGAGGAAAAGTTGATGTTTATTACAGTACCGTCAAAAAGTATTCAATTAACAGGATATATATATATATATATATATATACATACTAAATAAATAAACTAAATAAATAAAATTCTGCCATTCGGGTCAGTTATTAATAAATGTATAACTTATAAAAGTAATACTTATAGTAGCTTTATACAGTATATATTTGAACTTGGAAAAGTACTTCTAGTGACAATATAGGGTGTTAACTGTGTCTTCATCATCTCCAAATGGCACAACAGGTTGAGCATATAGAAAGTAACATTAGAACCACAAAGGTTATCTACAAACAAGAGGTTTCATTTTAACTTAAGCTGTAGGTTTGTGTCTTTGTTTCATATATTTTTGGTTAAAATGTGTTCCTCATTAAGTGAAGTTATCCTCAGTGGGTAAAGTTTCCAGACATTTTATTAAAGTAAGAGTAGCGATATTTAATAATGAAAGTAAAATGTATGGTATTAAGAAACTACTCCTAAAAGTACATTTTTTTCAAAACGTTACTGAGGTAAATGTAACTGAGTAAATGTAACTAGTTACTATCCACTTTTGACCACTTTGCAGTTATGTGCTACTTTGTTTTAGTCTGTTACATATTAAAAAGTATTGGAAATACATTAAACTTGTGATTGTAATGTAACGAAGTGCGACAAAGGTCAAGAGGTATGATGAATACTTCTGCAGATTACTAGGCATTAAGATATAGTTAAGGGCAAAAATACATCTATTTTAATAAATGAAAGAAAAGACAAACAGTTAAACATAACTTTTTTGATACATAAATTAAAATACAATAACTTGACAGAGATTACTTAATTTTGGAAGTTTATGTGCTCAACTGAATGTTGAAGGAACTGAATGCCAAGTAACCTTCTAAATCATAAACGACAGGATGCCTTAAGCTGAGTTATTAAATTCAGAGGTTGAACTTCTATATCTCCCTTATAAAGTATATTACCTTGATGAAGTAGTTTGTCCCAGCAACGCACTGAGTCTTGTAGCTCTTGGCGGTGAAAACGTCATAAGTCTTCCCTGCTTTTTCTTCCACATGAGGCTTCACCTGAGGAAAAATAAGGAGACAACATAAAAATCAAACACTGACCTCCAACCCCCAGAGAGAGGAAGGGCTCATGCCTAAAATAGGTGTGGCAGTAATCCCCTTTCTTAACTTATCACAGATCTGCTGTGCATTTTCATCTGCATCCTTTGTCTCATCGGATATTCCTCCCAACACCTTGTACATAGTTGCTTAAATAAAACAACAGGCGTGGGGACTTATTGTGTGTGGTCCTGAGAGGAATATAACCCGAGCACTGACTTGTCCCAAGATCGTGGAGTGTACCATTTACTTTAAGTGAGAGGGGTGGGGTGTTGCTTTTTTAATGTGTTCTGGCCAAATTTAGAAAGTATGCCTACTTGTATTAAAACTATAAAAACCCTGTTGTTCTACATGTTTATCCATATGGTGTAAGTAGCTTTATATACCTGGAAGGGAAAGAAGGGAAATAGTTTTACACCAATCTAATTTTTTACCCTCACCTCCCACAGTTCAGTCCTAGAAACAGCTGCTTAACTGCAGTTCAGCTGTCTCTACTGACAGGGGGAAAACAGATGCTGTAAGTAAACCAAGGTCTGAGTGTGGGTGGATAAAGTCAAGAGCTGCTGAAAATATTGTCTGTTTCTTATTTTTAAGGTCTTTTGCAGCAAATATGTTGGAGTCCTTTTATCAATGCACAAATTCACACATTATTAAGCTTTTCTCCAAACAATTTAATGTGCACTACAGCTCATTATCAACTGTCAGTTTGTAAATCAAGTTTTAAAGCAATGCATTGCATCAAATCTTCAACTTCAATTCCATGTATGACATATATGTATTTCCATACATACATGTTAGTGCTAGTTGCAGCACTGACAATACTTAAGGAGGAAAAACCTCTTTCTCTCTGGGTAAGATCTCCAGAATCAGGCCCTGTGTAGGCCAGGCAATTTTATTTGTATAGCACACTTACAACAACAGGGTAATTCAAGGTGCTTTACATGATTTGGTGATAAAGTAAAAACAGCATAAAGCATACACAGAGCATATGACATGAAAAGTACATAATAAAGCACAAAACATTATAAACGAAAACATCACTCAAAAGCAGCTCTAAACTGAAGCTTTGCAGTTTTCTGGAAGTTTGTTCCGGATAAAGGGTGTATAGAAACTGAAAGCTGCTTCTCCATGTTTGGGTTTAATTCTAGGGATGCTGAATAGACTGGAATTAGAGGACCTGAAAGGTCTGGAAGGTTGGTCTAGTAACAGCAGATCTTCAATAAACTTTGGTGCTAACCCATTCAATAATTTATAAACTAGTAAAAGTATTTTAAAGTCTATTCTCTGAGCTACAGGGAGCCAGTGTAAGGAGTTTAGAACTAGGGTGATGTGCTCTACTTTCCTGGTTCTAGTGAGGACACGGGCAGCAGTGTTCTGGATCAGCTGCAGCTGTCTGATTGACTTTTTAGGCAGACCTGTGAGGACAGTGTTGCAATAATCAATCCGACTAAAGATAAATCTACACAGAAATGAAACTAGGTGTAGCAGAAAAGATATTTCATGGAATAGGAGTGTCATCCACAAGGAGGGGGTGTTTCAGGACACCATAAACAATCATGTTTGAAACCGAGTTTCAGAGTGGCGGAATCTCAAAATTATGTATCAGTTGTCTCCATGATTTTGAGCTCTCAAGCATTTATTCTGAGTGGATGACGTCGCCGCCCCATTCCTATATTTAATGTGCATTGCCAACTCTGTGAGAAAGCAAACAAACATGGTGTTGCGATCCTAATAAAGCAAATACTGACCTTATTATGGATCCTAGAATACCATTTACTGTCCCTCCTCTATCACCAGCAGAAAAAAATGGATACGGAAAACCACAGACACCATATGCTTTTGAATAAAGCTCTCATTTGAAGATAGATTTGTCGTTTAATAAACTAACAAATGGTGAATTTCACAAGCTGCAAAACACCAGAGAGGTGGACATATAAGCAGGCCACAAAGGAGTAAGCTGAATAAAAAGATGTCACATAGCAAAATATGACAAAAAGTCAATGATGGATTCAGAATAAATTTTGTTTCGTTCAACCCTCTTGATTTCACGGTTTTGCTTCATATTACAATAAACAATACCACTATTGTTTTATTTCATCTGTTCCTGCATCCATCCACATATCAAATAAAAGCTTTTGCATTATAGGACTGGTTGAATGTAATATTCAGAAGAATAATCCTGATGAAGTTGCATACCATTTAGGTATGTTCTTAATACGTTTAAGACACCAGCTGCAGAGTCATCATTTAGTGTATGATTGGGAGAACTGCGTGCAAAGCAATAAGGAACCTCAGTCACAAGATGCAACAGAGATGTGAGTAATAGTAAAGATCATGGGCTACCAAACTACTTACAAACTCATATTTTAAGTCATAAAGAAGGGAGTGAGGTAGAATAACCACATTATAAGAAATGGATTTACAGGAGTTTATTTCAATATTTCCTCTAAGGAATATTGCATAGATACAGAGCAGTAAATAGTTTACACAAGAGCCGATGGCTTTATTTTACTAGGTGAACATTGTACTACAATCGCTGGATATTGACCGTTTGATGTCTTCACTGCCAGCAGCCGGATCTTTGCCTGGACTGTGAGCCTTTCAGAAATACTCAATGGGGTGGTGGCTCTTGGAGACCTGTATGTTTCTCAGCTCAAGTTCTCCTCCATCACACGGGAGTTTCTCCCAAACAGAGGTGAATGTGATCATCTCCACCGACCTGGACCTGAAAGGACACCATAAACCAAGATAAATAGCATCTTTTCATGCATAAAATGGGAAAGGAAATACAGTGAGATCAAGCTGATGTCTGTCAGTTGGGAAAGAATTATATATGTAGTATGTGCAAAATAAACTAATTAGTCACTGAGAGATACATACACCCAACAATCTAGGTTCTATGGAAGAAAAAAGAAGGTGTAGTAAAGATAGGCCGCTATTTATAAAAAAAATAGAGAAAGAATTTTCAGCCAGCATTTAATGAACAATAGATTCAAAACAATTTTCAACAATGTCACAATTATTTCTCCTATCGAGTTCAGTCTTTTAGTTTATCTAAAGTCCTTGAAACCTTTTAATCTTGTGATCAGTCCCAACTCAAAATAATTAAACAAAATTATTTATCAGAGCTCTGATTTTCCCTTTTTTTATTTACCACTACCCGGGTAGTATGAGTTTCTTTTGTGCACAAGATCTCAGCTTATCTGGTTCCAGTTGGGCCCGTTCCTCCATGGAGGGATGCTATGGCGTCCAGTCCGACCTCTGCTCAGAATCCAGCAGCTCCAGGCTCATCGGAACAGTCCAGCTCAACTCAGGTCAATTGAAAAAAAACAACCGGAGAAAAGACAAAACAGAAAACTAAACAAATCTTCCTCTCCAGTCCCCCTTGCAGTGTACTGTGATGTGCTATCCTGGCTGTTTCACAGAAAAAAAAAATGGTAGGTTCAACTACAGTAAAAACCCAACAGCACCCCCTGCTGGCAAAAAACAGTACTAGTATACAGCCAAAATAAAGGTCAAACCCACTTAGTTTCTCTGTTAAATTTAGGAGGGTTACATATAATTTAGATGCTAAATGTGAAGAAAAGTTTATGTTTATTACAGTGCCTTCAAAAAGTATTCAATTAACATTTTAACTTTTTGCAGTTTGTCACATTACATGTATAAACAATGTATTTTTTGGATCCTATATAATAGACTAAGTTGAAGTGGAACATTATTTTGAAACATTTTGTACATATAAAAATCTAAAAGGTGTAGTGTACATGTACTCTGATACCTATAAATACAATCCAGTGAGACTTCATGCCTTTAGAAGTCAGCTAATACACAGAGCCCCCTGTAGGTAATTAAACCTCAATAGAGATAGAGTTGCTCTGATCAGTGGAGCCAAAGTTAAACTTTCTGGCTTGCATGTAAACTAACACTGTACATCATTCTAAACAATCCATCTGTGAAAACGGTGGTGGCAACATCATGCTGTGGGTATGCTTTTCTTCAGGAGGACAAAGTAATGTGACAAAGTGCAACAAAGTTCAAGAGATATGATGAATACTTCTGCAGATTACTAAACATTAAGCTATAGTGAAGGGCAAAAATACATCTATTTTAATAAATGAAAGAAAAGACAAACACTTAAACATAATATTTTAAATACATAAACTAAAATACAATAATTTGACAGAGATTACTTAATTTTGGAAGTTTATGTGCTCAACTGAATGTTGAAGGAACTGAATGCCAAGTAGCCTTCTAAAGCATCAACGACAGGATGCCTTAAGCTGAGTTATTAAATTCAGAGACAGAGGTTGAACTTGTATATCTCCCTTATAAAGTATATTACCTTGATGAAGTAGTTTGTCCCAGCAACGCACTGAGTCTTGTAGCTCTTGGCGGTGAAAAGGTCATAAGTCTTCCCTGCTTTTTCTTCCACATGAGGCTTCACCTGAGGAAAAATAAGGAGACAACATAAAAATCAAACACTGACCTCCAACCCATCCAGAGAGAGGAAGGGCTCATGCCTAAAATAGGTGTGGCAGTAATCCCCTTTCTTAACTTATCACAGATCTGCTGTGCATTTTTATCTGCATCCTTTGTCACATCAGATATTCCTCCCATCACCTTGTACATAGTTGCTTTTTAAAGAGAAATAAAACAACAGGCGTGGGGACTTATTGTGTGTGGTCCTGAGAGGAATATAACCCGAGCACTGACATTGTCCCAAGATCGTGGACTGTACCATTTACTTTAAGTGAGAGGGGTGGGGTGTTGCTTTTTTAATGCGTTCCTGGCCAAATTTAGAAAGTATGCCTACTTGTATTAAAACTATAAAAAAAACTGTTGTTCTACATGTTTATCCTCAGGTTGTAAGTAACTTTATATACCTGGAAGGGAAAGAAGGGAAATAGTTTTACATCAATCTAATTTTTTACCTTCAACTCCCATAGTTCAGTCCTAGAAACAGCTGCTTAACTGCAGTACAGCTGTCTCTACTGACAGGGGGGAAACGGATGCTGTAAGCAGTGTTGCCAACTTAGCGACTTTGTTGCTATTTCTAACGACTTTTCAGACCCCCTTAACGACTTTTTTCCAAAAAGCGCCTAGCGACAAATCTAGCGACATTTCTGACCACCCTTAGCTACTTTCTGTGAAACTTTGTCGCCGTTATTTCCTGCATTTTAAAGACCCAGCTTCATCCTTCCCGACGCTCAGAAAGGGAATGATCTGCGCATGTGTACATGATCGGACTATGTCCACTGACCAATCATAAACCTTTTTCGGTTCATTTCACCCACTCACAAAGTTGTTTTGTAGTTATTGTAAATTCAAAAGTAAAAAATAAATCTGAATGTATATAAAAACGATCTTTCAACTGGAATTAAGGCAGAAGCTTGTCTGTACTACGCTGCATCTCACACCTGTGGTGCATTCAAGGAACGTTCAAAACGTATGGTGAGTTCAAAAACGTAGGACATTTAAAACTTATGACAAAAAAACCTACTGAAAATAATATAAGCAATAAACTTCTGTTTAATGGCGGTTGGCAAGAAACATTTGATGCATGCTAATTATGCCCTACTTATTTTTGCAAAGTACTAAAAAACAAACAACTATATTCTCCCTATTAATTTCATCTTCTTGAGATATCTCAGCAAATGTATGTTTCAGAACTTAAATTTTTTTTAAAAGGTCTTTGATGTCCAGTTGCAATTTGATATCTTGTCAATTTTGTAGGCTACCAGGTTTCTCAACAATATACTTCAGGCAAAATAATACAACATGTTCCACTGTCTCTTTGTGAAGACAGAAGTCACATTTCTCTGTAACATGTTTCCCTTGTTTAAATAATGTATTATTTAAATAATGTTTAAATAATGTATTATTTAACCTGTATGATCAAATCCTAATCTAAATATTTTGTTTTCCTCCTTTGTTTCAATCGGCATCACATGATGACATCATCATTATGCAAATTATCGTATGACGACATCTGGCGACATCTAGCGACTTTCTGGGGCAATTTCAGCTACTTTCTGTCGGAGACAGTTGGCAACACTGGCTGTAAATAAGCCAAGGTCTGAGTGTGGGTGAATAAAGTCAAGAGCTGGTGAAGATATAGTCTTTTTCTTCTTATTAAGGTCTTTTGTAGCAAACATGTTGGAGTCCTTTTATCAATGCACAAATTCACACATTATTAAGCTGTTCTCCGAACAATTTAATGTGCACTACAGCTCATTATCAACGGTCAGTGTGTAAATCAAGTTTTAAAGCAATGCATTGCATCAAATCTTCAACTTCAATTCCATGTATGACATATATGTATTTCCATACATACATGTCAGTGCTAGTTGCAGCACTGACAATACTTAAGGAGGAAAAACCTCTTTCTCTCTGGGTAAGATCTCCAGAATCAGGCCCTGTGTAGGCCAGGCAATTTTATTTGTATAGCACACTTACAACAACAGGGTAATTCAAGGTGCTTTACATGATTTGGTGATAAAGTAAAAACAGCATAAAGCATACGCAGGATATATGACATATAAGTACATAATAAAGCATGAAACACACACAAAACATATTATAAACGAAAACATTACTCAAAGGCAGTTCTCAACGGAAGCTTTCCAGTTGTCTGGAAGTTTGTTCCAGATAAAGGGTGTATAGAAACTGAAAGCTGCTTCTCCATGTTTGATTCTAATTCTAGGGATGCTGAGTAGACTGGAATTAGAGGACCTGAATGGTCTGGAGGGTTGGTGTAGTAACAGCAGATCTTCAATAAACTTTGGTGCTAAGCCGTTCAATAATTTATAAACTAGTAAAAGTATTTTAAAGTATATTCTCTGAGCTACAGGGAGCCAGTGTAAGGACTTTAGAACTGGGGTGATGTGCTCTACTTTCCTGGTTCTAGTGAGGACACGGGCAGCAGTGTTCTGGATCAGCTGCAGCTGTCTGATTGACTTTTTAGGCAGACCTGTGAGGACAGTGTTGCAATAGATGCCCCTGCTGTTCTTATAGAGGCCTCCCCACCAAATTTGACCTTCACTTATTCAAATAGGAGTTGCAAAATGGGAGGCGGAACTGCTTTTATCAGTTCATCAACCCTTTCTGCCAAACATGTTTTATTTGATAATTTTAGCACTTTTGAATATACTGTGTCTGTTTTTAGCACTCCTCAGATTTTATGTGTAACAGTTTATAGGCCTCCTAAAAAGAGTGCACTTTTTATTCAAGAATTTTCAGAGTTTTTATCAATTCTGTACAACTCCTTTGAAAAGATCATTTTAGCTGGTGATTTTAATCTACACACGGATAACCTTTTAGACCCTTTGTCAACAGAATTTTTAAATATTTTGATTTATATGGATTTTAGTCAGCATGTCATGCAGCCAACTCACAACAGTGGACAGGCCATACGTGATGACCAAGTCCATGGTGTGTCCTCTGTTGTTGACCTGGCTGTCTCTGACCACTATTGTGTGTCAAAAGTAACACGGTTTTAGACAAATCTGATCGTGTGTCTTTACCAGAGGAAACACTGGACAGTTTTGTCCTGGTAGAGGCTGAGACTCTTGATAAAGTTTTCTCCTCAGTGAGGCCCACCACATGTGTTTTGGACCCAATCCCCACTTCATTTTTAAAGCCATTTTATGAATCTTTTAGAGATGAGATTTTAACCTTGATGAATTGCTCCCTTCAGATGGGGGTCCTTCCTGCTGCCTTTAAAGGGGTGATAGTGAGGCTCCTGCAGAAGAAGAGCAATTTAGATTTCAATGCTTTTAATAATTTTAGACCAGTATCTAACTTACCATTTTAAGCAAGGTTTTAGAAAAGCTTGTTTTAATTCAACTTAATGATTTTATTAATGGTCATAATGTCCTAGAGAAATTTCAATCTGGCTTTAGGGTGAACCACAGCACAGAGACGGCCCTTCTGAAGATTTTAAATGATTTTAAATTAAACTACGATGCCCAGAAGGTGACAGTGTTGGTTCTACTGGATCTATGCGCTGCCTTTGATACAGTAGACCACACTATTCTTTTAACCCGTTTACAACAGATTGGCCTCTCTGGGTGCTGTTCACAAATGGTTTACATCCTATCTCACAGACAGGACTTTTAGGGTAAGTTTAGATACCTGCTCTTCGTGGGTCCACAGGATTACATGTGGTGTCTCCCAGGGTTCAATTTTAGGCCCAGTGCTTTTTAACCTGTATATGCTCCCTCTTGGCAGCATCATCAGAAGACATGGAGTCAACTTTCACAGTTATGCTGATGATACACAGCTGTACATCTCCATGTCTCCCGATGACACACGGCCAATGGATGCACTTTTTAATTGCATTTTAGACATCAAATCCTGGATGGCAGAAAACTTTCTCCAGCTCTATCAGGACAAAACTGAAGTTTTAGTCATCGGTCCTGAGGCTCAGAGAGAGAAACTTTTAGCAAAACTACAACCACTGTCTTTTAACCCTTCTTTACAAGTGAAGAACCTGGGCATGATTTTTGACTCTGAGCTGACTTTTATCCCTCACATTAAAAGCATAACTAAAATAGGTTTTTATCAACTAAAGAACATCGCCAGAGTCCGCCCCATTCTCTTTCGGGCCAACACGGAGACGCTGATGCATGCTTTTATCTCCAGTAGAATTGATTACTGTAATGCCCTGCTTTCTGGTCTTCCCAAAAAGAGTATATCAGATTTACAACTCCTAAAAAATTCAGCAGCACGTGTCCTGATGAAGACCAGGAGGCGGGAACACATTACACTGGTTTTAGACTTATTGCATTGGCTCCCCGTATGTTTTAGGATTGATTTTAAGGTTCTTTTAATGGTTTTTAAGTGTCTTTATGGTCTTGGACCTTCTTATCTTTCAGAAATGCTTTTACCATAGGAACCTTCGCAGTCTCTGCGCTCCTCTGGCAGCCGTCTCCTTGTCATCCCAAAAGTCAGGACACACACTCATGGTGAGGCATCTTTCCAGTTTTATGGCCCTCACCTCTGGAACAGGCTGCCAGAGGACCTCGGGCCGCAGAGAACATTCATGTTTTTAAAAGTAGGCTCAAGACTCACCTTTTTACCCGAGCTTTTAATTAATTGATTACCATTTACTGCCTGTTTATTTGCTTTTCATTCTTTAATTGAGCAGCGTTTTACTACTTGGTTTTGTATTTATCGCTTTAATTTAATTTAATTTATTTATTAATTTACCTACCTATCGATCTATATTTATTTATTTGTGTATTTTAACATGTTAGCCTGTTGTTTTACACGAATAATAAAAACATAGACACATCGTTCCAGTGTTTCCTCTACGGGAGCCTTCTGCCCCGGGAGGGGTGGTCAGCTGTGGCTGCCTGGGTGCTCTCCAGGTGGTGCTTGGTTGGAGGTCAGTATCCTGGCCTCCTCTCCTCTGGACGCCCCCTTGGTCAGTGCCTTGGCTGCTGCTGTTGACCCGCTGGCTCCATGGATGGCATTTCCTAACTTAACCCGGCTCATCTGTACTCGGCCCAGTGTCCATCCTATTTTTTATTTTAATGTCCTTTTAATGTTGCCACTTAATGTGTCCACACATGGGGATAGGATTGGGGGGAAGGTAGTATAAATGTGTTCATGCCTAAATTGAGGGGGGGCTTTTTATGCTGTGAAGCACTTTGAACTGCATTTCTTTTTGTATGAAAAGCGCTTTATAAATAAAAGAAAGTTTATTATTATTATTATTATGAATCCTAGAATACCATTTACCGTCCCTCCTCTATCACCAGCAGCAAAAAATGGATACGGAGAACCACAGACACCATATGCTTTTGAATAAAGCTCTCATTTGAAGATAGATTTGTCATGTTTGCCACCATGTTGACTCAGTGTTCTTTTCTGTGTTTCTCTGGCAGTGTCACAGCGCCACCAGTGGGCCCTGCATGTGTACTGCAGCCTTTTAAGCCGGTTTGTTTGAATTCATGTGGACACACATTTTATTTATTGTGCTGCCTGTTCACAAACTCTTTTTGAAACTATATGCTACCCGTTTTGTCTCCTTGTAGAGCAGCCCTTAGACTCATATCAGTCAGTTCAAGTCCTCCTGTTCAGCTGAGCTCCTACATTTAACATTTCATTTGCAAACATTTTCTTCCTGCTTTCTTTAACATAAAACCAATTACCTGTGGGAAAACATGTCCTCTTTCACCTAGAGTGACTGAAAAAGGAAATTGAAAATCTTTTTGCAGGAATCTGAACTACATTACTCAGTAGATTCAAGTAAGAAATTTGAATGTGTTGTAAACAGCAGCTTGAACACCAAATATAAAAGTCAGAGCAGATTTTACAAGATTTAAAAACACATAATTTTTTAATTAAAAATTATTTTTAAGTTGATTGATATATTTATTAAAACGGGTAGATAAATCTAAATATGTCACATTTGTATCATTGGGTGAATTAGAAAAGAACTGTTGTTACACCAGTCTCCCACCAGATGTCAGTGTTTGTCTTCATAATGAAGGCACAACGGGTTGAATCGTTTTAAGTACAAAACAAGAGAGAAAGCCTTGATTAATACAGTCGCACATAAGTATGGTGAGGTTTTCATTTGATGTTACTTACTGTACAGCTTTCAATTACCGGTGAATGTCTTTAAGTGGGAGTCAGAATGTTCAGACATGTGCAACAACAACAACAAATTCAACAAACTAACAAATGGTGACTTTCACAAGCTGCAAAACACCAGAGCGCTGGACATATAAGCAGGCCAAAAAAGAGTAAGCTGAATAAAAAGATGTCACACAAAAATGGGGCAAAAAAAAAAAAAAATCAATGATGGATTCAGAATAAAATTTGTTTCTTTCAACCCTCTTGATTTTTCTGTTTTGGTTCATATTAAAATGAACAATACCACTAGTGTTTTATTTAATCTGTTACTGCATCCATCCACATATCAAATAAAGACTTTTGAGCTTCATATTCATTTGAAAGCTTTAGCAACAAAGTCACAGTGAAGAAACAAAGACACATCTTAACGTCAGGGTCAGATGAACCATCTCTGGCTCCTCCTACCTCTTTATTGGTCTCTCCTTCAGGGAGACAGGAGAGGTGCCAGTTTGCATTATGGCTCACAACAACTGGTGTGTGTGTTTGTGTTCATGAATGACAGAAAACCATATGGTACAACAATGCAATTAATCTGTCATGTGTGAATTGGTAAAGAACATCCAAATCTCAACAGGAACCATTTTAAGAGGGAGATTATAGCATGTTCTGCCATCCTCCATCCAGAAATTAGAACCGAATTTTTGTATATAATTTACCCGACCCTGAATGTGTCCTGGAGCACATCACCATGCTCTATGGAGTGGGAGGGGAATCATTTAGAAGTGCACATCTCAAAACAGGTTGCAAATAGCGTTGGAAGAGATTAAACATATGATATTTTCATCTTGAAAAGAATCCCCAAGTGGCTTTTGGAAAAGAGTGGTATGTAGGATTTGGGGTTAGGGCTAGGGCATCAAAAACACTCTGATTATGGCCCACAGATAATGCAAATCCAAAATGTTAAACTTTTGCATGATATTTAAATTTTTTGAGCTGTACTTGTAAAGAGGGGTACACAAGTACAACAAAGAGGCTTGTGAGACAAACCAATTTGCTCAGTCCTGTGATTAAAGCCGGATTATCCAATGGGCATTATGGGCACAGGTCCAGGGGTTCACGCCCACTCGGGGACCCACGACCAATGGGGGGCCCACCTGAGTTTAAGGAAGAAAAAAAATAGTCTTCAAATTTCAAATATGGCAGAGATTTGTGCTGGCGGAGAGATAACCAACAAGATCCAAACTATTTTCTTTTACCATAACAGTTCCTAAAGCCCAATTATGGAAACCGTAGTAACTTGCCCCGCCCCTACCCCAGCGAGTAGTGCTCACGTGAATCAAAATAACAAAACATTCGGTTTCTATAAGTAAAAGAGAGGAAGATGAGAAGAAGACGTGTTAATTAAGAACTCTGTCATTCACTGACATGTTCTTTTTAAAACGTAAGGAGGAAAATCAGGAAAAAGAAGTGATGAAGAATCGTGGATAATGGTGAGCAGATTGCTAGCTGCACAGCCTAAGGCTAGCAGCAGCAGCTCAGACTGGGTTTATCTGGTGTGTAAAGCAGCACTCTGGGGGACAGTTAATGATATTACTTGCGCTGTTATTATCGATGGTGGAGCTGCTGCCTTTTATAATCGGGCGACAAGATATCCAGCTTCATCCCATGGTGGGGTTTGGGTGGTAAAATGCGCACTCTTATTAATAATTTGCTGTGCTGATGTCACTTCCCAAGTGGAGAACATTTTTCTCCAAACTAGATCACATGTTCACCGACCACAGGTAGACTAAAATCTTTAGTCTCCCCTGCATCTTATTTGGAGCGAATAAAAACCAATTCATTAGTAGTTTCTCTGACTGGAAACATCCTGAACGTGTGTGTGACCATGAGGAAAGCTCAGATCATGGCATCATTGTGCTGCTAGAATCAGCCACTGGTAGCGTGACAGAAAGCTAAACTGGACCAGCTGGAGGGAGAGACGCGGTACTGGCGGGAGGTTCTGCTCAGGCGGGATGTTGCCTAAATTCAGGGTGAATTACTTGGATCTCCACACAGTGGTAACTTTCTTGGCATTTTGGAACTTATTTGGTCGTTTGGTCATTTTCTTAGTGAGCACATAAAAAGATGGAGAGAAAGGCTGGGGCAGCACATCATGGAGGACTGAGTCAAAACTAAGGATGCACCAATATCGATATTTGATATTATTATCGCTGTTATGGCCAATAATCGATATTTACAATGTTATAAAACGTAAATCTCTTACAAAGATGGAAATAAACAGCGATTTTTAATAGTGGTTCACTTTTACTTATTTAAGCGCCAAGAGACAAGATGAGGAGAGGCAGGAAAGAAAAAATAACAGGATGAGTTTTTGTGATTAAGTTATGGAACAAACTTTGAATTGTTGTCCTGGCCAGGTGGAGGTGAGATCAAGCAGAACGTGTTTACGTAGGCAAGGGTGTTACACCTTTGAGTTGTATCTTGATATTGTTGCCCTCAGATGGGAACTGTAGTTTTACAAGAATGTGGGGAAAGTTTAAATTATATAGCTTTTATTGGTGGGGGGGCCCTTTAAAGACTTTTTCCCCAAGGCCCTGCCTGTGTTCAGTTTAAATGTATCAAATAACTAAACAGTCTGTGGACAACCGTTTTATATTTTGAACTTAAAAAAACGAATAAACTACACAGAAGTATGTATGTGTTTTGACTTTGAGAGGAGTCTAAAAACCGACACATGCAGAAGGAAAAAAACATCCAAACTTCCTCAACAAAGAAGAATCCTGTGAATGAGATACAAAACATCTTCATGAAACAAGAGAAGAAGTCCGGTTGCCTTCTGTGACTACTAGGCATTGTTTAACACGTTTTTGAATGCGGAGACCTCCCTTCAGAACCGAAGACTTTCTATGTCATGTATTCTGTCTGTCAAATTTGCAGGTCAAACACTTGAACAAAAATTATTTATTCAAGTGGAACTACAGTACATTAAATTTCTTGTGCATCATTTTATAACAATTTTACAAATATTCCATCTGATGATCTCTGATTGTCAGATGGCTGCCCCTGTGCCAAATCCAGCAGTGACCTCCTTCCATTATCTAGCCCTTCATAGCTGCCGGCCTGATTAGCTCATTAGGATCCGGAAAGCGCTTAAATATAAAATACTTTATTTGGAGTCCCACACAAAGGTTCTTAAAGTTTTCATGAGTAATTTGCAGTTACTGTTTTAGTGAAAAGTTTTTACAGAAGAGTTTAGTACAGACATGTAATTTTAAACAAACAAATGCTCTGTGTTTGTTTCAGTTCTTTTAACTATAGACTGGATCAGTTTTGTCTAACTCAACATTCCAAGATGATTTATTTTTATTTCATTTAAATCACATTAGGGTTACTGACTATAAATACACATGGTCTGACCTTTTACCCACAGGAGCTGCTCTCCTCCAAGGCCCTAAAAATGTTATTGACTGATCTCTTAGATTATCCCTAAAAACCTTGAAAATAAAATAAAAAATCAAAAGAATATGGAGCAATTGGACATTTTCAAAGACATGGGAATTTAAAAGGAAATCATTAATCAATGAAGAAGCCAAGACGACCATAGAGGAGCTGCAAAGATCTACAGCTCAGACTGGTGATTCAGTTGACTGGACATCTACTTGTGAACTCCCCAAATTAGGTCTTACTTGATCACAAATCTGCTGAACTTTCTCATCAGCGTCCTTCACACCTGAGGTGCCTTCGCACATCGACACGGTCACACTTTTTTTTACGCGAACGACTGAAAACAAAGAAACATCAAACTAGTCTGTGAGGTGTTTGAGTCAGTAAATCACATGATGCAGCACACTCAAGTGTACCATTTGCAAGTGGAGAATGTGGTGATTTATACTCCAATCAGAATAAATAAAAATTAACTAAAAGTGCATTGGCTTATAGCGCTGCACAGTTGGTAGCACTGTTGTCTTGCAGCAAGAAGGTCCTGGTTTCGAATCCCGGCCTGAGGTCTTTCAGCATGGAGTTTGCATGTTCCAACTCCTCAACAGTAACTGTAAGCCAGAACACATATATATGTTGCCCAAAAAAAGATATATTTTCGAATCCAAACATCCTGTTGTCTGGGTGTGAGTGGCAGTTGCCATCGGTCAGAAAAGCACGGAGCGCTGCTTTTAATGACCTGTGAAACCACTCATAACCCATTAGCCTGCGGATGTTATGCAGTGGTGCGGTGGATTTTGACCTCCAAGCCTTCAGCCTTCCTCTATGGTGGACCAAAGCTCTGAAACAAACTGCGGTCCTCTGTCGGAAGTAATGTCTGAAGGGGGACCGAAACGAGGTGGGCTGGGGATGGGTGGCTTGGTGAGATGATGATCCGGTTTCCTTTCTCTGCAGGTTGAAGCATTGGAGGGTTGACACTGGACAGACCGGCAATTGAGGAGGACGGCTGCAAAGGCGAGTATGGTGGCTGTTTCCCAGCAGGGAGTGACATGGAGGCTGACCAGGGGAAACCAGGAGGAGAACGGAGCTGGAGAATGGCATCGGAGGACTGGAAGCGAGGAAGGAGCAATCCGGGAACTGGGTTTGCGAGGAGGACAAAGGAGGTAAGTACAATACCCAGGAAAAATCTAAAATAGTTTGCTACCAAGAAGAAGGAATTACGTTTTGGCCTTGTACCACGCTAGGAGCGAGAACCATCTGGCATCAGCCGCTTCTTCTTCTTCTTCTTCGGTAAATTTAATTGGAAGCTTGCATTCTTTGTGCATTACCGCGATCAACAGGACTGAGGTGTAATCACTTCATTGGGATGTCTAAAAAACAAACAAAAAAACAACAACAAAAAACTAAAGTCTACTTGCTAGTCGTGTTTCCTTTAGAAACTTTATCACTGCTTTAATTATATACGGTGTTCCAGGTAGACTCAATAGGTTGCTCAAAGTAACAGAGTTCTTTGTTACCCTCTTAAGTGCTTCTCTCTCTTCAGAATACTGCCTACAATTCAAAAGTACATGCTTCACGGTTTCTGTTTCTATGCAATATGGGTATATTCCTGTATCATGTTTCCCTATTGTATATAGGCCACTGTTCAAATCTGTGTGTCCTAACCTTAACCTGGTGAACCAAGTTTCCTCCTGTCATGAGAGTGAGCTATTCTTTTTACCTGTTACCATCTGTTAAATATACCCTACCCATTTCCCCCTTATCCCATTTATTTTGCCAGAGTGTATGGATACCATCTTTAATTATTGCTTTGAACTCTGACTTGCTGAGTGGGACCTGTACCTCTACTTGTTCTGCAATAAGAGCTTCCTTTGCTAACTTATCTGCCCTCTCATTGCCCTCAGTGCCTGAGTGCGCTGGAACCAAAGTGAACTGTAAACTAAGTTTCGGTTGACTTATACTAAAAATCAACTGATCAACTTAATCTAACAGATCCTATCTGCATGCTGATTTCCCAGTCTGGATGCTAGTTAGAGAGGACATAGAGTCTGAACAAATAACACATTTATACGGTTTCACTTCTTCCACCCACTGAAGTGCCATTATGATGGCCATCATCTCTGCTGAAAAGATTGAGAGGTGATTTGATGTCCTTTTTTGTATTGTGACATTGTATTTAGGAATGTATACATCCACCCCCGTTTTACCTGCTGGTTCTTTGGATGCATCTGTAAAAATTTATACTGTATCATCATATATTACTTCTAAATACCGCTGCACATTCTGATACAATCCTGTTTTAATTACATTTTTCGCTTCTTGATTAACTAAAGGATAGCAGAAAAACCAAGGTTGGATTGTGCTCAGGTTAACAGTTTTACTGCAAGTTATAGTACTGATTCCCATCTCATCTGCTTCTTTATTGCTATTCCACCCAAAACTACGGTTCACAATGCGACCATATTCCCAGCATTCTTCTAGCACCATTTTTGCAGGATGTGTAGCTTTATGCCCTTGTAAGTTTACCCAATACGCTGGAGAAAGTTTTAACCATCTAAGATTTAAAGGCATCCCACCTACTTCTACTTGCAGCGCTGGGATAGGTGATGATCAGAAATCTCCGCTACATAGCCAGAGAGCTTTGGCCTGCACCCTCTCCAGTTCAGCTAATGTAGATTTTGCTGCTGATTTATATACTAGACAACCATAATCAAATACTGATTGGATTATAGCAACATCAATTGTTTTCAAGGAAGAACCTGACGCCCCCCAGCTGTACCCTGAAAGACACTTCAAAAGATTGATTGCTTTCTTACACTTGCCCACCATTTTTTGAACATGATTTTTAAAAGTGAGTTTACTATCAAACCATACACCAAGATATCTTAAGTCATAAACCTGTTTGATGGATTGTCCATACAGTGTATGAGATCTATTATAGGTTTCACCCTTTTCTTAGAAAACCAAATGAATTGTGTTTTTTCCACTGAAAAGTGGAGCCTCCAGTCCATTGACCATTTTTCAAACTGACTAATTGCTGGATGAAGGTAACCACTCTACCACCCAGAGCTCTCAAGTTTTATCAATAGTTCAGAGTGAGATCGCTGAGGTTGAAGGAACGACAGATTATCTACTTTTTTCTGCCGCCGTGGCCCGTCAACATCATTCTCCCAACTGTTTTTGGTATTAAGAAAAATATCAAATTTTACATCCTCCATGTTACAAATAACCAATAGAAATGTGTCTGTCTGCATGTGAGTGTGGAGCAACTAAAACTAGTTTTGCAACCTCAGACAGTCTTCAAAACCTCAGCATATCCGTCACCTTTGAAAACAATTAACCAAGAATGCGAAATTACTCTCCTAAATATGATATAGTTTTCAAGTGGATGGTGTCAGTGTGTATGTGTTTGTGTATAGAAAATGTATCTTACTCTTTTCTTCATTAGGATGAAAGGTTTCCCCAGAAGGTTTTCCAAGACAAAAGTGGTTGGATCCTGAAGTAAGGGGATGTCCATCAGTTGGTCCTCTAGGAACTCCTCACTAAGATGGTTGTTCTCTTTGGGGCCCGTGAAATGAAAAAAGTTCAGGAAATATAGAAAAGAACACAATATAAACATGGAATAGGTGTTAAAACCTTCACTCATTTATGAATACTTTAATGTCTTACCTTTCCTCAAATTAAAACACATCTTCTACTCCACACTCAGTCTTCTGCTGGACAGACTTGGCATGTCTCAGTAAGATCTCTGTAACAATACAAAATTTTGACTAATAAAGACTGGATATTTGTTAATGAATACTAGTCTCAGACATCACACTACATTGCTTTCTGGGAAAGTGGTAGCTATGAAGATACTGGAATAATTGGTGGAATCAGCAGTCGATCTTGTAAAATACATACAATAAACTTCTGCATTTGACACAACGCTAAAGCTTTTGAAATGAAGGTGGCTTCATTGTGACAAAAAGGTTCACTTTATAGAAATGTGCATGTGTTTATTTTGCTGACATCTAAAGTTCCCCTGAAATGTAACAGATCTTCTGATAGCTGGTTCATGAATGTGTGACATAAGTGGAACTTGACTTAGAGTGTTACCAAAGAATATCCAGTGTATTAATGTTAATAACGTTTTTTTCTTCAACAGCAGAAAGAGAGAATGGGCAGCTATGAGAGTTTTAAGTTTGCTATTTGGTTCAAACCCTTTTCTGTTCAGTGTCAGGATGGTCACATTTTGATAGCAGCTATAACAAAATGTAACCCTCTATGGGATGCCATTTGTAAAGTTACATGGTCAAAAATTTACAGCAATAATTTGAGTTATTTTGCCTGTCATATGAGAAAAAAATGGGGTTAATTTTTTTAAGTAATATTTTTACCAGGCAATTCCTTCATTTATAAATTGATTACTGTAATACCCTGCTTTCTGGTCTCCCCAAAAAGAGCATATAAGGTTTTCAACTCCTACAAAATTCAGCAGCACGTGTCCTGACGAAGACCAGGAGGCGGGAGCACATTACACCTGTCTTAGAATCACTGCATTGGCTCCCCTTATGTTTTAGGATCGATTTTAAGGTTCTTTTAATGGTTTTTAAGTGTCTTAATGGTCTTGGACCTTCTTGCATGAACTTCGTTCATCTCTAGCAGATCAAACTGAGAGCAATCATTTATCAGAGAATGCCATTTTGAATCATTTGGATAATATTTTTAAAATCCTCCTAGGTCCAGTACTGAAGACTTTAGTGCTGTCCGACATTAGAGTTATTGCTGATATGTTTTCTGTGTCATCCAGCACAACTCGAAGGACAACACAGAAAACATATCAGCAATAACTCTGATGTCGGACATCATCCAAATGATTCAAAATCGCATCCTCTAAAAGATGATTTCTCTCAATTTGATCCGCTAGAGTAACCAGAGATGAACGAAGTTCATGGAACTCCAACTCTTGACTTAGCATGTTGTTGCTAGCTGTACAGCAAGCTGCTCAAGTCACAGTAGTGAGTGAGAACAGGTATCCAGGAAGATCGATGTTTAAGGACCAGCCAACCAGCATGCAGGTCCCACCCACTGACTCTGATTGGCAGATGAAGTTATTCTGCTGAAAAGTGTCATTCTGAAATAAATAAGCAACTGGGAAAAACACCAATAGGAAATAAAAGCTGACTTTGGAAAAATTATGTTTTGCAATAAAAACTGATGAAATTAAATAAAAATGGCTAAAAAATAATTCCCATTATTAGCCAAAAATGTACATTAAAATAATGTATTATATTAATAAACAGATTTTTAAAGGAAAATGAAAATTATTTCATCCTATTGAACTTAGAATTTTATATATATTCAGTTTTTTCACAATTTCATTGTCAGGTTATATATTTGTTATTAATTGTTATCCAGCTATCTATTTCAAAATGTTTTTTTTATTTATTTCACAATGGTTTTTTTATTTATTTAATTTTGAGTAGTTTGGTGTTCCATATCTCCGTGGACAAGCAGTCCACTGGTACGCAGTAAAAAAAAGGGAGTGTCGACGTGCTGAGAGAAAATGGGGGAAAACTCGATTCCAGGTTCACTGTGAGATCTACAAAGAGAGACTGAACAGATATCAGTTAACTTTAAAAGATACTAGGGAATCTTTCTTCTCTGAAATCATTAACAGAAGCATTAATAATTCACGGACTCTGTTTGCAACAGTGGAAAGACTAACTAATCCTCCAATGACAGTAGCCCCTGAAATAAATTCTACCAGGGCCTACAATGAATTTGCCAGCTTTTTCACTGAAAAGACTCTAACAATTAGACGGTAGGTCTGTAACACAGTACTGAACTCATTACCAGTGTTATACCCAATAAACACCATGTAGAGAAAATATCAGAATTCCATGAATTAAACCAAAAAAAACTTGAAGAAATCATTAACCAGTTAAGCTCCTCCTCTTGCTGTCTTGATATCCTACCCACAGCTTTCCTTAGGAAAGTTTTCCCTGTCATTGGGTCTGATCTGATTAAAATAGTATCTCCTGTCAGGTGTCTTCCCCCAGGCATTAAAAAAAAGGCGGTTATTAAAGCACTGCTAAAGAAGAAGAATCTGGACAACACTTTAATTCTGAACTACCGGCCAATCTCAAATCTTCCAATCATCAGTAGGATTATTGAAAAAGCTGTGTTTCAGCGGTTAAATAGCTTCTCAACAATGACCAACTGCTTTGATGTTTTTCATTCTGGTTTTCCGTGCTCACCACAGCACTGAGACTGCCCTTGCCAATGTTTTCAATGACATCCACATAATTACAGACTGTGGTAGAACCACAATGCGGGTTCTGTTGAATCTCAGTGCAGCATTTGACACTGTTGATCATGATATATTATTGAAACGTCTGAAGAGTTGGGTCGGACTCTGCTAAACTACTTGGGTGGTTTGAGTCTTACCTAAAGAACAGGGACTTATTTGTTTCAATATCAAACATTTCATCAGAACAAACAGAAATCACATTTGGGGTGCCCCAGGGCTCCATCCTGGCGCCCCTCTTATTTAATATCTACATGCTCCCACTAGCCTAGATTGTAACAACCAATAAGATTAGCTACCATAACTATGCAGATAATACTCAGCTCAACATTAAGATGTCACCAGGTGACTTTGAACCCATCAAATCCCCAGGTAACTGCATCAAGCAAATCAATGTATGGATGTGCCATAACTTTCTCCAGTTGAACAGAAACAAAACAGAAGTCATTATTTTTGACCCCAAGGAGGAACGATCAATAGTCAGCACACAGCTTCAGTTAATACAGCTAGAAACTACTGATCAGGCACGAAATCTAGGTGTAGTAATGGACTCAGACCTGAACCTCCAGAGTCACGTAAAGGTAATAATAAGGTCAGCCTTCTATCACCTGAAGAACATTTCTAGGATTAAAGAACTGATGTTGCAACAGGACCTCAAAAAACTCATCCATGAATTTATCTTTAGTAAGATTCATTTCTGCAACAGAGCATTTTATATTTTTCACTCTGACCAAAGCAGACTGCAGGAAAAAAGTTAATAAATAAGTCAGAGTCAAATTGAGAAATTCTGCTGGACAGGCTTGAAAAATCTGGTACCACTGAGAAATTGCTGTGAAAGTCTTCCTAAGCCGATTCACTGTGTTAGACAGAATAGGACACCTTTTTATTCTGAATTTAGCTAGTTGGCCTAGATTTGATCCATTGTCTATAAGCTTTTGTGTCAAAGCAGGTTGCCATCAAG
Organism: Valencia hispanica; assembly: GCA_963556495.2. Classification (NCBI taxonomy): domain Eukaryota; kingdom Metazoa; phylum Chordata; class Actinopteri; order Cyprinodontiformes; family Valenciidae; genus Valencia; species Valencia hispanica. The sequence continues at coordinate 28,539,677 of OY747716.1, forward strand.
ACAACGAAGAACTGAAGAAAGACCTGAAGCTAAACTGAACAGTTGTTTTCCTGGTTTATTTCCGGCTAGATGAAACTGGAAGACATTTTACTAGAATTAGACAGTATTTTGGATCAAAGAGTAAGCTTTTCTGTTCATCTGCATATTTCAAGCAAGAAGACCTACTCTAACATACTCTAACACATAGCAGTTTACTTAAACATGAAACCTGGCCATTATTGTCTTAACATTATTTGTGCCATCTGCATTTTTAAGCATTTTAACTTTATCATATTTTGTTACATTACAACTAAAATTCTTAAGGATTTCACAGGGGTTTTATTTCATAGACCAAGACAAAGTAGCTCAGTGTTGTGAGGTGGATGCAAGGAAAATGTCCATAATAGCAGGGCAAGGAGAGCATTCACGAGAGATGAAGCCAAGTTACTCTTGGCAAATCTGGAGGAGCTGCACAGATCCAAAGCTCAGGTGGGAGGATCTGTTTACAGGGCAACTATTAATTGTGCACTCTACATATCTGGTCTCTATCAAAGAAATCTGTTGTTGAAAGTAAAACCCATACTCTGTGTAGCAGGGGTGCCCAACCCAGGTCCTCTAGATCTAGCATCCAGTAACTTTTAGGTGGATCCCTTCTCATCACAGTGGAATCAAATGAAGGCCTCGTTACCAGCCCTCTGGAGAGCTGACAGACTGCTGATGAGGTAATTGATTCAGGTGCATTGGAGCTGGGATATACAGTGGCTTCCAAAAGTATTCGGCCCCCTTGAACTTTTCCCAATTTTGTCACATTACAGCCACAAACATGAATCAATTTTATTGGAATTCCACATGAAAGACCAATACAAAGTGGTGTACACGTGAGAAGTGGAACGAAAATCATACATGATTCCAAACATTTTTTGCAAATAAATAACTGAAAAGAGGGTGTGCGTAATTATTCAGCCCCCTGAGTCAATACTTTGCAGAACCACCTTTTGCTGCAATTACAGCTGCCAGTCTTTTAGGGTATGTCTCTACCAGCTTTGCACATCTAGAGACTGAAATTCTTGCCCATTCTTCTTTGCAAAACAGGTCCAGCTCAGTCAGATTAGATGGACAGTGTTTGTGAACAGCAGCTTTCAGATCTTGCCACAGATTCTCGATTGGATTTAGATCTAGACTTTGACTGGGCCATTCTAACACATGGATATGTTTTGTTTTAAACCATTCCATTGTTGCCCTGGCTTTATGTTTAAGGTCGTTGTCCTGCTGGAAGGTGAACCTCCGCCCCAGTCTCAAGTCTTTTGCAGACTCCAAGAGGTTTTCTTCCAAGATTGCCCTGTATTTGGCTCCACCCATCTTCCTATCAACTCTGACCAGCTTCCCTGTCCCTGCTGAAGAGAAGCACCCCCAGAGCATGATGCTGCCACCACCATATTTGACAGTGGGGATGGTGTGTTCAGAGTGATGTGCAGTGTTAGTTTTCCGCCACACATAGCGTTTTCCATTTTGGCCCAAAAGTTCCATTTTGGTCTCATCTGACGAGAGCACCTTCTTCCACATGTTTGCTGTGTCCCCCACATGGCTTTTGGCAAACTGCAAACGGGACTTCTTATGGTTTTCTTTTAACAATCGCTTTCTTCTTGCCACACTTCCATAAAGGCCAACTTTGTGCAGTGCACGACTAATAGTTGTCCTATGGACAGATTCCCCCACCTGAGCTGTAGATCTCTGCAGCTCGTCCAGAGTCACCATGGGCCTCTTGGCTGCATTTCTGATCAGCGCTCTCCTTGTTTGGCCTGAGTTTAGGTGGACGGTCTTGTCTTGGTAGGTTTACAGTTGTGCCATACTCCTTCCATTTCTGAATGATCACTTGAACAGTGCTCAGTGGGATGTTCAAGGCTTGGGAAATCTTTTTGTAGCCTAAGCCTGCTTTAAATTTCTCATTAACTTTATCCCTGACCTGTCTGATGTGTTCTTTGGACTTCATGGTGTTGTTGCTCCCAACATTCTCTTAGACAACCTCTGAGGCCGTCACAGGGCAGCTGTATTTGTACTGACATTAGATTACACACAGTTGCACTCTATTTAGTCATTAGCACTCATCAGGCAATGTCTATGGGCAACTGACTGCACTCAGACCAAAGGGGGCTTAATAATTACGCACACCCCACTTTTCAGTTATTTGTAAAAAATGTTTGGAATCATGTATGATTTTTGTTCCACTTCTCACGTGTACACCACTTCGTATTGGTCTTTTACGTGGAATTCCAATAAAATTGATTCATGTTTGTGGCTGTAATGTGACAAAATGTGGAAAAGTTCAAGGGGGCCGAATACTTTTGCAAGCCACTGTATCTAAAATTTGCAGGATGGTAGATCTCATGGACCAGGATTGGGCACACCTGCTGTGTGGGCTCCTCACAATTGTCTGTAAATTATTTTTGCAAAACGTGCCCTCATTCTCAATAATAAAGTTGCTGAATGTCCATGCTCCTACTAATTATGAAATTAAAACAAAAGTTAAACAGTCAACAAAAGAAAATTATTTTCTGTTGGAATTAAGATTTCCATCTTAAGAAGAGTTTAATTTGTCAGTGAAAATATTGTTTCAAAAAGATTTTAATTAAAACCGGCCATCTTCATCAACCGCCTGTGATGGAGGGCAACATTCATACCATTCTGAATTTTAATCGGGAGCCACACAAGCTCCTTCCTTCCTTTGCAAATCAACCCTGGCCTAGTATCACCAAATCCCAAAAAAGGCCATTAAAGTTTGTGGTTGTACCAACACAATATTTGGAAAAACTCAAGTGGGGTTAAATACTTTTGTAAGGCTATGCACATTAGCATCAATGAACAAAAGATCAAACTTAGCTAACATTTCTGCTTACTTTTGCCAAAGGGATGGTGATTATTTCATTTAATCTCAACCACATTTAGCAAGTGAGCCAAGAAAACTCAATACTGCTGACTTAAATAAATATATTAAACATATTATTCTCTTTGATAAATGTTATCAAATATATAAGTATTATATCTTTCCCTTTCACCAGCCCTAAAACTGCTACGAGCGTCTCTGCAGAGCCCCTTGTTGCACATTAACAGCTCTGATGTAGAGTTTTCTTGTAAATTATCTTTAAAGCCCTCAGATTTATTTTGTGACTGCCTGAGGTGTCCGATTAAACGCTGGCCTGCAGTGCCTTGCTATCAGTTATGTTTGAATGTTGTGCAAAGCAGAAAAGCTATTACGCTGCAAGTTTTCCACAGGATTTTTTTCCCTTGTGCTTTCACACCTAGCTGCGATTAAATGCACAACTGAAAATGATTGTGTGTGAGAAATAAAAGTAATCTGCATAAGCAGACTTTACAGCCTTATTACAGCAGCTTATGTGGATGGCGATCTCCAGGCTCACAGATAGGATGCTTTAACAAACATTGAATAAGACAGTGCTTGGCCTTTATAGTGATGCTTCACCAAATTCCCCATTATCCCATCAGATGGTCCATAACTTCCCCAGAGGGGATGAAACGTGGAGCTGCATGCAATATGCTTCCATCCAGCGGTGTTGGCTTTTCACTTGAGGGCTGTGTTCCCTAACTGCTTTAATTTCGTAGACTGGAAGCCGCCCAAAAGAGATTAATGTTGATAATAGCAAGTAAAAGGATTAACCAAATCAATCAAAGAGCAAACGGCTGTTAAAATGAAAGGAAGCCACTCCTCTGAGAGGCTATCCAGCTGAAAGGAAGATTATTAAACCATTGGATTTTTACAGAAATGTGCCAGGTTACTTACACTACGAGCTACATCAAGCTCTTTTTGAACATTTGATCTGAGGTAAGAAGTGGCGTGTAGCTTGAATAAGTTATATGAATGAGCTTTGAGCTTTATTCAAGCTCAAAAACATTTTATCTCTCTGTTGTCTGTGGATTTAACAGAGAAACTGCAGCACCATACATGCAGGTCTTAAATGTGTTGGCTTCAAATCCAGCTGTATGTTTTTTCAAAAGAAGGTAAAAATGTAATTTATATGTTACAGATCTACAGCAAATCTTAGACCACATTAAAATCATAGTTTTTTTAACCTGTTGAAGAGTTTGACTTATTTTATTTTGATAGAGAAACAGTAAATTTTTCTGGATTACAATGTCTAAAAGGCCGTTAGATCTTAGCTTGTATACTACTAGCTTATTAATTCAGTCCTACAAGTTAATGCACAGGATCAAACTTCTTACCTGAAGGGCTGTTATGTTTTACAGGACAGCACATTTGATTACAGATCTTTCTTAAATTAAAGCAACCTCATTTCTGTGTGTAAGTCCATGTGGTATGCAGTTGAAACATTCAAACTGCCAAAATAATACTCGAAATAGTTTGAAATGTTTGATGTAACATGTTAATTGCCGAACAATTTGCATGCATCTTTATTTGTGAAGGTTAGAGGGACCCAGAAAAATGCGAACAAGTCTCCATAACAACCAATAAAAGCTACGTATAATACCTAGCAGTTGATTGGGCAGCATCCCAGGAAAAATTATTTTCTGTCTAAGCATCACAAAACTAAATGTGTGTGAAGTTTGTAAAATGTTACTTGGATAAGGGGAACTTTGTGCTTTGGTCTGAGCCGAACATTTAATGTTTTTAGCAGCAGATGAACAAACAATTAAAGATGTCGAAAAACCACCTCTCTAATTGTTCAGTATAGTGGATGATGCCTGTTTCAAAGGCCTTGGGAACCTGGTTATCTCTTTCAAATTTGCCGAGATTTTAAATGAAAACAGTTTCAAGGTTTGGGAGAACAATCACAAAGCCCTGATCTCAATTATATGGAAAATGTATAGGTCAGAACAGATGCAAGGCAGCCTGCAAGCCTGACTCAGTTTCATCAGAAGTGGGCCAAAATCACACAAAGCAATACGTATGTAGAAAGAACCCAAAATGTTTAAATAAAGTTATACAGTTTAAATTACAATTCCAGTAAATATTAAGGAAATGCATATAAATGTCTAGATTTTAGGAAAGTAATAAAAATGTATGTCAGAAGACTGATCTGTCCTGTTATTCTGGAGGGTTCTTCCTGTTAAAGGGGAGTTTTTTTCTCTCCAATGTCACTTCATGCTTGATCAGTATGAGGGATTGCTGTAAAGTCAACAACACAACACAGGCGCAGTCTATTGCCGCTGCATGTTCGTCCAGTAGGAGAGAATGCTGCAAGTCAAAGACTCGATGCAATCTGCTGGGTTTCCTTGGACTGATTTATTGTCACAGAGTGAGAAAAAAAAGTTGTGTCTTCTTATATATTGCAGGTAAATATCTGGTTTCAACTGTATATTTGCACAGGTAGCATGGGAAGTGCTTTATTTTAATAAATTGATGCTGAAAGAGCAAATATGTTGTCAGAAGGCAAACATCAAAGGAAAATGTCATGACAGTTTTGCACAAATATGACTACAGCTGATGTTAAGAAGTTGTATTATGGGAGCTAAGGAGTGTGCAACGTGTTTCCCTTTTTGTTGACACATTTTTACTCAAGACTATTACAAAGGAAGTATCTAAAACTCATTGTAGAGAAGAGTATAAAATTTGTTTAATGAGATGCTTAGTGGCCAACAATGTTGAGCTGAAGTCCCATTGCTTAAATATAGAAATGTAGCGCAAATTCCAGCAGGACAGGATCTTGACTATGTGTTGCATGGCTGAGCGCTGAGGACATCCCTTGAGGCTATAAAAACAGCACAAGTGGGTAATCTGAGATGGGAAAATATGCCACTTTGGCTCAGCAAAGCTGATGTCCCATTATTTAAAGCTTACTGGGAGCTTTAGAATAATGGATAATAAAAGACAATCATCATCTGTATTGTAACATAAAAATGATTGAAACATTGGATGTTTACAAATAGGAGGAGACAGCAGACTTATTTTAGAAGTATTGAAGTTATAAAATACGATATACAGTTGGGCAAAAAAGTATTTAGCAGCCACCAATTGTGCAAGTTCTCGCTTTTAAAAAGATGAGAGAGTTCTGTAATGTTCATAGGTACATGTCAACTGTAAGAGACAGAATATAAAAAAGAAAATTCCAGGATATCACATTGTATTATTTTTAAATAATTTATTTGTATAATGATGCAGAAAAAAAACATTTAGTACACACAAACAAGCAAGAATTCTGGCCCTCGTAGACCTGTTACTACTTCTTTAAAAAGCTCTTCTATCTTCTTCACTCGTTACCTGTATCAATGGCACCTGTTTGAACTCATTATCTGTATGAAAGACACCTGTCCACACCTTCAAACAGTCAGACTCCAACCTCCACCATGGCCAAGAACAGAGAGCTGTCTAACACCAGGGACAAGATTTTACACCTGCACAAGACTGGGATGAGCCAATCTAAGATGGGCAAGCAGCTTGGTGAGAAGAGATCAACTGTTGGAGCAATTATTAGAAAATGGATCACTGACAATCTTCCTTGACCTGGGGCTCCATGCAAGATCTCACCTCATAGGGTACAAGTGATCTTGAGAAGAGTGAGGAAACAGCTCAGAACTACAGGTGGGGAACTGGTTAATGACCTGAAGAGAGCTGGGACCACAAGAACAAAGGTTATAATTTGTAACATACTATGTCTTCATGGATTAAAATCCTGCAGCTCTCAAAAAATCCCCCCTTCTTAAGACAGCACATGAATAGGCCCATCTAAAGTTTGCCAGAAAGCATCTGGATGATCAAGAAGAAGATTGGGAGAATGTCATACGGTCAGATGAGTGCAAAATAGAACCCTTTGGTATAAACGCCACTCGCCGTGTTTGGAGAGTGAAGAATGCTAAACTGCAATCCAAGAACGCCATACCCACTGTGAAGCATAGGGGTGGAAACATGTTTTGGGGCTGCTGTTCTGCAAAGGGACAGGAAAACTGATCTGTATTAAGGAAAGGATGAATGGGGCCATGTATTGTGAGATTTTGAACTGAGACCTCCTTCCATCAGTGAGAGCAGTGAAGATGTAACGTGGCTGGATCTTCCAGCATGATAATGATCCAAAACACACCGCCTGGGCAGCGAAGAAGGTGCTGCATAAAAAGTATTTAAATGTTCTGGATTGGCCTAGCCAGTCTCCAAACCTCAATCCAATAGAGAATCTGTGGAGGGAGTTGAAAGTCTGTGTTGCCCAGTGACAGCCAGAAAACATCATAGCATCATATAGAGAAGATATGCATGGAAGAACGGGCCAAAATACCAGGTACAGTGTGTGCAAACCTGGTGAAGACCTACAGGAAACATTTTAACCTCTGTCATTGCCAACCAAGGTTACATTACAAAGTATTGAGGTGAACTTTTGTTATTGACCAAATACTTATTTTTGTGCACCAGTATACAAATAAATTCTTTAAAAATCATACAGTGTGATATTCTGGAATTTTATTTTACATTCTGCCTCTCAAAGTTGAAGTGTAGCCTACCAATGATGAAAATTACAGACCTCTCTCAACTTTTTAAGTGGGTCAACTTGTACAAGTCTTATGCATTCCATAAGACTTTAAAACTGATGTTTACAGATTCTTCCCATCCAATGTAACTGAGTTTTAGCTATTTTGGAATTCAAAGACAACTTATGAATTAGAAAATGAGAAGAGAAAAAATGGAACGTTGGATTACATGCAACACATTCAAGTATTTCAAAACAAGCAACTAAGAGACAAAAACACAAGAGAAACAGGACATTACCTTAAATAACGTGTTTAATCAAGTCAATGTGAAAATTATACATTTGGTAAACACATTTAATGGTGTTCTGCTTTTAACATAAGTTTCATAGGGAACAGATCTTACTAAAAGCAACTTGCTTGTATTATTTTGAACTTCGCATCATCAGACCAATCCCTGTAGATTTCAGTTTTTGTTCCTGCTTAAATTCAACAAATATGTTTCTACTACAATTTAGTCCCTGAACAGAGCAGAACTTCAAGTGCACTTACCCAGTGGATGCTTTAGCTATTATCGACTGCACACTGAAACATTTAGACATTTCAAACAGCAATCCCATTGATTTTATGTCTAATCTCATCTTCTGTTTTTTTATTTAATGGATATTCATGTTATGGCTTTTCTGAGATGGGATACTTTGTATTTGGTCTCTGCAAGCTTCCTTTCCAAAATACCTAAAACTCAGTTACATTGGATGGGAAGCATCTGTAAACATCAGTTTTCAAGTCTTATAGAATGCATAAGACTATGGAATGCATGACTTATGTACTCACTAGTCCAGGGGTCTGCAATCTTTACAGTCTAAAGAATGATTTTTGCTCTCAATTTAGCTAAATAAAACTAGTTTAGAAGCACAAATGTTACATTTGTGAAAAGACAACTTCTATTTTTCGGATAAATATATTTAGTAGACAATGTTTTGCCTTAAAGAAACCCCCAAAACATTTTATTTATATTTCTATATTTTGAAATAAAAATCTAAAACCTTTAAAAATAAGTATGGTATCCTACTGGTAGCCTACTTCTGTGAAAATTCAAGCAATTATTACATAAAAATTAAAAACTTGTAAAACGTGTGTTTGTGATATCTATATTTTTTATATATATATATATATATATATATATATATATATATATATATATATATATATATATATATATATATATATATATATATATAGTTGGTTATTTATCATTTTAGGAATTAAGAGCCATTGTGGAAGAACCACTTGCGGCTCTGGGGCACCTGGTTGCTGACCCCTACGCAAGTCGTTGGTCGACCAGAGAGGGCAGTGTTGCAGTTTGGTCCCGACGAAACAAAGAAGAAGTGAGGCGACCATAAATATTGGCAAAGAGGAAGAGTTTGTTTACAATAATCCCACCTACAGCAACGTAATTCTTTAGTAGGCGATGATCGTGTTGCACAGCAGTCTGTACAGTGTTCCTGTCCTAACAATGCTGTCCCTCCTGTTGTCGCGAGGTTTCTGTCAGGCTGTCACTGAAGTCAACCGAAGGTCTTACCCGACAGTAGCTTCATTTATTCGGTCTTATACGACCTCCAGCCCAACATGCGGAGAAACACACGACGACGGTAATTTTAAAAAGACAAATGTTCCTTGACTTCAATCGACTGTGTCCTTCGAGTCACCTCTAAACGCATCTTTTTGTGAGGCCTACATACATTAGTGTATGTATATGTAACAGTAGACATACCACATGCTTTATGTGCCGATATTTAGTTTTAGGACGTGCCTTAGTCTTTTTGAGACACATAAAACGTAGATTGGTTCATTTTAGGGTTCTGACATGTTTTTCTAACTTGGGAAATCAATGTCCAGGTAACGCTTACTGTAAAGCAGCAGAGATTGTTGAGGCATTAGTTTAGGTAAAACGGGACGTGTTTGAAAGCTGTGTTGATTTCCCCCCTCCTTTTATCGCCTTTATTCACGGTTGTTCGCCCCCATGGTGCGTTTAAGTCAACAAAAAATATGTTAAATCCTCTTTGGATCCCTTGACAGTTTTATGTTGTTTAAAGTTCGTTTTTGCTTGACTGTGGCTATGTTTACCTGAGCTTCATGACATGTTGGCAGGGGATACTTTATATTTTACACGCTTTCTAAACTAAATAAAGCAGCGTCCCTTGAGCATTTTTTCGTGCCCTTTCTGAATAAGATACCATTTCATCTAGATGTTTGTGCTTATTTTTAGAAATTTTTTCATTCACTTTTGTTAACCTCTTGTAAAAAATTAGATGTTGCTTTTCAGTATATGAGCACATCTTCTAATGTGCCGAGATTGACCAATTTGCAAGTATGGGAATAACATTTTTTTTATTTTTTTTGTAAGCAGAAAACATAAAACTTGATCACACTCAATGTTGCTGCCAGTCTCCGACATGCCAAGGTTCTGAAAAATCATCTCGTTTGCTTGTAACAGATAAGTGAGGAATTGACTTTGTTGTTTTCAAATTAACTTTTATTTCTTATATTGCCATTTAAGCAGTTAAAATTCAGATAATGCTCGGAACTTAAGTCAAAAAGGGCATTCATGAAAGTGTTTGAAAAATATATTGTGTATATTTCTATGACATTTTTATGTCTAAATGACCCAGATTTACCACAGTGTCCCCCGAGAGATTTTTATTTATTTTTGTGTAATTATTACATGTCAACGCAATCTTATTGAAGTTTATAACTGATGATTTTGACAATTCCCTTTCAGTTTTGTTGTTGGAAACGTGTTTTCCGAAACATTATTTTTCCTTTTTTACAGCTAGAATAAAGGGAAAAGTCCAGACGGGCATTTTAAGGCTTAAGCTAGGTCTGAAACGGTAAATGCAGTTTCCCCTGGTGAACTGTAACCCCACCCAGTGTTGTGTCTATGAATTATATAATTAAGATAACACCTAAAAAAAACAGTTTTTAATAGCAATGACCCATATCAATAATGAATTGGATTGGATTAGATCCTAATAATCAATTCTAGCTCTTGAGAATCCAAGTCAAATCGATTCTTGAGATCTGAATCAATACCCAGCTCTAATCTGTGAGATCAGCTAAACAAACAACTCTGATCTCAGACTCATTTGATGTAAAATTTTGATCTGAAGATGTTTGATGTTTCAAAATGGAAAATCTTTTGTACAAGGTGTTCTTGAATGGACCACAAGGTTATTGCTGTAGACATAAAATGCTGTCTGGAAACACAATAGCCTGACATCAATGTAGGGCCAACAGGGAAATGTTTCATTTATGTTAAACTCAACCAAAACTGACAACAGCAAGCATTGTTTGCTCCACTTTATGCATTTTTATTTATTTACTCCTGTAACTTTTTCTTCATAGAAGCTTTAGTGGTGACCCCCTCACAGCTGAAGGCCATGCTGTCAAACCGTAACGTTCAGCTTTTTGATGTGAGGAACCTGGACGAATACCAGGGTGGCCACATTCCTCAAGCAGTCAACCTCCCACGTAGGTCACAATACATGTACAGTCTAGTCTAGTCCGGAGCTGTTCATCTGGAAATTTATCTTAACCGTTTTTCTATGTGATTGTGTACAAGTGAATACTGTGGAGGAGTCTCTGAAGCTGCCTCCTGAGAACTTTCAACAGAAGTTTGAAGTGAAGGCTCCAGGAAAAGACGACGATAACATAGTGTTTAACTGCAGAACGGGTGTCAGGAGTGCTGAGGCGCTGGGCATTGCCCGTCAGATGGGATTTCACAGGTAAAAACAGACAGATTTAAAAGTCCATAACATTGTAGAAACTGGTTGATCACTTAGAAGAGAAGCCAAAACCGAGATCATTTTTTATTGCATGAGTCTTTTTCTCAGGGCAAGACATCTGAAAGGAGGATACGTTGCATGGGTAGAGCAAGAAGGAAACTGAATCCACTTCATATCAGATGAACTTTAAAAAAATACTAAATGCTGAAGGAGATTGCATCATTGTTCACTTTGACAGCTTGCAGTATCTTGGTTGTGAGAAGTTAACATTGCACACTTCTTCTTTTAAAGTTACTGATTTTGATGAAATTACCCATTAAACTTTGGTAAATACAGCAAGTGTCCTTTTTATTCTAAATAAAAACATAGGAGATGTGTTCAATGTAAAAATGTTTTAATGTTAATAAACTGTTTAAGATTAAAATGCCTCTCTCTGGATTTTTGTTTCGAAGCAACTTACAGGAGTCTAAGGTAAACGTGTTGTGTTGCAGCTGTTGAAAACTATATGGTGGTGCTTGGAGGTTTGGGAATGACCTGCAAAAGTATTCATACGTATACACCTTAAACTTTCTCATATTAAACCCACAAGCTTCACAATTATGCACTACTTTGTGTACGTCTATCACATTAAATCCTCAAAGAGAAGTCTATGGTTTTAATGTGACACAAAAAATTGAAAATGTTCAAGACGGGAATCCTTTTGAAAGGCTCTGTAAACCCAATTTGGCAGAAATCCAATCATAATGAGCCAGGTAAAAAAGATTACACTTGCATACAGTATAGTTATAAATGTTTTAACAGGAGTAGCAAAAGCATACAACAGGTGGAAGGAAAAAAAGTGTAAAAAATAAAAGCAAAGACTGATCATTTGTTAAATTCATACCAAACCTTTGGCCTGTAGAACAAATAGAGCTTCACTTTTCAGTATTTGTGCTACTTCGAGTAGAAGTTACAATTTGAAATGAAACAAAAAACTAGCAGGAGTTTCTCATTGTGCTCTGTAACCAGCCTATTATTGAAATGACTTGTAAAGTGCCTTGAGATGACCTGTTGTGAATTGGTGAAACTGAATTGAATATTAGCAATCCATGCATTATAGTGTGTTTAACAAAAGGTCCTATAGCAGAAGTTGTACAGAACCATCTGTGTAGCTGATCTAATTTGAAACGCAAGAACTAATAAAAACTGGGGTACTGTCAGGTTCGGTGTACAAAACGAACTGCCTGAATGTACACGGACCTGTCAGCATCTGTTGCCTCTAATAAGAATTTTACTTTAGTTTGTACTCTGAGTTACTATCATTGTATTTTAAAAGTAACATCAATTACAATTTTCAAGAATCTTTTATGATGTTGTAAAACGAAAAATGAAACTCCATGCTTCTCTTCATCACATTCAATTCTGCTGGTTCTGAATATCAAAACGAAAACAAATTTTCAAAAAAAGAGGTTTATAAGAAAACGTCTAAACTTGTATTTAGATAATTTGTTCAACCCTTTTAGCAATAAACATAAGAACTAATTTAATTACTTCCAGTGACTAAAGTTGTGGCTTTCAGGAAAACAAGAAAATGGTCTATTTGGGGGAGAAAGAAAAGTTTAAAAAAAATAGGATGGATTTTATGGATTGTTATGATGCAACACAGTGTTTTTTTTTATTCTGGTTGTGTCTTACGAAGCCAACCCTCTTGTAAAATAAATTTTCTAACAGGAAGTTTGATCTTTCAATATCTACAGTGCTGCAAAAAAAAATAAAAAATCAGGGCTGTTGAAAGCTTAATATACAAAGGACTATATGCTGGTAGCCGGAGCACAATGGAAGTTAACCTTTTAGCTCTCAGCGGCACTGCATTAGAAATCATTTCATTTAGATCAGTCACCTGGGATCAGGGTCACTTCAGAAAACCACCGTCAATCATCATATTTTAACACCAAGTCCTGGAAATGTCACCGGAAACTGGATTAAGCAAGTACGAAGTCGTATATCAACTCGAGTGTAAACTCGAGGCTTAAGTGCCCTGCAGATGGACAGAAAGAGTCTATATGTGATGTGTGGTCAAATGAGTCCAATCTTCATCTTATTGTGGAAAACACCCATTATGCCAGTGATGCAAAAGACATGTAGAGACAATTTTAGACCAAGTTCAAAGGCTAACCTGAATGATGGGAGGAAGGTGTGTCATACATGGGTGAGTTGCAAAGACAGTATCTTGTTAAAACTTTATGTCCGTTGATTTTCTCTTATTTTGTCATGAACACAAACTGTAGTGTGTTTTATTAGGACTTTATGTGATATACTAAGACAAACATAGTTGTGAAGTGAAAGGAAACTGATATGTTTTTCTAATATCTTTTTTACAAATAAAAGCCCTAAATATAGACCAGGATGACCAATTGGCTTTGAAAATCAGTTACTGTAGTTATCCAATGGTTCTTCAAACCGTGTGTAATTTAAGTTCAGCACAAAGACAGCTGTTGGATGAAGATATTTGAGGTTTGTTGAGAACATAAAAGAAAAAAGTCATGAAGTCCAAAGAAGACAGCAGGAAGGTCAGGAAAAAGTGGTGTTCGAATCATCTGGAAGTGAAAAGAGTATGGGCTAGCTGCAGACCTATCAAGATACTAACAGACTGAGAAAGGAAGACAGTGTACAAAACCACGAACGCACTATCCCAGCAGTGAAATAGTGGTTGCCGCATCATGCTGTGGGGATGCTTGGAGGTGACATGGGAAATCAATTGGAGGCTTCAACAGACTCAAAACTGAAGCAGGACAACAAGCCTGAACATACAGACTTAAATAGAATTGGCAATCTGTGACAAGACCTGAAATTTACTTTTGTCAATCTTTCTGAAGTTAAGGTGTTTTTACAAAGACAATTTGAAAGAATAAAATGTCTTTCTACACATACAAAGCAAGTGGAAATATAGACATGCTGTGGTAGCGTGCTTCTGCAAAGTAAGTAGAAATGCACAACACAATTTTTAGATTTATATTCCTACAATGTCAATATTAGTTTCCTTCCTCTATATCTATGCCCTCATCTGTTGCATGAAATCCCTTTAAAATGAATTGACATTGTTGTTTGTAATGTGACAAAATTTGAAAAAGTTTAAGGGATGTGAAAACCTTCGCAATTAACTGTATATTCCGTCTTCCAAGGAGTCAGATTTTATTATGTTTTAAAGAAGCAAAATCAAGACATCTAAAGGCCTGCTATCGTTTTCCTTCAAAGTTGGCTTGCTTTTTTACTAGTTTAACTCCAGCTTCTGTACGCAATCACAACACCATATTTTACAGAAAAACTGAGCAAAGTGAACAGACAATGTCTGGCCTAAGAGTTGTCTAAAGCAGATGCAATATCTGAAAGTCATCTTAATAACATAAGAATTAAAATATAGCAACAATCTGAAACACAAAGCAGAATGTTTTATTGATAATTTACTATAAGGCAAGTTTTCAGCTAGAATACTATTTTCATCACCACCTAATTTGATCAAATTGTGGTTTAGTATCAACTGAAAAATTGGGAACAAACCATGTTTTTGCACCAATGCATGCAAAGAACCAATTTAAAGTAAATGCTTCGCTAAGTTGCCTGTTATATCTAGAAACAACACTGAACCATCCCTTTATTTTATTAATGCTAAATGACTCAAAGGTCAGCGATAAGCTGTCTAACAAATAGAAATGGTCAGGTATGGCAGTGACAATGAGAAAAGTTTAAATAGCCTAGAGAACTTTTAATCAAGACCATTTCAAAATATTATAACATAGTCTGCACCCTTGGAAGTAAAATATAAACATGACGTATATAAACAAATAAATATAGAAATAATCCAGACCTTTTGTATAGTTTTGTATGCTGGCATTGAAGTGAAGTCTTTTCCTTTGAGGCCTAGGGTTTTCTTAGCAGGACACCGTCAGACCACAGAGCTTCTTGTCTGGCAAGAGATGTCATGTGCCTGACAGCTCTGCTTCAGTCCTGATTTGTAAGAACCAGACCAATCTTCCCTGAGTAATAAGGTGCAGAAGCATTGTGTTGCATTAGAATGAAGGCAGAGTGCTTTGTAATGCAACTAAAGTTATGACTGATGAGGATAGTTGTAACATGAGGGAACCAGATCCCAGATTTTTTTTTTCCTTCTAATTATAGTTTACTGATTGCACCTCCAAGCATTTTGCATTTGCTTTTGTTTGGGTAAAATAGATGCTAGAATAAATTTAAATAATGCAAATTTAACATCTTGCTGCATTTTAAAATTATCCACCTTCCTAATGAGCTCTAAATGTGCTTGTGTGGCTGTTAATTGCCCATCAACCACATGCTGTTTCCTTATCATGCCCAGGGAGGGTCTGACCCACACATTACTGATTCAAACATTCAGAAACTGAAATAAATCTTGTTTTTTACTAACTTTACTGTTTCCGATTTTATGGAGGTAATTTGCCTTCGGGCTGCACAGTGGCACAGTTGGTAGCACTGTTGCCTTACAGCAAGAAGGTCCTGGGTTCAAACCAGTGGCGGTTCTTGACCAAATTTACCAGGGGGGCCAGGGTGGGGACAGAGTTTGTTCATGGGGGCACAAAAGAATTAAACAATATTTCAGTATGTCATCGTTTAATACATTAAATGAGCCAAAGGGACTCTTGTGGCTCCTGATCCAGCCGATGAAACTCAATATGGCTGAAGCTAAAAGTTCAACACATTAATTTTTAACTCATTGTTAAAATAAAACGTTAAAGGTATGTAATGAAATAGTTCCAAGAGATAATTTAGTTGTGGTTTCTGTCCTAAATCTTCTTAAAAACTGATTTAGTATTATTTCTGCAGTACAGGGGCAATAAGAGGGGCCAGGATCCGTTCTACAGGGGCACTGGCCCTCGTTGGCCCCTGTCTAGAACCGCCCATGGTTCAAACCCCAGCCTGGGGTCTTACTGCATGGAGTTTGCATGTTCTCCCTGTGCATGTATGGGTTCTCTCTAGGTACTCTGGCTTCCTCCCACAGTCCAAAAACATGAATGTTAGGTGAATTGGTCTCTCTAAATTGCCCTTAGATATGAGTGTGTGCGTGCATGGTTGTTTGTCCTGTGGATGGATGGATGGAATTGGCCTTTGGTCTATGCTGAGAAGAGTGATCAGATGAAATTAATGAAAGTTAATGAAAATAAATTTAATATCCTTTGTTTTTAGCCCCAGTGAACCCATTGGGAATGTGCAGTGACAGGGCAGCTGATGTCTCTCTGTTGTTCTGATTGAATTAGAGGAGCAGAATGCAGTTTCCCCTTTCCCAGACATTCCTTTATGGTTAAAAGCATATGTCGTGAAATATAGCTGTGTTATTCTTGTTCTCTATGTTATGTTGTTGTTAAAAGTGCTTTAGAAATAAAGTGGTATGGCCAGAGAAGACAGGCAAATTTGTATGAGTTGCAAGAATTATTTCTTTATTTAGTTATTTGTAGTTGTATGTTTTTTGTCCTTCATAGCGCTCTTTTAAAATTTAATTTAACATTGATGCAAGTATAATTTATTTAGGAAAAAAACGTATTTGGCAGTCACCGATTTTGCAAGTTGTACGACTTAGAAAGAGAGGTCTATAATTTTCATCATAGGTACACTTCAACTGTGAGAGACAAAATGTAAAAGAAAAATCCAGGAAATTACATTGTATGATTTTTAAAGAATTTAACGGTGTAGAAAATAAGTATTTAGCACCTACAAACAAGCAAGAATTCGGCCCCTCACAGACCTGTTACTCCTTTAAGAAGCTCTTCTATCCTCCACTCGTTACCTGTATTAATGGCACCTGTTTGAACTCATTTGTATAAAAGACACCTGTCCACACCTTCAAACAGTCAGACTCCAACATCCACCATGGCCAAGACCAGAGACCTCTCCAAGGACACCAGGGACAAGATTGTACACCTGCACAAGACTGGGATGAGCCAATTTACAATAGGCAAGCAACTTGGTGAGAAGAGATCAACTGTCAGAGCAATTATTAGAAAATGGAATTAATACAAGATCACTGACAATCTCTCTCGACCTGGGGCTCCATGCAAGATCTCACCTCGTGGGGTACACATGATCTTGAGAACGGTGAGCTTGGTGACCTTGGATGTTTTATTCTTCACCTCAGTCATGGACTCATCCCCAAGTTTTTCTTCAAACAAGTCGGGAGATGCTGCTGCTCCCTTTGGCTCCCCCTCCCACTTGTCTGTCTGTAGAAGTCAGGTGAAGAGGCAGCTGGAGAAACTGAACCGGAACAAGGCTGCAGGTCCAGATGGTGTCAGCCCCAGAGTCCTGAAGGCCTGTGCTGAGCAGCTCTGTGGGATTCTGCAGCACCTCTTCAACCTTAGCCTAACTCAGGAGAAGGTCCCAGTGTTGTGGAAGACATCCTGCCTTGTTCCAGTACCAAAGAAAAATCACCCATCAGTCATCAATGACTATAGACCTGTTGCCCTGACATCCCACATCATGAAGGTCCTGGAGAGACTCCTGTTGGCACCCCTGAATAAGCAAACAAGAACATATCAGGACCGTCTGCAGTTTGCATAGCCGTGGAGTTGGACTTGAAGATGCCATCATACACCTGCTTCAACCAATCCACTGTCATCTGGACAAACCAGGCAGCACTGTTAGAATCATGTTCTTTGTTTTCTCCAGTACATTTAACACAATCAGCCTGATTTGCTTTGTAAGGAACTCCAGAAGATACAGGTGGGGCCCTAAACAATCACCAGGATCAACAATTACCTGACAAACAGACCACAGTTTGTGAGACTGTAGGATTGTGTGTCAAACCAGGTGGTCAGCAGCACAGGAGCACCACAGGAGACCATACTCTCACCATTCCTTTTCACTCTGTACACCTCAGACTTCCAGTATAAATCAGAGACCTGTCATCTGCAGAAATACTCAGATGACTCTGCAATTTTCGGGTATATCAGAGATGGAAAAGAAGCTGAATACAGAGAGCTGGTGGACCGCTTTGTGACATGGTGTGGAAACAATTATCAAATGTTAACAAAACAAAGGAGATGATCGTATATTTCAGAAGAAACAGGGATAAGTCAAACACCAGGGAACTGGTCAATGCCCTGATGATAGCTAGGACCACAGTAACAAATGTTACTATTAGTAACACAGGGTGTGTTTGGAGGGGGATAAATGCTGAGTTGCCTCCCAAGAACACCATACCCACTGTAAAGCATGGGGGGAGACATTATCCTTTGGGGCTGATTTTCTGCAAAGGGGACAGGAAAACTGATCCGCATTAAGGAAATTAATGAGATTTTGGGAAAAAAAACCTCTTTCCATCAGTGAGAGCATTGAAGATGAAACATGGCTGGATCTTCCAATATGACAATGATCCAAAACACACCACCCAGGAAACAAAAGAGTGGCTTCGTAAGAAGCGTTTCAAGGTTCTGGAGTGGCCTAGCCAGTCTCCAGACCTTAATCCAACAGATAATCTGTGGAGGGAGTTGAAAGTCTGTGTTGCCCAGCAACAGCCCACAAACATCACAGCTCTAGAGAAGATCTGCATTGAAGAATGGGCTAAAATAACAGCTACAGTGTGTGCAAACCTGGTGAAGACCCACAGGAAACGTTTGACCTCTGTCATTGGCAACCAAGGTTACATTACAAAGTATTGAGGTGAACTTTTGTTATTGACCAAATACTTATATTCTGCACCATCATACAATTCAATTCTTTAAAAATCAAAAAGTATGATTTCCTGGATTTGTTTTTACATCCTGTCTCTCTCACAGTTGAAGTGTACCTATCATGAAAATGACAGACCTCATCTTTTTTTTAAGTGGGACAACTTGCACAATCAGTAGCTCCCAAATACTTTTTTCCTCACTGTATGTGTCTGTTGGTAACAGAGTTTGCAACTGCACAATCAGAGTCAAACATGCTACTACTGATTTTCACCAGTATGGAGCCAAAAATATATTAGTTGAACTGTATGTCATCTTATCACAGATACATTAATGTCGGTGTATGTATGTTTTGCAAAATGAGGTACTTTATCCACATAACCCCTAAAATTCCCAAAACAGAACCTTACAAATTATTCTGATTACACCTGGCAGAATGCTTGCTTTAAAATGGAAAGATGCTTAAAATAATTGTTCTATTTTTAGTCATGGTTAACTCCAAGGAAACACTTTCCGTCATTATTTTCAACAAAAAGCATCCTAAAGGAAAGGATATTGTGAGATTCACCCAAATCAACCATCTTTTGAATCATTAAAGCTTCAACAAGAAAGTACATCAGAAAATGTTCTCTAAGTGCCAGGACTGTTGCCCAAAGAGCATTTATCCAACAGATTGTGCTGCCAACAGAGCAAAACTTGCTCAGGAATGGCACTGGCAGCAAGCAGTCAATATTTCTTTGCCTGTTGACATGAAGGGCAGCAAGGAAGGCAAATCTTTCTGAAAAGATATAAAGAGAGAATGTTTGACTACCAAGGTAGATTGTAGAGTACTGAGTTAAAGTCATTTTCTCAGATGAAGTCCAAATCAGACTGTTAGGGACATCTGGAAAAAAGAGTGAACAATACAGAGACAAAGCAACCTGAGAATATGTACAGTACAGGCCAAAGGTTTGGACACACCTTCTCATTCAATTGAAAGTGAAGGTGTGTCCAAACTTTTGGCCTGTACTGTTTGTATAAATTGACACTATAGTCCAAGGGATTTGACTCACTCACAATTGCGCCTATGAACAATGCCATGAATAAAGAATCTGATCCGAACATGGACATTTTTGGTTTGCTAACAGCAAAATCCAAAATCCCATTGGACGTTGTTGACCCTCAGCACAACCTACATGTTTTCACAACTTTTAAAACCTTTAGAGCTTCTAAAATGTTTATTATATATACATCAGAATATCATAGAAAAAACAGTGAAGTAGTAAAGCTGGTATTTAACAACATTTCTGTCTGCCTCAAAACGTTTGGCCATGGCTGTAGTTGGACATAGACAGAAAATAAAGCATTTCAACCAGTAGATGGCAGCAAAGTGTTGGCAGATTTAAACAGACAAAAAAATCTTTCCAACTCCATTCCTTTATTATTCTTGCAGCATTGTTCTCACAGGCCTGACCTTCACACTGCCATTAGTCCAGAGAGATATAGATCCTGACAGTAACTGCTCGGTGAGGAGCCATCAAGGGTCTGATCTTCACAAGGTCCCTTATTCAGGTGGGCAACCTTCATTTTCCAGGCACTTCCATGGAAACAGTAGGAAGGCCGTGAATTCTGCTCCTGTTTTAAATCTTTAACTCAGCTAGGGAATAGCCAGTCAAGTACAAGTTACACACTTCCACTGGCTGCTACTAATGGGAAAGACTGGGATCGATCTACTGAATGTTGCATGATGTACCAGGAAGACAGGCTGGTGGAATCAGAGTTTACTGGGCACTGGTTTACAGTGTTAAGTCCAAGTTAAGCACCCCTTGTGAGTGCCAAACACCATGACTTTAAGACCCAGATTCACTTCCAGTACAAAACACATTAGGATTCTTCTCAGCTCGCCATAAAGCACGTGGGAAATTTGCGGACGTGCTGTTGAAGAGCAGAAGGATGTGTCATGTTTCCTTTGAGCACCAAGGACATTTGAACACTTTTACATTAGTTAAATCACAAACTGATGGGCAGCTTGAAGTGAAAAATGATCTGCGGGTCGTAGTTGCCAGCTTCTGCTGTTTCAGTCCATCAACGTCCTGCTGCTCTATGCCTTTTTTTATGCACTTCACTGTTGTTTTGTATTGAAATTTAGACACTGACTTTGTATTTTGAAGTCTGTTGTTGAATATATCTAGAAACATGAAGCTATTAAAAGCCTGATAAAGTGAATGAAAGACTGAAATTGTGCAACGAGAAATTTGATCTTAGAAAGGGGAAAAAACCCACTTCTTAATAACGCTTTTGAACTGCTTTGTTTCAGGTTTTCCTAATGCTCAGCAAGGGGCTCCTGCAGTATGGAGTTACAAAAGTGCCACTGTTCAGTCAAGACAAAAACAATGACAGGATAATTTTAAAAGGTCAGTGATTAGTTACAGTTTTTCTCAATTGCTAAAACACTAAACCCTATTGTCTGAACCAAATGCTCAGTTGCCTGAACACACTGATTGAATCAATCACTCCTTTGGCAAAACCATAAGCACGTTTCACCAGTTTAGACACAACTTGTCAACACATTTTCATTGTGATGCACCTGTGCTGCAGAATGGTGAGCACAAGTGACAAAGGTCAAACACAATGAAAGCACAGGTGTCACCAGTTGAACACAACAACTCAAAATTGATCACACTTGTGGCTAATGATGTGAGGGAACATATAAGCCAGTTCAGAGAGCACTGGTTTGTGAGGTCTTACAATGGATAGAAATCTGAGAGGAAGAGTCCGTGTGAGAGGTGGTCAGCAAAGACAAAACACAGTAATATCTGATGAAATCAGAGCTACTGTGATTGACCATGTTCTTGTCCATGGTATGAGCATGAGGGAGGCTGGACAAAGGGTACAACCAAACCTCAGTAGATTCACTGTGTCCACCATAATCCGAAGATTTAGAGAAGAGAACAGGTAATTACCTTTTTTTTTAAAAATTATAGTCTAGTATGTAAATGCTGACAGCAATTACCGTAAGACATACTATATACTGTATCACAGTATACTGTAAGTAAATACATGTTCCAGTACACCACTGTACCAATGTACTGTAGTATTGTAATGGAGGGTTGGTCTAACTGTTTGTAGGCCTAGTATTCCATGTATATTTTTTGTAACTCCATGTTCTCTTTTTGTAGAATTGAAAGACTGCCACATGGGGGTGGCAGGACAGGTATGTTCTCCTCACGCCAAGAGACCCTAATTGTTGATATGGTCCGTGAGAACAATGCCATTAAACTGCGTGAAATTCAGCAGAAGATCATTGAGGACCATGTAAATTTTGAGGGTATGAACACTGTCAGCCTCTCTACTGTTGATCGTGTCCTCAAGCGCAACAGACTGCGCATGAAACAGCTATACAGAGTGCCTTTTGACCGCAACTCAGACAGAGTAAAAGAGCAAAGATTCCAGTATGTACAGGTTGGCATACATCCAAACACATTCAATGTTGATTACTGTAGTGGCCTAAATCACTTTCCGTATCACTTACAGAACTATATCTATTTCTACAGAGGGTTTTTGAACTGGATGCAATGGAAAGACCCCATGAATACATCTATATGGATGAAGCTGGGTTTAATCTCACCAAAAGGAGAAGGAGAGCCCGTAATGTGATTGGCCATTGTTGGTGTTCCTGGGCAGCGTGGTGGCAATGTCACATTATGTGCAGCCATCAGCAATCATGGGGTTGTCCACCATCATGCCAACCTGGGGCCCTACAAACCTTCACCAGCTCCTCATTTTCCTCAATAACATGCGAGATGCTCTGTTGGGGCAGCAGGATGAGCATCCTACCTATGTTGTTGTTTGGGATAATGTGAGTTTTCACAGAGCCCTCCAGGTTAGAGAGTGGTTCAATATGAACCAACATTTTATCAATCTTTGCCTTCCACCGTACTCCCCTTTCCTAAACCCCATTGAGGAATTCTTCTCCTCATGGCGGTGGAAGGTATATGAACGCCAACCTTACCCCAGGGTAAATCTCCTGCAAGCCATGGGACTTGCCTGTGGTGACATAGGTGTGGAGGCATGCCAAGCCTGGATACGGCATGCCAGGGTTTTTTTCCCCCGTTGCCTGGCCAGACAAAATGTGGCCTGTGATGTGGATGAAGTCCTGTGGCCTGACCCAGTACGGAGACATGATGCTGTGGCTGAATAATTCACTTATTTGTATTTTTTGTACTTTACAGTATACATAGGCTTACTGTACACAAATGGCAAGCACATATGATTTCTGTTTGTTTTTAAAAGTGATACAGTACATGTAAATGCACTAGATTTCTGTTTTGTCTTTTTGTACAAGTGCTAAATGCACTTTCCTTTTTCTTTTTTGCAACTTGCATTTAGCCTACAGTGAACAATAAACATTTTTTTCTCCAGCTTCATGTCCTGAGTATTGTGTTTTCTATTTTTCTACATAGTGTTTAGTGACTGTTCAGTAGTGTTTTTAATTTTGATTGACCCGGGGCACGATTTGACAACATAGTTCAGTTTTGAGCACAGATTGAACTGTTTTGAGGTGAAAGTTTGGTTTTGCCAGAAGAGTCTGAGATTTTGTGAATGTAGCTTGAAAATTGGGTTTTGTGTTCACAGTTTAGAGAAAATGTGAGCTGCTTTCAAGAAATGTGTTTTAGCAATTGAGAAAAACTGTAAAACTTGCAACAAATACATATATAATTAATTAGATACAAAATTTGCATACAATATCAATGGCAAAAAGTACCACAGCTCAATAAATTATTTTATCTAAGAAAAAAGTTTGTGACAATTTTGCATGTCACAACTCTTTTTGGGGGGGTGGACATACATTTTGATCTCAAACCAACATCCTGAGTGAAAAGCTCCTGAAATTCTGGTATTGTTTTTTTTGTGCCACCCTGAGATCACCAGTGCCCCTTAGAATATTAAAAAAAGCAGAGAGAGAGACATTTGAATTTCTGCTGCTCCTTAAAAATGTTGGAATTGCAGTGATGTTAGGCAATATTTATGTGATGGTAATGAATTTAATTTTAATTGAGTGATAATGAATGTATAGGAAGCACCACCCTAATATCATCATTAGCACCCCCACCCTACCATCCCATTCTGACCGCCCTTTAGAAAATATTTTGGAGGCGCCCCTGGTGAAAAAAGGTAAGACTTCAACATTTTTCATCCCCATCCCCTTGCTGACCTCATTTGCGCCCTGAACGACTGGTCCTCTCATTTGCCTGTTTAATGAGGCCAACATTAGGCTATTTTCGTTTGAACGCCACTTCAAGCAAAATACGACCCAAACTGGCTGAGGGTCACGGGGCTGCTAATCTGGGGTGAGATAATAAATTAATTATTCTAAGTAAAAAAACAACTATTTATTTGCTTGCACATAATATCTGCGCCCGCTACTCTACTTACGAGCCTTTGCTGTACCTTCAAAAAAAAAAAAAAAAAAAAATCAACGTTAAAGAGCAGGAAGCGTGTGAGCAGCCGCCTCAGAGACACTGAGATTTCGGTGGGGATGAAGTAACCAGCTTGGTTTCTCACAGAGCTGCTTTCATTCACATCACCCACCCTGCGCGCAATGGCACGGAGCGCTCCTCCAGCTGGAACTGGAAGCTGTGACCGGACAAGTTTATGTCAGCGCAGACAAAGCGGCTCCACCATGGCATCTGATAAATCCTCCACAGGGAATCGGTAACAGGTATGGAAATGTGTGTGTACTTTTTGTTTGGGTGGGGGCAAAACACACCAATTACAGCATCGTGAAGCACTTCAAATGTTTACGCTCTATTCTTTGATGTTTTGTGTCTGTGATACTTAATCATTTGGATAAATAATAGTCGATGACTTTATTTGACCAACGTTTTTCTTTTTACAGAAGTGAAATTCCAAGTGTACATTAGGCGGTCCAATCTCAAAAGTTCATTAGGCTATGGCTCTTTGAAATTAAGGTTTGATTAATTTCACATAAATTTAAAACGGTAAAAACAAATGCTGTTGGAGATGTCTTGATTACAAATAAATGAATCTTATAAATAGTTTATAGAGCTCACATCCATTAGAAACATCTATCCTCTTGAAGATTTCGGAATAGATTAACTTGGCACTGAAAGGTCTGTCGATGTGCTGCAAATTGTTTCATGAACCAAAGGGTAAAGATGATGAGCATCATCTTTTGCTTTCAAACCAAAAATTATTTTTTGTTTATGGGCTTACATTCTGTGCATTTCCCTAAAATGATTCATGATTGCCTCTTTATGTAGCTGTCAAACATAATTTTGAGATAAATTTACCACTGCACTCCCAGTATATAAGATTTGAAGCTAATCTGTCCCAGTGTCTCGTCTTCCTCTGCTTCTTCAACTTCTCCAGCAAACATTAATATGATACTGGATCCATTCAAGAACTGGCTGGTATAATAGAACGAGAAAATCTTCAAAAACCTGGGTGTAAGCCAGGTCTAAATCCGACTCTCCTTCTCTCTCCCCGACTCTCTCTCTTTCTCTCCCTCTCTCTGAGTGGCTTTTTCCTAACATTTCTGCTGTGGAGGTAGAGAGCAGCAGTTTAAGATGGATCCGTTTGTTTAGGACCTATGGTAGATATAAAAGGTGTACACATCCCTGGTAAAATGGCAGGGTTTTGTTATGTAAAAAAATGAAACAATAAAAAAATGGTGCAATGGACTGGCAACCTGTACAGGGTATACCCTGTAACCTCTTGCCCAATGATTACTGGAGATAGGCACCATGCTGGGCAGTGTGCCTTGAGGATGAGGGTTGGGACACACTGGTTTAGATCATAATTATCTTATGTACAAAGGTGTCAATCAGAAGAACGGTACAAAAAATCCACAGCAATATATTTGTAGGGATATAATTGGGGCAGAAGGAGCTGCAGAGATTTCTGGTTAGTTGTAGTTGTGTTCTACGTGTGACAAAAATGTCCTGTCTCTCCATGTCTGGACGAAGGTGAAGAGCTAGAAAGACAGCCTTTTGTACAAAGCAGCATTCAGGCATGGTAAAAACTCCCAAAGCTTTGTAGGATAACATATTATGATGTGATAAAACCAAGTATAAAACCTTTGGGCCATGTTTCCAAAAGGTAGGTTTCTGAAAAAACAACAGCGAGCATGTCCAAAAGAACACCATGCTCTCAGTGGAACATAGTGATTGTAGTCTCATGATGTGGGTTTACATTTTTGGTAGATTTCAGTAGATAGAACCAAGGTTATTTAAAAAGTGAGTGAAGTTGGGAACAGTTCTAAATATCAGTCAGTTTTGAAACAAAACATTCAGGTTTCTGCTAGGAAAGCTGGAGAGGTCAAAGCATTTATCCAAATCATCAAAATTATCACTCAGCTTGGAGAAATTCAAGGTTTTGTCTGATAGAATATTTGTGGGGTTGTCTGAAGAAAGCTGTGGATAAGATATGTCTTGTATTAACAAGCTGATGGATTTGGAAAACGTTTGAATGGCGTAGTGGGAAGTCTTACCGAGTCAAGATGTGGGAAGCAGGCACAGGTGTGAGCACGAATACCACTCTGACATTTGGCTTCAGGCCAGACTGGGAGGTTTGGAGACAAATGTGAGGGAAGATAGAGTGCAAGGAGCAGCATGTGGGACTAGAGCCAATTGGACATCTCAGGGATGGCTGTTTGGACTTGTGATTTGCTAACCTTACTGACACTGCTCAAAAGCTTAAAAGGCCTCCCCATTAAAGCTAACCTCTCGTTTAATAGTTTTACTACACAGCAAGTGAACTGAAAGAAAAAAAAGAATGTTTCACACAGCGGGCTTTTGCTGTTTCAAGCATGCGTCTTTATTTAGGTAACTGTGACTATTGGAGGCACAAAGGCTGACTATGTTGCCTCCATTTCTCGTCGAGCAGGAAAGCTGAAACAATGTTGCATGGAAACAAGAGTTGCTCAGAAAATAGCATTTCAGCTGGGATTTCAACCATTACGTTTTACTTATCGGTTCATCTGACTGCTGTTGCTAAGAGGCCGTTTTCCCAGAAGGATGTTTGTTGTGAAATTGTGCTGCCATCATCAGAGGACAATTATGCTGTACTTATCTGACTAATGAGCTGTTAGAAATATATTGTCCATGTTTCCATGGGAATCCAAAGAAGATGACATTTTGTGACAATTGGGAAAGCACTAAACAATGCTGCTTTTCTTTGTTTGGCAGGTTTGCCAAATATCTCACCTCCCATGTCACCGGGAAAAACCCATGGCGATGTTTAGCAGCGCAGAGCGGCTCTGGAATGAGTCGGACCGCCTTGGATGGGATGAGAAGAATGAGAGCTCAGATGCGTCAGGGAGGGATGAGGGGGAGCTCAACTACTACGCCATGTTGTACTCCCTGCTCATTCTGGCCATTGTTTTTGGGAACGTGTTGGTGTGTCTGGCCGTGTTGAGGGAGCGCTCACTCCAGACGACCACAAACTACCTGGTGGTCAGCTTGGCTGTGGCTGATCTGCTTGTGGCCTCACTGGTCATGCCCTGGGCCGTGTACCTGGAGGTGGGTACCTGGACCGATAAATGTGCTTTAATAGAGTGTTCGTATTTAACAATGAGCCCAAACAGTAATGGTGTACCCTCCACATCCCCCCACTTTCTGCTACTACTTTTGGTTTGTTTGTTTTTTGTTAACTAGAAAATTTGGAAACTACATTGCTTTAAATTCACATAATTCAGCATATTTCTTAGACTTAATAGAGATGAATCCATTTTACCATCCCAGTTTCTTTATAATGTTAGATGAGTCAAGTGGAACAAAAACAATTTGAGATGTCAACTATGTAAATTAGTTACTTATTTAATCCATTTCTCAATTATTTTAATTTTGTCACTTGTTAATTACAAGGGGCAGACTTAGCCACCACTATACCATTAATTTAAGGCTATTTATTCTGTATTTGTGAAAATACTTGTTTTTCTTTGCTTAAAAAAATTGTCTCAACTTTAAATGGGTCTTGAAGTGCTTTTTTCTATTTGCATGAATATATCTGTGAATCCTCATTTTATTAACTAATATTATTATCTATTAAGTTACTAAATAATTACTTAGTGATATGCTGCCTTGATTGACATCTTGGTCCTAATTGGAGATGACTAATCGACTGTGAGAGCTCCAAAGAAGTTAAGGGTTAAATAGAAAATGGCTATTTGTCCTAATTAATCTTTATTTACTGGCTAATTGTCAATTTCCTCAGCACCTCACATCATGCTATCCGCTGCTCAGCGACTCCAGTTAGTGTACAGGCAAACGCAAATCTCAAGCATTTATATTTCATCAAAGAAATAGATTGCACTCTGAAGATGAGCTGTAATATAGGCATGTTTATATTACACCGCACCCTTGAAGCGACTAATTGTGTTGCTTAAGGATGGACTTAACGACATGTGGTCTGAAAATCATCTGGTTCAAGTGCGAGTATGTTTAACAAGCAGACGCCCCACTGGACAAAGTTTTGTCCACATCCTGAGAGAGTAATTGGTTTTCAGAAAATGGTAAAAAATAAAATTCTGACACATGCTTAATGAGAAAAGACTGACAAATCAAAGATGATCACCTCCTGTGAACAGTAAATTTAGTTAGGTGAGAACCTTAATTGGGGTCAGTCATGAGTTTTAACTTCCACGTGTGCTGTTATGCGTCCAAGCTATTTTTGTATGCTTTAATTTTGGATTCAAAAGGGGAAGGAAAGAAAACATACCAAGCTAAACACTAAAGACCGTAAAAATTCCTAAAACTGACAAATAAACACCATGAGATATAGGATGAAAAAAGGGGGGCTATGTTATTGTATTACAGGGTGCCTGGTTAGCTTCTTCAAGACTGTTTCTGCAAGAAATGTGATAATCACTCTCTCCACTGTGAGCGCGAACAAATCATGTGCCCCCTCCCAAGTCACCTTATCCTTGGATGGTTGAGTTGAGCTACGACCTCTGCCTGAGTAAAGTGGCTGTATTGGCAGCAGGGAATGAGGACTCTCGTTCCACAACTCATCTAAATGATGCTTCTCAGCAGCTGAAAATATATTTCACTTGTCTACAACAACAGCTCTTTTTTTCAGGGCTTTGCAAAAGTATTCACACCTCATAAATATATGTTCACATTTTGTCATGCTACAGCAGCAAACCTTAATGTATTCAACTGGGATTTTAAGTGATAGACCACCACAAAGTAGTAAAGAAAAATTATCCAAAAGGAACATTAAATGTTGTTTAAAAAAATTAAACATTTGTAAAGTACAACATATATTTGTATTCAACCACGGAGTAAAAACATTGTAGAAACATATTTTCCTGCGATTATAGCTCAAAGTCTGATGGGGTATGTCTCTTGCAGGATTGCACATGTATAAACTAAAATCTTTGCCCGTTCTTTACAAAATAGCTTTGTCAGATTCGATGGAGGTCATCTGTGAAGAGTAATTTCTTTTAAGTGTTACTACAGACTTTCAATTGCACTTAGGTCTGGACTTTGTTTTATTATTTTATAACATGTATATGCTTTTATATTGCAGCTCTGGCTGTATATTAAATGTTATTCTCGTGCCTGAAATTGAGCTTTTGCCCAAGTGTCAAATTTTGCAGCCTCTAACAAGTTTTCTTTCAGAATTGCCATGTATTTAGCTCCAACCATTCTCTAATTAACAACCTCCCTGTGCTTGCAAGAAATACATTGCAAGATCATGGGATGAGGGTGTTTTGCAGTGTTAGTTTTGTGCCACTCTGTGCCCTCTATGACTTGTAGCAAACTGAAAACAGGACTGTTTAGGGCTTTCTTTCAACTTCGATTCTCATCTTGCCACGCTTTTGTGAAGACCAGATTTGTGGAGTGATCCATGTTCCTCTTGGGTGCTTCTCTGAATAATTGCTCTCCTTGCCCTATCTGCCAGTTTAGGTGGACAATGATGTCTTGGTTGATTTGCAGTTGGGCCACACTCTACATTTGTGGATAAGGGATTGAAAAGGGCTCTTTGAATTGTTCAAAGCAGGTGATATTGTTTGCTTTAAACCTCTTCACAACCTTATATCTGACCTGTCTTCATAGTGATGCTTGTTCACTAATGTTCTGTAACAAGCCTTTACAGAACTAATGGATTTATACTGAGATGAATTTAGACACAGATGACGTCTATTTACAAATTATTAAGACTTCTGAAGGCAACTGGTTGCCCCAGATTTTATTAAAGGTGGATCAAAGTAGAGCGGGGGGCTGAATATTTTCAAAATAAATTTTGTGAGAAATTTTGGAAACAGTGTATGATTTCCATTTATTCCGCTTCATGATTATCTTCTACTTTGATTTGATCCAGCACACAAAGTCTAAATAGAAAATATTTCACCTTGACGTTGTAATGTGGCCAATGTGAAAATGTTCAAGGACAAATTTGTTAAATAATTTTTATAGTATAAACCTGTATGTGCCGCAAAATTTAGTCAGGTGGTTTGTTTATTATTCCTTATTAGTGTTTTATCTTTCTTAATTAAAAGCATGAATTTTATAAAGCTTTAATCTTGTCAGTTTATGTCCGTGTTGTATATCATAGCAACAGAAGCTATTCATAAGTAACTCTTGAACAAAAAAGTGCTATTCTTGTGCAATACCATGTAATACAATGCAATTAAGTAATGATAGTGTGCATTGGAAAGACTAGAAGGAGAAAGCTACTGCTCTCAGAACAGCAGTTTACCGAAGACAGCATGGATAAGGTCGAAAGCTGCTGAAAAATGTGTTCTGAATGAACGTTGAGTTCAAAGTTAAACGTTTGGGTCTCAATCAGAAGGACACTGGCACAGAGCTTCTGCAACTTTTTGATACATCATGGTTAAAGAGCCATTGTTCAGGCTATATTCTGCTGCACCAAGGCCATAGTGGCTCATCATTATCCTGAGCTTCCAATAAATTTGGTCTGTAGAAAGAAGTTAGACATTTCATCAAAGTAATATCAAAGGAAAATAATGTCAAAGTTGTGAGTTGTGGACGACAAATACTTGACCTTAATCTCACAGAAAAAGTAGAGAAAGACTCTCTGAATTTTTGTGAGCACACACAAAAGGGAGAGTGTAAGCTTTTCTGTAGAAAGAATAGACTCAAGTTTTTCCACATCTTTTGTGTCAGACTGATCGATTGTTACCCAATAATGAGGGAACACCCACTCACTCAAAACTAGCAAACATTTTTCATTCATTTGACATCTTTTTTTTTATGGGTAAGCAAAAGGTATTTTTCTTAGATGTGCATCAGTGAGTTCTGTTTGTATCTATTTGGGGCTTGTATGAACAGTTTGTTAATACAAAAGCAGAAAAATCTACAGTTTTTCAACTACATCTTTATTTTTCCTTCTTTGATAGATTTTATGCTTGAATTATAACCCAGATCTTTTCATGAGGTTGTCTTTTTTTCACCTTGAAATTTCCTTTCTGCTACCTGCCAGTCCACTGTTTCCGTTCTTGCTGCATCTTTATCCTGAGACATTCCTCTCTGCTCACAGCATACAGTGAGGAACATAGGTATTTGAACACCCTGCGATTTTGCAGGTTCTCCCACTTAGAAATTATGGAGGAATCAGAAATTCACATTGTAGGTGCATTTCCACTGTGAGAAACCTTTAAAAAAATTAGGAAATCACATTGTCTGATTTTTAAAGAATGAATTTGTATTTTATTGCTGCACATAAGTATGTTCAAATACCAAGGTGTTCAAACCTGGCAATCATCAACAATTCTGGCTCTCAACGACCTGTCACTCTGCCTTTAAAAAGTCCACCTCTACTCCACTTTATTAATCTAAATTAGTAGCACATGTTTTAGCTCATTAAAGACACCTGTCCACCCCACAGTCAGTCAGACTCCAACTGATACAATGTGCAAGAACCTTAGCTGTCAAAAGACACCAGAGACAAAATTGTAGACCTCCACAAGGCTGGAAAGGGCTACGGGGCAATTGCCAAGCAGCTTGGTGAAAATAGATCAACTGTTGGAGCAATTGTTAGAAAATGGAAGAGGCTAAAGATGACTGTAAGTCTCCCTCGGACTGGGGCTAAATAAGATCTCACCTCGAAGGGAATCACTGATGATATGAAAGGTGAGGGATCAGCCCAGAAATACACAGGAGGAGCTGGTCAATGTCATGAGAGTTGGGACCACAGTTTCAAAGGTTACTGTAGGTAGAACACTATGCCGTCATGGTTTAAGATCATGCATTCCACGGAAGGTTCCCCTGCTCAAGTCATCACATGTCCAGGCCCATCTGAAGTTTTCCAATGACCATCTGGATGATCCAGAGGAGACATGGGAGAAAGTCATGTGGTCAGGTGAGACCAAAATAAAACTTTTTGGTCTAAACTTCACTCGCGGTGTTTGGAGGAAAAAGAAGGATGAGTTGCATCCCAAGAACACCATCCCTACTGTTAAATATGGAGGTGGAACATCATGCTTTTGGGGTGCTTTTCTGCAAAGGGGACAGGATGACTGCGCTGTATTAAGAAGAGGATGAGTGGGGCCATGTATTGTGAGATTTTGATGGGTCATGGCTGGGTTTTTCAACATGACAATGACCCGAAGCCCACAGCCAGGATAACAAAGGAGTGGCTCCGTAAGAAGCACATCAAGGTTTTGGAGTGGCCTAGCCAGTCTCCAGACCTAAATCCAATGGAAAACCTTTGGAGGGAGCTGAAACTCCGTGTTGCTCAGCGACGGCCCTGAAACCTGACAGATCTAGAGAAGATCTGTGTGGAGGAGTGGGCCAAAATTCCTGTTGCAGTGTGTGCAAACCTGGTCAAGAACTACAGGAAACGTTTGACCTCTGTAATTGCAAACAAAAGCTTCTATACCAAATATTAACACTTATTTTCGCAGGTGTTCAAATACTTATATGCAGCAATAAAATGCAAATACATTATTTAAAAACTAGACAATGTGATTTCCTGAATAAATTAAAAAATGCTGTCTGTGACAGTGGAAGTGCACCTACAATGTTAATTTCTGACCTCTCCATAATTTCTAATACGGAGAATTTGCAAAATCGCATTGTGTTCAAATATTTATGTTCCTTACTGTAGATAACATATGTTATGATATGGTCACTAGGAAGTATCTGCTGATCCCCGCTGAGTCAACATATTCCTTCGGCGGACACTTATTAAAGGAGCATGGGGCAGAATGAAGAAACAAAACTAACGAGCGACGCGGCCGTCGATGCAAGTAACTGCAACCAGCCGCACGGGAGCGCGCACAAACGCTTCACAAAAAAAACATACCTCTTCACGGTGACATACTTCTTTTTCTTAGTGCCACTTTTTAGAGGGCTGTGAGTCGTCCTTGGTCGTTTCCCAGTTGCAGAAGAATCCATTCTCACAATTGAATCAATGGAGGTCTGCGACCATTTTTATTCCTCTTTTAAAGCTGTCGAGAACGCGCAAGCAGTGTCAATTGACCTCACACTAAGACAGCGCGGGAAATTCGGGCCCCGAACTGCAGCACATTTTGCAGCACACAGCCAGTTTAAGAAAATGGAACGATACATGGCTGGGCTCATTCTTTTTGGTTTATAAACGCTTCATCACCCAACAGCATTAAAAAACTGGACATGCATGTCTATTTTATTGACAAATCCTGCCCCATGTTCCTTTAAATATGTAGAACTGTTTTTTTCAGTGATGTAGTGTGTAAGAGAAACTGACAACCAAGTTATGTATTGTATGCTGTATGTGGGTGTTGTAGGGAACTAGATTAAGAAGCAATTTAGCGTTAAGCTTCCAAAAAATGTGATGTTTTTTTTTAAAGAATTAGACTTATTGCAACAGCTTGGGATACATCCAGTGATGAGGCTCAGAAAACTATGCATAAACCTTGATATACCTTGAACTTCTTTGCATGTTGTAAAATTAAAACCGTAAAGCTTAATGTATTTCATCAAGAGTTTATGTGACTGCCCAACACAAAGTAGTGACTAACTGAGAAATGGAAGAAAATTGATAGTTCTCTTACTTTTCTTTTACCAATACAATATAGTGAATTTCTTCCAGTCTTATGGACAGGTTTAAGTTCAGCCACATAAATTTCACTTGAATCCTTGTTATAAAACGAAGCATTCAAGTTCAGTTTATCATCAAAAGTTTTCTATCCATGGAAACCCGACCAACTCCATTGAGTGACTGACTGCAGCACGTCCTCCATCCCTCCTCCTTATTGAAGATTTTGCGCAGCTGACAGTTTAAATACTGTGTTAAATCTGACCTTTACAAAAGAGTTGAAAGTAGAAAGCAGTTACTGAATGAAAACCATCAAAGGCTTTGTTTTCTGTTAGCCACAAGCCAGAAAACAAAGCAGATGTGTGGAAGAAGGTGCTGTGGTCAGATGAGACCAAAATAAAGTGTTTTGGCCTACATGCAAAATGTTACATGTGGCAGAAAACCTGAACACACCTTTCCCAGTGTTGACCATTGTAATGGCAGCATCATGTTGTGGACATGTCTTTTTTCAGCAGGGAGAGGAAACCTGATAAGTTGATGGAAGAATGGTACAATCCTGGAAGAAAACCTGTTAGAAGCTGCAGACTGGGGCAGAGGTTAAGGTTCAATGAGTATAAAATTTATTCTCTTTGTAATAAGCTCGTACAGACTTACTACACTTCACATTTTTATTTGTAAAAATATTGAAAACCATATATTATTTACATCTCACTTCATAGTTTTCCTCTACTTTCTGTTGGTCTGTCACAAAAAGATCTGAATAAAATACACTTAAGTTTGTTGCTGTAATATGACAAAATGTGAAAAAGGTAAAAGGGAATTAATCGTTTTGCAAGGCCCTGCACACAGCATAAAAAGTACTTAAGATCTATCAGCGGGTTGCTAGAAACAGATTAAAATGTAATTTATTAATTTCTAAAGGTGTGGGTCTTGTTGATTGACTGAAAAATGGAGAAAAACTGAGAAGAACCTGGATCATGAAAAACTGAAGCAGTGAAGGAGAAATAATGCAAACAAAAAAAGGCCAATGGTTAATAATGAGAGCACCAGTAAAGCAGCAAAACCAAGATGTTGCTGAAGCATAACCAACGGCCTCAATTCCAGCTAAGATTTGGCAAGCAAGCTGAGTATAGAGCAGGGGCCTTTTGTTGGAGCTTGATTGTAGATTGGCTGCAGCTGGACACCCAGCTTTCACACAGGTGTTTCCACTCCTGCAATTAAGGCACAGTGGAGCCAGAAGTCGAGGCTCTGCAGAACAGGAGAGGGGGGAGGCTGTGGTGTGTTTCAGTAAATCACATCTATATAAATAGTCTAAGACAAGACAGTGTTTCTGAGGCTAAGAGCTGGAGCTTATTAGAAAACAACAATTTGTCTAAATTGTAATTTAATAGCCTCAAATTACAACACCATCAGTAATCTTTTGCAGGAACCTATATTTTCCTGACACTGGCAAAGTAGTTTTTTTGTGCCTTGAATACACTGAACCACAGATTTGAACTAAATTGAATTCCTTCTCTTTTTTTTCAAATAAATATTGAGCTGCTATCTCATTGATTTCTGTCCTGAGTACCCGTTTTCTATACTATGTGTATATTGGGATGACAGTTGTAGTATTCAGTGTTCTAATGTCTTAGGAGAGAGTTTATTACTTTGGCATGACGATACCTTGTTTATTTGTTTTTTTATTTTTTATGTTCAGCGGAACATCTGAATATCAAAGGCCAATGCTTTCATTGAACATTCAATAATATTTACTGGCTGAGTTGATCAGAGAGCAGATAGAGCTGCCATCATTTCAAGGATTTGGCAGAAGTGAGAGAATCTTTATCAGTGCAGACAAGGCGTCTGCATTGTGTGGTATAAGATTAAGTGATGCTATTTTTTGATCATTGCTCAAACATTTGAGGAGCATTGACATTAATTTTGTAGCCATGGTGCATGTGTGTAGGATTTATTGCATCTATGAATTTCCATACTCATGCCTCTGAAGTTTTAAAAAGCCAAAAAATTGCATTGTCTGGTATCTCTCATCTTCTTTAGAGCACTGAGCTCTTTTCCCCTTAGGCTAGGAAAGACAAGGACTGTCTTTTGAACAGCTATTAAGTAAGCAGTCTTTGTGATGATTTTGCAGGCCATAATATGGACAATGGGTAGCATTTCTGTACTAAAAATACATTTTTTGTTGGTTTTATGTAATATTCTAATTCTCTGAAAAATGGAAGTTTTGGTTTTATATCGACTGCAAGCCATAGTCATCAAGTGGATTTCTGTGTCAATGAGCATTTCAGTTGCCTTTTTCAACTCTGAACCAGAACATTTTGACTTTCTTGAACTTATTAAAAGCATGCTATAGCTCACTTTTTTCCTCATGATCACAAACCTTTCAGAATACATTCAAACTTAAGACTAAGACAGAGATAAAAGGATGTAAAAAATATTTTGTGATGTCCTACCTAAAAAGCAACAATGTATATGTCCTAAAGTATGCTGCTGCTACATTGTGTCTTACCATGTGTTTGCCAAGTCTAGTCTATAATTTGCAAACTGGGAAGACTGGTTGCAAAGTAATATTAAAATAAAGTACATTTTTACTACCACTATATGTGGCTTTACAATGTAAGAAAAAAAGAAAATATCAGCATTAGTGGAGGTAGAGCCCAAATCTGACCTCATGCAGATTTTCAAGAAGCAGTCAACAACAGAACAAAAATCAAATAAAGAAAACATATAGCTTAAATGTAAGTTTTAGATAGAATTCCTGCAATTGTCTTTATTCTGGTCTGTCTAGAAAAAGAAATTGGATCATTTAAAGCAACCCCCAAGGACACATTGTTCAATGTTAAAAAACTTGATTTGCAGCTCAGTTTCTTAATAAACCACAAAATTACTACAGCAACAACAGCTACCAAATAACCAGCAGAAGGAATATACTCTGGATGTCAGATTAAAAAAAAGATCCAACAAGACATAAGAAGATACATTTTTTAAAATGTAATCCAATGTGAGAGCCCCAGATTAAAAACACACTCAGTGACAGTGAGTTACATAGATAGGGAGGGATGTGGTTTACACATCCTTGGGCACTCTTTACCAACCCCTACACACGGATCGCAAAAATTGAGGGCGCAATTTATAAACTGTGAGAATCGATTTCTGCAAGCTCTTTTTTTCCTGCTACTGGCAAAAGCTGAGCTCTAACGTCACGAGAGTCAGTAAAGGTACAGCAGTCTGTCTTACCCTAACCCATGATAGTTTGTTTTGCTTGTTTTATTTTTAGAATTTGGATGTGCAGTTATTCTGTTTGGAGGCAAGTAAATTTCTTTATACAGATTCTTTTCTGAACTTCACCTCATCTTTAAATATTTATCAATTCATTTCTTGTCTGAACTACATTGGGGAAACATCACAACCAAATTACTGTTTTTCTGACATGCTAAGGCTCTATCTGCATTTTAACCATTTAAAGGAAACAAAAAAGTGGAAAGGGGGCTCAGATGTTCAGACCCTGTTTGACCCAGTTTTTTTGCCAATACATTTTTTGTATTCCTCTGTTTACAAATCTTGTGCTGCAAGTAAGGGAGAGATTCCTGTCTATTTGTTTCTGATATGTGCACATGAGTGTTCATATTCCCACGTGTGCCTGCCACCGCTCTACGCAGGAAGGTATGTGCTCTCATCTCGGATTTGAGAGATTCGGAAATGAGGTGACAGTGTTTGGATCCCATCTATTTCTGTCAGACAGCTATTACCGAATGGGGATGAGGGAGATCAGGATCTTGTTGGTTTGGCCTGTTGTTTGTCCCCTGTTATGGAAAGCAATAAGTCAGCAATTTAAGTCAGTGATGCAACGTGTTAGACACGTTTCCTCCTCCAACTTTCTTTTTTTTAGGATCAGAGTCATGGCTAATCCTCTATAGATAAATACTTGGGACTACAGCTGATGCTTTGCTAAAGTATTCATACCCTTTAAACTTTTTTCACTTTTTATCTCATTACAATCACAATCTTCATTGCATTTTCCTGGGTTTTCACGCCATAGCTAAACACAAGGTAGTACATGAAGTGAATCTGAAAGATACAATAGAAGATTTGAATGATCTAGTGTGAATTTCTATTTGGTCTCTCTCTGCTCCTTAATCTAACACCACTAAATTAAATATAATCCAACCAATTGATTTGAGAAGTCACCAATTTAACAAATAAGGTTCACTTGTGTGTAATTTAATCTAATTATAAATCCAGTTGATCTGTAAAGGTCTCAGAAGTTTGCTAAGAGAACAAAAAGCATCCTGAAGACCAAGGAACACTGCAGACAGGTCAGGAATAAAGAAGTTTAGGGCAGAGTTACTGTAGGCTGTAAAGTAATATCCCAACCTGTAAGCATATCACGGTGCAGAATTCAATTCAGATATTCAGAATATATATAATCTCATTCAACACCATGTTCACAGTATGTGCAATACTGCCGTTGCATTGGATTACTTGAATGCAATATTTGGTGGGTTATTACATTTCGAGTGCCATGCATTGAGCACTATGCTTACCTTTTATAAATCTGACCATTTTGATGGACTTTCATTCCCCTAAAGTTCCCACTTGATAAATGTTTAAGATGCTGAATTATAGGTGAGGAGAAATCATGATGATGTAATGGACATGATGTTAATTTCAGCTGATGTTGATATTGTAGTGTTAAACAATAATACTTCACATGTAGCCCCATTTCTATTAAGTTACATAATTCAAACATGCAATAGATATGACATAACTGCAAACCTACCAAGACACTGCTTTCCACCTAAACCTACTGGGTTTGCTAAGGTGAGCATGTATCAGTGAATCACTTAAAAACTGGTAACTCTGAAGGAGCTGCAGAGATCCACAGCTCAGCTGAAACAATCTGGTGACAGGGAAACTGTTAGTGTTTAAGACATAAACCTGACCTTTATGGACCTATGGCAAAAAGAAAGATATTGTTTAAGAAAAGACCGAAGAAGTCCGAGTTACAGTTTGCAAACATGTGAAAGGAGGTTCTCTGATCAGATGAGATCAAAATGAAACTTCCTGGCCTACACGCAAAAAACTATATGTGGAGGAAAACTAACAGTGCATCACCCTCAACACACCATGCCCTCTGACAAAAACACCAGTGGCAACAACATCTTGTGGGGCTGCTTTGCTTCAGTAGAGACAAGGATGTTGGTCAGAGTTGATGGGAAAATGAATAAAATGCTAATACAGGGCTGTGGTGAGGAAAACTTGTTGGAGGCTGCAAAAGAGTTGAGATGGGGGTAGGGGCAACGCAAGGCAATTTGATCTGTATAGCACACTTTCAACAACAAGGCAATTCAAGGTACTTTACATCATTAGGTGATAAAAAAAAATAAAAGCTGCAATAAACCAACAGTAAAAGCATAAAACTCAACACTTATTGTATGACACATTAAAACATATGACATTCCAGCTATTATTAATCACTTACTCAAAGGGAGCTCTAAATGGATGGGGTTTTAGCATTGATTTAAAACAACTCAGTATTTCAGCACATTTGCAGTTGTCTGTTAGTTTGTTCCAGATAACAGGAGCATAGAAACTGAAAGCTGCTTCTCCATGCCTGGTTCTAATTCTAGGGATGATTAGTAGACTAGAGTTGGAGGACATGAGTGGTCTGGGCGGTTGGTATAGTGACAGCAAGTCTTTAACATACTTTGGTACTAAGCCATTTAATGATTTATAAACTAGTAAAAGTATGTTGAAGTCTATTCTCTGAGCAACATGGAGCCTGGGGTGATCTGCTCTACTTTCCTGGTTCTAGTGAGGACGCGAGCAGTAGCATTCTGGATCCGCTGCAGCTGTCTGATTGACTTTTTGGGCAAACTCGTGAGGACACAGTTGCAATGTCTCTCACCGTATTTTGGGAGCAACTGATAACACCAGTGTTCTTGCTGCAGAAATGTTCCATTCCATT
Organism: Valencia hispanica; assembly: GCA_963556495.2. Lineage (NCBI taxonomy): Eukaryota > Metazoa > Chordata > Actinopteri > Cyprinodontiformes > Valenciidae > Valencia > Valencia hispanica. The sequence continues at coordinate 28,579,489 of OY747716.1, forward strand.
TATTGAATCATCATGAACAATTTGAACTTTTGGTGCGAGATTTCTTACTTTCTTGTGTGTCCACTTTATGGGGCTGGATTTCTCCTGGCGACCTCTGCTGGGGCCGGGTTGTTCTTCGGGGAACCCAGTGCTGCAAATCTGTTCTGAAATCCGAAAATTATGGAACTCACTCCCCCCTGATATCAGGAACATTGATTCTCTTCCTGCTTTTAAATCTTGTCTTAAAACTCACCTGTTCCAACTGGCATACTCTGTTCAATTCAAGGTAGCTGTTTACTTGTATTTAATTTAATTTAATCTATCTTGTTTCAAGGCTGTTATAATATGTTGTGATGCTATTGTTGTACAGTGTCCTTGGGAGTTTTGAAAGGTGCTTCAAATAAAATGTATCATTTTTATTATTATTATTATTATTAAATCAAAGCATATGTGTTTTATTGGCCCAGTCAAAGTCCAGATCTATATTCAAATGAGTTTCTGTGACTAAAACAATTACCCTTACAGATGATCTCCATCCAATCTTGACTGATCTTGAGTTATTTTGCATCGTAGAATGAGCAAAGACTTTCAGTTTTGCAGCTATGACTTAGAGGGGCTAAATGCAAATTTTTCAGATTTTATTTTTTAATTTTTTATTTTGAATAGTCATTTTTAATTACAATTTATACATTTTAACTGCATCTAACATTTATGCACTACTTTGTTCTGAGCTGTCCTATAAAATCCCAATAAAATACTACGCAGTGTGTTTGTAAAGGGTAAGACATATTGTAACTTAGCCTAATTGAAACCCTTTTTAGTTATAAACTACTAAATCTGAAACAAAGTGCTGCAGCCATGGCCTGTATATCTGCGTGTCTTTTGTGTGCTCAGTTTCTCTTTCCCTTGACCTTCTGTCACCTGCACGACTGAATGCATTCACCAGTGAGTCACACTTCATGGTGATGGAGAGGAAGAAAAATGCGGGCTCTGTTAATCAGCCTGTCTGTCCTGTGCAGGTGGTCGGCGGCGCCTGGCTTTTCAGCAGGCTCTACTGTAACATCTTTGTCACGCTGGATGTCATGATGTGCACTGCCAGTATCCTCAACCTGTGCGCTATCAGCATTGACAGGTGAGTGCTGACCTCCTCAGTGGATTCACTGTGTGTGACAACTTTCACAATTTGTGTCACATGATGGGTGTTTTAAAGATTACTGCTGGATGTTGACGATGTTTAAGACAGGGTTGTCTTTAAACTGCTTGTTTGACTCAAATGAGGAAAACTGTGCAAGTTTCCCCACCTCACTTTTTTGTATTTGTTTCAGGGGAATTGTGTTAAAGTTTGACACTTTGCTGTGGATGTGTGCTGTATATTTACATTATTTATTTGCTTAGTTTTCTTCTTGTGTAACAGTTAATATTTAATATATTTGCAAGGTCTTTGAACTTATAAGCCAGAGGCATCAAGAGTACAGTAGAATTAATAAAGGTGTGCTCAAGACCCAGAGGTGCTAAGGGATCTATTTATACAGCTCAGCTCATATCAGGGAGAGAGTTAGCAGAGCTGCTGTGGAAGATGAGTGCTCCCATGGGACTGCATGACAGTTAATGGCCCATAAGTCCCAGGTTTGCTGTTCATCTGTTAGTTTACGACAGTAAACTCCTTCATTACCTATGAATAGTGAGTGTGTGCCTTACATAGTGTTGTTTAAATATGAACAGTTCTTTTCCCAGAGCGGAATGAGTATACAGCAAACAACTTAAAAAACAAGAAATATGTACACAAGTTAGAATTAACTGTGGATTTTCTCTAATCCACAAAGGCTCATCCATACATGCTCAAACATATACATACACCCAAACTAGTATTTGGTTTAATGTGTCTTAGCATCTTTCAAAGAAAGTTCAAACTTTTTGTTGCCATTAGCAAGCCTGCGGCATAATTCTGGCTGAATTTTTAATCACACTGATAAGTGGAATTGGTAGAGCTCATTTAAATTGGTTTGCTTCCATGGTACAGACCTGGGTTTTAAACAGAATTTATAAATTTTTAAGTAGTTTTGAAGACAAGACGGGACCATTTAACCATTTAACCATTGTAACAACAAATTACAAACAATGGAATTGATTGATAAAGAAAATTAATTCAAGCAGAGTTTCATTTAAAAAAAGATTGAACAAGAGACCTTTCCCCCCAAAGAGAACAGGGGGTCCTCTACTGTTAAAACTCTAGAAAGAAAAATCACCCTTCTTTAACAAAGGGGTAAAATAACCATAAAACAGCCTCCTTTGGAAAAAAAAACAACCTCCTTTCACCAAGGAGTAGCCAATCAGCAGGTAAGCTCCTACACAAAGAAGCATAATGCCTGTCTGTCTGCCTGCCTGCCTGCCTGCCTGACTGACTGAATGAATGAGTAATCTATCATTTTGAAAGGGAGGGTATTTCCTTAATCACCAATGGCTCCTTTTTTAACGTACAGGCATAGTTTTTGAAGTTAGACAACATGGCACTTACACAAAGTAGAATATGGGGCAAGCAAGCAAGTAAAGGCAAATCTTTACTTATGAAGTTTTTGTGTCTGTGATCAAATAGTCTCAAACACGTAATCTGATCTATCTAAAAATGAGAACTGAAGGGTTTGCACATTGTTTAGTCCAGAAAATGTCTCCTCTTGTCTCCTAAAATACTTTACAGCCACAATTTTAAAGCTTCGTTTTAGTATTAACTATCAATACAGGTTAGCTGGCAAATTGTTCTTTTAGCTTTTTTGGTTGAGAAATTGCTTATTGTTTGACACCCGCTCACCTTTTAAACCAGCTCATTTGCACCAGAGGGTTTATATTGTTTACAGCTGTTTTCTGTGATTGATTACTGTGTGAGTCAGCACCACTCTCTCGTGTCACGTAATTATGAAGTTTTTTATTATTAGGAGTATTCGTTGCCACTGGTCTTGAGTAATAAGCCTCATTCCTTTTATTACCCCGTTGTTTATTTACGGTATATGTTTATACTAATGGGTGCTCTAAACGCTTTACACAGAAAATGTATAAAAAAAAGGAAATTATGGCAGTTGGAGGTGAAAATTAACTAATTAATTAAGAGCTTTTTGATTCTGAGCAGATCAGCTTATTGTAAACTAAACTGTAAAAGACCTTGTGCATTATAATTTCCCAATACACCTTGTAACCTGCCATGACCTTGGCTTGAATGTAGCAAAAGAATAAAATGAAAACTAAGTGGCTTTAACTTTCTTTTTTTTCTTCTTTTTTTTGCTCAGAGCACATCCAAAGTAATTATTAGGATGAGAATAAACAATGGTGGCAGTTATCTGGCTCTAAACAACACAATGCCGCATCCACTTAGGGTTGAGGTCCTGCATAATTGGAGTTTCTTCACAGCTAAACCCAGTTTATTTATTTTTTTTACCCTGAGCTCATTATACACTTGTGACATATATAGTGCGCTGATTAACTATTAAATCAAAGCCGTTCTAAAGTTCTTGCTGAATACCCAAATTGTTTCTAAATAGACGTGGACTCGATTTTGGTTCATCCTCTCTCTCAGCAAATTTCTTGGGATCCCAAATGTCCAAAGTTTTTCCTCAGAGGCTATTTTATAGTACTTCTAATTGCTCTCATGTGCTGTCCTGTATCAGCACTTTTCAATGCCACATCCTTATCCCCTGCATACTCATACTTTCGGCTCTTGTGTGTGTTTTTATGTGCAGGTACACAGCAGTGGTGATGCCCGTCTTGTACAACACGACCCATTGTTCGAGGAAGAGGGTGTTTGCCATGATTGCCATGGTGTGGGTCCTGGCATTCACAGTCTCCTGTCCCCTGCTTTTCGGCTTTAACACCACAGGTCAGGACAACAACAGAATCCTACCTTTGCTTTCATGTCCAGATGTGCCCTAGTTACACTGTACACACAGCAGAACAGAATACAGGGCCCAACATGACAGCACGCCATGGTTTAAAGCCAGCGGGCTTTTTGTATCGGGAAGCAGGAGACGTTTTGACAAGACATTATTATACTATAAAAATTAGATATTATTTTGCTTGCGTAATGAATGTAATGGACTGGGTCATTTGAAAAAGTAGAAATATAAAGTTGTGTCATCAGCAGTCATATGCTAAAAGATATTGTTGAACTCTGTCATAATCTGTGCCAATCAAGGCATGTAGATATTAAATAAGTAGTAGTATTAAAAAATAGTACTACCAAACAAGATCAAACTAGTTTAGCACAGTATTACACAATTCCATTTGTTTTTTAAGTATATCAGTCAGTATGTTTAATTAAACATGTTGAATGAATCTCTGAGATTTAGTAATGACAAGGCAAAAGTTCATCCCTGCTATCAAATCAAACTTTATTTTATAAGAGGCTTTTCATACAAGAATTGCATCACAAAGTGCTTTACAGTTTAAAAGAACCCCACATAAAACTAAATTCCCATCCTAAGATGCATGCCACTCAAAACCTTTACTTCTGCTGTTTCAGTGCTGTGATGTGGTTGAATAGCTGTATGATATGTAGTTTGAAGCTAGTTTTTTTTAGCAAGGGAAGTTAACTTGTGCATAAACTCCATTTTCCATATTTTTTTCCCATAATGTTAGGTTATTTACGGGCCCTTAAATTTGTTAAGGCTTTTATTTAAAAGGGATATGAGCTACAATCAGCCTGTAAATACATTATCTACATACATTTGTAAAAGTGTGTTGATATTTGTAAGGTCTGAAAACATGACTGCAGATGGTGGTTTACAGTAGGTGTTCAAACAGAAGTATTGGTTACAAGACTATGTGTTCACAGTGCTGACAGGGTTTAATACAGTGTCAATGTCATGCTGAAGACATTATTAGGAGTCAAAGAAAGTGGGGGAGAACTGATCAACCTCTAAATTGTTTCTCAGAATCTGTGAGTCTGATGAAATCCCACTCACTTCAGGAAAAAAAGAACACAGAAGCTAATTTCCTCAAAGATTACTGGCAATAACTTTTAACACACTTACTATCAATTTATCTCATTTGAAGAGAGTTATTTTATTAGCATTCTGTGGCGTCTCTGGCATGATAAGTTAGGTGGGGCGCAGCAACTTGACACCTAATGGCAGCAACTAATTCTTCTGTGATACACACAATCTGACATTGATCAATAATATTGATTGCTATTTTATGTGATTAATTTAATATTGTTTCAATATTAAATGAACCACATAAAATAGCACACATTTACTCATCCAAACGCCATTTTGTGTAAACCTTTTTTATAGCCTACATAAAATTACAAATAAAGGTTCACTCACCAGTGTTGTTCTTCTTTAAAAAAATGTAGATCTTTCATGTAGGTACATTTTTAAATAACTGTATAATCTTTCAAATAATCCCCTTTAAATCTTTGATAATCTCTTAAAGTCCTTAAACGGTGTTAAAATCCACTGCTGGTGACGTCCCAAATGTTTCATCTCGTGCTAAATTTCAACTTCATCAAAAAAAAATCTACTTCATTTTTCTGTGTTTTAGCTAGCTTAACTAGGTAGCTAGAAAGGATATTAGATTGTAATATGAGTTATGCTGCAGAATTTTCTTCTTCTTCTTCTTCTTCTTCTTCTTCTTCTTCTTCTTCTTCTTCTTCTTCTTCTTCTTCTTCTTCTTCTTCTTCTTCTTCTTCTTCTTCTTCTTCTTCTTCTTCTTCTTCTTCTTCTTCTTCTTCTAGTAAATTTCTGGCAGACTGCACGCCAGATGGCGCATTGCTGCCTTTCTTTATCGAGGACGGTAGCAGGATCTCAGCTTGGGGCCAGGTCATTTGTGCCCCTCGGCTTTCTACTGAGCGCATGCCACGCATGCGCACTGTGATTTTAGGATTTCATCATTTAAGCAAATGTTAAGGGGCTGGCCCGAAATCGCTGTTTCAAGAGGATTTAGCCTACTGAGCTTGTCAGTATTCTGGCTGCGATAGTTATAAACAGATGGTTAAAACAGAATCTTTTTGGTAACAGAATCAGCCTTTATATAATATTACTCTGCAAAGGACGAAACCTGTTCTACTGATTAATTTTAGCATGCCGTGCGTAAAACCCCACAGCAACATCTGGTGGGCCGGGCCCCACCGGCCCCTGATACAGAGGTGCCACAGCTAGCATTAAATGTCTGCGTCTTTTCTGTTGTAGAATAAGCACTGATGTGCAGTGTTTACTTGTTCTAATGCACTATAATATAGTAAAACACCAATATCAAAACGTATGTCACCTTGGAAATCTGTTGATACTCCTTTTTACATTTTACACAAACTTTAATATATATATACAGGAGCACACAATGTTGAAGTGTGAAAAAAGACCTTAGGAAGGTTGTCACAATTTTTATAAAGAAAAAGTTTTTTTCACCCCATGTAATCTTATACACAAAAAAAAGGAGTTCAATGTTGACGGTGGAATAATGAGAGGATTGAGAAGGAACAGCTTGGCAGGAAAAATACAGCATAATTGACAGATAAAATGACTTGATAATGTGAATCTTGAGAGCTTAGCTAGTTCTCGAGACCAGACACAAAAAAGTTTCTGTACGTCTCAATTTCTCTCTATCTTTGTGGCGATTAAAGAATGTGGTATTGACTCAGATAGCTAAATCTTCTCATATTGTGCATTTTACAGCTATGGTCAGCACCACTATTTTTTTCCAATCGCTTCAATTTACAATTTTATTGGCTCAGCTTAAAGATACTTTACTCTGGAATTTTTATTTAATAAAATGCTCCATTGAGTTTTTTTGTTTTGAATTCACAATCCAGATACTGTTAAATCAGTCGTATGCACAAAATCAAAGAGCTCAAACAATCAAGGTCACAGGTCTACTGGAAGAGACGCCCTGTGGCTCTTCCCAATGGATCCTGTGATCCTGAGGCTGTCATGCTCTATTGTGAGGAAAGAGGTGAAAGATGAAAACACAAGAGGATAAGAAAGCAAAAGTAACCATTAGAGAACTCTGCTAAAGATGGACTGAACAGAAGTAGATTTATCATGAACTTGGCAAAGTTATCATAACTTTAGTAGATTTGGCTAAAACTGAATGCAGTAGAAGTTGGAGAAAGGAAGAAAGCAAGATTAACGGCACTTGGTGGGAGCCTCATGTCAGGTTGCTTTTCTTCAGCAGGGGCAGGGAAGTCAGTCTAATTCACTGGAAAGATGGATACAAACAAAAGCCACTTCTGAAACAAAACCTGTCAAAGGCAGCAGAAGATTGGCGACTGGGGTGGAAGGCTCTATAACTAATATACACTGAAAAACATTCATGACAGTAGATTCATTTACATCAGTTGTACCACCCAAGAACCTGTGGATACAAAAACTCTGCCATATTTGTCTGACAACATATGCATTTTGTTTCAGTCTGATATTGAGAACAGGTGGAGCTTCTTATTGACTGAAACTCTGTTAACCTGTCATCCACCTTCTTGATACCGATATCTTTGACTTTCACCAAACTAAGCCATAAACTTCTTGGGATAAATCATAGGTCACATAAAAAACTCAAACATTATCATTTTCTATTTTTACCACAGATGATCCTTTGGTCTGCTCCATTTCTAACCCTGACTTTGTGATTTACTCATCCGTGGTGTCCTTCTACCTGCCCTTCATCGTCACTCTGCTGGTGTATATCCGCATCTACGTCTTCCTCAGGATGAGACGGAAAAGGATCGCCTTCGGACAGGCCAGCGGAAAAGTGCAGCCTGGCTCCACTCAGCCTTCAATGGTAAGTTTAAGACATCTTTTTCCCGTTGGTTCTATTTTTTGTGATGTTTTTCCTTTTGCAGAACTTTGAAACAACAGTATTTTAAGAGAAGATGGATAATGTATTCATGAATAAATATTAAGTTAGTCGGAAGGGAATAGTGTTTGCTTTTAGCCATCTTTTGTCAAGTCTTGATTAAATAAGTCTTAGAATTCTGAACTTGTATAAAGGAGCCTCAGAGGCATTGGAGGCAAAGTTCACCCATGAATGTTTTAATCCACTCATTAACCTTGATTTTTATTTATCAACCATGTTAACCTATTAAAATACCTCATTTATTAATAGCTGTTTAAAATATGCAACTGCAGACTTTTTTTTTTACAAATTGCTTCTTCCGACTCATTGTTGGTGTATTATTGAACTAATCTTTATGCATGCAGTTGGATGATAAGATGCACTTACTTAGAATACAGCTATTAATTATGTTGAGATATAAGTATAAAAAGCATAAGTCCATGGCAGCCTTGTTTGTTACAATTTGTCAACATTTCAACTTAACTTTTAACTCTTTAACATTAACGATATCTGTGGTGATTATGACTTCTTCTGCTGACAGCAACTTTGACAACATCCTGAACTACCATCTGTATATCATTTACACATTCCCTTAAATTATATTTAACACTTAATATAGTAAAATTAAAAAAATAGAAAATGTGTTTTGTGTTCAAACAAAATAAAGTGTGATTTAAACTAAGTTCGCATTGTCAAACTGTGTCCTCCTTAAATGTAGACTAATGAAATTATACTAACCATGCTCTCCTTTAAACCTAAGAAAAGCAGATTACATGAAGGGTGATAAAACAAAATACTATCAGAAACACAGTAAAAACCCACTTTGTTAAAGTTATTGCTTTGAGATGTAGAAAGGTTTAGAAATAATTTCCAGATAAAAGGGTTCAAATGGGATGTCAAGCAGATCTCTGCAGTATAAAATTATCTGGGTGAGATCAGATTAGTGTAATTTTTTGTGAGGCAGCTTTATGTATGTAAGCGAAGTGCAGCAGAGTGTTCAGAGGAAGAGGTTAGAGAGGAAATATAAATGTAAAGCGCAGTGTATGAGCACTGGACATGGCTGTCTGTCCAAATAAAGCTCTGCTTAATTAAATTGACTCGTCAAGTTAAAAATAGTTTGTTTAATCAAGAAGGATGTGATAATATGTTGGCCTCTGTCTTTGAGCTAATTCACACTAAAGTGTGCACAGTGATCAGGCACAACATTGAAAACAGTAAATTAATGGTTTGTACACAATGTAGGTTTGTTGGAGGCAAGTAAAATGGAAAAGCATGAAGATCTCAGCCATTTCAGCCAAGCTGTGATGACTGGATGACTGTCAGATAATCTATAGAGCTTAACCTTGAGTCAGTTATACAGTAAAACTAAATCTACTGAAAGCAGCCCAAGAAAGAACAAAGTGGACGAAGGATCAGGCTCACTCCTTACAATGCTGAAATTGGCATGCAACTTGTATTTTCCAATTCAAATATTTTACTTAAGGAACTGCTGATTGAACAACTTTAAATCAGTTTTTTTCTTCAGTGTCGTCTTTTTCACCTGAAAGAAATGTGAACCTATGGTAAAATAACATATTGTTGGTATCCATTTTGGGATCCATTTTCCACAAATGAACTGAACAGACTGTTGGATGGCTGGAAGCCATTTTCCCCATATGAACTGAGCAGATTGCATTTCCCAGCATCCTTAGCGGTAACCTCAACACATTCCCATTGGTCCGTGGCCACCAATGGTGATATCAACGATGACATCACGGCCAAAGGGCTATAAGAAAGTGGTGGCGGCCATTTCAAATTGTTCTCAGCAGAAACTTCTACTATAGAGAGGACCTCTCACCGGTGAAGATTCTCTTTTGTTCTGACCCGCTGGACTGGGGAGAACTCTCATTTCAAAGCTTCGAAGTGCCCACTGCTGTCTGTGCATCCAGCTTGGGTTATTTCTTTACGACGTCGACCTGCAAGCCATCCAGCCTGCAGTTGGGACACACAGTCCTAAAATCCTGTGCCAGGTTCTATCTCTCCTTTTTTTTGCTCAACTACGGATACATTTTGCTCCCCTCTTTGTGGACTGGACCTCCTTCAAAGGAAAGTAGGCCTGAACCGGTTCATTCAAACTAATCTTGTGTCTGGGCAGATAAATAGGGAAAATAGAGTTCTTAACGAGTTAGAACTCGTTCATTGTTGGTGTAAAGTGTTTTTTTAAGCGCTGAACCTGTTGGCTCATTTAGTGTCGCCGCACGCATAAGTTTGTGAGCTATATTATTTGTTGTGTTTTAAACTGGTTTTTATCCTAAGCGGATCCCACTTTCTTTCTCTCTCTTCCTCGTTCTTGTCTCTCTCTTGCTCTCTGATCACCTGGTCGGCAGAGTCTTGCTCGGTCCGACCTACGTTAGCTGGTCTGTTAGCTGAAAGGTTAACTCCATTGTTCTTTGTCTGTTAGTTAAAGCTGTGGCCTTCTACGTGGACAGTTTACACCATGTGCTCTGCATCCCTACTCCAACACAAGTTTTAGCCAAAGCTAGTTTTATGGCCCTTTGTCTCCTTACAGTCCATGTGCTGTCCTCCATCTTGGCCCAGAGCTAAGTTTATGACCCTTTGTCCCACAGGCTATCTCTTACTTGAGCCCCCCGGAGTGAGGGTCACCCTCCTTTCTGAACAAAACCTCACCTCCCCTCCCCTGTGAAAGGGGAGCTGTCTGTTTGTCCCTGATCCCCTTCGAGTTAATTGTGTTATTATTGGTTTTCTAAGATCTGTAGTAGTTAGTTGCATGCTTTAGAATAGATGTGAATTATTGATGAAATGTTTTGGCTGTAAGGTTTATCTATTTTCTTAATAAATTCCCCTTAGCTTAAAGAGAAGTTTTCCGTGATTACTTGGTGTGTGCATACAATTAATGTCCACGGCGTGTGAACTTATACCTTCAAGAAGAGATGTCTGGTCTTCTAATACAGAAGTGCCCCTAATAATAATAGATTAAACTTGAACTTCATCAATAATTATATTAATATTAAATTATTGATCACAATTATTGATGGTTATGTAAACCAGACAAAATCGCTCACTCTGTGTCACAACAATCAATGTATCAGGTTATTTAATACAATTCAGTACAATTTAGTACAATTCTGATAAAGAATACTGCCAAACACATATTTGTGTTGCAATTCTGCTGATAAAGCCACAGACCTCCTGGGAAAAAAAACATTTTGATAGCTGTGTACTGTACTGTCCAAAGATCTAAACTCCATACTCAACTGCTTTAAACTGTGCTTACAAAGACCTCAAGACGCTGTATTGAGCAACATATTTATACACTTTTGGGAAATCTTCTTTTGGTACATGATAGACAATTTAACATAGATTGAATAAAATTTCTTAAGAGTGGCCTGCCTACTAAAATTACTCCAAGAGTGACTAATCAAGTCACAAAAGAACCCAGAACAACATCTGAAACACTGGAGGGCTTACTTGGCTCAATTAAAGTCAGTGTTAATGATTCAACATCGAACGCCTTCTCCAAGTCCACAAAACACATGTAGACTGGTTGGTGTGTGTGTCTCTGGATGCAGCATGGACCCAAACACAGACATAAAAAAGGTGCAAGAATCCATCCATCCATCCATCCATCCATCCATCCATCCATCCATCCATCCATCCATCCATCCATTTTTTCCACTTATCCAGGGTCGGGTCGCGGGGGCATCAGCTTAAGCAAAGAGACCCAGACTTCCCTCTCCCCAGCCACTTGTTCCAGCTCCTCGGGAGGAATCCCAAGGCGTTCCCAGGCCAGCCGAGAAACATAGTCCCTCCAGCGTGTCCTGGGTCTTCCCCTGGCCCTCCTCCCGGTGGGACGTGCCTGAAACACCTCACCAGGGAGGCGTCCAGGAGGCATCCTGACCAGATGCCCGAGCCACCTAAACCGACTCCTCTCGATGTGGAGGAGCAGCGGCTCTACTCTGAGCCCCCTCTGGATGACTGAGCTTCTCACCCTATCGCTAAGGGAGAGCCCAGACACTCTGCGGAGGAAACTCCTTTCAGCCGCTTGTATCCATGATCTCGTTCTTTCGCTCACCACCCAGAGTTCCTGACCATAGATGAAGGTAGGAACGTAGATCGGCCAGTAAATCAAGAGCTTCGTCTTTCGGCTCAGCTCTCTCTTCACCACGACAGATGGGTACATCGCCCGCATAACTGCAGATGCCCTACCAATCCGTCTACTGATCTCCCGCTCCATTTTTCGCTCATTCGTGAACAAGACCCCCAGATACTTAAACTCCTCCACTTGGGGAAGGGCCTCATCCCCGACCCGTAGAAGGCACCCCACCCTTTTCCGGCTCAAGACCATGGTCTCGGATTAGGAGGTGCTGATTCCCATCCCAGCCGCCTCACACTCGGCTGCGAACTGCTCTAACGAAAGCTGGAGATCACGTTCCGATGAAGCCAACAGGACCACGTCATCTGCAAAAAGCAGAGACCTGATCCTGAGGCCACCAAAATGTATCCCCTCAACACCTTGGCTGCGCCTAGAAATCCCGTCCATAAAAGTTATGAACAGGATCGGTGACAAAGGGCATCCTTGGCGGAGTCCAACTCTCACCAGAAACAAGCCCGACTTACTGCCGGAAATGCGAACAAAACTCTGGCACCGGTCGTACAGGGACCTAACCGCCCTTATCAAGGGGCCCGGTACCCCATACTCCCGGAGTACCCCCCACAGGGCTCCTCGAGGGACACGATCGAACGCCTTCTCCAAGTCCACAAAACACATGTAGACTGGTTGGGCGAACTCCCACGCACCCTCCAGGACCCTGCTGAGGGTGTAGAGCTGGTCCAGTGTTCCACGGCCAGGACGAAAACCTCATTGTTCCTCCTGGATCCGAGGTTCGACTATCTGTCGGACCCTCCTCTCCAGAACCCCTGAATAGACCTTACCAGGGAGGCTCAGAAGTGTGATCCCCCTGTAGTTGGAACACACTTTGTGCTCCCCCTTTTTAAACAGGGGAACCACCACTCCGGTCTGCCAATCCAAGGGAACTGCCCCCGATGTCTACGCAATATTTCAGAGACGCGTTAACCAACACAGCCCCACAACATCCAGAGCCTTGAGGAACTCCGGTCGAATCTCATCCACCCCCGGAGCCTTGCCACCGAGGAGCTTTTTAAAGACCTTGGTGACCTCAGCACCGGAGATTGGAGAGCCCGACCCAAAGTCCCCAAACCCTGCTTCCAGATTGGAAGGCATGCCGGTGGGATTGAGGAGGTCTTCGAAGTATTCCATCCACCGACCCAAAACGTCCCGCGTCGAGGTCAGCAGCACACCATACCCACTGTAAACAGTGTTGGTGGCAGACCTTTATGCTTGAACATGGTGTTTGTTATGGACAATCCATAATGAGCAAAGAAGTCCAATAACAAGACACCACTCGGGTTCAGATCGGGGGGGCCATTCCGCCCAACCACACCCCTCCAGGTCTCACTCTCATTGCCCACGTGAGCATTGTCCCCCAGCAGAACAAGGGAGTCCCCGGGAGGAGCACTCTCAAACACCCCCACCAAAGACTCCAAAAAGGGCGGGTAATCTGATCTGCCGTTTGGCGCGTAAGCACAAACAACAGTCAGGACCCGTCCCCCCACCCGTAGGCGGAGGGAGGCTACCCTCTCGTTCACTGGGGTAATCCCCAATGTACAGGCCCCAAGATGGGGGGCAACAAGTATGCCAGGTGCAAGAATGTTTATTAGAATGGTAATAAAGATGATGACAGGAACAATGAGACAGGTTGACACAAATGAGCAGGAGGGAGAACAGCAGTGTGAGACACAGCATGGAGAGACGTCAATGATCTAACTGGGAGTGAGAGGAAGTGAAGGGTTTAAATAGACAGAGGGGAAGGAGGATCAGGTGTGACAAATTGGAGACAGGTGCAGACAATGATCAGACAGGAGTGACCCGAATGGAGTGCTGATGCCTCTAACAGGACCCCTCCCTTTAAGGGCAGATTCCAGATGACCATAAGGGAAAAAATAAAAGAAGCACCCTTCCAAGGGTGAGTGGAGGGGCCATATTGAATGAGGGTGTCCCTGAGGACATGGAGTTCTGGTGGACGGCCAAGAGGGCGTCCCCTGTGGACAAAGAAGCTTGGCTGAAGGAGGCCGGCGACGAAGGAACTTGATAAGAGGCCACGGATGAAGGAATTTGACAGGAGGCTGGCAACGAGAGAGCCTGGCTAAAGTAGACCGGCGGGGATCCGGCAGCTGGCTGCTGATCTGCCAAGTATTTAGTTCTGAGGACAGAGGCATTGACCCCCTCCAGGAAGTCTGTTTCTAGGGCCTGAAGGCATGGAGTGGGCATGGGGGCCCGGAGGCATGGTGCCGGCACTGGGACCCGGAGGTGTGGAGCAGGCACGGGGTTCCGGAGACGTGGTGTGGGCACTGGGGCCCGGAGGTGTGGAGTGGGCATGGGGGCCTGGAGGTATGGAGTGGACATGGGGGCCCGGAGCCATGGAGTGGGCATGGGGGCCTCGAGGCAAGGGGGTGGCACAAGGGCCCGAAAGGTCAGGCGAGGTGCTGGCGTCGGGGCTTGAAGGCTCAGGCGAGGAACTTGCACTAGAGACAGAGGCAGGTCAATCTCTCCCTCTGGCTCTGGGAACCAGGCAGCCATGTTGGCTGCTGACCTGGTGGCTGGAGCTGCGATGGCGTCTGGGCTGATGGCCGGAGCTGCGGCTGAAGGACAGACTGAAGCTGGCTGACTGGGCTGACTAAATCAGAGACTGGCGAGATTGGCAGGCTGACAGGCGAGGCAGGCAGCCTGACAGAGGCAGGAACAGCAGGTGCGGATGACTGGCAGGCAAGAGTGAGAGGACACAGTGGCAAGACGGCAGATTTCTCTTCCACCCCGGAAGCAGGCTTGCCTCAACGGCACCGTTTTTTGCATCGAGGTGGTGGAGTATCCTCGTGTCTTCGCAGTCCGGTCCCCAGAGGATAGAACACCAGCCTTGTGCCGCTGAAGCAAGCCCCTTGCTCCCAGTAATCCTTGTTGTCCGAGTCATCAGGGAGTGCGGAGATGTAACTGATTGTGGAGTATGGAATGATATAGGTGGGCTGGTAATAGTCCGCACACTCCTCCTCATCTTCCATCCCGGACAAGTCAGAGAAGGGAGCGGCCAGTGCAGCTTGAGAAGGGAAGGTGCTGGCTGCTGCGTTGGCTTAAGGAGGTGCGAGCCCTGCGGCCTGAAAGCAATTTCAGTGAGCTGGTCCTGTGGCCTGGGAGCCAAGACTAGGAGTGGGTTCAGAGCCCTCCTGACCCCCCTGGAGAAGAGATGGGGAGGCTAGACAGCGACGACCTGGTCTTTGGTGGTGAAAAGGAGGGAAAGGGTACTGGGGAGCCTCGAACCTCCTTGGACCAACTCATGGAGGACAGTATGCCAGTCTCGTGCCAGAAAAAGGTGAATCCATTTTTCTGCTGAGTCCACTTTAAGGTTGGAACATTCTGTCAGGTGTGTGTATCTCTAGATGCAGCATGGACGTAAAAAGCAAAGACCTGGAAAAGTTGCAAGGATATTTAGGCAAGGCAAGGCAATTTTATCTGTATAGCACACTTTCAACAACAGGATAATTCAAGGTGCTTTACATGATTTGGTGATTAAAAAGAAAAAAACATAGAATATAACATTGGAAATAAAAAGTAGCAAATTTAAACACACATAACACCTGATGCACAATAAACATACAACAAATGATACACAATAAAGCAAGAGAAACATCAATAAAGCAAGAGAGCATGAACACATTTGACACATATGACAATCAATTCCCCGAAGGCAATTCTAAACAGATGAGTTTTTAGTCTCGATTTAAAGCAGTTCAGTGTTTCAGCAGCTTTGCACTCGTCGGGAAGTCTGTTCCAGATAAGGGGAGCATAGAAACTGAAAGCTGCTTCTCCATGTTTAGTTCTGAGTCTAGGGATGTTTAATAGGCTAGAGTTGGAGGACCTGAGTGGTCTGAGTGTTTGCTACGGTGACAACAGGTCTCCAACATATTTTGGTGCTAAGCCATTTGATGATTATAAATTAGTAGGAGTATTTTAAAATCTATTTTCAGAGCTACAGGGAGCCAGTGTAAGGACTTTAGAACTGGGGGGATGTGCTCTACTTTGCAGATTATAGTGAGGACGGAAGCAGCAGCGTTCTGGATCAGCTGCAGCTGTCTGATTGACTTTTTAGGCAGACCTATGAAGATGCTGTTGCAGTAATCAAGCCGACTAAAGATAAACATATGGATGAGTTTATCGAGGTCCTGTTGCAAACACTAGTCCTTTAATACTAGAAATGTTCTTCAGGTGATAGAAGGCTGACCTTGTGTTTGTCTTTATGTGACCCTGGAGGTTCAGGTCTGAGTCCATTACTACACCTAGGTTTCGGGCCTGATCAGTAGTTTCTAGCTGTATTAATTGAAGCTGTGTGCTGATTCTTGGTCGTTTCTCTTTAGGCCAAAAAAGAATTATTTCTGTTTTGTTTCTGTTCAGCTGGAGAAAGTTATGGCACATATATCCATTTATTTGGTAGATGCATTGTTTTAGGGTTTGAATGGGTTCAGAGTCACCTTTATTAGAATGAAGATAAGGATGATGACAGGAACGATTAGACAGGGTATCAGGCTGACATGAACGAGTAAGAGAGAGAACAGCAGGGTGAGACACAGCATGGATAGACGTCAATGATCAGACCGGGAGTGAGAGGAAGTGAAGGGTTTAAATAGACAGAGGGGAAGATGATCAGGTGTGACAAATTGGAGACAGGTGCAGACAATGATCAGACAGGATTGAGCAGGATGGGGTGCTGATGGCTCTGACACTAAAATGTAAGTCAATATTGCCGAATGGGCCTGTTGCGAGGGCTGTGTGCAGGGGTGTGGTTTTATATGTAATAGTTCTGTTTTCTCCTATTTATAAGTAAGTTATTGTGTGTTTGTATGTATAAATTTACATGTGTTTATCTGAATAAATTCAGTATAGCTCTGACAACGTTGTATACAGTAACATGTTAAAGACCAACAAGGCAGGATTTTCATATTAATGAAGGATCCACTTAAGCTGGTATCTGGTAAAATATGTCAGAGAGGGTGTTCACCCAGGTCACAAAATGGGCAAGGACCACCCCTGTTCCTGGACGTAGACGTGGACATGTAGCAACAGTAGACAGTTGCCTGCGTTGGGTCGTTGACTTCACAGCAATCCGTTATACTGAGCAAGCATGTAGCGACAGTAGAGAGGAACAACTCCCCATTAACAGGAAGAAATCTCCAGTAGAACCTGGCTCGGTACAAGCGGCCATCTGCCACGACCGTCCTGGGGTCAACCATCTTAAATATGAAGGTTGGAATAGCTTGTTCAAAGTCTAAACTTAAATTGGATTTAAATGTTGTGCACTGACCTTATGCAGGTTGTTCATGTTCTAAACCCTTTTGGGAAACTATTCTGTGTGCACATTGGTTGAAAGTCTCTAGTGTAAAGCACTTTCAGTGAGCAGCATAACTAGAAAACCGCTACGTAAATTCAGCCCATTTACAATTTATTTCTGGTACCTAAAAGGCAGGGAACCTTAAGGTGAAAGCTGAGTAAGGCAAAGGTTTGACAAGAACACACAAAGGAACAAGGACGAGCAATCTGACAAAGGGCAAAATTTGGAGGTTTTGTGTCAAACAATACAGGGCAGCAGTGATATTTAGGAAACAGGGCCTAGTGTGCCAGGAAAGCTGAAAGCAAGATTAAGACCATGTACACACGTAGCTGTTTTTTTTTTAAACAAATATTTTCACCCCCTCGTTTAAATAAAAAAATTTCGGTCCACACCTAACCGCATAAGTGCGTTGTTAAGCACATTCATAGACATGCCAAACCTGCTCTGTTACCTGATTTGACCCATAAATGAGTCAAATCAGGCAACAGAGCAGGAAAACTAGAGAAATAAGAAGCAGAAACACAACCAGAACACAATGAGAATATGACGAGACATACCCACCTTCCATGATAAATGTTTTGTCTGGTTAATACAAGGGAGCAGGTTTTAACATTGGAACTGTTGGTTAATCTGAGGTTATGCAAACAATTGCTTTTCTTAAATCCTCTTGGAAAAAATACATTTTGATATGGAAACAGTTATGCTTAAGAGTTTTGTACTACACCGATTGATACCAAAATCAAAAGCATTCATCTTTCAGCATTTCAAGAAACGTTTTTAGCTGCTGGGAAAGGATGCTGTTGTTCCAATCTTTAAAAGTGAAGATCCTGTTTCTACTTATATCTACAGACCAGTTTGTTGTTTGCCTTTTCTATAAAAGGTCATGTTAAAACTGGTAGCTATGCAAATTCTGCTTCAGTTAAATTCATTTTACATACATTTAATACATTTTGGCTTACTCACCAAAGACAGCCAAAGGCGATTTAATGGAGAAATTTGAATTTTGTTGGATAGAAGAGGTGTTATCTACGGTGGCCCCTAGAGACAAAACACTTGCAAATCCAAAAACACATGCAAAATCCAAAAAGCACGTGCAAATCCAAAAACACATGCAAATCCAAAAACACTTGAAAATTTTTTAAAAACGTGCAAAATCAAAAACACTTGCAAATACAAAAAAACTTGCAGAATACAAAAACACATGCAAATACAAAAACACTTGCAAATTTTAAAAAAACGTGCAAAAAAACTTGCAAATACAAAAAAACTTGCAAAATACAAAAACACATGCAAATACAAAAACACTTGCAAATTCGAAAACACTTGCAAAATTAAAAACACTTGCGAATACAAAAACACATGCAAACTTCACAACGGAAGTGCTCCAGGACACTAGGGGCAGTAATTAGCCTTTATTACCTAGTGTCTACACAAACCCGGAAGTAGAGCCACATTCCAAACAGGAGACAAAATAGGCCATAAGGGAAACTAGTTTTCGTTTAATCTCTTTCCGACCTCTGGCATCTACATACTGTGTGCTTCATAAAATAAATATGTTCGTACTGAGTTCCAAATCAAAAGTTCTCCTTTAGTAATAGCGTATTTCTTTATGATCGATGTTTTCAATTCGGCACTAGTTTGTTTTGACTGTAATGAGAAAGTAGTTATGTACATGGATTTGGTGAGTAGCAGCGATGATGAAGAAAATACCTCTGAAACTTCTAATGTGTTAAATCACATGGATTTAACATCACGAAACATGAACTGGATTTCACACTCACACTATGGAATACTACAGGAACACCATCATTCACAGTAAGTAAGTCCCCACAGTATTACTGTAAACATAATTACTGATTGATTGATTTTGACATTTATTTGAATCATACAGTGATCTAGATTGGTTTAAACATTACTCATAAAAAGGCCTTTGTATAAATGTTTCTGTTCATAAAGGTGATAGTTTCCAGGGGTGCTCTTAAGGTCCATGAGTGGTAATACTAAACTGAACAGAAGGATCTGCATATGATTGTTTTATTTACATTTATTCATTACATTGCTGTAATGAATGCTTTGAGAAACAAGGAGCTGGATTTCCACAGCCGCAGCCACACAACACACTGGCACCGGCACATCCAGGAAGTGGACAGGGAGACTCTAGTGGACTCTTCTACGTACCCGAGTGTTCACCTGAAAAATAAACTGGACTGGAGCCACACTGAAACTCTCTACAGGAAGCTTCAGACCTGCTGAGGAGACTGAGATTTTTTGGAGTGCAGGTGGCACTGCTAAAGACCTTCTTTGACTTTGTAGTGGCATCAGCCAACTTCTATGGTGTAGTATGTTAGTACACCATAAGCCACCGTAAGCCACAGCTTATCTAAAGCTGAGAAGATGCGATAAGATACTATCATCAGGAAGGCCAGCTCTATGCTAAGATGCCCCCTTAACCCAGTCCAGGTGGTGGGAGATAGAAGAACTCTGGCTAAGATAACATCACTGATGGACAGTGTCTCCCACCCCATTCATAAAGCTGTTGCTGAACAGGAGAGCTCCTTAAGTGACAGACTGCTGCATCCTAGGTGCATGAAGGGACTTTATTATGGGTCCTTCCTCCCTATTAGACTGTAGAACCATCACTAGTCATTAAGTGTTTACATGCTGGCTGTTATTTACACTTTCTTCTCATTTCAAATAAAATTTCAGCTGTTCTTGCACATTTTTGTTTGCAGTACTTTTGTCACTTTTTGAAAATAGTCTGTTTAATCCATAAATAAACATTTTGTAAGTATTTCATATTTATCCTGCTTAGCTACACATTTCATGAACCAGAGTATGCTATTTTTAATAACCTCACAGTGTTTTAGTGTTGTAAATTTGCCCTTGCTGTACAGTATAGTATTCTTAATTTTGTTTTTATATATTTTTTACCTAGGTGTAAATCTGTCACTTTGTTAAGCCTGAATTTTCCCAGTGTGGGACAATGAAGAGAAATTATATTCTATTCTTATCAGATAATTTCCTACAAGGCTACATTATTGAATTTAAGTCAAGTTTATTTGTATAAAACATTTCGGCAACAAGGCAGTTCAAAGTGGTTTACATGATAAAAACATAACCTAGAGTTAGATGTTGTTGATGCATAGATAGGCGTGGTGCCTGTCTCCAGCCAATTTTATTATACCTTGAAACATTACAATCTTTAAACAAGAAAAAAAATCTCACAAAGATTTGATAATAAATTTGCACGTTTTCACTGTTGATCAATAGCGGGAAATATGACATCTTGAACTTAAAAACATGATGAAAAACAAGTAAATGTGCATAAGGCTGTTCATTTCTTGCACTTCTCAACCACTTTTCAGTAGTCATTTTGTTAGCACAAGAACAACTTTATATCCATCCATCCATTATGTATACCCTTCTATCCTATGCAGGGTTGTAGGGGATGGTGCCTATTTCCTGCAGTCACGGGACAGGTCACCAGTCCATCACAGGGCAACACAAAGACATACAGGACAAACAACCATGGATGCACACACCTATACCTAAGGGCAATGTTAGAGAGACCAATTAATCTAACAGTCATGTTTTTGGACTGTGGGAGTACCCAGAGGGAACGAACGCACACTCAGGGAGAACATGCAAACTCTATGCAGAAAATGGGATTCAAACCCAGGCCTTCTTGCTGCAAGGCAACAGCGCTACCAACTGCCCCACTGTGCAGTCTTTTTATCATCAAAGTATCACCAAAGGAAAATTTCAGTGAAAGAAGTGTGTTGTTCCTCTCAGGGAAAGTTAATTTGTGTCAATCTGTTTTTTTGTTGTTGTTGTTTTTGTTTTTGTAAAGACACTGGAGTGAAACTGTTATAGTATGATTAAAGAGTTGGAGACCTATCATCTATTTAGTTCTCTCAGAAATAGTTAAACACCAGCCAACTTTATATTGGGCTTGTCCTATTTTGTTAATGTAGTTCTTTTAAATCTTATTTTTCTGATAATTATATGGTTTTATGAAGCTTGTGGTAATAAGGTTAATGTAACATTGTTGTTATTTCAAAATAATGCTGGGCTTTAAATATTGTTTGATTGTTATATAGTTTATATTCTTCTTTTTAGCGTGATTCTGCAACAAGTTATCTTAAATGAACTAACAAAGCAAATAACTAAGCAGATTATAAGTTCCTTTAGTTGGGATTTTAAGTCTTTATCTTTTTTACATATTCAATAGTGCAAATCATTACGTTTGTAGTGAGCTCTAATTGAGTTGGCTTAGGAGTCAGACTGTGTGAAAACGTACCCCAATGAGAAAACTAATTTCCTTGATTTGTTTTGTCCCTGTCATGAATTCCAATAAAACTGTCTTCTGAGATGAGACAAGCTGAATCAGTGGGTAGAGAGGAAATGCAAGAGAACAGTTCGACCTGTAGACTTAGGGGGTTATCTTCATTCATCTAAAAATGTTTTTTATATTTACCTTCCTTCTGTTATCTTAGGAGACGTGTCTGCAGGAAGAAACTCCCAAGGCAAAACATGACTTATCACCTATAAGGATTAAAGTGGTGAGTGATATTTTAGGTACAGATCAAATACAATCATGAGTATCTTGTTAGTGACAGTGCCAGAGTGTTGTGACCTGGTGACCTCTGTCTTTTTTTTCTCATTCCACTGAGTGGTTACAAGCCCAGGGGTCAAAGAAGGAGCCTAAAACTGTGATTCTAAATCGTGGCTTGTTTCCTTACATCACCTGGTCACTTGACAGCTAAGCAAAGTCTGTGGATGACGCACTGCAGCACCTGTACTACCTGCCGGCTGCTCGAAGGCTGAACAAACAACAATCTGTAATTTTGCTCAGAGGAAAAAAAGATGAGATGAGTCAGAAAATAGCACAAAGTGTTTTAGTGTTCCACAGCTGGAAACCTGCTAATCGATGTTATTACTCATGAAGGAAAAGGCTAATTGAAGCTGCTGGTGAAGATTTTGTTGTATGAGAGGTTTATGAACAAGGTGCAAGAATGAAAGGCACATAATAAATTTCCTGATCTGTGCTGAATGTCTGTGTAAAGCTGCAGTGTAAAAAGCTTGGTGTCTTTCCGAACAGCATGAATCAACTGCAAGGTCCGATTTTCTGAGCCTTATTCACCACTTTTTTGGCTTAGTGAAATAGCACTTATCTGCTAGTATTTTAAACCTAAGGAGGATAAACTAAAGGTTTCAATTGAGTCCACATGCAAGGTTTGAGGGAATCAGGAATCAAGGGCTGTGGAGTGCTACAGCTCAAAGATGAAAGCTGCAGTAATAATTTTTTTTAATCAGGGCATTAAACATTGCCATGAAGATAATTTAAAACATACTGTAATTTACTTACATTTAAACAAGCAGCTAATTGGTTTTCTGTTTACTAAAATAATCTTACATGTGCATCTCCATATAATAAAACATCATAGAGAAGTTAACTTATTTGAGTGATTTAATTCTATTCAATAAATTAAACTCATAAATATTTAGATTCATTAGACTCAAGGTGATACATTTCAAGTGTTTATTTCTGTTAATTTTGATTATTATAGCTTGCAGCTAATGAAAATTAGAATATCGCATGAGACAAATTAAATGTATTTTATTCATACAGAAATGTTGACCTATTGAAATGTTCCTGCACCTTTCGCATGAATTCGTTAATTAATGTGAGGCAGCATGGAGGAGATCAAGATGTAGCTCAGCTGAGGTTGCATGATAGAGGTCTTTACAGCCTTATCTGGGGTTTAGATCAGGTTAATTTGCTGGTCAATCAAGGACAGTGATAATATGATCATCAAATGTGATATATAGGTACTTTTGGCATTTTTGGTGAATGTGCCAAGTACCGCAGAAAAAAAAAAGATGTATTAAAGTTTCAACTAAATTTCCAAATTAATAAATAAATGAAAACAACTTTTCCTTTAAAAAGGAAACTTTGATCCACTGAAAATAGCACAGTCCTGTTTTTGTTCAGCCATGTTAAGACACTTTTGGTGTTTTTCTTATTGAGGCTTTACTCAACAAAAGAAAAACAACAGTTGTAACCCATGACCTTAACATGTCTGTATGTGGTAGCTCCTGAAGCTCCGACTATCATGTTTGAGAATTGAAGAGGATTAAATCGCAGAGACAGACTGTGGCAAAATCGAAAAATTTAATAATGAAACAGAACAAAATCAACTTACGGGGGGGACAAATCACTGAAAATAGCAGGTCTGGCAACATGGGCAGGGAAACAGCAAATAATGTTGGCTAAGCAGGTCATAGAATGCAGGCAGTAAATGGAAAGAAGAACCAGTGAGCTTATCTACAGAGGCAGGGGTGGGGAAATGACAAAGAACCAGATGAATTAATCAGAGGCAATGCTGGGCAGCTGGGGCGGAATGCAAGTAGATAATTAAGACAAGGGAGCCGAACTCAAAGAAATGACAAATGAAGGGGACGAGAACAGCACTGATCTAAGAAAACTAAATCGAATGCAAGATTAGAACTAATATGACAACATCCTTCTTGCAATAATACTCAGAGAAATGAACTGAAATATGCCAAGACCTAATAAACATAAACAACAAGGAAATTATGAAAAACAAACCCAAACACAAAGGGATTGTTACACTGCAGTCCATACCTTGTGAACTCTTGAATGCCTATAACTCCTCTCAAGACCATGGCAGTCTTCTTATCTTTTTAGAAATTTAAATTTGGCTTTTCATTAGCTCTAAGCCATAATAATACAAATTAACAAATATAAATGCTCAAAAACTGACATAATATAACTGTTTAACTAAGTTCTGTTTTTTTAGGATGAACCTGTTTGTAATCACCGCAGCCATAACAGTTCTATGCAAAAAGCAGCTATGCTGAACTTTGAGGAACCTCTGTGTTACAGTCCCAATTCTAGCTTGATGATTTTCATGGCTGGGGACTTGGAAAATCTAACTTTTGAATTTTATTAAAACTCAGCATTGCATGCTATAGACAGAACAATCTCAGGCTGAAGCTAAAGGCAACATTTCTAATGGAGGAATCATACCCCAGTGGAGCCCAGTCCAGGATGGATTTCAGCCCTCTAAAAGACCTAAGAAAAACATTTGACCCACATCTTTCTGGAATCAGCTAGATTTAGCTTTTGTCACTCAAAAGGTATTTTACTTTCCAAATCACCAAAATGAGAGTCTTCTGATTGCTGTCTACAGTGGGAAAGACACTGACTTCTATTTCTACAAAACAATGTCAATAAATCCAAACTTTCCCTTTCATGCCAGAAGGCTGAAAGACTCTAAGTATGCTGCACAGAGCTTATGAACTGCCACTGAATGAAAATTATGATTGCAGGTCAATGCAAAAAATGAGGTACAAGTATGTGTACAAGTAGTCTGATCCGTCACTTATTTAATAAATGCTTTTGTGCAGTTTAAGCCCTTAACCAAATACCTGCACTGACTGATAATCATTTTTCAACATTAGCAGAGTGTGGAACCGTCGGGTCCATCCAAACCCAGTCTACTCTCAGGCTGCTTGTGGCGCAAACGCCCAAAGACTGGACCGGTGGAGAACTCGGTGCTGCCTCCAGTGGATACGCATAACTACTGCAGCATCAGCCACGCCTCCTGTGGACGCACTGAGCTGGATCTGGAGCAAAACCAAGGGGGGCAGGATGCAGAGGACAACGACCAGATGGAGCTTCCTTCTCTTAGGATGGGTTGTGAGGTGAAGGATCTGTCAAACGGGCGGACGCACACGTCGTTGCGGCCCATGTCTCATTCTCATACCAGCCAGCGATTCAGGAGTATGCACGCACGGGAGAAAAAGGCAACTCAGATGTTGGCCATTGTGCTTGGTGAGTCAAAGCTCTCATAATAGGGATTAAATAAGAGAACCAGAATGTAAATGTCAAAGAAACATCATTGAGACACTTTTGTTAAAGTAACCATGTTCTTTAATCCACTTCAGCTCCTTTAACATTTTCCTGATGAACTTTGGTTCATATACCTCATATACCCGCTCACACAAGCTCTCCTTTTGTCATGACAGAGCTATGGCATTTGCCTAATCTGTGTGCTCTAACCATGCTTCTCGCAGTAAAAACTTAAATGTCACAAAGAGGTCATACTGGCCGCAGGTTTGCAATGTGTGCAGCTCCTGACACCTTGTCCACACAACCCACTGACCAGCCACGTTACTTTTGGCTCGGTCCAGTTAACTCTGGGACAGCAAATGTCTGACAAAACTCTAATCATTGATGCTTGATTACATTACACTGATGTCAGTAATGAGAGCCCTGCACATACACACAAGAAGATCTTGGTTTCAGCGACCTCAACACGCTTTTTCTGTAGTCTTCAGAATTGAGTTATATAGAGCCTCATTTACAGTTTCTCTGCAGCCTAAGCATTTTATGATCCTGTGTATACATCACTACCTACATCAAAAACTACATTGATGATTCAAAATGTTACATTTTAAGCAGCCTTTTATTAAACATACAAAATTTTAAACACGCCTTCTTTCTGCATTTAAAGTGCTTCACAGAAATATTCATACCACATGCATTATTGCCATAGATTCTCGGTTCTGATTATGTCTGGACTTTGGGCCATTCTAACACATGAATAAGCTTTGATCTAAAGCAGGGATCTCCAACTCCAGTCCTTGAGTGGCACTGTCCTGTACATTTTGGTGTATTCCTGCCCAACACACCTGAATCAAATGAATGGTTAATGACAAGCTGACATGCCAAGGAGGTAATAGAGCTTCTTGATTCAGGTGTGTTGGAGCAGGTATGCAACCAAATGTTGTAAGACAGGGGCACTTGAGGACTGGAGTTGCAAAACCGTAAACTGAACCATTGCATTGTGTCTCCAGCTGTATGTTTTTTTGTTATTCGGTTAAAAAGTAAACTTCAGTCCATGTCCCAAATCCTTTGCCGTCTGTAACAGGTTATTTTCCTAGACTGTCCTGTCTCCAGTTACCTTTATCTTTAGATCAACTCTGATCAGCTTCATTGTCTTTGCTAAAAAAAAAAACGGCAACCGAGCATGAAACAGCAACAACATTTCATGGAGGGGATGTTATATTCAGAATGATGTGCAGTATTAGTTTTTCACTACACATAGTACTTTGGATGCAGGCCAACATTTTTAATTTTGGTCTTCTCTAACCAGAAAGTCCATTTGGAGAGTTAATAAGACCATTAATAACTGATCTGTTTTCTCTCTCCTTTTCCTCATCTTCTTCACGTTTCACAATCCCCTTCAACTAACTCCATGAACCATTTCTCTTTGTTTCACATTCTTGGTTTTCAACCCGTTTTCTCCACTGCTCTGTCCTGCTTACCCTCTCATTTCCCTGTTGTCCTTTTTCCACACCACTCCACTGTTTTCCTGCTTCAGGGGTGTTCCTCATCTGCTGGCTGCCTTTTTTTGTGACACACATTCTGAACACCCACTGCAGGACGTGTTATGTTCCTCCTGAACTTTACAGTGCTTTCACCTGGCTGGGATACGTAAACAGCGCCCTCAACCCTGTCATCTACACCACCTTCAACATCGAGTTCAGACGGGCCTTCATCAAACTCCTCAGCTGCTGAGGGGGGCATGTCAGGAGATTAAAATGCAAATCAGGCTGCGTGCTTGTGCAATAACTGAGGCGTTGCAGATTTGGTAAACTGTGACCCCAAGAAAAAAATCAGTGAAGAAAAGCATATTGTCAGAGAAGAATGTGATGAGCAATAAATGCATATACGAGTCTTTTTTCCAACAAGGCTGGGATTAGATTTTTAACAGTATTATTCCTCATACAACACTTTTATTGTTTACGCATACTATCTTGAGAACAGCACAAGGTGTTCTTTTTTATTTTGGGGTGATTTGTATTGTACAATATATGTACTTTTTATTAGTACAGCTCCTCGGTTCATGACTTTTGGGTCAATATAAATCTAAAAGCTCTTAGGAGCCCAAATGGAGCTTTAAGGCTGATAAATGGATGTGTGGGCCTCTTCATCCGAAGGCCCTCTGCCTCGGCAATGTGTGGATAAACTGATGTTATTCACCTTTCCCACTCACCCCCTCCTTCATCTCCGTGACCTTCATGTACTCAGCAGCGCATGCACAAATCAAAATTCACAACTACTGTATGTCTTAGAACTGCTCAAAGGGCCGTGTTGGTCCCTGCCAAGACGCAAAGTCATTCTGGAGATTTTCATATGTATTGACGTGCAGCCATTGTACTCGGTGTGGATTCATTTGAATTTTAAAAAAAGTACAATTTGGGTGAAAAAACCGTTTTATTATATTCTAGGAGGACTGCATTTATCAGCAATCTCTACAGTGATTTAGAGCAGCCTGGCAGCTGCTCAAGTTGGACTGCAAACTCAGAGCAGATTTGTCATGGACAAAATAACCCTGGCAATGCATTGTAAATAAATCATTTTAAAAATCATTAAAAGATTTTATAGCCCAATGTTTGCATGTGTACATCTGTGCTTAGCTTTTTTAAGACAGTAAAATATATTGTATAACTAAAGAAAAGCTAAAGAAATTAGTCTTAATGTGCATTTTCTTCTTAACACTGATGCAAATATAATTAAAAATTAAAACAGTATAAAGAAGTGTTACATTTACAATGTGGGATTTTATAAATATGTCGTTTTTTCTAGAAATGCTGACACAGTAAACACTGTATGTCGAAGGTGGTTGTAAGGATTAACAGGAAATGACCAAAATAGTAGAAAATAACCAGGATTGGCACAAATGAGCAAGTTTCAAGGTGATTTATTGAGTTTATTAAACCCTACACTGGACAAGTGATGTTGGACATATTTAAACATGGATACTGAACCATTTTTATCCAGTCTGATGGACCTTTTGTCTACATAGAAGTCAGAGAGGGAATTTTTCAGTTGCAAGTGGTTCACTCATGCATATTGAACCAGAATATCAGTCTACCAATCCACAAACCATGCTAGATACAAACATGGATGCTGAGGCTTAAGCGGAGAGTGACAAGGATAAAAATCATCTTCAGAACCTGAACTGGCACAAATCTATCTATATTCCTTTTTGAAGTTTTTCATCCAACTGTTTTCAATGCATATTCCCCACTCTTAATCTCCTTATTCAGTTGGAATCGTCTCAATGTGACATGCCAGCCATACAAATAGAGGGAAGTAATATAAATTATGCACAGTCTCAGTGCTGTTGGTAGCACGGAAACCAGACTGAAAAACATAAAAGCGGTTGGTCATTGTTAGGAAGCTATTTAACTGCTGAAACACAGCTTTTTAAATAATTTTACTGATGAATGGAAGATTAGAGATTGGCCTATAGTTCTGCATTAACGTGTTTTCCAGGTTCTTCTTTAGTAAGGGTTTAATAACCGCTGTTTTTAATGCCTGGGGGAAGACACCTGACAGGAGGGATGAGTTAACTATTTGAATCAATTCAGACTTAATGACTGGGAAAAGTTTCTTGAGAACAACTGTGGGTAGGACATCGAGCAATAAAAGGAGGAGTTTAATTGGTTAATGATTTCTTCAAGGTTTGTTTGGTTAAGTTGTTGGAATTCAGACATTTTCTCTACATTGGTGTTGAGTGGGGATGACAGTAGTGTGATCCCACTACACATGCAATATTCAGAATAGGAGCACATCAAATGCAACCAACATACTTCAAAGACATGACTTGATACGCCATAAAATCTGCTTCATTTCCTCATGCTTGGATCCATATGCCAAGTGTTTTTAAAAAAAATCCAGAATAGCCTACATGGCAAAATAAAAAGCAACATCAACAACGTTCCTAAGACAATTTTTCATTTGTATGTATGGCATGGTGGATTAACTGGATGTTGGTTTGTCACAAGGGGGACATTTCGTATCCTGTTAACAATTTACATACAGAATATAAAAAATGAATATTATTCAAAAAGCATATGAACAAATGGAGCAGGACAAAATACCCAATCCAATTATCTTAACATTATAAACACTCCACAATATAAATGCAGTAATTGGTTAGATGTATTTTATACATGCTAATAAAATGTTTTCCAGTTGGAAGGTCTCTAACTGCCCTTAATCCAAACAACATGGATATTTTAGAGGCTGGCAAACTAAAGCTGACATAAAATAAACTGTAATGATGGAAAAAGAAGAAAAGTGTTAACAATATGGATGTCAATCTTAGTCAATATTATAACATAATTCTCTTCCTGCTCTCGGCTCCCTGTAGGGGGCTGGGCTGAGTTGCCTTTTTTTTCCCCCTGTTCACCCCCCCTCCTATTGTGAATCATTTCTATCTGCTAAAAGGGGCGCTGGTAAAGCCAGCTGCTACCGCGGTCTTCCAAATCCTGTAATGTGTTAATGTTTGTAATTGTTTGTATGATCTTGGATTGGTTGTACCTAAACTTAATTTCCCCACGGGGATTATTAAAGTATCTCTTATCTTATAATTATAATATAAATTATAACACAATTCTATGTTTTCTTAATAGTGGAAAGTCCTAAGATTTTTTAGAACAACTAGGAATTAGAACTATATGTGATGTTAGTTCGATTGATTTTAAAGGGAACTCTGTCCGGTAAGAATAAACCAAACCAAAATGGGTGGGTTTGGAGATTCTG
This sequence comes from Valencia hispanica, assembly GCA_963556495.2. Taxonomy (NCBI): domain Eukaryota; kingdom Metazoa; phylum Chordata; class Actinopteri; order Cyprinodontiformes; family Valenciidae; genus Valencia; species Valencia hispanica. Next base: position 28,609,384 of record OY747716.1, read on the forward strand.
TCTCAGGCCAAAAAAGTGAAAGAAATCAACAGAGAAACAGATCAAGCAGGCCGGTAGAAAAAAAAACCGTGGAAGACAAATTATGGAGGCTGTCAGGGGTGAAAATGTGGAGCCTGTCCCTGTTACCATACATCTCCTTATTTTTTGGTTAGAGACAAACACCTGCTCCCCTGACAGTTTTGTGCCTTTGCGTTGACTCAGCCTTGTTCAGCTGGAAGTGCTTATGAAGATGACACACCTTGTGTGTGTTTCTGTGTGTGTGTCCTTGCTTGCTCTTATTTATGGACGCACGCTGTAATGTGAGTGGAGCATTCCGGTAGTGATCCCCTTAATGTATCATCAATAATACATTGCACAGATTTATGTTTTCCCTCTATTGAAAAGTCTGTCTTCTTGGAAATCAAATCGATACTTAATTCATCGTGGGAGACGTAAATAATTGCATGTTTCAGGGGTAATATCACAACATAAATGAAACGGAACCTGGAATGGGATCAGATGAGAAATAAACTTTATTTGTTTGCTCAGTCCAAATCAATGTGATTAGGGATATTTTTATGGATAAATATGCAGCTATGGTCAAGTACGTCCACATTTTCCCCCAGTAGTTCAGCAAGTGTAATAATACTTAAAAAGACCTTTTCACCTTTTACTGCAAATCAGCATTAACTGGAAGATAATTACTTTCAGCGATATGAGATAGCCAGAGGGTTAAACCTAAAGAGGTTATGGCTGTGCATTTTTATCAGCTGTGATGCTAAAAATGTTTTATTTGTCCTTAATAGCTGCTAGAGGAAAGGTTAAAGGGTCATTTAAAGCAAAAAGAATTTGGCCCTTTGGGATCTTGTGTGTTCTCAGTGCTCATCCAATTTCATGGCAATCTGTTTTCATATAGGAAGGCATCCTGCATGTTGACATTTTCCCTAAAGGCAATGCAAGCTCATAAGGAGCTTGCTCAGAAAAAAGGGGGTAAAATGGTATTTACACAAAATTTTTGCAGGAAACAATGGAAAGAGGAAGGGTCCAATATAACGCTGCAATAAATTTTACACTTCACGTCAGCCTCACACACTGATACTCTTATCCACCACCAGTAAATTAAGCTTTAAGTTCTCACAGTGTTCAAAGTCCTGGCTGCTAACCTCCTGCTGGTTCTGGGAAAGACCTCGTGGAGCTGCACTGCGGGGTACAGCAGATCTGAAGTTTTTAATTTGGATCTCTATGTGCTCTGAACCCTCTGACGAAGCTGCATGCCATCTAATGTTAAGAGTTCTTCGATCTGATCGTCCTTTCTTGCTTCCAGATTACCCCCCAGTAAGAACAGAGCTGAATCGCGTTGGGAATGAGGAAGAAATGAAACTGACTAATGAATGAGTGATATAACATAATAAGTTCTAGGTTTCATAGAGAAAAAATAATAAAAAAGGAAACTGAGTTTTGGTGATGAGCAAATAGGTCAGCCAGCATGAATATACTATGAAGCAATTCCTTACTATAATACGATTATGGGTGAAATGTATATACTGTGCAGAAATTATTATCTATTGGAGTCATAAACTCTTACTCATATTCACATTAATACAAGAAATGTATGATTAAAGCAAAAATAATTCATTTTAAGTGTTTTACTTTTTCTGGTTTTACATTTGGACAAATTCATTCCTAGTTATAAAACCATTTGAAAAGGCCAATAGATTAGAAAAACCAACTAACTGAATGAACCTGCTGGGAAGATCATAATTATATTAATCTATACATTTCACTCATATGTTTTCTCAGACTCTGGCTAAGCTAAAAAAATATTTAGGAAATCCAGCCCTAGTATAAAAATGTTTCCTTTGTCACAACACAATGATTTCATGAATTGCCTGTCAGGAAACCTAATTATGCTGAAAACATTATTCCAATAAAGCAACATTCAGCATATTCAATTACTGTTTTTTCAGTCATTTTGACAGGGCTGTGGTACCCAATTAAAGGCATGATTTTCTTTATGACCAAAAATGTTCAACATAAGAGCACATGAGTCTGAAACCCTTTGAATGGGGTGCCTACTGTAAATTTATCTTTTCTTTCTACATTTAGTAATTTCTAAGATTAACTAAACTATTTAACTGAAAAGTACATTATTTCTTATGTGTTGAATGCTCAATTAATGAATGTGTTGTCATGCGCTTTGTGTTGTTTATTCACCAGATAAAAATACAATGGTAAAGAGTTACAATAGATGCCAAACGTTTACTAATTAGCAAGTTAGTAGAACTGTTTATGATATCAATAAAAACTAAATAAAAATCTAATAAATTTCTAAGCACCACAAAATACTTGTTAAAACTGTTTTAATATATTAAAGCTGTGGTCCGTAGTGTAACATCATCAAAGGGAGGAAGATATTTTGAAATGTAATCAGCTATGGGGAGTCTAAGTCATGCCCATCTACTTCCAGTCCATGGGTCCGGTTCTGTCAAAACAAATGAATGTGTGTCAATGAAGTGATAAAAGTTATTTTCTGATCCCTTTTGAAATGTGCCATAGATTTAACATATGATGTCCGTAAATTTTAAAGACACATTGTGATGCAGAGAAAGCGCTCATTTTTGACATGCGGCAACATTTACTTTAGGTTTTGTGTGAAAACACGTCGTGGACTACAACTGTTCGTCTCACAAAATTTATGCCACCAAACCACAGAAGGAGAAGAAGAAAAATGGCTATGAATTTAGCATAGCTTTGCATCCTTCTTCCAGGACAAAGGAAGGAGCATTAAAATTGGAGAAAACGTGGAAAATGGCAGCTATGGTTGGGGAGAAATAGTTGGTCAATTGAGAGCCAGCATGCGGGACAAACTCTACAAGGTCTTGGTGAGTATTTCAAGTGCTAATTAATGTTAGCTGACGTTACATATTCAACTTCTGATTTGTAGTCTTTTTAATTGCTAATGTTTACAAGCAAATAAATCAGAAATCACATGACAAACACCAACGCACAGTTACTTATCATTTAAATTGAGGTACAGTAGAGTGACCATATTTTGATTTCCAATAAATAGGACACTTGGCAAAGTCCTGAAACACTGTCATGACTCTGACCAGACTTTTGATTTGAACATATTTAAAGCATGCATTCTTCATGTGGTTGGAATGAACAGTTAAATAACAAACTTCAGATAGGCTTTTGTGCAAAAATGACTTTAAAATCTCTAGAAATTAATTAATAATAGAAATAATTACTTTTACGAATTAGAAATTTACTAGAAACTATAATAGTTTGCTTTTTATGTCATACTGAAGAAAAATTAAACAAAAATCTGAAATAATATTCTGAGAAAACAGGTATTTTCTTTTCAATGTAATAACACAATAGTGCTTGCTCCATTTTTTAGATTTTATCCTCATCCTCCAGTTTATAGATGAATTATTAGTATAGATTTTGTTTCCATGTGTACCTACTGGATCTTTGCCACTTTTGTCACACAGAAACACATATGCCAGTTATGCTAGCTCTGTTTGTCTATAAAGCTACACTTGCGCTTTAAGATCTCGTAAACAGTCGCAAGGGCAAAGTGGTGCAGCGCATCACAGCCAGCTGTCTGTTATGTCTATGAAACGGTTGAGAACCATCCATGAAGCAACAGCTCGCTGAGGATGATAGATGAGAAAAAATGTGTCATATTGCATGCATTGCACCAGTCAATTTGAGTATGCTTTTTAGTTCCCTTAAAAACGATGAAAACCCAGACATTTTCATCAATCTGTGAAGTCCCGCCTGGATGCCCTGGACAGCACGTGAAAAGTGGAAATGTTTGGGGAAAACAGGACGGTTGGTCACCCTAAGGTATAGAATATGTGATTCAGGGCGTAAGGCAAAGTGAACCAGAAAATTACTTTTATCACTCCATTGACTTTCATTCATTTATTTTCGGTCAGGAGACCCATGGGCCGACCGGAAGGGGAGGAAACTAATTCCTTGTTTCCACTGAGCGGTATGGTCCGCCTTTTTGTCTGTTTCCATTGTAAAAGCAGCCAATACAGCAGGCCAGTACAGATCCATTAATGGTCCTCCTTCCATTAATGGTCCTCCTTCAGGTGTAGGTCCACAGGACGATGGTCCGATACCAGTGTTGCCAACTGTCTCCGACAGAAAGTAGCTGAAATTGCCCCAGAAAGTCGCTAGATGTTGCCAGATGACGTCATACGCTAATTTGCATAATTATGATATCATCACGTGATGACGATTGAAACAAAGGAGGAAAAAATTATATTTAGATTAGGATTTGATCATACAGGTTAAATAATACATTATTTAAACATTATTTAAATAATACATTATTTAAACAGGGGAAACATGTTACAGGGAAATGTGACTTCTGTCTTCACAAAGAGACAGTGGAACATGTTCTATTATTTTGCCTGAAGTAAACTGTTGAGAAACCTGGTAGCCTACAAAATTGACAAGATATCAAATTGCAACTGGACATAAAAGACCTTTTTAAAAAAATTTAAGTTCTGAAACATACATTTGCTGAGATATCTTAAGAAGATGAGATTAATAGAGAGAATATAGATGTTTGTTTGTTTTTTAGTACTTTGTAAAAATAAGTAGGGCATATTTAGCATGCATCAAATGTTTCTTGCCAACCGCCATTAAACAGAAGTTTATTGCTTATATTATTTTCAGTAGGTTTTTTTGTCATACGTTTTAAATGTCTTATGTTTTTGAACTCACCATACGTTTCGAACGTTCCTTGAATGCACCACAGGTGTGAGATGCAGCGTAATAGACAAGCTTCTTAATTTTTTACTTTTAAATTTACATTAACTACAAAACAACTTTGTTTGTGAGTAGGTGAAATGAACCGAAAAAGGTTTATGATTGGTCAGGCAACATACTCTGATCATGTACACATGCGCAGATCATTCCCTTTCTGAGCGTCGGGAAGGAGCAAGCTGGGTCTCTAAAATGCAGGAAATATCTGCGACAAAGTTTCACAGAAAGTAGCTAAGGGTGGTCAGAAATGTTGCTAGATTTGTCGTTAAGGGGGTGTGAGAAGTTGTTAGAAACACTGTCCGATATAGTTGGCGTGGAGCTACTGGCGTCAGTAACACAGTCCTTTGGGTGATCTCATAAATATTCAGTAAGTTTAAACGTCATCCCAGCGACAGCTTTACACACGGTCCTCTGTTCCGCACGGAGCCATTTATTTAACACAGCCATCATATCTGTGTAAAAAAACAAACAAAAAAACAATTAAGACAACCATGAGCTGCTGAATGAACTCTATTGTTGTTGTTTCTTCCTCCTCATATGTTTTTCGCGCATCACCCACTTCCTCGTCCCTCCAGTATGACGCTACGCCAGCATTCAGGGTAAACCCCGCCTGCTCAAGGAGAGTTCAGTAGGCAGTGGAACGCTTCCATTAAAAGTTACAATTACACAATAGCGGACCGACAATACCGAGCCGCACCGTTCCTTCCCATTCTGGAAGAGGCTGATAGCCACGCCTCATACCGCATATACGCTGGAAATGTGGAGTCAACAGAGAGAGCATCACTGCAATGACCCAGTGTTGACCTACTTTTTAGTCTAGTTTTCTGAGGTAAAGATGTTTTTTTTAACCAAAACCCTCTAGCGTCTTTTTTCTTCTTCTTCGTTGGTGTGCTAAGCTGATTTAGGCACATCAACCCGTAGTGCGTACTGAGGACTGGGGCACATTCTCAATCATTGCTCCCACTTGTGGATGAGCAAATCTCTTGGTCAACGCTCTAGGCTTGCCTAAATGATTTGTATTCCCGAAGAGGCAAAGGGACTTTGGCATCTCAACGGTGCCCGAAAAATGAAAAAATTAAACTGAATATAAATATCGGCACTGAAAATAAAAAATTGACATTGAAAAATATAATTGTGACTGAAAATATTAATTTTGAATCTGAAATAAGTGTAGTAAACTTTTCTGTATTGAAAGTGAAACAAAAATTGAAAGTGAAAAACGTTTCAGTAAAACTCAAAATATATAAATTAAAGCAAATAACTCACAATCGAGTTTTCACACTTTCATCTTTTTTATAAAGCAAATCTTTTTTTCAATGCCAGTTTTTTCAGTGCTGCTGCTTTTCAGCTTCATTCCTTTGTCACTCTTTTCACCTCGTGCATGAGGGGCGGGGCTTCGAGCCACATGTCACTTGCCTTTAGTTGTCAGTGAGGGGTCGTTTTAAGACGTGTTTTCTAAACCAACAAACAAAGGTCACTTGTAGTTCTTTAATATATCTTTCATTCAAAAATGCCCTCGTACTCACTGACAACTGAAAGCAAGTGACATGTGGCTTTGATCCCCCGCCAAAGGAATGAAGCTGAAAAGCAGCAGCACTGAAAAATCTGTGGCATTAAAAAAAAGATTTGCACCATAAAAATAATTTGAGAGTGTGAAAACTTGATCGTGTTATTTGTTTCAAAGTATATATTTTGTGTTTCACTCAAACTTTTTTCACTTTAAATTTTTGTTTCACTTTCAATACAGAAATTTTCACTACATTTATTTCAGATTCAAAATTAATATTTTCATTTACAATTATATTTTTCAATGCCCATTTTTATCTTCAGTGCCAATATTTCTTTTCAGTTTCATTTCAAGCTGGCATCGTTTTGATCCCATAGGGGAGGGACATAAGACACATAAAGTCAGTAAGATTACTGACTTTATATCATAGAACTGGGTCAGATAGTCAAATTTAAGCATTTTTAAGTTACTTTAAAAAGTTGAAACTGCATACCCCAGCTTTAAGTTGGCCTCAACAGCTGCACAATATAAGAACAGGTAACGTTTAGCTAACTTGTGTGTTAAAATACAAAACTAAGATGCAGAGATATTACAAACCATCCCAGACCACTATGTAATACTTACTAACTTTGCTTAACAATCAATTGTCATCAAATTTCCAGTCAGAAAATCTAAAAACTGACAAAATAGAACAATTTCAGCTACCGACTCTTTAGAAAGTTGGTAAAATCTGCACAGCCACAGTACCTGCTTATCCAGCTCTGCGTTTTTACATAACCTTCTATATTGCTGTAGTTCCTTATCACTTCCACATAGTTATAAAACCATTCACGCTTGACAGCGAAACATGTAGTAGAGTGGAAATTACACAACTGGACTTACTGCTCATGGTGGTATTGAATCCTGGTACCACGATGGATTTACTGAGCTCCTAAGACATCTTATTTCAAAATTGTTTGTAGAAATAGTCTGCATGGATGGGTAAAACTGGGTTTTATTTATCTCCAGCCATGAAAGTGACTGGAACATCAAAATTCAATTATTTAGATGGTTGACTGAATACTTTTGGCTATATAGTATGCTTTATTGTCAGCTTGTATTGCCAATGTTAGTAAATCTGCTCCCCGGGCACAACATTTATCAAACTCTACAGGTTTTCTTATTTGCAGCAAGAACATGATTACAGTATATTGATTTTGACATAATGGCCTTTTCTGACCTACAGGGTAAATGGGACACAGTGTTATTGTTATGTGAACTAACGAGATGGTCTGCTGCTTACAGGACAAAAAGACGACATTTTCAAAGCGATTAAATGCTGCAACATTTACAGCAAGAGAGCTGCTGTGAAAACTGATTTCAGCTTCCTACTTTGCATCATTGCTGGGAGACAAATTGATATTATTATGCGATGCAGATATGCCTGAGAGAACACATGCCTGGCCTGCAGGGATAAAGCTACTTGCTGATGTATGCATGTCTGCGGAAGCACAAACAGGTGCTTTCTTTTCATGTGTATCCATTTGTGTGGAGTAGAATTTTTCTAAATAGGTCTAACTGAGACGGGAGGCTTGTGAGCAAGGAAACACCTCCGTAAGTAGGCGGTGGCGAGAGGGTTTTACTGAATTGACTTTTTATTTTTGCCTTAACATGGAGGAAGTAAAGGATGAATGCAATGCAGCGCTTACATGTTTATCAGCGAGTCTCAAAGAGGAAGAGGATGCTTCCATGAATGACAGCTGCTTCTGTATAATTATTTTGTGCCAGAACTTCTGTGAATAAACTAACTTTATTTCCATATTGTCAAACATTTGTAGACAGTTAACAAATGAATGGGTGTGTCCAAACTTACAGCCTATACTGTATGTGTTTTGAAAGAATGAATTGATGACCCTGGTGCTCACAAAAATAGCAGTTCTCCATCTGGTTCCCTCATTTGTCACACTGGATTTTAACAGGCTTTGTGCCTATCTGTGGGTGGACAAAACATGCCCTGTGATAGGCACTTACAGCATTTAACAATGGGTAGCGATGATGGATGGATCAAGATGTTGATTACAGTCAGTAATGGCAACAAGCCTTGAGATTGTCGCAGTCTTCTTTCATCCAACACTTCCTCCCACCAGTGTACTAAAGCGACACGATAATCATCCTCTCCTCCCTGTTGTTGGTGCTGCCTTACTAAACGTGTGATGCCATTTTGAGGTTGCACGGTCACGTGTTAGGATGGGACTAATCCTGCAGTGGTGGCAAATTAGTTCTAGCAGGATGGCAGGGATAATGTGTTAACACACAGTCACACCTGTGACACACAGTGTGATTTGGTTTTATTTTCAGGTAAACTATGCAAATTAGATAGAGGCAGGTTAAATTCTTGAGGGTAATCGGTTAGGGTGGAAAAAATAGATTGACTCTGTTCACGCTGAAAATTTCAACTTTATCTACAACCAACAAAAAGGTTTTTCTGTCACATAAATGGTTCAAGAACATTTTCAAGAAGAAATGCAAGAAGCAAGCATTGGGTTTTAGCGCAATTTATCCATTTTAAACCTTTCATAGGTGTTTAATTTTCAACATCCTGGTAGATGTTGCTGGATTGAATAAAAACTAACCAGAATATGCAACAGGTTGGATCTACAGGAAACAAGGTTGTTAAACTGCCCATAACGAACCCATAAGGTTTTTAGAGGTAAGGAAATAAAATGTAGGTTATTTCAAAACTGGAATGGGTTGATTTGACAGCGGAAGTGAGGAATGCTTTGTGTTCCCAGCAACATGCTAAAAGAAACTTGACATTTTTACGTGCCCTGCCTCGGCATTCCAGGCATACCATATGAAGAAGCTTGAGTATGCTTTTTAGTTCCCTTAAAAACGATGCCAGGGCATTTTTTGCTCTACAAAAAGAAACATCTGGGGATGGTATCCTAATTGCGTGATTGACTATTATGGCTAAAAATATAGCTCTTCTAAAAACAAAGATGAAATAGAGTCCTACAGGCATTTAAGTATTTAATAAACACATGTTTGGCCAAACATGGAGGGGCAGTGCTTACTCTCATATTCCCTCCTAACCCTTCAGATTAAACACCTCAAATAATATTCAGCAATCACTGTTTATCTTCTCCTGCACATCTTCTCCAGTATTTTCTTGTCCAGCTCTTGAAGAACCAGTTAATATCAGTCTGACAGTAAGGCATGGAGCAGTCCCTCAAGGCCAGAACGTCCGGCAGATATCTTGTTGCTCTTATGTCTGTCTCCCGGTGATCTGACACATCTCTATCAGAAACAGTATGCCAGAACAACAGGCTTGTTTTCTTTAACTTGACCTACTGTCCTGGATGCATTCACTAAAACAGAAAAAAGTAATCAAATTATTACATAATTACATAACTAATTATATAAGAAATATTCCATTACATTAACTTATTAAATCAAGGTTGCCCCTGGCATCTAAGTAGACAGGCTGCATAATAAAATATGAACCTGTGTTTCAGAAAATCTTTTTCTTGGGATAAGAATTGTGATTTACTGCGATATCGCTGCATGGCTAGATTGTTACTTTTCCATGAGGACATTAATAGATATTAGTTTATTTATAAATATGATTGAATGCAATCATTGTGTGTTTTAAAGGCTACAGTTTCATTACTTAATGTATTGTACAAACTGGCCTATTTGATCATGGGTAAGTTTTATTTATAAGAGTTATATTTGTGTTTGTGGGGCTTTATAGGCAAATACATCTACAGTCAATGCTGTACAATCTATTGCCAAAAAAGGCCACAATTTATTTGTAAGAAGCTTTGTCATCAATATAACCGCTATCACAATAAATGACACAAATAAGGCCTATGGCCCAGGATAGACTAGCAAAAACATTTGGTGACACTCTTTACAACTTCGATCTGACCGAGTATGTCACACAACCAACACTCAATAGAGGACACACTCTGGACATAATTATCTGCAAAGGTTTAACTATATCTGACATCTATGTAATTGATATTGCACCATCTGACCATTTCTGTGTTGTTGTTTTTTAAAGTACCATCTCTGCTAAAATATCTTGCCACAGTGAGATAACTGTAAAAAAGCGTTTTCTAGGGGACAGTTCAGTTGAAACCTTTAAACGTATTTACCCTTCCACCACAACCCCCTCATCTCCCAACTCCAACTCAGTAAATAAGCTGGTAGATAACTTTCTCGAAAGAATCTCAGAAATCATTGATTCCATTTCTCCGACTAAAGGGAAAATAGTCTCAGGTAGAAAGAAATCTCCGTGGACAAGCGATCCACTGGTACATAGTGAAAAAAGGGAGTGTCGACGAGCTGAGAGAAACTGATGGAAAACTCGACTCCAGGTTTACTGTGAGATCTACAAAGAGAGACTGAACATATATCAACTTTAAAAGATACTATGGAATCTTTCTTCTCTAAAATCCTTAACAGAAACATTAACAATGCACGGACTCTGTTTGCAACAGTGGAAAGACTAACTAATCCTCCAGTGACAGTAGCCCCTGAACCATTGGCGGTTCTAGGGGCACTGGCCCCTGCTGAAATCTGATTGGCTCCCTGAAGTGCCCCTGTTCTGTCACTCATCTGTCCTTGATGATCAGGTCATAGTGGATGCAATTCCACGTCCAAACACTAGTGGCGCTAATGAGCGAAATACAAATTTCCAGTCTGAACTCCTACAGAAGTAGAAAGATTATGGAAGTATTGTATATAGCTCTGCATGTAAAACATTATTAATGAGGATTGAAAGAATACAAAATCAGGCACTGAGAATATGTTGTGGAGCAATCAAAACATATCCTATAGTATCTTTACAGGTTGAAATGGGAGAAATGCCAATAGGACTAAGATTTAAATACAATTTATTAAATTATTGGGTTAGTATTAAGGGATGTTCAAAGGAGGAACATATGATCAAAAACGATATGTATTTATATAGGGAAAATGAAAAATTTGATAGTATGTTAGAAAAAGCAAACAAATTAGCAGAAATTTATAAAATAAATGATATTAGATTTATAAAAAAATATTTATATTCAGTGACTCCTAAATGGATTTTTCCTAGGTGTTATATTGAGTTTTATATTAAAAATATGATAGATATAAATAAGGGAAAAGGAAATTGGGATAATATTATAAATAATAGATTAAATAGTATACATAAAAACTATATACCAATATAAACAGATGGATCAAAAGAGTCTCAAAGTGGGAGAACAGGTTTTTCTTTTTATATTCCTGAGGTAGGAAAAGGGAAAAAAATAAGAACACCAGATGGAATATCAGTTTTTACAGTTGAAATGTTGGCAATTTATTTTAGTTTAGATTGGATTGAGCAAAATAGAGTTAAAAAAAGTATAATATGTACAGATTCATTATCAGTTTTGTTAACAATTAACTCAAGAACAAATGAAAACAGAGTTGATATTATTATAGAAATATTTGAATGCCTATTTAGATTAAATAAATTAGGAATTGAAATAAGATTCATGTGGGTTCCAGCGCACAGAGGGGTAGAAGGAAATGAAATGGCAGATTATTACGCAAAACAAGCGATAAAGTTGGAAACAGGAATAGAGATTCCTTTTAGTAGAAAAGAAGTGAAGTCTATAATTAAGGTAAACATTATGAATGAATGGCAGGAAAAGTGGATAAAAGAAAAAAAAGGGAAGACATTTATTTAATATACAGAAAGAAGTAGGTAAGATGAAGATAGAGGAGTTTAATAATAGAGAGCAAACAATAATATCAAGACTAAGGATAGGACATTCGGGATTAAATAGCACTTTGTATATTATGGGAAAACATCAAACAGGTTTGTGTGAGTGTGGGAAAGAAAGGGAAACTGTAGAGCATGTATTGTGTTTTTGTAGTAAGTATAAAGTAATTAGAGAAATATTAAAAGATAAGTTAAAAATAAAAGGATATGGAGATTGGAATTTAAAAACTGTATTGAATGGAAATAATAAAATTTATAAATTAGTGTTAGAGTTTCTTAGGAAAAGCAAGTTAGTTAATAGAATTTAGTTTTTTTGTTTTTTTTTTGTTTTTTTTTTTGTTTGTTTGTTTGTTTGTTTTACTCCTCACTTCGACTCACACTCCTGCACAGTAGGTGGCGGTAATGCACCTTAAGTTGGATGCCACCCGCCATTTAAACAAAAAGAAGAAGAAGAAGAAGAAGAAGACAATGGCGGCTGCTGGACCGGAGGTCGGCGTGGACGGCCGAAGTGGGTGTTGCGAAAAAAGTAAATGAAAAAAGGAGGATTATCAGAGAACAAAGTGATAGTGAATGGAAAAAGGAAAGATCTTGAAAAAGCCTGGATGTTCAGAAGAAGAGGAATTCAAATGGAAGAAACAAAAAGAAGAACGCCAAAAGAAAGAGATCAACCAAAGGCGGGGATCTTCTTACTCTGACTCACACTCCTTACACAGTAGGTGGCGGAAATGCACCTGAAAGTTGGTTGCCACCCGCCAATAAAACCAAAAAAGAAGAAGAAGAAGTACAGAAGTAGAAGATTCTGCAGGGAGAGCTTTTCAACCTGTCATGAGTCTGCGTTTTGAGAATTTTGTTGGTAAGTCATAAATCACTATTTACCCACAGCTGTCGTGTAGCTTTAGTCTTAACACTGAATTAGGAAGCCATGTACATATTAGTTAACAACAGTAATGTTAAAAAGGCCAAACTGGTGTTTATGGGGGGAAAAACGTTAGCATTCCGCTAATACATGTACTTCTTTTGTAATTTGCATTTTGTGCGATAGTATTTACTATAATATTTGGCATTGATAGAGAATATGAAAATAAAGGGTCAGTCTCAGCTAGGAATCCTGCAGTTTCTAGCTAAAAGTGTGAGTCTGCCAGCTGCTGAGAACGATGAGGGACAGATCAGGGAGAGAGCAGCAGAAGACGGTGTACCAGAGGCTGCTGGTCGAGAGAAGGACACCTCAAGTCAGTGGCGGAGCCAGAATATTTTCACTGGGGTGGCCAGGGTGAGACCACTACTCACATAGGGGTGGCCATAAGTAGATACATGCATACATACTGTACATACATACAGATAGTATACGCACATCACATTGTTCTTGGTGTAAGGAAACAACAAATCGAGGGTTTGCCTGTAGCCTACACTGTGTCCGTTACTATCAATGGCAATGACCTTCTTATTGTTGATATACCCTTTTTACATATATGGTAGATAGACAAAATGTCTAAATGACTGTTCTTTATTATGATAGCTACTGTACTTTACATTTTTATTAATTGTTTTAGTCTGACATAAGAGGTGGAGGTTTTTAAAAATACTCAGATTTCTGTAATGAAGTAGTTTTTTGAGGTACTTGTACTTTTATGAGTAGATTTTCAAGTCTGTACTTTTACTTGTACACAGAAATGTGCAGCGCCTTGGTCAGCTCTCATGCTGTCATAAAGTGCGCTTTATAAATAAACTTGGTATGGTATGGTATGTACTTAAGTATTCATTAATCCATGTAATCTACTAAGTTACTTTTAAAATCATAGTTGAGTACGATACATTTATCATTGTTATTTATCGGACCAGTAGTCCTGCACTACAGCCCTGGGCCAAGACCATGAAAGCATTTATAAACAACTAAAAGAACCTTAAAATAAATCCTGAAACGCACGGGGAGCCAATGCAGCGATTTTAAAACTGGTGTAATATGTTCAAGTTGAAAAACACAAGAATAAATATTAATAGTAGTATTTAATTAGTCATGTAAGGTTTACATTATGCCATGCCTACCATTGTTATTTGTAATGTCAAATGGCAATAGCCTACAATAAGTAGCCTAAATGCTGGTGGTGGGCACCCTACCTTGTGAAGAGCCCTGTGTGGATTTTTGTGGGACATTGTCTGGAACATAAATGTTTAAACTGTCAGAAAGCACACAAAGGAAGCCTACATCATCAATATAACAGACAAGTATCTGACTGCAGAGGGCTGAGACCAGATATACAGATAAGCAGGCTGTCAGTGTGCTGTACCTGTGGATCTCTTGTCCTGCCTGACCTCACTGTCCCTCTTTTGATCATTTTCACTCTCATTCCTACTCTTACTGAAGTAGGCAGAGATTTTTCTTTTCATTTCACCTGATAGGTAAAGAGTAAAGGTAAATGTATGCTAGCCTGACTGAGGGAAAAGTATCAGGGGAAGGGTAGGGGAGCTCTGCAGTGGCGAGGCTCTCGGCTGAGTACGTAAGGTCGGTGGAGGAGATGGGTGGAAAAGGCGGGGATAGGTGGGAGCAGGCGTTTCAGCAACCCCGAGAACTACCAGCAGAGACTCAAAGATTACTCTAACATGACTGAATGGGTCAGAGCAACACTTCAGGCATGTTTTTAAATGAGGGAAAGACAGGTTCTCAGGATATTAAGCTTCAGAAAATCAATTTCGCATAATACCCCCCCTTTAAGCGCTTAACATTCCTGCAATTTCCACCCTACAATTTTTTAAAACGCATACCCAAAATTAACTTAAAGCTGTTCTTGAACCATTTTGAGTAGAGACATGGCTGGGGTCTCTTTGGAAAGCAAACACTCTAAAATTTATCCCAGAACTGTGTTAATATCTCTGAGTGCTATTGTTACCAAGCAATATGAATTTTAATACACTGAAAAATATTTTTTTATGTCCGATTATTTATTTGATATAAATACATGCTGTAAAAATTGCTTTAAAAATAGCTTGGGACCTAAAACACACTGTGGGTCTAAAGTCTGAAGTATTACCTTCATCCACACCAAATTTGACAGAAATAAACCAAAAAAATGAGGGTTCTGCACACATTTTTCTAACTAGCCTACAGGTCAAAAGTGGCCAAAAGTGTGTCATATGTGCCATCTCCTGGGTAAATGCTGCAGTCCTCACTGAATTAAAAATATCGTTAGAATCATAACTGCATCTTCTCATATAAAGCTCCACCGCTTCCTTCTATGTTCTATTTTGATTATAAAGGGTGTTTGGACATGGTGCTGAAACAGTATGTTACTGGTACGCACTGTGTGTAATATCTTCATGAATAAAAAGATATTACACGTCAAATACTATGACAGCGACTTTGATTTGATGCGTCAATCATCAGAGTTCTGGACCGCGATTGGTTCAAGTTACTTACCATAACGGGACTTGCGCCATTGGTTGGAGATCTACCGTACGTAAGGAATGAACTGGTTGAATTTTTTTCCTTTTTTTTCTTCTGGGCATGCTCAGTGACCTTTGTAGGCGGAAGTGGAAGCGAAGGAATGGAAACAAATTGGTAAAAGACTACAAAAATGGCCATAGACATTTCGGAAGCGCATTTTCCCCGTTTATTTTACATTTTTTTATCAGTTTTACTGTTGTCCTGGACTAATCACTTTATTGGAGGACTTTAATCTGACCCTTATTGATGTAAAAAGACAATTTTTGTTCGAGATGGATCAGTTTTGTCACGTTTATTGGACTACAAAGTGGTGAGTTCCATATTTTTATACCTCCGTCAGGAGAACGTTTGTGTTGGCAAAAGCGCTCACTGTGTCTTCAGTTATGATTGTATCCTTGATCGTCATCCATAATTGGAATAACAAGACTCTTAGCTTTCCAATGATATAAAATATGTATAGGTTCATAGAAGTTAGAAGTCAGAAAATCTGTGGATTTAAACTAAGAAATGGGCTGGACCCACCCGTGGGCCCTCGGAACGTTAACGGTTAAGTTAATGTGAAAACATGCACAGACTGGACGAAAGTAAAAAAAAACATTTGTAAACTTGCCTATAACTTTACAGCTTTTGTGATCACGGAGGAAATGCAGTGACACAGCAACCTCTCCAACTCCCGGGGAAGATGTGTCCTGCAGTGAAATATGTCAGTGCGGAAACTGCCCTAGGCGGAACTAATGTCCTTCGCGATACAGCTACGTTTTGTCAAATCATTTCTCAGAGCCATTGGGGTGGCCGTCGGGGTGGCCTGGGATTGGCCCCGTAGCTCCGCCACTGCCTCAAGTAGTTTTTATGTTTTGTAGATATATTTATTTAGTTTATAACAATTATATGAAACACATAGCGATGTACTAGCAACCTATCCAGGGTGTACCTTGCCTCTCGCCCGATGATTGCTGGAGATAGGCACCAGGACTCCACCAGGACCCCCTCAACCCTGCACAGAATCGATGGTATATAGATAATGGATGGAACAAAGACAATGTAAAGAACCAAATATTGATTTGACTATAAATTTATTTAGTAGTCACAGTCAAGTGTTAGTTGCATGCATGCATGCATGTTTGTGCCCTTAAAAAAATAATGCAATGATGAAATTTCTTTAAAATGCTGTGTGTTTGTATTTGTTTTATGTACAGTAAAAATGCATGTAAAATTACGTTAAAAAGTGCGTTTCAACATGGTGTGGGTGGTGAAATGTATATACTTTACCAGAACCGGGGATTGTGTGTAAGGATGTTGGACTAATACTTGACTCCTTTATAAATATTGTGGCCCCTTGATGGCCCCCAACTCAGAAAAATGCTAGATCCGCCACTGCCCTAAGCTAAATTCTACCAGGGCCTGCAATTAATTTTCCAGCTTTTTCACTGAAAAGATTTAACAATTAGAAGGTTGGTCTGTACCGCAGCACTGAACCGACTACCAGTGTTATAACCAGCTAACACCAATGTAGAAAATATGTCAGAATTCCATGAATTAAACCAAAATACCTTGAAGAAATCATTAACCAATTAAGCTCCTCCTCTTGCTGTCTTGATATCCTACCCACAGTTTTCCTGAAGAAACTTTTCCCTGTCATTGGGTCTGATATGATTAAAAAAGTTAACTCATCCCTCCTTTCAGGTGTCTTTCCCCAGGCATTTAAAACAGCAGTTATTAAACCACTGCTAAAAAAGAATAATCTGGACAACACGTTAATGCAGAACTGCAGTCTACCATAACTATGCAGATGATACTCAGCTCTACATTACAATGTCACCAGGTGACTGAACCCATCCAAACCCTAAGTAAATGCATCAAGCAAATCAATGGATGGATCTGCCATAACTTTCTCCAGCTGAACAGAAACGAAACAGAAGTAACTGTTGGACCTAATGAGGAACGATCAAGTGTCAGCACACAGCTTCAATTAATACAGCTAGAAACTACTGATCAGGCACAAAATCTAGGTGTAGTAATGGACTCAGACCTGAACCTCCAGGGTCACATAAAGGTAATAACAAGGTCAGCCTTCTATCACGTGAAGAACATCTCTAGGATTAAAGGACTAATGTCGCAACAGGACCTCGAAAAACTCATCCATGCATTTATCTTTAGTCGGATTGATTACCACAAAAGCATCCTCACAGGTCTGCCTAAAAAGTCAATTAGACAGCTGCAGCTGATCCAGAACGCCGCCGCTCGCGTCCTCACTAGAACCAGGAAAGTAGAGCACATCACCCCAGTTCTAAAGTCCTTACACTGGCTCCCTGTAGCTCAGAGAATAGACTTCAAAATACTTTTACTACTTTAGAACTCATTGAATGGCTTAGCACCAAAATATCTAACATCTAAGAATTTGCTATCATCCTGAGACAATAGTATTTGTGGGACTTTTTAAAATGTAGACTCCCAACAGGTGACAAGATAAGCATTTAAAGAGAAAAACTGTTTGTCAATAATTTAACTTGAACACAAGTAAATCACAGGATGCAACCCTTTTTTTTAATCTCAGGTCTTTTTTGCATTGAACATTTATTATAGCGTGTATAGAAACCAAACTGGACTTTATGCATCTGATTATTATCTTTCCCAGCTTTCATGGGGACACATTGATTGCATGCAAATCCTTCTCCTGCCTTGACAGATTTTTAACTTCCCTTTGCAAACTAACCCTGAAAGGTGCAGTCGTGCCTTGAGCTCCCTCCAGTCTCCTTCATGTTTCCTCTGCCACATTTATCTCTCTCCTCTGATAGGGTGCAAGAGGAACAAATGGAGGAATGGAAGCCTCGAGAGGACATTGCTCTTTGTGGGGTTCGTGACCAACATTCATTAGTAGTACCACAGTTTTGAGGAAGCATTTTAGTGTGATTGAATGTTAGTTCTAGATTGTTAGTGATGCAGCATATTGGTAAATAAGAGGGGAAAGGGAATCTTTCGGAGGATTTTTAAAGTCTGTGCAACATTTTAAAAACAAGATGCCAAGAATCTGTTCAATCTCTAGCAGAGACAGAAAAATATAGTGGAACGTTATCGGACATGTGTATCCAGTAGTAAGGGTGTAGAACTACACCAAATTAAGGGTTTGGTACGTTCCTCTGTGTTTAACACTTTCACACCAAGGTTTTAAAATGTTATCCTTTTAAAACCTGCTAAAATGTTACATAATTCCCTTCTTCTGTCAAAAGGCTTTGATGTCATGCCAAAGAAAGAAAAGTAGTGAGTAAAAAATTTTTTAGACTAGGCCATCACTGCCCCTGCCAAACCTATTAATGCACACTGCAAGTCAATTCAAATTCAAAAATACTTTATTGATCCCAGAGGGAAATTAAGTGTTGTTGTAGCTCATGCAATTAAATCTTTAAGGAGTTGTAGATCATGATGGCTGTGGGCAGAAAGGATTTCCTGTACAAGTCTGTGTTGCAGCGAAACTGAAGAAGCCTCCGACTGAAGACACTTTGTTGCTGTAGAATAGTCTCATGAAGAGGATGCTCAGGGTTGTCCATAATTCTTTAGATTTTTTGAGGAATCCTTCTTTGCATCATCATCTCCAGAGGTTCCACAGTTGTCCCCAGAACTGAACCAGCCTTCTTTATCAGGTTGTTTAGCCTTTTTAAGTCGTGATGCTGCTACCCCAACAGATGAACACCAAGGTATTTATACTCCTCAGCCACCTCCACTTCTTCACCCATAATGGAAACAGTGTTTGACTTATCCGTTTCTTCTGAAATCTACAATCATCTCCTTTGTTTCTGTTCACATTCAATGTAAGATGATTGTTTCCACACCATGTCACAACGAGGTCCACCAGCTCTCTGTATTCAGCTTCTTGATACACCCGACAACTGCAGAGTCATCCGAGTATTTCTGCAAATGACGGGTCTTTAATTTATACTGAAAGTCTGAGGTGTACAGAGTGAAAATGAATGGTGAGAATACGGTCCCCTGTGGTGCTCCTGTGCTGCTGAACACCTAGTTTGACACAATCCTTCAGTCTCACAAACTGTGGTCTGTTTGTCAGGTAATCATTGATCCAGGTGATTGTGGAGGGCTCCACTTGTCTCTTCATGAGTTTCTGACAAAGCAAATCAGGCAGAATTGTGTTCAATCAAAGAAAGAAATCAAAGAACATGATCCTCACATTACTGCCTTTCACCTGGCTGAAAGAAGGCTGCAAAACATATCTCTCGTTTAAGACAAATTTGGCCATTTTAATTTTTTCTGGTTGCAAAAAACACACAAAGCAGCTCTATGGAAATTAATGTAGCACCCCCAATTCTTTAATTAAAGTGTCTGTTTTAAAACATGACAAGTTGCAATGCCTGTTAAGCAGTTCACTTCTGTCAGGTTGCGGTTTAAAGAGGACCCAGATGCAGAACTTAAATGAACTCAGATTTTAATAAAATAATAAAATGCAAACTTACAAATGATAACGAGGAAACCAGGAAACATGGAGACCAGGGAACGCGGAAAGACAGACCAGGGATGAACAGGGAAAGCAGGAACCAGGAAGTGAGAAATTACAACGAACCAGCGAGTAGTGACTGAAGGAGAGGTGAATATATACTGAGGAGGAAATGAGGAATTGACTGTGAAGACCAATGACCAATTAGTGAGAGCAGATGCAGGTGAGAGGGAGAGAGCAGGTGGAAGTAATCAACTGGGACAGGAGATAAAATGGCTGGGAGACAGAAAACTAAAGAAACATAACAAACAAAAACAAACAAAAACAAAACAACCAAAGGCTAAAGTCCGGAGGCCTGCGACGAAGGAGCAGGAACCTGGGAGGCCTGCGACGAAGGAGCAGGATCCTGGGAGGCCTGCTACGAGGAACCAGGAGACAAGGAGGCCGGCGACGAGGAACCAAGAGACGAGGAGGCCTGCGACGAGGAACCAGGAGACGAGGAGGCGTGGGGGCCTGTGGCGGAGAACCTTGTGGCGTGGAGGCCTGCGGCGGAGAACCTTGTGCCGTGGGGGCCTGTGGCGGAGAACCTTGTGGCGTGGAGGCCTGCGGCTATTTCTTCTTGTGTGTGTGTGTGTGTGTTGTTTTCAATTGTGTTTTTGAGTGCTGCTGCTGCAACAAGGAAAGTTCCCTTATAGGATTAATAAAGTATTTCTATCTACCTACCCATCCACCCATAGGTAGTCTTACTTGATGAAATAGTCTGAACTATGGAATTGGAACATGGATTTTAATTCTACAAACTTTTTAACTTTACAGTGAATTTCTCACAGGGCTGTTATCTATGGACTTGGGGATCAATATATATTTTTTTAATTTCACAGTGGTAACATTTTTACAGGAGAGCTTTATTTTAGAAAATCTTATGAAAACCGATTTCCAAAGATCCTGAATGTCTGTCTGCAGAATATTGAACAAAAAATAAGAAACAACTTCAAAAATCCCGTTCATATTAGCTGCAGAAACATTATAAAATCTAGTTGTTGCGTTTCCCTTGGATGCGATGATGAACAGAGGAGGCGGAGCACATTGGAGAATTGTCAGCTGCCTGGCTAATGTTATCTTAGCAATCTGAGACCGTTTGTCAATGAAAACAAATACATGAGCTAACGTTAGCTGGATATTTGCACTTGAGTTGAACAACGGTTCGAGTATAACTTGTTCGCTGCCGCAATGTTAACATCAGACGTATTATACTGACCGGATTTGGACTGCAGTGCAGTGCTGGGTTGACGGTTGGATCCGGGAGGAAGAGCTAATGAGGTAAGCCGGCGCGGTCGGTTATTTCTTACAGGTATAGCACTGAGTGATGTCACTCATCTGTACCAAAAGGGCACCCATGGCAGCAGAGAATAACAAGAGATTGACAATGGAAGAAGTAGGATGGTTGCCCCGTTTCTGTTTGCTATGTTGTTATACACAGTCTAGTTGTCGTAGCTTTTCTTATTTACTTTATCTTCCATTCTACTTCGCCAGCAACTCTTCCAATTTTTTCAAATGCCAGTTGTTTTGTGGTGTCTGCTGATATCATTTTCCACTGAGTTACAACTAATCAGCAGGAGTTAAGCACAAGTCAACCCCAGCGACTCAACCGGGCCATTTCCGAGTACATACCCCAAGGCAGGTACTCAATCGGTTCCTGTAAAGGTACGGAATGTGGACCCTTCAGGCCCGTCCAGTGTAACAGAGACACACTGATACCGTGAAGGTCCGCTAAAATTACCCGGAAGTTCGGATACTGGAAATGGGCCTAAAGTTCCAGGAAGCACTGTAGGAAATACTGATAGGAAATAGTTAAAAAACTGACTAGGTGCTGCACTTGCATGTGCAGTGTTAAAAGTGAATTAAAAAGTGGATCCTCTACACAAGCCCATGAGAAACACTTACATAGAGCTTGCCCAATTTCATTCTCATTCATGTAGACATGTAAATATATTTCAGTCGTTCTGGGTGACTGCACTGTCTAAATATTTCCAGAGATCCACTCTTGTGGATGACATTAAAGGGCAAATGCTCCTGCCCTCTGAATTACCATCACAATGCAGCCGTCTGGTTATTATCTTTCCACTGAGTGTCGACAAGGGAGTTACTTCAGGAGTTAATGACCAGTGGAGAAGTAAAAAGGCAGAGTTAGGGTTGGAACATTTTCTTCATACCAATCAGGACTCATCTGACTGGAATGTCTGTCCATTTGTTTCAACATGAGAAAGCTCAATAAAGGGAACATTCCTTAATATTGATGACCTTTTGTTTGGTCAAGTTAAATAGAGAGCAATTTAGGAAGACAACAGTAGCTTTCTTGTAACAGCTAGCCAACTGTGATGATTGCGGTGCGCGATAGTTTCAGGCCTTTAGTTCTAGTCTGAAGTTTACATACAAGAATGTTGTAATATTAAGGCCTTTACATTTTTATTTGGGGCTGGGATGATATATCAAAAAGCAAATTTGATACAATTAAAAAAACAAGAGTTGGATACATAAATCTGAATTTATTGTGGATTTTCACTAATTCACATGTAGACATAAATATAAATTCAAGCAAATCTTTTATTAGGACTGACATATGGGCTTTGGGAATGCCATGCCAGAAGCTCAATTTATTCATTTGAGAATCCATTTTGTTATCAATTTTCTGTTGGAACACCCAATTGTATCCTCAGATGAAAGAAAATTGTTGAAGATACTCAGGAACAAATCCAGAAATGGCAGTGTTACTATCAGCATGGTTGCAAACTCTGAAATAAATCTTTGCTCCAAGGTGGATATCTTCAAGTTCAATTGAAAATTGCAGCAGGCCACATGGACATGCAAAACAACTTCTGGAGAAAGGTTTTATTACATAGATGAAAACAATTAAAATATTTGACTACATAAACAAGAAGTGTGCTTGGCGGAGTCATAAAGCTTTCAAACTGACCACTGTACCGACTGTCCAGCATGGTGGTGATAGTATCATGGCAAGAGTCTTATTAGCCTCATATGGTACTGGTATATTGTACCATTGCATAAGGTGGTAATTGCATAAGGTGATAATTATTCCACCTGGAATTTTTTTTCTTTCAAAAAAGCATCAAATGCATCATTAAAAGTCCAAAGATACTTTCCATAGTCATGGTGAGTGAACTGTAACCCATGTATTTTATATTTTTCTCATTGCATTGTAACTTTCGATTCACTATTAAAAGAGTCAAGTTACTATTTTACATGTGCCAATTATTTATAGCTTTCCTCCTTTTTTAGTATGAACACCACTTTTTGTATAAGTAATGCATTCCATGCACGGTCACATTTTATCTCTACGGACTGTCGTCAGCTTGCTCAGTCTGTTGAGAGATTAAAGTGAGACCTCCCAACCAGCTTTGCAGGAGTGACAAACAGTGTAATGAGATTACTAGGTAAAATATGCATCCATGTGTCTGCGAAAGTATATAGTGGACTTTCATGTGAGTAGATAGAGACTCAGACAACAAAAAATGGAATGTGTTTCAGTCCTATAGAGGTAGGTCAAAGTACAGGCAGCATCAAATGTGGTGTAGCTATTGCACATTTAGACCAAAATTCCCTCAGTGACTCATTAATTACATACTTCGGTGTGGTGCTTGTCGTCCATTTTAAGCAGGCTGCTGATGATATGACAAGACATTCTGCACCTGAGCTGGGAAACACAAGCAAAAAAGAACAAAATATCAGCTAGTCTTCTCACTTTCATTGTTATTGAGAAAATGTACCTCGCTTTCAGGGTCTGTATCTCTTTCTAATTATTTACCCCATCCTCCCGAGCACCTGGATTCAATTGGTTACATTAATCAGCTTGTCGATGCAGACTCCAACTCCCTGTTCTAGCAGCAGACTTCTGTGCTTTCTTCTTTCCTCACTCTTCTCTGCTTTCTTCTCTGTTGCTCTGTAAAAGGGAATCAAGTGACACAATTCGTATTTGCATTTTCACGTCCAGCATTCTCATTTGCTACTATTTCTTTCTTCATGTCTGTCTGGTTTGCAGTGGGATGTGCCCTTTCTTAGACTCCATGCTGATTATGAGACAGAGGCCATTAACCGCACTGTGGCTAAATGCTTTGTGAACAGTTACAGTAAATCTTAGATTAAAAGATAATAATTTTGGCAAGACAAAGATTTTTTGCTTATCTGGTCCAAATCTTTCTGCGTCACAAAACTCCAAATTCAAAAAGCTTATATTATAAAGGATTAACTTTACACATCAGGTCGTCTAATGGCACGTTCACACCGGTCAGTGCGTCCAGGCAGCAGGGCAGCTAGATTACATGCAAGTCTATGGTATCTATGCATCAAGTGGGCGACAAGCTGCCCCGCAGCAAGTTGTGCGCATCGGCGCAGCTGGCATCAACGCGTCCACGCGGCTGCTGCTCGGATGAGATGACGGACTGTTTGAGCAGCTGCTGCGTGAAGTTGGGAAACTGAACTTTCGGGCAGCAAACGCGGGGCGTCAACCAATCAGAGCGACTCTTTGTACTGATGTAGTTACTCCCTCCATGGGTGGATCGGCGAGTCATTCATTCAAGATGGAGGATCAACTCGTCGCTGTGTGTAATTTTCGTGAATTGTATGACCCGTCTTCATCTTTTTACAAAGACAGGAAGAGATCGGATCTAATTTGGAGGAAGATATCAGAGGATATTGGAGTGCCAGGTAAGCAGTTAAATATTTTTCTTTTAACTTCTTATGTGTTTAGACGACGTTGTCTGGCTTGTGTGGCTTCATTAATTAAATAAACCCAAGCCACGCGACATGATCCACCATGTTGTAAACAACTGGCAACAGACAAATCCACACCCCCACGCTGACGTAATGACGTGACACGCTGACCCAGACTACAAAGTGTGCAAGCAGCTGGGTTTTAACTTTAAAGCGTCGACTTTCATCCGTTTGAGCGATTTGACGCCTGAACGCGCTGACCGGTGTGAACATGCCATAACAGAGGATGAATAAAGCTTCCTCAGACTTGAGTTAAAATGCAGAGATTTCTTTTTATTAGTCACACCTCAACTGTGGAATACATCCCCTCCTGTTTATAATTACTGACAGTGTTGAGGTATAAAGAATGCAATGTGTTTCATATAAAAACGATTTAAGGCTTTTGTTATCTTTACACTTAATGTTTTTATTAATTGTTTTTTATTTATATTCTAGGGCTGTACAGTGGCACAGTTGGTAGCACTGTTGTCTCGCAGCAAGAAGGTCCTGAGTTTCAAATATGGACCGGGGTCTTTCTGCATAGAGTTTGCATGTTCTCCCTGTGCATGGGTGGGTTCCCTCTGGGTACTCTGGCTTCCTCCCACAGTCCAAAAACATGACTGTTAGGTAAATTGGTCTCTCTAAATTGCCCTTAGGTGTGAATGTGTGCGTGCATGGTTGTTTGTCCTGTGTGTCTCTATGTTGCCCTGTAATGGACTTGTGACTTGTCCAGGGTGTACAGTCGTGGCCAACAGTTTTGAGAATTACATAAATATTGGAAATTGGAAAAGTTGCT
Organism: Valencia hispanica; assembly: GCA_963556495.2. NCBI lineage: Eukaryota > Metazoa > Chordata > Actinopteri > Cyprinodontiformes > Valenciidae > Valencia > Valencia hispanica. The sequence continues at coordinate 28,634,841 of OY747716.1, forward strand.
GCATAAGTTTTAATAATAGCAATTTGCATATACTCCAGAATGTTATGAACAGTGATCAGATGAATTGCATAGTCCGTCTTTGCCATGAAAATTCCAATGCATTTCATTGCTGTCATTAAAGGACCTGCTGAGATCATTTCAGTAATCGTCTTGTTAACTCAGGTGAGAATGTTGACGAGCACAAGGATGGAGATCATTATGTCAGGCTGAATGGGTTAGAATGGCAGACTTGACATGTTAAAAGGAGGGTGATGCTTGAAATCATTGTTCTTCCACTGTTAACCATGGTGACCTGCAAAGAAACACATGCAGCCATCATTGCGTTGCATATAAATGGCTTCACAGCAATCATTGCGTTGCATATAAATGGCTTCACAGGCAAGGATATTGTGTCTACTAAAATTGCACCTAAATCAACAATTTATAGGATTATCAAGAACTTCAAGGAAAGAGGTTCAATTCTTGTTAAGAAGGCTTAACAAGAATTGAAGGGGTCCAAGAAAGTCCAGCTAGCGCCAGGATCGTCTCCTAAAGAGGATTCAGCTGCGGGATCAGAGTGCCACCAATGCAGCTTGCTCAGGAATGGCAGCAGGCAGGTGTGAGCACATCTGTACGCACAGTGAGGCGAAGACTTTTAGAAGATGGCCTGGTGTCAAGAAGGGCAGCAAAGAAGCCACTTCTCTCCAAAAAAAAACCATCAGATAGTTCTTCTGCAGAAAGTGTGGTGAATGGACTGCTGAGGACTGGGGCAAAGTCATAGTCTCTGATGAAGCCTCTTTCCGATTGTTTGGGGCATCTGGAAAAAGGCTTGTCCGGAGAAGAAAAGGTGAGCGCTACCATCAGTCCTGTGTCATGCCAACAGTAAAGCATCCTGAGACCATTCATGTGTGGGGTTGCTTCTCATACAAGGGAGTGGGCTCACTTACAGTTTTGCCCAAAAACACAGCCATGAATAAAGAATAGTACCAAAACACCTTCCAACAGCAACTTCTTCCAACAATCCAATAACAGTTTGGTGAAGAACAATGCATTTTCCAGCACGATGGAGCACCGTGCCATAAGGCAAAAGTGATAACTCGGGGACCAAAACGTTGAAATTTTGGGTCCATGGCCTGGAAACTCCCCAGATCTTAATCCCATTGAGAACTTGTGGTCAGTCCTCAAGAGGCGGGTAGACAAACAAAAACCCACTAATTCTGACAAACTCCAAGAAGTGATTATTAAAGAATGGGTTGCCATCAGTCAGGATTTGGCCCAGAAGTTGATTAAGACCATACCCAGTCGAATTGCAGAGGTCCTGAAAAAGAAGGGCCAACACTGCAAATACTGACTCTTTGCATAAATTTCATCTAATTGTCCATAAAAGCCATTGAAACGTATAAAGTGCTTGTAATTATATTTCAGTGCATCACAGAAACAACTGAAACAAAGATCTAAAAGTAGTTTTGCAGCAAACCTTGTGAAAACTAATATTTGTGTCATTCTCAAAACTTTTGGCCACAACTATACCCCGCCTTTCAACCAATGAATGCTGGAGATAGGCACCAGCCCCCTGCAACCCTGCAGAAGATGGACGGGTATAGATAATGGATGCAATTATATTCTATGAAGAAAATATTGATTTCAATCTTTAAAAAGTGCTATACATACTAAATCTACTTAATCTGAGTCCTCAATAACCGAGTGTAGAAAGAACACAAGCATGCAAACTTTTTCTTGCAAGGTAACAACAGTGCTAACAACTGTACTGCTGTGTAGTCTGGAATTAAAAGAAAGTACCCTACTTTTATTCAGACGTGTCATACTGACAACTACGGTAATGGAAAAGAAGTTTGTCACGTTTTTCTTATTGCTATAGTTTACTTTGGTAATACTAAATTATGTTTAATCTCAAGTAATATGTGGTCACTTCAGCTGTTCCTCCAAAGGCAAACACTGAAAGGCAACAGTATCCAATAGAAAGAATGTACCAAAAATGCACCAATAAAATGGTAACTGTTCACGATTTCACCCCCACCTTGCACCCAACCACTATTAGTGTAGGCTCTTTTCTACCTTTTAAAAAACAACTTTTCAATTTGCCCTGTTGAGACCTATAAAACTGCTGCATGATCTGCACAACTTCCAGAAGAAAGAAGACAGAGTTAAAGGAGCTGTTTGTAAAAAATTTATTTCAATTAATCCTAAAATGGCCCTGATATGTCACTAGACATTAAGAAATCAGTAGTACGTAGTACGGCCAGGATATTGTCATTTAAAAAGTGAAGTTGCAGCCCTCAACTGATGTTGATGTTGTCATCTTGTGTTTTGGCCTGAAGCGCCACCCTCCAACTATCTTCCAATCACAAAGTAGAGTAGCAGAGTTTCGGTATCGGGGTTGCCAGCTCTGCTCTAGTTACTACAGCTGCAGCTACAAAAGTGTTTCGGATAAAAAATGTCTAACGTTACTTCACCTAAAAGACCTCGTTATCATTCAGAAATACGTCGTGAGAAAGTCCAAAATAAAACAAGGATTTGTATAGGAGATGCCTTTGCAAGATGGAGACGGCTGAAAGCAGAGAAGAATTTGAAGACATACGCCAACGTTGCTAATTTTCTCCTGGACAGGTAAGAATCATCTATGTTTGGCTAACTTGTACTTAATGTAAATGTAAATTCAAAAAATTCATGACAGTCAAACAAAGTTATGCTTATTCGTGCAAAGTAACGTTACTTTAGCGCATATGGAGGAGGAGGGTTATCGAATTGAAAAGGTAAGGAATTCTTTGGGGGGACAAAACGGCAAAGGAACTCTCCACCAGGACAGCAGGGGGGTAGACCTTGTCTGGCGGGTCTGCCTACCATTGCAGTGACGTCCTTGGTCTAAGAAAGTTTATTTACTTCAGCTTGTAAACGCACATTCACTCAAGGAGCAATGGCTGACGGAGAGCAAGTTTTGATAGAGCTGGAAAGCTTTTTACTTGAAGTTCAGCTCATAGAATACTCAAAAAACGCATGGAAACAAACAAACACAGCGGTCTGTGTTGTGCCACAGATAGGTAGGTTTTGGCTATGAATAATTATGAATAATTGCTTAGGGCAATTATTAATCAGATTAATAATTTTATGTAAAAATTACCTCGTTTAGGGCACCACCTGGATTCCAGGAATATCAATAGCCAAATTGTTCAGTCTCAGTTTACGTTTATGATTACCTGCCTGATAAGGCTGAGATAATTAAACAATATATGAAGGAATAAGTTCTTGGCGTACCTGAACAGCAAGTTACTACACATGTAGGTGAAATAACAACAACAGTTTTCCAAAATACAAGAGTTTATTACAAGAATTCACTTTCAGTTAACATACTTTAATCAACAAACTCACCAAACTAGTAAAACACAACTAAACTACTGAGAAAAGAATAACGATAATAAAACTCACACTCCGAAGTAAAACAGTAAAAGTGATAAAAATGCACAAAAATAGAAACAAACAATAAATTGATAATGATGTCACAGTTCAGAATGAATATGTTTGCTCAAAGACCAAGGCTTGTATTGAACAGTGTTGGGAATAAAGCTAAGTTAGTTTTAAACTAATTGCGATTAGTTTAAAACTAATCAGCACATTCTGGTTTGTTTTCAAACCACCAATTCACAATGCAAAGCAGAAGTGAAGAAAAACATTGTTTGGAAGAAGCAATGTTTCATTAAACCATTTGCTGAATTAGAAATCAATAACCTTTAGATAATTGATTCTATTTAATGGATCGGTCACCGCAGTGATTGATCTAATTTAATATTTAGACTTTATGTTGACGTTAACGGCAGTACCAATTATGTCGATCTAATTTAGTATTTTGACTTACCAAGAAGGGGGTCTCAAAGATGACTTAAAAGATTAGTTTAGTGTTTAACTAAACTAATCTGTTTAAAGTCTATCTCTATTTTGAATAGCATTAACGGCAGTCTTTATTGTCATGAATAAATGCCGTCAATGGCGGGCCCACGTGGTTCACTAGAGCATGTAGCTTACAGGTAACTCACGTGGTGCTGCTTAAAGTCCCTCTGGATCATTTATTAAACATCAAACCAAGAAAAACTGTCGGATTGAGTAACTTAGGTTGCAGGATATAAAACGATTTTCCATCGGAAACCTCGAGAATCACTGTTTAAACCTCCAGGCCGACCGGCCTGTTTGTATCCAAACAATAAATGAAATCTTACACAAAGTAACAAATCACAGTGAAAATAAACAACCCTTAATTCTTGTTTAAACTAACCTAATCTTGCCTCTGCCCAGACAGACCTTATTGAACGGTTAAAGTTCTCCAGTTTGCTCCGTGGATGATGGGCGAAGCCAAAACAACATTAGCCCGCAGGCTAGCCACAGCTACGGTCCGTTAGCAGTGGGAGGATTATAGCTGTTGAATCGCAGGTAGCATTAGCTCGGAACGTCGTGTCGTCCTCTTTGGGTTGCTAAACAGCGATCAGCTGCACCTCAGTTCACCGACACAGTACTTTCTCTGCAGGTTCAAGATAGGATTGTCCCAGGCTTTGTCGCGGTGGGGTAACGTTCCAGTCTCGACCCGGTTCTGTGGCATTCAGTAGCTGTTAGCGGCTTGCTTCATACGGCAGCATCTGTTCAGAAAGCAGGGCTCAGGGCGGAACAGTGGGGTTTATCTCAAAACACTGGGTTTGATTCACCTGATTGATCAGCAGTATTGTCATCGTTGGAGTGAGTTCCTCTCAGAACTCGCGTCTTTTCCCTCGGCAGCGAAGGAAGGATTGGATCTCTGCTGGCGCTGTTTGGCTGAAAGCCAGAACTGGAGAGAATTTGAAAATCTGTGGCGGTGCCTTATATAACCTCTGGTCTTCTTCTCCTCCTGTCAGAGCTAGAATGTGGGTTAGCACCACCCAATGGCTGTGTGTCCCCAACATCTGTTTTGTTGTTCTCTACACCTCCTGTTGTTCAAAATCACCAAAAGACCATATTAGATTAACTAGCCTTGCAATATAAAGTATCTAGTGCTCTAAAGCTGCAATGACTACTTATTACATCAACTATAGAGCTCTGGTGAAATGATTTTGGGCGGATGTTGAGCTGACCAGTTACAGGTGTACGCTCTCCGTTTCGTTCGACGGATAGTTAGAAAATAGGGCTCTACTCCGTGTGTCCTTGCATAGGCTACGGAGATACCTTGCGTCAGTGGATAATGGCATTGTGTCTATTGGTTCCGACGTAAACATAGAACTATAAACTAGGCTTTATTCATCCGAACCAGTAAGCCCCACTGTGCCTCCACCTGAACCACAGCCTCATTCCAACAAACACCAGTAGAAAGAAATATGACCTATGCTACAATGTTAATTACCACAGAAAGTGAGAGGTGCATTGCTGCAAGGAAAGGAGGGAACATTTAGAAAAACTTCACTCACAAAAAGAAACGATTCATGCCAGTTAAAGTTCTGATGCATTATCTAAATCCCCGTTTTCAGTCATATTTCTTTGGGAAAATGTTTGTCTGACCAGATAAAAAAAATCTGAATCTGTCAAAAGTCTTTTGTCCAGCATACATTTTATTATAGACATCAATTCACCTTGAACCTCACTTCTAAGTAAATCCCGGTCATTTAGTATTATTCTAACTGTCCAGTATCTGTTCTTGCTCTCCTCTGGGACCTTAGTGTAGTGAATGTTCAGTATGTGGAAACACTTTTTTATTTAGCAGGCCCTTAAAAAACGCCATATTTTTGTGAAATCCTGTTTTGGATATTTATAATTTATGACCCTGTCGTCTTTTTAATCTTAACTGTACCGTATTGAAAAATAAATGCACCTCTGACTGCTTACTTTGAATACTACAGCTGACAAGTATATGTTTCTTTTTTCCTCAAATCCAACAACAATCAAACTGTCTTTTCTCTTCTGTCGGCCATAATTGTGTTATATATTTTCATGTAACACCTCCCCTTTTCTTTATTTTGCTTTTACCTTCCCATTTTCTCTCCCAGCTCCAGGCTTCTGCTGCCTGTTAGTCCTGTGAAACTTGTTAATTAAAACGGCTGATTGAAAGACCCCCGGGGAACAATGTTTAATCGATGAGCACAAATAGATGACTTTCATTTCACATGATTCCTCCCATGACACTTGGCTGCTCCTTGGTCCAATTGAGAGCAGTGTGAGTGCAGGCTGTTGGATAGTAACAAAGAGACCATCCAAACAGCAATCCCACTCAATCACAGCATCCTATAACAATCTCGTTCTCCAAGAAGTTGCAGTTCCAGAAAATTAATTGTTTCCCTTCTCCTTTACATCTTTCTTTTGATATCTGGGCTTAAAATTTTAATGTTTTTAACCTTTTGTTTTCTATCACCTCTTTCAGGATTTGCTCAACCCAGCTCATTATCTACCCTCTTTTTATTCCATTTATATGCCAGCTAAAACCTGCCAGTACAGAGAATCTGTTAATGACTTAATGACTAAGAAGAAAATTCTCTTTAACTTGTCTTATTACTAAAGCCAGACTGATGTTGCCTCCAGTTCACAAAAAGCAGAATCGAGGCTGCATGCAAATGAAGTGGCTAGCAATGCACAAAAGGAGGATAAAATATTCATGCATTAAGATTGGCGGGAACACATGTGCACACAGTAGGGAGACAGAAGGGGGTCTGGCCTTTCTTCAGCTGCAGGCAGTATCCTGTTTCACCCAGCTGTTCTTTAGCCCCTGCAGCTAACGCTGAGTTTGACCTCCACATCTCTGGCAACAACAACCTGACCCAGCTGGCTCAAACATCGACGGCAGCCACTACATCATGCAAAATGCTAATTCACTGAGAAAAAAAAATCTCAGCATGAATCACCAAACATGCACAACAAGCTCTCTTTGAAAAAATATATGTGGTCTAAAGGCACCATGAGATCCAGGCAAAAGACTGTTTTGCACAGCTTTTATCACTGGATTTGTCTGAGTATGAGACCCCTTTGAGGCTGTAAGACTCAACAGCCTCTAACAGAGCTCTGCTAGGTATGCTCCCCAGCAAAGAAAACACACAGCGCATAAACATATCCTATATAGTGTGTGTGTGTGTGTGTACTTCTCTGAATATCTGAGCTAAATGTCAAGGCCATAAATCAAGTAGTCATGGAGATATTTCCGACTGGACCACACAGGTGGACTCACTAACAGGTTGATCTTCCTGACAGTAAAGCCATGCTGACCAAGAGGATAAATACAGATTTAGAATATGATTTAGAATATTGTACCACTAATAAACGCAATGCAATAAAATTTAAAATCTTCTGAGAATGTAAGTGAATTGTGTATGCATTCAGGCTTTTTATGTTACTGTTGGGTGTTGAAACTTAAGGCATTAAGATGTTCTGATGCAGTCATAGAAAACTGTAACTAAGAGAACAAAAAAAAAGACAAATTAGTTAAATATTTATTTATTGCGAGTCTAATTGTTAGTCCAGTATTCATGGAGCTTTAAACCAGGAGCTTTAAACGAGACTCTTTAGAATGTACTATACATTTATTTAAATGTATCTGTAAATACAATTGATAAAGTGTGCTGCAGGTTCTTTGATAAAGTTAGTGGGTTTGAATCCTCATGTATTTTAGAAATACCATACCATACCATTTTATTTCTATAGCACATTTAAACAATAGGGCAAGGGGCAACCAAAGTTCTTAACAGGGAGAAATAACAAAAATTCAAGCAGAACAAATGCTGGCAAACAAAACATGTTAAAACAAAGGAGAAAGTAAACGAAACAAAGAAAAAAAAGTAAAACGCGTCAAGCTTCAACAGTTAACAGAACATAGGTCTGACAGAAAAACACCCATGCAGCATCCGGTAAATTTCAAAATTAGAAACATGTGCAGACTTGTGATAGCTTAACTATCTAACCATCAAGTCATTACCTACGACACAAGGATCTCGTTTGCTACCTGCATCTGAAATTGTAGTTGTTGTTTTTCCAGCATGGACGATGAAGCGTTTATTTTAGCTGTGCAAAATCACAAATCCAACTCTAAACAGAAAAAACTAAGCAGAAAAAACCCCACATACCTCTATCTTCCATGCTGGCGTCCATTGTTGTTGTCACACGTGATCTTAATTCTTGTGCGATTTTGTGATCTCGTGAGTCAACTCAGTGGACCGCGCCGCTGCTGAAATCCTCCCGGTGGGGATTGACGTGCCGAGGAGGTCACAACCAAACCGTGCCGTGCCGCTGACGCACCCGGTGTAAATTGGGGGTTAGGTGAATTGGTCTCTCTATATTGCCCTTAGATATTAGTGTGTGCGTGGTTGTATGTCTCTGTGTTGCCCTGTGATGGACTGGCAACCTCTCCAGGGTGTACCCAGCCTCTCGCCCTGTGACTGCTGGAGATAGGCACCAGCCTGCATAGGATGGACGGGTACAGATAATGGATGGATGGATGGCTGGAGTAAAACGAGACTTAAAAGTCGCCAGGGATGGGATAACCTAATCTGAAGTGGTAACTGATTCCAGAGTCTTGCTGCACATACTGAGAAAGCACGACCACCATGTGACTTGTAACAGAAACGTTGGGGAGTGAGTAGGTGCTGGTCCACCGACCTAAGGGACCGTGAGGGGACATAAGGGGAAACCAAATCTGACAAATAGGCTGGTGCAAGGCCAATGATGAGGCCAAAATGAACACATAAGTCACCTTTACCTTATTTTTGTTAAACTCAAAGAAGTTGGTTCAGTCTCTGTACTGTAAGCTGTTGTTATAAAAATGTGTTTTAATATGCTCTTTTTTCTCAAGAGGGATCTTCTTTATTAAAATGTTTTTCCAAACTAAACTTTAAATTCACTAACAAGTCAGTAGAACCACAGTAGCCCTTTAAGTATATAGTTTCTGTAAAAACAATACAAATAAAACAAAAGAAAAAACAATGTAGGTCATAACCTTTCCATAAACCTCTTTTTATTCAACAACCTCCCAAGTCTGGAGAGTAAACAATGTAACAAGCACTAATGATTCTTTCATGAAGTACCACAATGCATGTGTGCATAGGGCAGATCATTTAATGTCAGAAACATCACATTGGCCCAGTGAAATGGTGCTGATTGCACATGGGTATACCAAAGCCCCATCGTATGCATTTCAAATAACTGGGGGAAAAAAACAGATGAAACTCTTTGAGTTTTTTCATCTCTCCAACTCATCTCAGAGCGGGAGTAATTTTTCTGCTAACCCTCCCATCTGCTTTAGATTTGTGGTGTGCAGAGATAGACAACAGGTGAAATTTGTTTGGACTCGTATCTGCCTTGACAGCCTATTTGTCAACGCTGACGAGTCTCTGGACTGGCGTCAGAGTTTCTATGAGTTTCCAGCGAGTGTTTGGGTCCATATTTCATCCACCAAGCGTTCTCCCTTCAATTTGGAGCTGTGGTAGCATTTCTCTCTCAGATTGCATACACCGAAGAGAAGCTCAGAGTAAAAGAAGAGGAGAAAGCATCTGACAAAGGTCCTGTCAGCCCAACACGTTGTATGCACATCTAAGTCACGAGGACATCTATCTCCTGATTAAATCAAGACACAAGGAAATTGCTTTCAAAGTAAATGCAATTGAGTATATCCATCACAAAGACAGTCTTAGTGACAAAGCATGTTTTCCAAAACAAATCGAGAGTTGCCTTTACAGAGCCACTTCTAGAGGGTGAGTTTTTCTTTTTGTACAGTGAATACAAAAACTACCCTGTTCAAATGCCAAACACCGTGAGTTATTTAAAAATTTTGCCTACATAATGTAACAAGCATCCTATACAGTTCAACAAAAAAGAAAGAAAGAATTTATGAAAACTTAAAAGCTGCAACATTATGTTTGCATAATTGTCCACACCCTTAAAGTAAAATTTATTCAATCATTTTTTGATTCAGTTTCAGCATTCAGTCTTCTTTGTTATGAGTCTGACATCATCCCACATCTTGACTTTGTATTTATATTTGCCAACTCTTATCATTCAGAAACCCTCCAAATATCTCATATTGTGAGGACACTTGTCCATAGCCCTCCACGGATCTTTCCCATTCTGGACGCTAATTAAGGTTTTCAAAACTCACATTTTCTTAAGTTTGTTGATTTAGATGTATGGTTGGATTTACAGTGATGCTGGGAAATAAAATCATTCTTCATCTTTCTATTATCATCTTCATGTACCTGAAAACCTTGTCCTATTTCACTTTTCATAATTTCATTCATCTTCACAAAAACTCTATTTCAATCATTAGAAGCTGATGTCATCACCATTGTATTTCACAGTTTGCATGGTTTTATTTTGGTGATGCTCAGTGTTGTTCTTGTGCCAGGCTTACCTTTTAGAATAATGTTCAAAAAAGCAACTATGGTTTCATCAGAGGGTACAAATTTTCTCCACAGAGTTTGGCTGTTTTTTTTTTAGCTGCACCATAATGTTTTCTTTGACAATAGTTTTTTTCCACCCTAATTTTGAACTTAGACATATGGAGAATACAGGAAATTGCAGTACCAAGTAGAACACAACCAGTACTAACCAGAACTTTCTGCAAAAAACATCTATCCCCTATTGATATTGGAAAAATTTAGTTTCATGAATGTCACTGACATTCCATATGTTCTCAAGTTGTTGGTGAGTGTCCTAACTCTGCCATGGTAATGCAGCAGATTTGTTTGTACCCTTCTTCCTTTATACAATAAAAGCATCTTTGAATGTCTGTCACATCCCAACAAATCATAATTTTAGCAAAAAGATGCAATGGAGCAGATGTGAAAAATTCCAAGTAGGATAGCTGAACTCCATTTAGGCTAAATCAGTCTCCTACTGATGGCATTATTAGCTTGTATTATTTTAAGGGTTTCACACCATGTAATTATTCTGAAATGAAATATGAAGGTTTAATCTTAGGTTGCACTCCAAATTCACAAACTTATGTCTACGTCTTACCCTGACTGCAGTGTAGCAAATTTGATTTTTTTGGCTGACAAACTATCATAATGTAAAGTATTCTGAAGCAAGAAATATATGTCTGAGTGGATATCTGTGTTGTTTTTATTATGTAAACTCACACACACTCCAACTTTGATATTGTTTGCTTACTCTTCGCCACTGTTAGCAGGGCTGAATCAAACTGTATATTTTTTAGAGAAAGTTCGATGAGAGTGTCAGTAGCACTAATAAATGATACTTTTTGTTTTGATTTTTTTTCTCAATTTAGAGCATGCTGGGAACCTGATTATGTCTAAATTTAGTCCAAAATAATCTGCACCTAATAAAAGTCTGACACTGCTTTGAAAGTGTATCCACACCCCTAGAACACATTTTGTCTCATTACAGTCCAGAACCTCAGTGCATTTTAGTGGGATTTCAGATCAACACATACTGGAAAATCAAAAGAAGTGTGGCATGCATTTGTATTTGTTCCTCTTGGTTTTTTTTACTTAATAGAACAACCTTTCATTGCCATTACGACTGCAAGTTGTCCAGGGTATGTACCTGCTCTGTATGTCTGAAATATTTTGTTGGAAAGGTGTTTTCACTCTAATCTAAAGCCTCTCTTAAAGGAACAGACACCCATTTAATTTATGACCCTGGGGTCTCTGGGCTCTCATTTCACCTTCCTGGATGCTCGTTCATGTCTGTAAAAAGGAGCAATAAGAACAACAAACAACAATTATATATTTTAACAGCGAGACGTCATTCACTGGACTCAGTTCTAGTAACTGTCTTTATTAAAACAAGAGTTTTCATGAAACTCCTCCCACATAGATCTTCGTTCATTGAATGTTCACAGCTTCTTCACATAAGGATCACATGATGTACCACATTCTTCTTGATTGTTCACTATTTCTAAGTGTTGCCACATGCACTACAGAATTAAACCCTCATACAACATTTACAGAATTTTTATCTCGTCAGTTTGCAAAATAGGAGATTGGGGTGTTTGTCTGTGTGTTGTTTGCCTTCCATTTTTTTCCACCTTCCGGGATTCTCCACTAGGGATCCTGCTCGAGGGGAGGACCTTTCCAGTAAGCCAAGGGTGGAGCCGTGTGCTGCAGCTCTCCACAGCAGCAGCTTGTTAGAATTAATCTACTGGCTGAATAAAAGGAGCTGGCTTTCATTTCTTCAGCGCCTGAGTGTTACATTCAATTGGTAACCTCTAGCCCTCCGTGTTCCTAGTTTTTTCCTCCATGGTTAAGTGTTTTTCCTTGCACTTATCTGATCTAAACTTACCCGTGTTTTCCAAAGGTTTCCTTGTCAATTCCTCCCTGTGATCTGCTCTCCTGCTTCATTGAAAACACTAGACCAATGCTCCATGACTGACAGCCATCAAGCTCATCGCTCCTTCATGACCAAGTTCCAGCTCCAAGTTCAAGCTCCTCACTCCTTTGTGACTGTGCTTCAGCTCCAAGCCCAAGCTTCTTGCTCCTCTGAGATCAAGCTCCAAGCTCTGCCTGCCCCCCTCCCATGCTTAGTCCCCGCTCACAAGATTCGTCCCCTCGGTCCCTCCCAGATATTCACAGAAAAGCTCCCACTGACATCCTGGACTTCTTGGTTCTCCTCCCTGACGTCATCACCATCTGCTGACTGTAAGCCGATCCTGAGTACTGTCAAACAATTCCAACTAATCAAGGACAACTACTCACTTCTGATCTTCCCATCCTACAGTTCCCCTCATCTCCATTCCTCCGTGCAGTGTTCCTGGTTCCAGCGATCAAACAACATATATTGTTTAAATAAACTGTTTTGTTATTTCACAACTGGTCTCCCTAGTGGTGTTCTGCATGTGGGCCAGAAAGCTTAACTCAAACACGACAAAATTATTATTTGCAAAATAGCTTAGGTTCAGTTGTGTAGAGAACATCTATGAATCAATTTAATTGGAATTAGGTCTGGACTTTGGCTGGGCCTTCTTTTCACATGATTATGCTTTGATCTAAATCATTCAGCTGTAGCTCTGACTGTATATTTAGGGGGAACCCCCCCCCCCCCCCAGTTTTAAGTGTGTTGCTGCCTCTAACAGGTTTTCTCCCAGTTCAGTTCATCCCTCCTCTCATTCAGTTGGACCAGACTTCCTATTTCTTCTAAACAACAGCATCCCAACAATATGATTTTGCCACTACCATGTTTCATCATGGGGAGGACTTGCATGTAACCCAAAAGCTTAGTCATCTCTTTTTTTGAGTGAGATTTTAGTGTTGGCAACAATCATGGAAATCAGGAGAAAATTTAAAAGATTTATTGATAAATGTGCACAGTGAGATGATTCTTCTAGGTTTACAGCGGTAATCAAGGACAGTGCTCGGAGGAGAAGTGGTTAATTTCTGATATCTGAGCTGGTTGAGATTCACTTGGCAATTACGGTAAAATGGTTTCTTAACGGTGGAAGAGGAGGTGAGTATTGTCAATAGAGTTACAGAGAGCGTCTCAAGGAAAGGTGTCAAACGAAACAGACTTTCTGTGGAGGATAGAAAGGAAAGGTGAGGGTCAGAATTCAAGGAAAATTTAGACACAGAGAAGAAGGAACCCTGATGACCACTCAGCTGAGCAAAACAATCTTACATCTACCTCAGGGAACCCTCTCCTCTTTAGGTTCCTCCTGATTGGCCATGATGAGCTTTAGCTTTGACACACCTGCTGGCCAAACTTTGCAATGAGAGGAGGTACACACAAACCTGCACACAGCTTCCGTTGACGTGACAGTTCTAATCTTGATCTTAGCTAACCAGTGTGCCTTTTTCCAAATCTCTGTTGTGTCCCCTACTTCCCTGCCTCTGCTGAAGAAAAACATCCCCAAAGCATAATGCTGCCACCACCGTGTTTCACCGCTGAAATGCTGCAGTCAAACTGCAATTAAGTCTTCTTGTAGCTTTCTTGTACCTTTGCCCACTCTTCCATAGCTGCCAGATTTTTGCAGTGCAACAATTAGTTTTCCTTGCAACAAATTTCCCCACCCAAAAAACCATGTAACATTTTCCTTCAACTTCACTACTATACAATACTTTGTATCTGTCTATCAGTTTAAATCCCAATTAAATCAATGAAACTGAATGAATTTGAAACAGTCAAAGGTGTAATGAATGGTTTCAAAAACCACTGTAAATGAGAGCTGCAGTATTCTTAAAAAAGCAAGACACTCAGAGATCATTTATGAACAGAGCGTTGAACCATTTACAGGAGAAGCAGAGACCCAAGTAGTAGGAGGAGACGAGTGATTGTGTAGCTTTGACCTTAAGTCTGCTGCATATGTAGAAATTCATGAAATTGAAAGGCTTACGTTTTTTTGTATTTTAAAAACTACCACTTTTGGGGGGAAAATGTTAGACAAGATGTCATTATCATGAAAGATGCCCCAGTGCTTTCTAAATTGTGTCTGAAGGGGATACTTGTGGTTGAAAACAGAACACGTGCTCCGGAGTGTGTTCCATGCTCAGCTGCAGTAGATATGTGAGGTGACTTGAAGCTCGACGAGCGGATTGGCTTTTGAAGTCCCATCGACTTCGGATGAACTTTTAATTCCCTGCTAACGGCAATCTCAACTGCAAAAAACCAAGAAGAAAGAAAAATTCCTGTTTAGGAGCTGCAGCGATTGGATTTCTCTCCACGCTTTTCATTCTCCCACTTAAAATTTCACTCTCTGCACTGGCCGTCTGCTCACCTCAAAGGCTGCTGTCAGCTCTCATTTCTCTGCCAAGTTTTTGCTCCCAGATGTCTTTATTTCTTTTCATGCCACAGTTCGACCTGCTGTATAGAAAATAAATGACGCTCAGGCTGACAATCCGAGCATATAAAATAATACAGCGGAAATACCGCAGTTAGCTGCAACTCTCTCCATTGTCGTGGAGATTTTTAATTTTTTTATTTTAAAACAAAGAATTCCCCTTTGGTTTTGATTAGCATTTAATCAAGATGTTGAGTACTGAAGAGCAAAACCCTCTAGCAATCAAACTTGATCGATTTCAGGCTGATTGTGTTGTCAGTGTTTGGTTTCTTTTTAGCAAAGACTTCTTTGAGAATGACACACATGTTCATGTGTGCAAGGGCAACTCCTGCTTTTACTCGTTTACTCTTTATAGTTCTACCATATGAGGGAAAATTAGTGTGATCTTGTTATGCACACAGTGACTAAAGATCCTGAGTAAATTTGTGACTGATTTCTGATAGAGCATTTTATATGTCAACTCTTACCTTTTGTTCTTTAAAGAAGTTCTCACAGTACGAAAAAAAAGCAAAAATACCACAGTATTTACACAGAAACATAAACAAAAAAGTCGAATATGATCGAATTGTTTTTTTTTAAACAGGGCAGTGCCAACAAACACCTCAGATTTGACCTTTCATATACATTTAGCTGTTTACTCTGAGTAGCCCTAGAGTGTCCTTGCTGGGTCTGCAATAATCACATTTTATTCAAAGGTACACAGTTTTCACTAAAGCGTTTTTAGGGGCCCATAATGCGCTGGTGTATACCATAGACTGTATATAACATATAATAATGTATACACTGTTTGCTAAGACGAAGACAAAAAAAAAACTATAAATAAATGGATTTCTTACAAGAATCCCATTCAGTATCTTTGTTTCCTCTGAGAGATAAGTCATCCGTACCAAGCAACGGCCGATATCTCCTCACTGCATTTCTTTCAAATAAGTCTCGTTTTTCTATTTCTGCTCATGACCTAATGCGTCAGTTTAAATACCCAGTGTCTGTTTGGCACCACCCTCTGATTGGGACTTTTATCTGTTCCTGCTGGTATGTAAGGCAATGCAGAAATAAAAATGGGGACCTGAATAAAGACATCCACAGATACCCCTGGTGGGCAGGTACAAATCGGGCAATGTTTCATCACAAAGGCTTTGCGGTCAATTTGCAATAAGCGCGCACTGAGATATATCAATTAGGCCTTACAATTAATTGCAATAACCTCTTTTCCAATGACAATGGTCTCCTGAGCCTTTAAAATATAAATGTTATTATGACTTTAAAGTGTTAGGCTCATAGATGTTGTCTGAAAGTGTGTGGATATCACAAGGTAAGGCAAGGTAACCACCAAAACTAACGATCATTAAGTGCCTTTCTCCTTCAAAACGGTTTAAAAATCACATCAGGGCAGCTAAATGTACCAGTTTTCTAACCACTGTCTTTCTTGAAAAACTATTACAGTAATACATGGAAGCACATTTAGTTCTTAAAGTACCAGTACACCAAATCATGTCAGGTTACCTCCCTGCAAAGCAGAAAAGCAGAAAGGAATTTTTCTTATGCCAAAGGGCCACAATAACTTTTACCATCAGTGTTTCACCATCCTTAATACTCACTTCCTTCAAGCACCATTCCCTCCTACTGTTTCTGCAAGAAACACAGACTTGAGTTTATGCTGAATAAGGATTTTTCCCATTTTCCTGCATTCAACATTAAAGGTTGAATCCCTTTTGTGACCTTTTAATTTATCCACATTCAGATTTCAACTTTTACTCAACTGCCTCTGACCTCTGAAGCAGCAGAGCGATAAAAAAATTTAAATAACAAAAACAGAAACAACAGTTCTAGAAATATCTTTTACATTTTATAGGATTTGTTTGAATACCCTTAAAACAGTTTTCCCTCTGTTGCTTTAGGAAATGATTCCTAAACAGAGAAGCTGTTACATAACAATGACCATGCTTTCATGAAATGAGTAACTGTGCAGACAGATCATCATTTCCACTATTTTAGGGTGCTAAAAAAAAAAGAAATGCTTGTTACCCAAGGGTCCCAAATATATTTTTGTTCTCAAGATAAAAATGAAAAATATAGGAAAAGATTTGAAAAAATGTTTTCAAATACTGTATTAAAATTTCACATTGAGGCTTAGTTCTTGTTGACTCAGAGATAAATTAAACACCTCTGAAGTTTTACCAAATTAGTGAAACACTTATATAGTTTTGTGATCTGAAATTAATTTCTTTCTTTCTTTCTTTCTTTCTTTCTTTCTTTCTTTCTTTCTTTCTTTCTTTCTTTCTTTCTTTCTTTCTTTCTTTCTTTCTCTTTCTTTCTTTCTTTCTTTCTTTCTTTCTCTTTCTTACTTTCTTTCTATCTTTCTTTCTTCTCAGATATAGTGGAAACCAGATATTTACATACACTGTATGAGCAGCCTATATGTTTCTGTCTGACCTTAAATCAGACTGAGCCAGTTACACACAATCTTTTTGTAACACCTCAATCCCATTTATAGTTGAAATTGACATTTTAGCCAACTTACAGGTTCCAAGTTTGGAAATTTATTTGAAGGCAAGGCAATTTTATTTGTATACCACACTTTCAACAGCAGGGTAATTCAAGGTGCTTTACATGATTTGGTGATTTTTTTTAAAACACACAAAAGAAACACACATTACACAAGAGAAAGATCAAAAAAAGCAAGAGAGCATGAACACATTTCATACATATGACATCAAGAATTTACTCGAAGGCAATTCTAAACAGATGCGTTTTTAGTCTCGATTTAAAGCAGTTCAGAGTTTCAGCAGCTCTACACTCGTCAGGAAGTTTGTTCTAGATAAGGGGAGCATAGAAACTGAAAGCTGCTTCTCCATGTTTAGTTCTGAGTCTAGGGATGTTTAGTAGGCTAGAGTTGGAAGACCTGAGTGGTCTTGGTGGTTGGTACCGTGACAACAGGTCTTCAACATATTTTGGTGCTAAGCCATGGTATGATTTATAAACTAGTAGGAGTATTTTGAAGTCTATTCTCTGAGCCAAAGGGAGCCAGTGTAAGGACTTTAGAACTAGGGTGATGTGCTCTACTTTCCTGGTTCTAGTGAGGACGCGAGCGGTGGCATTCTGGATCAGCTGCAACTGTCTGATTGACTTTTTAGGCAGACCTGTGAAGATGCTGTTGCAGTAATCAATCCGACTAAAGATAAACGCATGGATGAGTTTTTCTAGGTCGTGTTGCAAAATCAGTCCTTTAATCCTAGAGAACTTCTTCAGGTGATAGAAGGCTGACCTTGTTATTGCCTTTATGTGACCCTGGAGGTTCAGGTCTGAGTCCATTACTACACCTAGGTTTCGAGCCTGATCAGTAGTTTCTAGCTGTATTAATTGAAGCTGTGTGCTGACTCTTGATCGTTCCTCCTTGGGTCCAAAAATAATCACTTCAGTTTTGTTTCTATTCAGCTGAAGAAAGTTATGGCACATCCATCCATTTATTTGGTCAATGCATTGATTTAGGGTTTGAATGGGTTCAGAGTCACCTGGTGACATTGTAATGTAGAGCTGAGTGTCATTCACGTAGTTATGGTAGCTAATGTTATTGGTTGCTATAATCTTGCCTAGTGGGAGCATGTAGATATTAAATAAGAGGGGCCCCAGGATGGAGCCCTGGGGCACCCCACATGTGATTTCTGTTCGTTCTGATGAAAAGTTTCTTATTGAAACATAGAAGTCCCTGTTCTTTCGGTAAGACTCGAACCAGCCAAGTACTGTACCAGAGTCCGACCCAGCTCCCCAGTCGTTCCAATAAAATATCTTGATCAACAGTGTCAAATCCTGCACTGAGGTCCAACAGAACCAGCCCTGTGGTTCTTCCACAGTCTGTATTTATGCGGATGTCATTGAATACTTTGACGAGGACAGTCTCGGTGCTGTGGTGAGCACGGAAACCAGACTCAAAAACATCAAAACGGTTTGTCATTGTTATGAAGCCATTTAACTGCTGAAACACAGCTTTTTCAATAATCTTACTGATTAATGGAAGATTAGAGATTGGCCTGTAGTTCTGCATTAACATGTTGTCCAGATTCTTCTTCTTTAGTAGTGGTTTAATAACTGCTGTTTTGAAAGCCTGAGGAAAGACACCTGATAGCAGTGATGAGTTCACTATTTGAACAAGATCAGACCCAATAACAGGAAGAACTTTCTTTAGAAAAGCTGTGGGTAGGATATCAAGACAGCAGGAGGAGGAGCTTAATTGAATAATGATTTTTTTCAAGGCTGTTCTGGTTTAATTTGTGGAATTCAGACAATTTCTCTACATTGTTGTTGATTGGGGATGGAACTGGTTGTGGGTTCGATATTGAGGTAAAGATTGACCGTCTAATTGTTAGAATATTTTCAGTGAAAAAGCTGGCAAATTCATTGCAGGCCCTGGTAGAGTTTAGTTCAGGGGCTACTGTCACTAAAGGATTAGTTAGTCTTTTCACTGTTGCAAATAGAGTCTGTGCATTATTAATGTTTCTGTTGATGATTTCAGAAAAGAACGATTGCCTAGCATCTTTTATAGTTTGCTGATATCTATTCAGTCTCTCTTTGTAGATCTCACAGTGAACCTGGAGTCAAGTTTTCCACCATTTTCTCTCGGCTCGTCGACACTCTTTTTACACTACGTACCAGTGGATTACTTGTCCACGGAGAGTTTTTTCTACCTGATACTACTTTCACTTTAGTTGGAGCAATGGAATCCATGATGTCTGAGGTTTTCGCAAGGAAATTATCTACCAACTTATTTACTGAGTTTGAGTTGGGAGATGAGGGGGATGTGGTGGAAGGGTAAATACGTTTAATGGTTTCTACTGAACTGTCCCCTAGAAAACGCTTTTTTATAGTGGACTTACTGTGGCTGGATGATTTAGCAGAGATGGTACTTTCAAAGAAAATACAGAAATGGTCAGATAATGCAATATTAATTACAGAGATGTTGGAAATATTTAAACCCTTGCTGATAATTAAGTCCAGAGTGTGTCCTTTATTGTGTGTTGGTTGTTTGACATGCTGGATCAGGCCGAAGTTGTGGAGAGTATCATCTAATGTTTTTGCTTGTCTATCTTGGGGGTTGTCGGTATGGATGTTAAAGTCCCCCACAATGATTAGTTGGTCATAGTCGATACATATTACAGAAAGAAGGTCATTGAAATCATTAAAGAAGTTAGAGTTAAGTTTTGGTGGTTTATATAAACTTAGAAATAAAGCTTTGTTAGGCTTGTTTATCTGGGTGTCTAGGTATTCAAAAGAATCCAATGTGCCCAGAGTTACCTTTTTAAAGTTCATTGAGTTGTGAAAGATGGTGGCTACACCTCCACCTCGTCTGTGTTTCCTGCTCTCGCTTAAGAAATTGTAATTTGGAGGACTAGATTCTATTAATGAAGTTGTTTCGTTATTTTCATCAAGCCAAGTTTCTGATAAAAAAAGGCCGAGTAAATTATGCTCAGTGATGAAGTCATTGATAAGAAAAGACTTCCCGGATAGAGATCTAATGTTTAATAAAGCTAACTTAAGTATTGTGATGATGGGCAGCTGAACCTTCTGACAGGTTATCAATTTTAGATTTTGTTTAATATGAGAGCGTGTGGTTAACGGTTTATGTTTCCTGCTGCTGATAATCACTGATATAGCCTTTGAAGGATTTCTTTAATGATCAGAACTATTATAGCACAGTTCAAAATTATAGCTGGCTTTACGTTCAAATCTAATCTGAGCCGGAAATGTTACTGGGATACAGAATAATATCCTGAGGCACACGCTTCTGTAAAATAGGTCTGGCATTCCCAGCGGTGGGAGAGAAGTTAGAAGTGATAGAATGCATTGAGTTGCAGCTTCATTCCTTTGCTCTATTGTATTTGCAAACTGTGCTGCAGCCTGGTCTCACTTCTGTCCTGCAGCAGGTTCCTGCACAGCATTTATTAACCTAATCCATAAGCTTTTATGGCTCGGGCAGGAGACTTCAGTTCATATTTTTTAACTTAAAGTGGGGGTAAAGACATATTGAACCTATTAAAGGACTAAAGTTTGTTCTGAAATTTTCCCGACCTTACCTTAGCGTTCACTGCTGAGTGGAGAGCCATTTAGAGATACCAGGGTCCATCGCGGAAATTGTTCAAAGTTCTCCAAGAAGTTAAACACTACTAATAATCACACTCATTTGAATACATTTATGCACGATACATTTGATCATTATTATCATCAAAACTCTCGGACTGCGCTTCCTTAGAGAGAAAATGAACCTGTTTAAGTGTAAAACAAATGTTCAAGTGAAGTGTTCTAGAAACCTGTTGCCTTATATCACTTTTTCCAACATCTCAGCTTCTCTAATAAGAATTTTAAATCCTGGGAGAACAATGAAATAAACAGATGCTGACTGACAGCTATGAGTACACAGCACACAATCTGCATAACGCTCAAAATTATGGCAACACCATTTCAGATTACCAGAAAATGTCATTAAAAGTGGAAACACATTACAATGTACTCGCAGAGATCGTATTCAGTTACAATTTAACAACCCCACAGTACAGGTTTTTGACTGCTTTTTGAACCAGGCACAACACAGTTTGTATGACGCGCTTAGAAAACAAAGCAAGGGAAAACAACTAGCATGGATAACATCTTTAAACAACGGTTTGCTAATAGAAGTTGCTCTATATGTTGACAGACATCTTCAGTCTCCTTGAACACCTGCTTTCAGTCCACCATCATTTTCCCTCTTCAAAAGGAAAACAGCATGTTCGGTCTAAATGACTATTGTCCATTTGCAACCACAACATGTGTGATGAAGTGTGATTAAAGGCTAGCCATAACTGACCTCAAAAGGACTATTGTCCTATAATACTGCTGCTTTCATCCAGTCTGGGCTCATATGCTTTGAGGGCAAGGATATTCATTGGCCTCAAAAAAAAAAAAAAAAAAAAAGGATATTCATTTGTCCAAGCTGTTTATTATCTGTAGCTTGCCATTGAACATAATTAAATCATGGATTTCTGCAGTAAGTTTCTCATCACTCTTTCTCTGAGAAGGGGAGGCAAAGACCACAGGCCTGGGGCAAAGAAATTCAAGTTGCCCATCATTTATCCTCAGAGGAGCAGCAGATAGATCAACACCTGCATGTACACCAGTTAGACATAACATTATGCCCACTGACAGTTTACGTGAGCCATACTAATCATCTCTTCATCCTTGCACATGATAGTACGTGGGATATATTAGACACCAAGTCAACATTTTGAAGACAAAGTTCATATGTTAGAACCAAGAACATGAGCAAGCATACTTTGTTAAGTTGCATGCATCCTTGCTGTGTGTAGAATTTGTATCAACATATATCTGTGATAAACGTTTACCACCTTGGATGTGTGGTTGTTTGAGGCAAATTTGCAACAACAGTCTTCAAGAGGGTAAACTTTAGAAATATTAATAGACTTGATACAGTTAGACTTTTAATCCATGGAATTAATATTGCAAACATCTGGTTTATCAAACATTCCTTTCCAATTTCTTACATTGAGTTGTAACTTAATATTGTGATTCTTCAAATAAATATATTTCTATGACTACACACATCTTACACCTTATTTAAAGTAGACAGTAAGATAGCTTTTGAATATAAGAATTCATATTTCAGACGTTTTTTCAAAAGATTGAAGCAGATAAAATATTTAATGAGACTAAGGATTATCACCACTACAAGGGGACCAACACTCTATCATATTGTTTTGCCTGATCCGTGTATATTAGTCAGGCTAAGGTGGAGGCTATGGAAACAGTGTTTGAGTTAACCAGAACCCAAATTGTAGAACATCTCGTGCTCTCTAGGTTCTCAAGGCACCTCAGATAGGACAGTTATGTTCTAATAAGGCAGAGGGAATTGACATGTCAGTCAAAATCCTCAACGACTTCAGCAGAGCTAAGACCAGCATGTTACCACCAGCACCATGATAGTGTGGAATGTAAATCTGCACTTCATCACAGAGCAATAAGACCACCAGGGTCATCTGGAGGGTCCACAACATTATTAAGAATAGAATACACCCACAACACAGTCCCGTCATAAGACTGACATTAACAAAGTGCTACAGGAGCATAAAGTCAAGGACAAGCCCACTGCTTCTACTCTCAGGCTATCAGGCTCGTGAACTATGAAGACAACTCTATCTACCCAATCTCCATCATTCCCAGGAACTGTTACTGGACCTGTGTTTTTACATACATCTATGACTTCCTCTTACAGACAGACCCATGTACATAATCTCTAAATCTCATAAGGATTTTCAATAAGACTTTTAGCAAATTTCACTGCTCTGCATCATTTGTTTTCCAAACTATTTGAAATCTAGTTTAGTTGATTAATTATGATCTTAGAAATTGCATATAAAATACTTGACAGGTTTATCAAGAACACAGTTGTAAAAAGGTCTCTATTACGTGTTGTGTCCTGTGGTGCCAGACACAGAAAATACAAGTCCCTGCTGTGCAGCTTGTAGTGAGTGCATTTTTCAATTTTCCACTAGAGGTTAAATTACAGTCGGTGGCTCAGAAAGCCTCCATGAAAACAAGAATATCAACAGATTCTGAGACTCTTTTTTTGTTTTCAATAACTGTAAATGTTTGACTTGCTCTCATGTTTATTTAAAAAATATAGTAGTTGTCTTAGGCCTATACTATATAAAGTATATATAGTTTTTGCTCATATGACAAAATAACAGTATACTTTTATTATCCAGTTTAAAATCCTATTTACCACAGATACTTTAGGCTTAATCTGTTTCCTATTCTAGATTGAGCACGTGACCTTCAGTAATTTTGTGATGCCACTAGATCCACTTAAAACTGCATAAAACTAATTCAGAGAGAAAAAATAAAGACTATCCAGATGGTTGCAACCTACAAAAGACTGAACCTGAAACTTATGAAGGAGTTTGCATTTGAAAAATATGTACACTGTAAATTGCATATTGTTTTAAGATAACAGAAACTTACTGCCATGATTATCTACCAACTTCTGTAATTTAAGCTCATGTAAAATCAATGTTAAAGCAATGTACAGTAGAGTATCAGTACTGTAAAACTAACAACTGTAAATTGAAAAACAGTAGTAAGCCCACTACTACTACTGAATGAAGTGGAGTAAAAACTGTTATAAATTATTACTGTGATTCATGTTACCATTCAACTTACTGAAATTACAATTACTGAAAAACATGCTTCTACCTCATGTAAAAAATTAAAGAAAGACAGTGACCTTAGTTGTAAAGGAAAGAATGTCCCTACAACTATACAGGTGAAACCCGGAAAATTTTAATGTTGTGCAAAAGTTAATTTATTTCAGTAATTCAACTTAAAAGGTGAAACTAATATATGATATTGACTCATTACATGCAAAGCGAGATATTTCAAGCCTTTATTTGTTATGATTTTGATGATTATGGCTTACGGCTTATGAAAACCTCAAATTAAAAATCTCAGAAAATTTGAATATTGTAAAAAGGTTCAATATTTTAGGCTCAAAGTGTCACACGCTAATTCGCTAATTAATCCAAAACACTAACAAAGGGTTCCTGAGCCTTTAAATGGTCTCTTAGTCTGGTTGAGTTGGAATGACAATCATGGGGAAGACAGTTACAATTTAACAATTAGACAGTAAAAGGGAATTGCAAAGGAAATTGAATTTCCCTAAAGTGCTTTATCAAAGCTCATTAATAGAAAGTTGTGTGGAAGGGAAAAGTGTGGAAGAAAAAGGTGCACAAGCAGCAGGGATGACCGCAGCCTGGAGAGGATTGTAAGAAATGCCATTCAAAAGTGTTGGGGACCTTCACAATGAGTGGTCTGTATTGCAGCGAAACTGAAGAAGCCTCCGACTGAAGATGCTCTGTTGTTGTGTGACTGTCTCATGAAGAGGATGCTCAGGGTTGTCCATAATTTTTTTGATTTTATGAAGAATCCTTCTTTGCATTATCATCTCCAGATTTTCCACAGTTGTCCCAAGAACAGAACCAGCCTTCTTTATCAGGTTGTTTAGCCTTTTTAAGTCCCTGGCTCTGATGCTGCTACCCCAACAGATGACTGCTGAAGAGATTACACTCTCCACAACAGACTTGTAGAAGATCTGCAGCATCTTGCTGCAAACCTTGAAGGACCTAAGCTTCCTCAAGAAGTACAGTCTGCTCTGTCCCTTCTTGTAGACTGTTTCACTGTTGCGCCTCCAGTCCAGTCTGTTGTCAAGGTGAACTCCGAGGTATTTATACTCCTCAACCACCTCCACTTCTTCTCCCATGATGGAAACAGTGTTTGACTTATCCCTGTTTCTTCTGAAATCTACAATCATCTCCTTTGTTTTGTTCACATTCAAGGTGAGACGATTGTTTCCACACCATGTCACAAAGCGGTCCACCAGCTCTCTGTATTCAGCATCTTGTCCATCTCTGATACACCCGACAATTGCAGAGTCATCTGAGTATTTCTGCAGATGACAGGTCTCTGATTTGTACTGGAAGTCTGAGGTGTACAGAGTGAAAAGGAATGGTGAGAGTACGGTCCCCTGTGGTGCTCCTGTGCTGCTGACCACCTGGTTTGACACACAATTCTTCAGTCTCACAAATTGTGGTCTGTTGGTCAGGTAGTCATTGATCCAGGCGATTGTTGAGGGCTCCACCTGTGTCTTCAGGAGTTTCTGACAAAGCAAATCAGGCTGAATTGTGTTAAATGCACTAGAGAAATCAAAGAACATGATCCTCACAGTGCTGCCTGCTTTGTCCAGATGACAGTGGGTTGGTTGAAGTAGGTGGATGATGGCATCTTCAACTCCAACTCCACAGCGATAAGCAAACTGCAGTGGGTCCTGATACGTTCTTGTTTGCTTACTCAGGGGTGCCAACAGGAGTCTCTCCAGGACCTTCATGACGTGGGATGTCAGGGCAACGGGTCTATAGTCATTGATGACTGATGGGTGAGTTCTTTTGGGTACTGGAACAAGGCAGGATGTCTTCCACAACACTAGAACCTTCTCCTGAGTTAAGCTAAGGTTGAAGAGGTGCTGCAGAATCCCACAGAGCTGCTCTGCACAGGCCTTCAGGACTCTGGGGCTGACACCATCTGGACCTGCAGCCTTGTTCCGGTTCAGTTTCTCCAGCTGCCTCTTCACCTGACTTTTGGAGACAGACAAGTGGGAGGGGGAGGCAAAGGGGGTAGCAGCATTTCCTGACTTGGTTGAAGTCAAACTTGTGGAATTAGAAGAGTCCATGGCTGAGGTGAAGGATAAAACATCCGAGGTGTAACAGGAAAGCTGTTGATCAGAGGAGAGTGGGATGTCTGTTTGGCTGGGAACAGGAGAGGAGGATCCTGAGCTAGTTCCTGAACTGAACCTGTTGAAGAATGTGTTCAGTTCATTGGCTCTGTCCAGACTTCCATCTATCCAATCCTTCCTGTCCTTAAAGCCTGTGATCTTTCTCATTCCTGACCAGACATCTCTGATATTGTTCCTCTGTAGTTTGTTCTCCAGCTTCTTCCTGTATGCCTCCTTGCTTTCTCTGATCTTGACCTTAAGTTGCTTCTGTATACTCCTCAGTAATTCCCTGTCTCCCTCCCTGAAGGCTCTTTTTTTCTTGTTTAGCAGTTCCTTCAGGTCACTGGTGATCCAGGGTTTGTTATTAGGGAAGCATCTCACTGTTCTGGTGGGGATGATGTTGTCCACACAGAAGTTTATATAGTCAGTCACACACTCAGTCATGGCATTGATGTCCTCTCCATGTGCTTGGCAAAGAGTCATCCAGTCTGTGGTTGCAAAACAATCCTGCAGGGCTTCTTCAGCTTCCTGTGACCATTTAATCACAGTTCGTTTTGTCACAGGTTGCCTCTGAACAAGTGGTTTATATTCTGAACAGAGAAAAACAAGATTGTGATCTGATTGTCCCAGAGGAGGTCTTGGTTTGGACGTGTATGAATCCTTTACATTTGCATAAAACAAATCCAAGGTCCTGTTTTCTCTTGTAGAGCAGCTGACAAATTGTTGAAATGTTGGAAGTATAGTAGAGAGCGAGGCATGATTAAAATCACCAGATATTGCCACAAATGCATTGGGGTCCTGTGTCTGTAGCTTAGCAACAATGGAACTGATGACATCACATGCATTGTCGGCAACGGCTGAAGGTGGAATGTAAACAACTGCCAAAATTACACTGGTGAACTCTCTTGGTAAATAATATGGACGAAAACTCACTGCCAAGAGTTCGAGATCTGGGCTGCAGAGACGACACTTCACAGTAACATGTCCTGGATGACACCATCTGTTGTTGACAAGCACTGCTACTCCACCACCTTTCCTTTTTCTGCTCGTCTTCAGATCTCTGTCTGCTCGTACAGTCAGGAACCCTGGCAGACAGACGTTGGAGTCGGGGATATGATCCAGCAGCCACGTCTCCGTAAAACACATAACACTGCATTCACGGTACTCTGGCTGAGTCCTTGTAAGGGCTTGGAGTTCATCCATCTTGTTAGCCAGTGATCTTACGTTGCCCATTATGATCGATGGAAGAGATGGCTTGAACTTCCTTTTTCTCTGTCTCCTTTTCGCTCCTGCTCTGCATCCACGTCTCCTCCTTATCAACTCATCGGGGATTTGTGGTTTCAGTTGAGGTATTATTTCAGCTTTTGCGATGTTAATCAGCTGCTCCCGGCTGTAAACCACATTGTTGCCATGGTTACGCATCATAACAAATTGTCAAAAAGGGAAAAATTTACAGCAAAAATCCTTCCAGCTTCACAGCACCAAAAACTAGAAAGTATACAGGTAAAAAAAATGCAATCTTCTTTAAGAAAAAAGAGGAACCAATGTACAAAAAAACAAAACTTAATATGTAGCCAACAGAGCCACTCCAACATGCAGCCACCCAGAGCAGCGCAATTCTAGAATACATCAAGAGCCACCATCAAGAGTACATCAAGAGCCACCACACACAGACAGATCCTGAACATGGGCTTCAAATGTTGTATTCCTCTTGTCAAGGTGCTCCTTAACAACAAACAAAATGTCAGAAGCGTCTTACCTGGGCTAAAGAAAAAGAAGAACCACACATTTTGCAGCTCATTTGGAAACCAAGGTCCCAAAGTCTGGAGGAAGAATGGAGAGGCACACAATCTAAGATGCTTGAAGTCCAGTATGAAGTTTCCACAATCTGTGTTGATTTGCGGAGCCATGTCATCTGCTGGTGTTGGTCCACTGTGCGTTATTAAATCCAGAGTCAACGCAGCCATCTAACAATTCAATTCAATTCAGTTTATTTATATAGCGCCAATTCACAACAGATGTCATCTCAAGGCACTTAACAAGAAGTCATTTCAATAGATTTATACAAGCATTCCAATCAGTTAAAAAGTTTCCTATTTAAGGAATACCAGCAGATTGCGTCAGTCATTGGCGTGATGTTGGGCTCCGTTGATGCAGACTTTCCAACCACAGCAATCCTTCAGCAATCCCTCATACTGAGCAAGCATGTAGCGACAGTGGAGAGGAAAAACTCCCCTTTAACAGGAAGAAACCTCCAACAGAACCAGACTCAGTAGGAGCGGCCATCTGCCACGACCGTCTGGGGATTTGAGAAGACAGAGCAGAAACACAGAAGGAACAGAAGATCTGATATAAGAGAACTTTCTATGTTACAGAAAGTAAAAAGTTGATAACAGGACACAGTGGATGTTCAGTTACTGGGAGGATCATCCCAGTCGATGCCCCCTGTCCAACAGGGCATTGCAGCCAAGCAGGATACCAGACCAGGTATATCTTCTATGGAGAGAAAAACACTGAGAGAAAACAAAGTTAATAGTCGAAATAGCAGAATGTACTGTAATACAACTGGAGAGTTGTAGGAGAAAAGGAAGTAGCAGAGTGAAGAAAATTGGTAAGTCAGTCCTCCAGCAGTCTGAGCCTATAGCAGCATAACTACAGAGATAGGTCAGGATGACCTTAGCCACTCTAAGTATAAGCTTTATCAAAAAGGAAAGTTTTAAGTCTGGCCTTAAAAGTAAACAGAGTGTCTGCCTCACGGACTAAAGCTGGGAGGTGGTTCCACAGGAGAGCAGCCTGATAACTAAAAGATCTGCCTCCCATTCTACTTTTAGAAATCCTAGGAACTACAAGTAAACCTGCAGTCTGAGAGGGAAGTGCTCTGTTAGGAACATATGGAACAATTAGATCTCTGATGTATGATGGAGCTTGATTATTAAGGGCTTTGTATGTAAGAAGAAGGATCTTAAATTCTATTCTGGATTTAACAGGGAGCCAATGAAGGGAAGCTAAAACAGGAGAAATGTGATCTCTCTTTTTAATATTCATCAGAACTCTTGCTGCCGCATTTTGGATCAACTGAAGGCTTTTAATGGCATTTTGTTGACTTCCTGATAGTAAAGAATTACAGTAGTCCAGCCTTGAGGTAACAAATGCATGGACTAGTTTCTCAGCATTACTCCTGGACAGGATGTTTCTAATTTTAGCAATATTCCGGAGGTGAAAGAAAGAAATCCTAGAAACCTGTTTAATATGGGATTTAAATGTCAAGTCTCTGTCAAAAATAACGCAGAGGTTGTTTACGTTATTACTGGGGGCCAATTGAATGCCATCCAGATGAAGTGATTGACTAATCAGTTTCTGTTTAAGAACTTCTGGTCCAAAGACAGCAACTTCTGTTTTGTCAGAATTTAAAAGCAAAAAGTTTAGATTCATCCATGTTTTTATGTCTTCCAGACATGCCTGTAATCTACATGACTGACTGGGTTCATCAGGATTTATGGATAAATATAGTTGTGTATCATCTGCATAGCTGTGGAAATTTATCCCATGCTGTCTAATGATTCTACCAATTGGGAGCATATATAGGTGAACAGAATTGGTCCAAGCACAGAACCCTGTGGAACTCCACAAGTAACCCTTGAGAGTGAAGAAGATTTATCAATTAGATGAACAAACTGGAATCTATCAGACAAATATGATTTAAACCTGCCTAGTGCTGTTCCTTTGATCCCTGCAACATGTTCAAGCCTTTCTAGGAGAATATTATGACCGACTGTGTCAAAAGCAGCACTGAGATCTAACAAAACCAGAACAGACACCAGTCCATTATCTGAGGCCATGAGAATATCATTAGTAACCTTCACCAGTGCTGTTTCAGTGCTATGATGAGCTCTAAAACCTGACTGAAACTCTTCAAACAGCTCGTTACTGTTTAGATGCTCACAGACTTGATTAGCAACAATTTTCTCAAGGACTTTGGATAAGAAAGGAAGGTTAGATATAGGTCTGTAATTCACTAAGTCATCTTGATCAAGGGAAGGTTTCTTGAGTAAAGGTTTAATTACAGCTATTTTAAATTCTTGTGGTACATATCCATTTACTAAGGATAGATTCATCATATCCAAAATGGGGCCAGGAAATAATTTGGTTGGAATTGGGTCCAACATAAAAGTTCAAGGTTTAGATGAGGCTAATATTTTTGATAATTCCAAAAGCTCGACTGAATCAAAACAGCCTAAGCACAACTGAGGTTCTACAGTTCTTTCCGATACTGCCTCATTTACTGAGGAAGAAGTAATCATGTTTGGGAGGATGCCAATGATTTTATTTTTAATAGAATTAATTTTATTTATGAAGAATCCCATAAAATCATCACTGCTAAGAGCTGGGGGAATAGTTGGCTCAACAGAGCTATGACTCTGTGTAAGTTTGGCAACTGTACTAAAAAGAAACCTAGGATTGTTTTTATTCGCCTCTATTAATGATGAAAAATATGCTGTTCTAGCTTGTCGAAGGGTCTTTTTATACAGCAGTAGATTGTTATTCCAGGTTAAATAGGAATCCTCTAGGTGTATAGAGCACCATTTTCTCTCCACTTCCTAGTATTCTGCTTTAAAGTACGCAACTCTGCATTAAACCAAGGAGTCAGCCTCCTATGGCTAGCCTCTTTCTTTTTTAAGGGGGCTACACTATCCAATTTGCCAAACGCAATGAGGACGTAACGCTGTGAACCAGATCATCAATTTCTGAAGGGTTAGAGATAGAATTGCTGCCATCCACTGTGTTACCCTGAGACACAAAGGAAAGTAAGAATGGAACAGATTCTTTAAAAATTGTTACAGCATTGTCTGATAAAGCTCTACTATAATGAAATTTTCTTTCAGATTTAAGATGGTCAGTTAAAGTAAATTCAAAAGTTATTAAGAAGTGGTCAGACAGGACCGGGTTATGTGGGTGGACTGTTATTTCCTCACACTCAATACCGTATGTCAGTACAAGGTCCAAAGTGTGTTTACCCGAGTGGGTCGATCCCTGTACTTTTTGAGTGAAGCCAATTGAGTCTAAAATAGCATTAAAGGCTGCATTTAGGCTATCACTTTCAGTATCCACATGAATATTAAAGTCCCCCACTATAATAACCCTATCAGTATTTAATACTAAATCAGATAAAAAATGTGAGATGTGATCCAAGAATTGAGAGTAAGGGCCTGGTGGACGATACAAAACCACAAACAAAAATGGTCTTAATGTTTTGCAACTTGGATGAGGAAAATTAAGGGTTAGATGTTCAAAAGAACTGTAGCTATCAATTGGTCTGGGACTAATTAGTAAATCAGAACGAAAAATGATTGCAACTCTTCCCCGTCGCCCAGTATTTCTAGGAATGTGAAAATTTAAATGACTGGAAGGAGTTGACTCATTTATACTGACGTAATCCTCCTGCTGCAACCAGGTTTCTGTGAGACAAAGGAAGTCAATGTGATTATCACAAATCAAGTAATTTATTAACAAAGTCTTTGAGGAGAGAGATCTTATGTTTAATAAACCACATTTAGTAGATTTATTTTTCTGTTCAGTCAAAGTTGTATTTATTTTTATGAGACTTCCATAATTTGCTTTTGTTGGCTTAACTTTTAATCCATTTAATTTTGGCCGTGGGCAAGACACTGTTTCAATAGGGTAATGGGTGGGTAACAGTACAGAAGCAGCAGAGAGGTGGGTTAAACTACGACTCTGCTTCCTGGTCTGAACCCTGGGTTGTCAGTGTTTTGGAGGACTAATAAATTCGGCCATATTCCTAGAAAGAAGAGCTGCTCCATCCAAAGTGGGATGGATGCCGTCTCTCCGGATCAGACCAGGTTTTCCCCAAAATGTTCTCCAGTTATCAATGTAGCCCACATCGTTTGCAGGACACCACCCAGACAACCATTGATGGAATGACAGCATGCGGCTAAACATGTAGTCACTGGTCCGATCAGGCAGGGGACCAGAAAAGATTACAGAGTCGGACATTGTTTTGGCAAACTTACACACGGAAGCAACACTAATTTTAGTGACCTCCGATTGGCGTAACCGGGTGTCATTACCGCCAGCGTGAATAACAATCTTACTGTATTTAAAACGCTTATCTTTAGCCAGCAGTTTCAGGTAGGATTTGATGTCGCCCGTTCTGGCCCCTGGCAAACATTTGACTATGGTCAATGGTGTCTCTAATGCCACGTTTCTGACTATGGAGCTGCCAATTACCAGGGTCGGCTTCTCAGCGGGTGTTTTGCTGAGCGGGGAAAATCTGTTAGAAACGCGGACCGGTTGGTGGTGGCCCGTGGGCTGGGTCCTAGAACTATGCTTCCTACGTACCGTCACCCAGCCGGCCTGAGGTCCCGGCTGCGCGGGCTCTACCGGAGGATAGCTGGGGGGTTCTATCCTTGTTGGCTTCGCGCTGGCTAATGGGCTTCGGCTATCTGCTGGTTTTTCAACAGCACGGAGCCGTGCTTCTAATTCTGATACCCTCGCCTCCAAAGCTACAAAAATATTACATTTATTACAGTTACCATTATCACTAAAGGAGGCAGGGAAGTAACTAAACATCTGACAGAAAGAGCAAGAGAGAAGAGAAGAGTTAGAGACAGGAGAGAGAAGAGTAGCCATACCCGCAATCAAGCTAAGCTAACTGAGCTAGCGAGACCTTACCACCCCAAGAAAAGCTGTGTGAAACACAAGGAGTTCCGAAAAGGTAAAGTACACCACCACAGAACGTGTGTTTTAGTGTGCTTGTGTGTTAAAATAACTTAGAAAGGCCTCAGCACAGAGAAAAGAAGATCAATTCAAGAGAGTCTGAACACCAAACAGCTTACAGGGAGCACAACAGTGACAACAGGAAATGACG
This sequence comes from Valencia hispanica, assembly GCA_963556495.2. Lineage (NCBI taxonomy): Eukaryota > Metazoa > Chordata > Actinopteri > Cyprinodontiformes > Valenciidae > Valencia > Valencia hispanica. Next base: position 28,667,754 of record OY747716.1, read on the forward strand.
CAATACGGCTTACCCCCGTCGAATGAGCGTCAATCTGCCAATGAAGGGAAGCATCTTATGAACAAAACTTCAGCTGCTGACTGTCTGGCGCAATGCTGTAGGAACTGTCCAGTTCTATTACTCTTGACTTGATTATTTCCGGAGGAAATTTTGGAGCACTTCATGCTTCCTTCTGCAGACGAACTTTATGGAGCTTCATTTTCCAGTAGGACTTGGCACCTGCCCACACTGCCAAAAGTACCAAAACCTGCTTCAATGACCATGGGATTACTGTGCATTATTGGCTTGCAAACTGGCCCTGATCGGAACCCCATAGAGAATCTATGGAGCATTGCTAAGAGAAAGATGAGAGACATGAGACCAAACAATGCAGAAGAGCTGAAGGCCGCATAACACCTCAGTGCCACAGACTGATAGCATCCATGCCATGCCGCATTGAGGCAGTAATTGATACAAAAGAGGCCCAAACCAAGTACTGAGTACATATGCATGATTATACTTTTCAGAAGTCTGACATTTCTCTATTTAAAATACTTGTTTTATTGATTTAATGTAACATTCTAATTTCCTGAGATTTTGAATTTGGGGTTTTAAAAAGCTGTAAGCCATAATCATCAGCCAAAATTTCCAATTAAAATAAGCTTGGGTACACCACTGGAGATGGGTCATAAAATGTACTGCCATGAAACATTGTTACAACAAATAAATTATTGACAAACCACAAATTTGCTCTCTTTTGTTCTGTGTCTATAAATAAAAAGCTTAAATACTGTAATATTAATATAATTTGAATCAGTTGCTTATAGATTTTTACTGGAATCTTTTTGGAGCCTACTGCACAGTTCATGTTGCCATGAGAACACTGATTGCAATAAAAAAAATCCCATCAAACCAATTCCAGGGAAGCCATGTGCAAACAAATAGGATTTTTCACAACATAAATTACAATAATCAAGCATGACAACCAATCAGGCCTCCCCTAGCACTGTAATATCACTAAAACACTGTGATGCAGAGTGCTACAAGCTGGACATAAAACCATTAATAGAGACCTAGCAGGGCAATAGAACAATTTACTTCCACAAAAAAAGAAAGTTGTTCACTCTTTTAATTCCATCGTGTCCCCTCTGATTATGTTTACACAAAAACAGGAGAGAAGGTCATGATGTTAAACAACAGACTTGAGCAAATGCTCTGTAATGACCTTCTCTGTATTTCTGCAGGATACTTTTTACCGGTATTTTTTATATTATGATGCTCTGAGCCGCCGGACTAAAATCAAAAATTCACTCAGCGCATCCACCAGTGCTGCTCTGTCCCCTTTTAATTTAGCAGACTTCCAGCTGAAGATTTATTTTGTATAAATGAATCCTGAGATACATCAGGGAGCTAATAAGGCATTTGGCCTCCTGTTTAGTGAGCAATCATTTATGGCTGGCAGAGAACCGAGTTTCCTGCCTGCCACTCCTCTCTGGTGGTCAGAGGGATTTTCCATGGGGACAAAAGAGAGGGTCAGGAGCTGCAGAGGGAGTCATATCCGTCTCGGTTCATGCTGTCCTGATTGTTTTTGATTGGGTGAAATTGAGGTGAATCTCTTAAATGAGCTGGCTGTTAGTTGATGTGTTGTGCTTGTGAACTCTTCAAGACTTTCTGAGTTTTTCAGATTCTCAGCAAAAACAAAATAAAACCCCAATGTCATCTCAACTAACTATTGTATCTGTGTCAAAATCCTAGTATAGCTTTTTTTATATCTGTTTGAGGGCCACGATGGAATCTGATACCAGTTGAAAACGTATCACTGTGGCTCATAGATGCACTGAGTGACATATTTTTCTTACATCCAAAATTCTACTTATTTACAGACAGCTCTGCCTCTGCAGGTCTATAACTATGATGAATTCAGCCTCTTTTGAGAGTTTCTGTCAGGCACACTGTATCTCCAAGATGTTGTGCCAAAAATGACAACCTTTTCATTTTGTATCAAAGCTATTTGAGTCATCAAAAATGAACGTAACAGTCAGACCAGTATATGTGTGAATATATATCTGATAACGACTGGGTGTTACAGTATCCTCAAACTTCACGAGAATGAATTGACAGAATGCATCGGATAGATAAAGATACAGGACCTTTCATTATTTTTAGCACCCCTGGTAACAATATAAAAAAGTCTTAAAATATAATCTTCTATTGTGACAGCACGAAATCCTGTGGAATATTTTAGACAAGTTTAACTTTTATTTGGAGGACCCTTAATCATTGGGGACACACCAGCAAGTCTGTCTTTTAGTGGCTCAAAAATTATCTTTGTGTGGTTTTTAGCTTTTTCTTCATCATCTGTAACATTGAAATGTGGCAGAAAAGCAAAAATAAAAATAAATCTGAAAGGTCATAATTAATTTCAGACAGCATAATATATTGTTTGAAATGTCTAAACATTCAATTAGTTATCCAGACTTCCTGTTACTCTGGGGTACATATAGCCTCTAAGGAAAAACATGACCCCCCCCCCCCCAGGTTTTCGGATAACCCCCACATTCTAATCTGAAAATGTCATCAAAATCCACCTACAACGTTTTGAGTTATGTTGCTAACTAACAGACAAACAAACCCTGGTGAAAACATGACCTCCTTGGCGGAGGTAAAAATTTAAATAACTGAAACTTTGACTCACAAGGCTGAACAACAACTCAACTTCACATTGAATTCATCATTTTAATGTCCATGACATGAAAGTCGAACAAAATGTGGGAAAGATTTGTGCTTTTTTTTTAGATCTCCCTGTCATTTTGCATTCCTTTTTTGTTAAAGCATTGTTTTTCATTTGGATTTTTCTGCCTCTTGTGGAACTTAAAAGTTATTTCTCTTATCAGTCTTTTTTTATGTTGGTTTGTGTAATTTCTTTATTTTAAATAATGTATTATGTTTCTTTTGATTCTCTGTGATCTGTAAACATTATTTGTTCTTCTAGTGTCTTTTTCTGTCTTCTTTTCAAAGATATTTTACTTCTCTTTGGTCGTTTCGTGCATTTTATACGTGCCCTTTCCACTGTTCTCAATCTTTTTGCTGATGCTTCATGTAATTTCCCCTTTTATTAAATCTTTATTCATATTAAGCAAGTATAGACAATGGACAGATGGATGTTTTGGGGCCCTCTGGTAATTTGGCTTTTTTGTTTTGTTTTTCTGTCTGATTCTTTTTGCAGATATTTAACATTTGTATGGTGATTTTATGCTATTTTAAAACTTAATTTAGTCTCTTTTTTAATCTCTTTGCTGTTTTCCTGAAAGTTTCTCTTTCAATGAACTTCTGTGTATTTATTTTGAATAGAGTAATTTTGGCATTCTGTTTTTTGTTTGTGTTGTTTTCCTCTCTCTTGTTGCAATTTATTAACTTATCTGAGGTGATTTCTTGATGTCTCTGCTGCCATTTTTGGGAATTTTCTTTTATTAAATTTTCATCTTGGCTCTCTTTTTATACTTTTTGGATGAAATTGTAAGGGAAAGACTCCTTGAACCTCGCCCTGGGCAGGTCCCAAGTGAAACTATCTGCTGCGTCTGCTGCTGCAACACCTTGTCAAATCAATGATTTAAGCTTCCACCACACTGTCTACACTTCCTCACAAAGTGACAAATACTCGCACTGTCTCCCATCTCTGGACAGTCTGCTCTTTCAACAGAATCCCTCACAGTTAAACCTTTTCACAGGCCATCATTTCCTCCCTGATGACACCCACCACAACTTACACCTCTGGCTTTTGAGACGTTGTCATGTAGCTAGTCTGTTTTGAATGAGTAGCTGACCCCATTCCATTTTTTTTATTGTGCTGTCACAACATCAGATAACCATCCAGCTGCCATCTCAAGAGTGAGTCAAATGTGATTCTCAGCTCATGTCATAGATTGGATCAGCAAAAGGAGAAGGAAGTAATAAAAGAAAAAAACATGCAGCGATCAAGCCTGAAAGGCGCTCTCCATCTGTATAATTGGTTGAAATGAGTTGTGAGGGCCACCTGCTGACTGTGTCATTTAGAGCTCTTTTACATGGAAAATCTGCACGGTGTCACTCAGTGCAACAGAGAAAGAGGCACAGAAAATGAGTGTGAGCTTTACTGATGGATGCTCTTACTTCTGTTTGATGTCTATCTAACAAAGAAAGCTCATTATTTGAGAGAGTTGCTGTTGGAAAAAGAACTAATAGTGATACAGTGACGTCAGTACAGCAGATAGTTTCAACAATGTTTCCCTAACACTTTACAGCTACCAGAGAATATTTTTACATGAAAAGTAATAAATTCAGTTATACAACTTAGTGTTTCCGCACTAGCTTTTAAAAACCTTTGTTCACCTTGAACTTATTCTCATTCGGTCGCATTGAAACCCCAAATCTGTTGTTTTTTTCATCTAAGTCCAAGAAAATATTGTGAAGAGGAAAGAAAATGATTTATGGTTTTCAAAATATTTTTGTATGTACAAATCTGAAAAGCGTTGCATGCTTTTTGTACTCAGCTTCATATCGCTTGGGTATGTCTCTACCATCCGTTTGTTCACTAATGTTCTCTAACAAACCTCTGAATTCATACTGAGATTGAATAAAAATGGACTCTTTACTAAATAGAATATACTTCTGATTACATTGGATTTATTTATGGTAAAGGGAGTTGAATGCAACAAATTAAATGTTTTAAAACCATGTATCCTTTTTCTTTGAATAATCAATTAAGTGTTTATTTTTGTTAATTTATCACATAAAACCCTAATAAAATAGATTAATATTTGGGGGTTGTAATGTGACAAAAAACCTCAAGGAAGTATGAATACCTTTACAAGTGGTAATAAGAAGTCAAGTTTGAGGCATGAAGTTTACACTTTGAAATGTTTCCCGAGAAAACATTTTTAATTGTAAATTATATCAGTACAGAAATGGAATAATTTGCTTGCCCTTACATTAGAAACATTATTATATAAATTTTAAGGAGCAAAAGAGAAACTCTGCACCTACATGTAAAATAAGTATAAAACCTGGGGCAAATAATTTAAAATATAACTAAAAACTGTGTTTGGAACTTTTATCCTTTCAGAGTTTATTGCGTATTCATTTTCTAAAACCAAAAAAAGATGTTTTATCTGGTTTATTACATCAGTCTGAGTGTTTAGCAACACAATAAAAGTATTAAATGTCAAGCTGTGATTTTCACACTTTGTGTTTACTTGCAGAACAGCTTAGGCTAGACTTGAAAAGTTGTTACAGATATTGAAACAGAACAGACCTGAGTTCATCCAGAAGCCAAAATAGAGTCAATAGCCCTTTATCAGTTTACGAATCAGAAGCCAACTTGAGCAGTGTTGTTTCATGATTTAAGGAAAAGATTAACTATACAATGCAACATGGAAGATTTTTGTACATAAATGTTATACATCAGAAAAATGTAGAAACCTAATCTGTAAAGTATAACATTTTAATCTTTAAACTGTTTAGGAACCCTATCACTCTTTCTTCGGTGAACCCAAGGAAAATGAGAGCTGACTTGACTTTCAAACGTATACATTCCCCTTGACTTTTTTCCCACTTTGTCCAATTAAGTGCATCCAATTGCCTTCAGAAGTCACCTAATTAGCTCTATGTGATTATTCTCATTATATATCCAGATGTTCTGTGAATATGATCTGTTAGAAAACATTGTTTAACAACCAGGATTTTGGGCACCCAGTCCCTACTGTAAAATATGGCATTGCCAACATCATGCTGTGCGAAGGTTTTCCTTTAGCAGGTATTAAGAAGCTGGTCAAAGTTGTTGGAAGGACGTTAAATAAACAGCAGCCCTGGTAGAAAAAATGTTAGAAGCTGTAAAAAAAAATTTATATTAGGATGGAGATTCACCTTTCAGCACGATGACCACACTAACAGCCAGGGATTCTGGACTCGTTTAGATGAAAGCATATTCTTATATTAGTCCAGAGATTATTACAACTGAGAATCTGTGGCAAAGATTGAAAAGCAATGTTTACAGATACTCTCTATCCAGTCTGTTGGATCCTCAGCTATTTTACAAAAGAGAATTGGACTAAAGAAATCTGTTTCTTGATGTAAAAAGCTGTTAGAAATGTATTCTTAAAAACTTGCAGCTGTGCTAGCAGAAAATGGAGGTTCTAAGTATTGAATCGGAGGGGCTAAAGTCAAATGCATGCCACACTTTTCAGATTTGAACTTGTAAAATCTGAATCCATATATTTATATACCACTTTCTGTAGGTCTATCAGATAAAATCCCAATAACAACTTGTGAGGTTTGCAGTTTCAACCTGACAAAATGAAAGAGGTTCAAGAGGTGGGAATACTTTTGCACAGCTCTATATTTCCTGCAGGATTTTATTCAGATCAGCCATTTTTGGGAAGCGATAATCTTATTTTTGCAGTTTACTAATGTATATGTAATTAGTTTATATGTCTAACAATAAATGTTAGTTGATTCCAGCACTTTAAGCTATTTAGATTTACTTTTACACAAATAATGTGTATTGTGTAAAAACAGCTTAGAATAAATACTGTTACTCTTTGAGCATTTCTGTCAGCCAAGTTTGTTACTTATTAAAGTCAAAACAGTTTTTTTAAAATGCACTCAGTGTTGCCATCTTTCAGTTTCAAACTCCTAGTGCTGAACTCAAAACTCAGCAAACCGCAGGCTTCAGCTTCCTCTGAGAAAATGACTGTGTTTTGCCTCGCATATCATTTTTCATTTTCCTCACACTGCCAGCTTCTAAAACTCCTGTGTGGGATTTTATTGGGATGCAGCTAATCAATACTGAGGAATGTGACACAGTAAAAAAGGGCCTGGTGACACTAGTGTCCACAGATTTACAGCAATTCAAGGTCAACTGCTCAGATTGAGTTCAGAGTCTCTGAAAGGAATTCTGCTATCTGACAACATGCATTTTCTTCTAGGTTACTGCAAAATAAATTCCCAATAGTTTTAAAATGTGAAGCTGTGATGGGAATATTTCAAGGTAATGTGAATTAATTGATTAGTTACATGTTAAATTAATCTAGGGAATATGTCATGTAGCGATCAGCAGACATCAGTGAGGAGCAGATTTGATTAAGAGGCCCTCTGACCTCATTCCCTTTGGCTCTGGAGTGTGAAGTGTTTTTGACCTTGGGGGACTATACATCAAGACAGCGTAGGAGGGACTGAGGAGGATAATATATGATTATTTTTATACCTTCCCTTTTAGGTTTTAGCTTTAGTGGTGTTGTAATTGGACCACAGTTTTCATCTGCTAGATCTGGGCTCTCTATTTTTATTTTTGTTTTTTTTGCTTGTGGTTGTTTGTTTTTTGTTAGTGGTGGGTTTTTTGTTCTGTGGCCCCATGAAAAAACATTGGATCCATCATGGCCCCCTGGTAAATTTGGTGAATAACTGCCACTTATTCAGAAGACAGAAGTTTGATTAATAACAGAATCAGTTATTGTCAAAGAAGTTTGTATGATGTAACCATTGTCAGAGAATATGTTTCTGTTCAAAAACTACATGTTAGTGATGGGTCAACCAACACTGGGGCTTCGACTCATGTATCTAGCTCATAGAGCAAAACCCTGTTGTTGGTGAGTGTATCACTTTAAGAAGTAGTCACGTGATCAATACGGCGCTGTTTTGCCTGTCACTGAAGCACCAAACTGGGTTTAAAATATAGACTATATATATATATATATATATATATATATATATATATATATATATATATATATATATATATATATATATATATATATATATATATACATACATACATACATGTGATGGACGGAGCCTCCATGACATCACCCGTAGGTTTCTGAAGAGCAGAATGTTTACCACCAGCACCATCTTGGCCACGTCACATGTCTCATCACGCCTGGAAAATACAAAAAATGAGCAAAGAGGTGGAGCTGAGAGTGGGGTCTTAGGGTGGGGTGGATGATTGACATCCATCAAACTCTGAGCCAATGTAGCTACGAGCTAACTGAGCTAACCCGTAACTAACCGAGGTTGGTGGGCGCTTTAGCCAGAAAACTGCCTTCTAGGCAGATTTTATAATTTTGTGCAGTCAAATCATAAAGCCTTGTTGGCCCATAACTTTCACTAAAAACTATGAGAATTTTGATTAAAATGAGTTCTAATAATCAATATGCAAAGTAAAGAAGAAATTTGATCATTTCAACCAATTTTTGACCAAGCAGCATTATCTTAAATGCAAGCAGAAATATAGTTTTACTTATACTAGCAAGCCGCTAGCCACCAGTGCTACCACTGATGGTTCATCCGAGACCTGTCAATCAAAAGTAGGGGTGTCAAATGATCACGTTAATTGCGATTAATTAATTATAGCCATATTTAGCGCGCTATGTTTTTTAATCGCGTTAATCTAATTTTTAATCCCTAGGATAAGTACAGGTATACTGACTTTATACAACTTTCTCGTGGTAACTTTATTTACAATGATTATTTTAGTATTTCATTTTTGACCATTAAGCTACCAGGAAGCATGAGTTGGACCAGGCAGTGGTGAATTTCATAATTAAGGACCGCTAACCTCTCAGCATTGCTGAGAGTGTGGGGTTCAGGAAACTGTATCAGGTCCTCGAACCATCATATATTTTGCCTAACAGAAAGGTCTGAAGCTGGAGAAATTGCATCTAAAAAGTGTAATCGCCTTAATGCAAAGACCTTGGAGAAACTATTTTTTAAAATAAAAATAATTTTAAAAAAACCCAACAGCCTTCCTCAAATCCGTAAACACGAATGCGTGAGCTACACCGAGTTTTTTATCATAAACAGTGTTTATGTCTATGGTTTGTACTGCCGTAGTTTGAGTATGCGATAAGAACCATTTTTTGCATAAGTGGCAGCTTACAGCAGTGCTTTGTCATAATGTAGGCTAGTCCTAAATCTAAATCGGCTCCTGTAATTCTTTGGTGTTACTTATTATTGTCATTTGAAATCGATATGATTATTGAGGTTGCCAGGAATAATTAGAATCGTTATTGAGTAATTTTCATCACTTTTGCACATAAAATGGTAGCTTTTAACATTCACTTACATTGTTTATGCTAAGTTAAAACCAATGGACTGCTGCCAGATTAGGAGAATGACTGCTGGTTCAAAATGCTTTTTATCACTTATTTAACTTGGGGAAGATGGCAACAGACTAAATGTCACTTAGGCCTAGGGGTGGAATATGCCTTTAAAAAAAACGTTGAAACCTTTTGAAACGTTGTTTTTTTTACCTAGTGGCCTTTGTTGGTAAACAAAATATTGGTCATCACTGGGTCTTTCATCAGGAAAATTATACAAAAGAAATAATGAAAACAACACAGAAATTGCTCACCAGCAACAAAATCAACCTTCTTCAATGACCATCTTAGTCCACAAACCTAAATCCTAGAGAAAACCTGTGAGGTAAGCTGAGGAACAGAGATCATGTGAGAGGACGCTGGTGCAGGATAGTCTAGGCATGGGCGGTTCCAGACAGGGGCCAACAGGGGCCAGTGCCCCTGTACTGAAGAGATAATATTAAATCAGTTACTTATGATGAAATGCACTGGAACAAAAACCGTAGCTAATCGGTCCTTTGAACCAGTTTCATTTTTTTACCTTCACAGCTTTAATTGATCAAATAATTTAAATATTAAGGTGTTCGACTTTTAGATTCAGCCATATTACGATAGGATCACAGTTTTAATCTTCTAGATCATCTGCAACATGCAACTCTGGAACCATATATGCCTTTTTGGCTCTGTGGCACACTTAATATGTTAAGCGGTTAAACTATACTGAGACCATTTAGTGAAAACCCTTGCTGTATTTAGCCAGGTTTCTTGAATGGGTGTGCCCAAGTCTGTTTTTGAGTAAAAAGTTGGGGGATTTTTGTGGCCCTGCTCCCTATAACGTTTAAAAGAAAGCAGATAAAACATAGCTAAAAGAAAAAGACTGTGTTGTTACATCCGTTTTCTGGGGGTGGAAAAACGAAATAGGGCTGCAATTTGCCCCAGCGCCACACTTTGAACCCTAGTCCAGAGAGATGGTCAGATTCCTCTCTTTAAGTTCAAACCTTTTGAAATGTTTAACAAGAGCTGAGGAACATTAACTCTTGTCTTGTTGACAAAGTGGTTTGCATAAAGTATTGACAGCAGAGGTACTATAATATATAATTTTCCATCAGTGATTTTGCTAACAAGAATGATTTTTAAAGAGACTTTTTATGAAAATATTTTGAGAAAAACCAATAGGAATATTTCTTGCAATAAAAGCTGAATGTATTTTATTGTGAATTTGAGTTTTCCTATAATATACAGCAGACAACCACAAGCTTAATAAATCTGTGTAAATAACCTGGGAGGAGTTCAGAAGCTTTGAGAAACAAATTCAATCATCAGTCAGCAGTAGTGTCTTCTAAAATACCACATTAGTGCTATAACCAGATGAAACCAAAGTGCGGATTAGCTGTTGTGGAGGAAAATAAGCAATTACAGATATGTTTAACTTTGTTTAGCTTGTGAGAGAAACTTAATTTAAGGATGTTCTCTGGAATGGACACTTACAGGTCAGATGCCAGGGTAATTTAGGCTCTGGAAGATGTCATGAGATACTGGTTTATCAACACGTCCGCAAATGAAAACGACCACATAGGTCGATTGTGACAGCTACAAAAAATGACCTGTGTGAGCGTTTTCTCAGGCGCGGATCCAGCAGTGACTAGCTACCAACAGGGCATGCGCGTCCTTTCTCAGAGGAGCTGCCAAATACGCATGCGCGAAATTTATCTCAATTCAGCCCAACTCTCTCTGGTTAGTACTTTTTATTTATTTGTTAATTTTATTATTTTATTTAATCACAATGTTAGTACAATATTCAGTACCATATTGACATCTTCAATACGCCACTAGTTTCTATAGCGAATTGAGGCGCACAACGTCATGACGTCACCAGCGAAGCTCCGTTTTGCCAGAATCAACAGAAGCGCGAGCAGGTAAGCAACGGAGAGTATCTTTTTTTAAATAATGAAATAACAGTTTTGATGGTATTTTTAGTCATTTTAGTGTTTTTGCAACACTTTTCATGGTGCTATGTGTCAGAATGACGTTATTACGTTTCTTGTAGGTGGAACATTGAGTTGCTCCGACTGTAGTTAGCGTGACAGTAGCCTATATTGTTCCTTGAAAGTAACTTTTAGTCATTGTTGTTGTTTATTCTGTTAATGCAAGTGTTGTTTGATCTGCTTGTGTTTGGTGAACATATAGACTACCTTAACTACGGCATAACAACTTGGTTAGTACCTATCGTGCTAGCTAACCAATTACCTGTGGCGCGGGGAACGTCGTCGGGAAACGTCATGGTAGCATCAAGCTGAACCAATCAGAAACGTCGCAGTGACACTTTATGATCGTGGGTAGTGTAGTTCTTTGGTCCGATATTACAAATAATTCCAGTTTTTCTGCAAACGAGGTTGAATCTTTACAAACCTGTTTCTTCTACAGGAGCACATACCATCGGTTTACACTGTTGTAACTCGTAGTAAGTCTGCCTTCGAGGGTTTTGACATTATGGCTAATACGTTCTGGCCAAACATTTTAAAAACAAATTATGTAACCTGGATTAACTTTTTTTTTTTTACTTCCAAACAGTCAGTACTTCTCCCTGTGCCTCCATCACAACTTCATCATGGACTGTCGACCAAGATCCTGGTAAGTAGGAAAACTACATTAAAAACACCTTTTTACTTAAATCAGGGATTTTAGTAAAAAGGAAGCTTCATTAGACCTGTAATTTTGCTATTTATGGATCTTCTACTTAATTTATTTGAGTAACCAGTATGATTCTCCTCGAACCCTCTATTTAACCTTCTCTTCTATCACTGGACTGGCTCTGTATTAAAAGCAATGGAAATGCTTCAAAATAAGTCAGTGGTAGTGGTTTGCAATGTTGAATTATTGTATGTTTATTTTTTTAGATTTTAATATGAAGAGGCTTGAGGACCTTTTAAGGAACTTGAAGAGTGATGTACAAGATCTGCAGCCACGGTTGGAGTCTAGTTGGAGTCAAAGACAAAGGGAGGCCCAACAATGTTGGCAACAGGGGAGGCCACAGAACCTGGACAACATGATGTCGGCTGAGAAAATGGTCCAGATGACATGCATCACTGTCTGTCATGTGGGGGGAAGCAGTCATCCGTTGTGGGGAATGTATGCCATCTGAGTGGTTTTGTGCAGAGTGTAATGTTTTGGTACATTAACACCACTCTCTACACAGTAGGCAAACCACCCTTGATGGCTTTGATAAATACATTGGTCCAACAGAGTCTGTGAAACTCTGTGATGGTGAATACATCATCTGTGAACAAGGTTGGTGTCACCTTTGTGATTGATTGCACATGTTTTTCCCTAACAGAAAACATTAATATCTTAAATTATTTTGTGAGCAAGTATTATTGTATTATATCTTTCAAATATTGTTAAATCTCATTATGACTGTTCTTTGCCCTTGCAGATTGTTTGCTGCCAATAGCCTTTCCTCAGCTAATATGCTCCTGTGACACAAGTCTCTGCTGGTAGATCCATTGTACTGATTTGCTTAAATGGTAGGATTGCATCAAAAATAAATATTGTGCATCTAATATGTTACTTGGGGTTTTTGTTAGTATTTGTATTTCATGTGCTTTCAGGTCATTATAATTTTAATGTCCCGGTGCTCACGTGCAAACATTGCACCAAGCAATGGAGCCCTGAAGTCAGTGACTTTTTAAGGAGTAGCTACTTGCCTGCCACCACACAAGCGTAGACACTATTTCAACAATACCTGTTCAGTTCCTTCGAGTCTAGGGATGTTCTGTAGGGTAGAGTTTGAGGACCTGAGTAGTCTGGGTGGTATGTTACCATGACAACAGGTCTTCAACATATTTTGGTGCTAATGATTTATAAACTAGTAGGAGTATTTAGAAGTGTGTTCTCTGAGCTACAGGGAGCCAGTGTAATGAATTTAGAACTGGGGTGATGTGCTCTACTTTCCTGGTTCTAGTGAGGAAGCGAGCAGCAGCGTTCTGGATCAGCTGCAGCTGTCTGATTGACTTTTTAGGCAGACCTGTGAAGATGCTGTTGCAGTAATCAATCCGACAAAAGATAAACGCATTGATGAGTTTTTCTAGGTCCTGTTGCAATATCAGTCGTTTAATCCTAGATATGTTCTTCAGGTGATAGAAGGCTGACCTTATTATTGCCTTTATGTGACCCTGGAGGTTCAGGTCTGAGTCCATTACTACACCTAGATTTCAGGCCTGATCAGTACTTTCTAACTGTATTAATAGAAGCTGTGTTCTGACTGTTGATCGTTCCTCCTTGGATACAAAAATAATCACTTCAGTTTTGTTTCTATTCAGCTGGAGAAAGTTATGGCACATCCATCCATTTATTTGGTCAATGCATTGATTTAAGGTTTGAATGGGTTCAGTCACCTGGTGACATTGTAATGTAGAGCTGAGTATCATCTGCATAGTTATGGTAGCTAATGTTATTGGTTGCTATAATCTTGCCTAGTGGGAGCATCCATCCATCCATTTTCTTCCGCTTATCCGGTGTCGGGTCGCGGGGGCAGCAGCCTAAGCAAAGAGACCCAGACTTCCCTCTCCCCAGCCACTTGTTCCAGCTCCTCGGAAGGAACCCCAAGGCGCTCCCAGGCCAGCCGAGAAACATAGTCCCTCCAGCGTGTCCTGGGCCTTCCCCTGGGCCTCCTCCCGGTGAGACGTGCCTGAAACACCTCACCAGGGAGGCATCCTGACCAGATGCCCGAGCCACCTCAACTGACTCCTCTCGATGTGGAGAAGTAGCGGCTCTACTCTGAGCCCCCTCCGGATGACTGAGCTTCTCACCCTATCTCTAAGGGAGAGCCCAGACACTCTGCGGAGGAAACTCATTTCAGCCGCTTGTATCCGTGTAGTGGGAGCATGTAGATATTAAATAAGAGGGGCCCCAGGATGGAGCCCTGGTGCACCCCACATGTGATTTCTGTTCGTTCTGATGAAAAGTTTCCTATTGAAACATAGACGTCCCTGTTCTTTAGGTAAGACTCAAACCAGCCAAGTAGTGTACCAGAGAGTCCGACCCAGCTCTCCAGTCTTTCTAATAATATATCATGATCAACACTGAGGTCCAACAGAACCAGCACTGTGGTTCTACCACAGTCTGTATTTATGTGGATGTCATTGAATACTTTGACGAGGGCAGTCTCGGTGAAACAGCCAGTGAGTTATTCAGTGGACATTTAAAACAGCCAATTTAGTCCAGTGCTATTTTGTTATTTTAATTAATGAACCTTTTGAGCAAGAGAGGATGCAAAAGCAGTTTGATTAGTGAATTAAGCAGTGTGTTTAGCTCATTGTCTGTGCCTCTTTTAGAAGACTCTCCATAGTTTTATATAATATGTAAGTTAGTAACAGTCAAAAGCTTGACTGTTACTAAGGCTACCACCTACTAGATCTATCCATTAATGCATTTAAACCCTTCCACGTCTGTCTTATATTACCAGTTTCCCATTGGCTCTCTTTATTATTTTTCTAAATCAATGTCTGCCTAAGAATTTCTTACCTTAATTGCCTCACACAGCAATATTAGCAGTACAGAACTTATATATATATACTCAGCAAAAAAAGAAACGTCCCTTTTTCAGGACTGTGTATTTCAACAATAATGTTGAAAAAATCCAAATAACTTTACAGATCTTCATTGTAAAGGGTTTAAACAATGTTTTCCATGCATGTTCAATTAACCATAATCAATTAATTAACATGTCCCTGTGGAATGGTCGTTAAGACCTTAACAGCTTACAGAAAGTAGGCATTTAAGGTCACAGTTCTAAAAACGCAGGACACTAAAGAGACTTGTCTACCGACTGTGAAAAACACCCAAAGAAAGATGCCCAGGTTCCCTGCTCATCTGCGTGAACGTGCATTAGGCATGCTGCAGGGAGGCATGAGGACTGCTGATGTGGCTAGGGCAATAAATTGCCATGTCCGCACTGTGAGACGCCTAAGACAGCGCTACAGGGAGACAGGAAGGACAGCTGATCATCCTCGCAGTGGAAGACCACGTGTAACAACACCTGCACAGGATCGGTACATCCGAATATCACACCTGCGTGACAGGTACAGGATGGCCACAACAACTGCCCGAGTCACACCAGGAACACACAATCCCTCCATCAGTGCTCAGATTGTCCGCAATAGGCTGAGAGAGGCTGGAGGCCTGTTGTAAGGCAGGTCCTTACCAGACATCACCAACAACATCGCCGCCTATGGGCACAAACCCACCTTCACTGGACCAAACAGGAGTGGCAAAAAGTGCTCTTCACTGATGAGTCACGGTTTTGTCTCACCAGGGGTGATGGACGGATTCGTGTTTATCGTCGAAGGAATGAGCGTTACACCGAGGCCTGTACCCTGGAGCGGGATCGATTTGGAGGTGGGGGGTCCGGCATGGTCTGGGGTGGTATATCACATCACCATCGGACTGAGCTTGTTGTCATTGCAGGGAATCTCAATGCCTTGCGGTACAGGGAAGACATCCTCCTCCCTCATGTGGTATCCTTTATGCATGCTCATCCGGACATGATCCTCCAGCAGGACAATGCCACCAGCCATACGGCTCGTTCTGTGCATTAGTTTCTGCATGACAGCAATGTCAGTGTTCTGCCATGGCCAGAGAAGAGCACGGATCTCAATCCCATTGAGCACGTCTGGGACCTGTTGGATTGCAGGGTGAGGGCTAGGGCCATTCCCACCAGAAATGTCCAGGAACTTGCCAGTGCCTTGGTGGAAGAGTGGGGTAACATCTCACAGCAAGAACTGACAAATCTGGTCCAGTCCATGAGGAGGAGATGCACTGCAGTACTTCAAGCAGCTGGTGGTTACACCAGATACTGACTGGTACTTTTGATTTTGAGCCTCCCTTCATTCAAGGACACATTATTCTATTTCTGTTAGTCACATGTCTGTGAAACATTTTAAGTTTATGTCTTATTGTGTTGACTCTTTTAGTGTTCATACAAATATTTACACACATTACGTTTACTGAAAGTAAAAACAGTTGAAAGTCAGAGGACGTTTCTTTTTTGCTGAGTTTATATACACACACATATATATATTATTACTATAAGTATTAATGTGTAAAACATCTTACTACAGTGCTTATCAATAATACATTGTCTTGTTGGAGTGAAGAGCCAGGGTTCTTTGATGGGGTGTTTTAAGCCCATTTAAACGCTTTCAGGTCCTGTAGCTCCCTCCACCTCTCAAAGGCTACGCCAATATTTAGCCTCGTTTTATCTCGGACTCGGCAACTTCTTTCTTCTTAGCTTTTTTGTCCTCCTCTGTCATCTTCTTTTTGTTATCTTAGCCGTATATGCTGTTGTTGGCAGCAGCGATACGGCCAGTTTCTCTTTAGGTGGCTGTTGCAGCCGGTTACATAGCGGAGCGAGGGGCGGGTCGCGGTGTGTGTGTGAGGATGATAGACAGATGTCAGACACTCCATCAGACGCTGCTCTGGCTCTGACTGGGTGTTTTCTACCGGGCGCGGTGGATTCTTGCATATCGCAGTAGGGGCTGTAGGCGTGACCAATTGAGCTGCTTTTTTTTTTTACAGATTACAAATCTCATTTCCTACTTTCAGGACATATGGACAGTTTTAGGAAATAATCACAAAGTTACTTTTATTCAAGTTACCTACTGCAGCTTTAAGACCTGTCTTAAAAAAGTATGTTCTCTGTTAAAATGTTTAGTGCAACTGTTATTCAATTACCCTTGCACTTCATTATTTATAGGCTATCCGAACGGATTTACAGAGGAGGGATCCAAGGGCCTCATCAGTCTACTGAAGAGAAGACTGCAAGAGCTAAGATTTAAACAGCAGACTGTAACAGGCACCTACAGAGCCATTCTCCAACCAAGTCCTTCGCTGGTGGAAGAGGAGGCTGTGGCAATTGAGGAAGATATGGACTGGCAACATGACAACAGCTCTGATGATGACGATGACTTGTGATTTGACTGACTTTGTCACACTACTAAAAGACAATCCTATTATTGTTGATTAATCATATGATTGTGAATGAGATGTGGTTGACAATTGACATAGTACTATTGTATTATGTACACAACTGACAATATCTGTCAATACTTGCTGATGCCTGCAAATATGTTTAACAGTAAAATAAATGTGATTTGTAATATTATTATTGACTTTACTATGGCTCATCCTTTAGCAAATTATTGTTTCCTAGGAGTAAAGACAATTGGGAGCTTTTAGACCATATCCATTTGATTATAAACTCATCAACAATCCCATGTTAAGGATAAGCCACAAATCAGCAGTGGAGAGTGCTGCGTGCATGTCATTAGTGTGTCATCGGTGAAGATGTAAGAAACCTCATCTGAAAGCAGAGAATATTGAGGGTTCAACATCATTTGACTGTATCTAGTTTATGCATTAAAAACAATAACAGCCAGCCTTCCATTTAATTGGGAATACAGCCATCATTTCCCATACAAATAAAGGATATTTAATTTACACACAGAAATGTAGTTGACCATTGGTTTAAGAAAGATCTAAAGTTAACGATTATGTTGTCATTAGTAAGAAAAGTCTGGAGAAAAATAAAAACAAAAATGTTTAATGGCTACATGATGTGCAGGCATATTTGTAGTAGAACTCAATATTAAACCCATTGAAACCAGAACAAACGTGACAGGATGAAAAGCCTATTGTATCCTCGTAAAGTAATACAATTGGCTTAAATAAAATGCAGTAAATAGAAAAAGCTCCAAAGTAATTGTTCTGAAGTATAATAATATAATTTAATCTCGTCTCGTCTCAGAGGTCGGACCAACAGCGGAAGCGCGTTTGTTTCATTTGGGGTACGTTCACGAGCATGCGACTTCTAACGTTTATTATTTATGCATCTGATTACAGGCCAAATGAACTGCCTGGTGCGTCCTTAAACCACATTTTATTGAAAACAAACCATAAAACAAAATTGCTTTGTATAGGAACAATGACAATTCAAAAGCATGCAAGTAAATAAGTCATCCACTGTAAAGACAGATGCAAACCTGTTTGAGACGTAAGGTTATCAGTAGTTTAATTTAATAGATGTCATTGAAAATAGTGCAGTCATTAGCATTCCCAGCTCAGAGATTCCCAGTGTTTATTGTTGTCAGAAGAGTAACCCAGGCCCTATGTTTGCTATTGCTTCTTCAAAAGTTTTTGTTTGCTAACAATGAAGGACAGTAACCATACTTGCATCCTCCCTCCTACAACAAGCAATCATAACCCAGCGTCAACGTAATGGCATAGTCAATTGAGCCACTTGTTGAGTAATTGACTATGCATTGGCGAACTTTTGGGGCACTTGTGGTTCAAAATACACATTTTAGAGCTGTAATCATAATACATAATATTTGCCTACGGTTATCATACCGTCAGAATTTCATACCGGCCCATGCCTATTTGTACTATATATTTTATACACTCTGTCTCCATCACCTGCATGTCCCTCCTCTGCTCAATCTCTCCTATTTCATCTCTCTCCCCTTGTCTTTTCTGACCCTCTTCATCTATATCTCTTTTTCACCATCTTCTCCTGTCCTCTCTTGCTGCTCCACTTGCTCCTTTTCAGGATCCCATGCTTTAAACACAACCAAAATAAAACATAGATTTAAGATCTAGTATCAGGATCAACATGTGAGTAAAAACTTTGACGGTTCAAGACAAAAGATATACTCTAAGTGGAACAAAATTGCCCAAAAGCAAACGAGGTTGTGCAAAAGACTATCTATGAATTTAAATCTGATTCATCTGAATAGGTTCACTGTGTTATGGCCTACCTTCTAACAAGCCTTCAAAAAGGCACACCATCTTTTCCAGCACCGCATGAGCCACCACTGGCAGCTCAAAGGGGCACTGGAGCTGGGCTGTGTACTTTTTACTTTGTGGCCTGTACCTTCCCCACAACAAAAGGGGAAAGTATCCCAGGGCCTTAAGTTTCTCCACCTTAAATCATAGAAACAAACACAACAAATATTTTCAAGGCAGCATTCAAAAGGCAAACCACAGTAGTAATGTTAACATTTTGAAGTAAAAATTTATATTTTTTTTGACTGATCAAAAGGATATCACAAAATCTTTTTTACCATCAATGCAGTATTATCAAATACTTTAGCCTGATTGCGGGACTTCTTTGTTTTTTCGGCCCAGTCATTTGCCCTGGTCCGGAAACCCTGCATGCGGGCCATCTGCCTGGACATTAGGTCCAGCAGCCTCCCACACTGAATGCAGGGTGCTGGAAACTGGCAGTTAATGGGGACATATTAAGAAAAATCCACTCCTACAGTGTTTTTGAACATTTATTTAAATACCCTGAGTGTCTACCAACCCACAAAATGGAGCGTTCTCAGATTGCTGGTTTCTAAAGGGTCACAAACCTGTTCTGCTGCTTGATTCATGTCATATTTTGACCAAAGCACAGCACAGATGTTTTATATAAACCACAGGGGACTGTTTAAAAAAAGGAGGAAAAGGTGAAGAATATTTCCTCTTTAATTAAAATGATAGACCATTGTACATTACCTACCTTGATGCACCTTCGATTTGAAAAATTGCTCTTTTCCAGGCAATGAGGGAATTGTCGAAGGGTGGATCCACCTGGAATTTTTGCTACACACAAATAAACAAATAAACAAAACAATTATATATAATTATTGACATGCCATGTGAAAAAAAAGGATTTAATTTGACAGGAGTGCCTGATGTGATCATATCCTAAGATTTTCAATTATTTTAACCAAAAACATAAAGAAGGACATAAAATTAATCTTATTTACACCCATAAGGAAAGTTGTGTGGCCATAGAACAAAGTATCACCACAATAAATGATTATTTCCTTCTATATCACCATGTATGAAATCTGACTACCGGTACTCTGCTGGTTTTCAACCAAATCTCCTTCTTATCTGAATGTGTCTCTGTGGTGTAGCTCAGCGCCAACCCCAGAAAATGCGGAAGTACAAGCCTATAGCCAACAAAAGTCTTTGTACTTCTGCATTTTTGAGGGTAAGTGCTGAGGAGACACAGAGCATTGTCAAAAACAGCAGGCTAGATAGAAAATCATCAACGTAGTCCTTTAAGACAAATTGCATATTAAGTAATCCAGTTATGTAAAAGGTGATATCAAAGTAAAACCTAGATGGGTAGCATCACACAAATGACAGGGTAATATCACAAAGCAACTTTTAATTTCTGTTAATAACAGGTTTCATCCTAGGCCTAAAAGAATTGTAATCTTAATGTGTGAATTATTGGTTAAATGCTGGTAGAAGTTAGAATTTTAATAGGAATTAGCCTATACATTAATTAATGTAGTACTGTAATTGGATCGCTCTTTGAATAATTACCATTTGTTGCTTTGAAAACATTGAGCTCCCTTTGTTCACTGTTTAACATAAATTCCGTATTATTATTATTATTATTATTATTATTATTTTATGAATAATAATAATAATAATAATAATAATAATAATAATAATAATAATAATAATAATAATAATAATAATAATAATAACAGTCCGAAATACTGATATGGACTCAGCTAACCTCTTGGGGTTAATTTATCACATTAGTTAAAAACTAAATCTATACTAAAACAAACATTTATTCAGTCTGTTCATTTATGATGTTGTCGTCCACCTTGTACAGGTAATAATAATAAATTTTATTTGTAGCGCACCTTACATTAAAATGAAATCTCAAAGTGCAGGTCTCAACAGTGTGGTTCTGGAAGTAAAAATCCCATTCAATTTCTCCTTAGCGGATTTAATTATTAGCCATAATGTCATAACCCTCGAAGGCAGACTTACTACGAGTTACAACAGTGTAAACCGATGGTATGTGCTCCTGTAGAAGACACAGGTTTGTAAAGATTCAACCTCGTTTGCAGAAAAACTGGAATTATTTGTAATATCGGACCAAAGAACTACACTACACACGATCATAAAATGTCACTGCGACGTTTCTGATTGGTTCAGCTTGATGCTACCATGACGTTTCCCGACGACGTTCCCCGCGCCACAGGTAATTGGTTAGCTAGCACGATAGGTACTAACAAAGTTGTTATGCCATAGTTAAGGTAGTCTATATGTTCACCAAACACAAGCAGATCAAACAACACTTGCATTAACAGAATAAACAACAACAACGACTAAAAGTTACTTTCAAGGAACAATATAGGCTACTGTCACGCCAACTACAGTCGGAGGAACTCAATGTTCCACCTACAAGAAACGTAATAACGTCATTCTGACACATAGCACCATGAAAAGTGTTGCAAAAACACTAAAATGACTAAAAATACAATCAAAACTGTTATTTCATTATTTTAAAAAAGATACTCTCCCCTGCTTACCTGCTCGCGCTTCTGTTGATTCTGGCAAAACGGAGCTTCGCTGGTGACGTCATGACGTTGTGCGCCTCAATTCGCTATAGAAATTAGTGGCCGTATTGAAGATGTCAATATGGTACTGAATATTGTACTGACATTGTGGTTAAATAAAATAAAATAAAAAGTACTAACCAGAGAAAGAAAATAGTGGCAGGGATAGGCGTGATATCGGACGCAATCTAAGTGCGTCTGATATCACGCACTTAGATTGACTGGCAAAGTCCAACTGCGTCCTGTAAAACGCGAGTGGTTTGCATTGGAGGTGGTTAAGCCGAGCGTAGTGTCACAGACGATAAGGGTGTTGAAACTGGCAAATAGAATCTTCTTTAAAGGTAAATAATGGAAAACAATGACATGTAGGCAATCCTAATCATAGAGCAAACGTAAATTGTTGTTGCTTGAAACGTCTTTTAGTCTGTGTAGTCGGTAAATGACGAGGTGAATTGATGACTAGCGAAGCCCTGAGCGTGTAATAACATCGCGGATGGTTTTACATTGAAGTTGATTGAAAGCCATGTGCGTGTCATGTAAATGGGTGCTATATGCGTGGGCAGAAAGCGCCGAAGGACGTGACAAAATGTCCATATAGGACGCCCTGGGATGAGAACGGGTTGTTAAATGCCCAAGGTAGATGCGCCAGGCCCCCAAAGGGCCGTTTGTTTTTTTTACAGCTGACATTTTAAACCACAAGGGGTCGCATACGGAATATAGGGTCGTTTTTTGGAGCCGTCACAATCGACCTATATGGTTGTTTTAATTTGCGGATGGACTGGGTTTATGGGGGGAACAATTACCTCTGATACAATCTGTTTCCTACAACTGGTTGGTGGGGTAATAAAACACCCTGGACTTCTTAAGAGTTTGGATTAAGTGGAAAATAAGTGTGGGATGTGGGGAGTGACCTAACTGTGTATAAAACAGGGTTGTAAGTCTGATTTTGTCACACACAGACCAGGAAAAAAATGCTTGATCTGTCTCTCCTTGCATGCAAGAAATAAAACCAAAGAACTGTCTCAACCGTCTTTTTTTTAACTTAACTCTGCCAGTACACTGTACAGACCGTAGCTCCAGTTTGTTACATACACTGGCGTTCTTTTTACGGGTGAAAACCACATCCAAAAATGTTTCAGGGTGAAGAATCTGCAGCAGCTTTTCTGGTGAGGAAGGGCAAGATCCAGTCGCTTCTATTTTTACAGACTAATATGGCGGATTGCCCTTCATAACCTCCCCTGGAATACCTTCTGTCCGGTTGTATCCCATAAGATGTTAAAATAAACAGTCTAGAGGACACTCCTTGTTTTAGATTTTAACCTGCTCCCAAAGGCTTTAATACTTTTTTCCCTTATCATTCCAAGCCAATTCTGTGCTTTTATTACTCAGGCACTTACCCTCAGCTTCCACCTACTTAACAGCAAATCCCCCAACCTACGCCTTTGCTATGCTTGATGCAGTTAGGATATCTCAGAGTGTAGGGGAGAGAAAAAAAAGTCCACATTGCTGTTTCATAAATCTGTCGCACTCTCCTCTTAATACATCTGTGTGCCCCCCCCCTCCCATCTGCACGCTCTAGCAGTCAATTATACCCCCTCACCTTCACAAAGAGCCTTACTCCATCACTGCATGGGAGGTAGCAGAAACCCATATCTGTATCTGATCTTTATCCTCTGTCAGCAGCATGAAGGGTGGAGCTGTCAACTCACAACTCCTGTTAGCCAGAGAGTGGAGTGTACAGTCCTGAAGCACTTGGGTAACAGGCTGTTTGACTTAGACACCAATAAAACATATCAATAAAACTAAAAAAGCACAAAAATGTTTTTCTTCTGTAAGAAATTATCTTAATTACTTCTCCTACTATGCCAATGAGTCCATAAAATGTGTAATTTTCAAGTGAACGCAAGATTTCCCAACAACATCCTCTTGAGCCAATCATTCACCTCCAACTCTGATTGGCAAATACAGGTGTCTCTAGGTTGTCTGCTCGTGTCAGGAACCATCATCCTGTTGCATGGGCACAGCCGGGGGTGGATCTATAGGGGCACAGGACCCTCTTGAAACTTTATAGGCTACTATAACTTCCCTCTTAAATCAACATCGGCTCAACTTCAAGAGCAGAAACTACAAGGTGTATTCAATACTATATGCAAGAACCAGTATAAGTTTCTGATGGTATAATAACCTTTAGAAAAAATACTATAGCTTCACAATATTTACACTATAAAATAAATCTGCTTCAGATTGAAGTGAAAAGCAATAGTTACTACTAAAATACAGCATATTTTTAGTTATGTTATCTATGCCATGTATTTACTGTTATTGTGATTTTGATAATTGGACCAAATACAGATTAAAAAATCCCTAAATTGTGTATCAATATTCAAGTGCTTATTGAGGGGAATATCTATCTATAGGGTTTTAAAAAAATGTAACAGACTGGTATTACAATGTCCCTATACTTAAAACCAGAGATACCAATTGATTTTTGGCAAAAATAAAAAATTATTGTTAGATTTTCCTACCAAGAATAGGTTTTATATACAGGTGGATGGATGACAAATAAGGGAATGGATAAACAGAGGACAAATTGATAAATAAATTGATGAATAGACAGTCAAATTGATTGATTAATGGACAAGCTGATAGATAGATGTAGGACTGAAAAGCAGATGAGTAGATAAACAGAAAATGATAGAATGGTTTGAGGGACAAATTAAAGAATGTCAGACTGACTGGATGGATGAATAAATGTACAAATACATGAATAGATTTAGAGAAGGCATAAAGTCCCTAAAGGAAATATAGTTTTCCATACTTTTTCTGTTTCCGTGCTTATCCAGACCTGGAAAATACTTAACTTTTTGTAGACTGCATAGGTATCCTGAAATGAATTGGTTATTTAGTCAGCTGTTAGCTAAGAGACACCTGCTCGCTTCCTTCCAGACAACCTAGGCCGTCTGGTTAAAGTTTTCACTGCATCCCCAGAATCAAAAGAAAATATGGAGAAGCAGCATACAGTTTTTATTGCTCTTCTGATTTGGAACATACTTCCAGAAAACTGCAAAAATGCTGAAAACCTTGAGTTTAAATTGTTTTAAACCCATTTGCTTAGCGATGCCTAAAGAAATGTTTTTTTAATCAATGTAGAATTATTCATTTTAGTCTGCAGTCAAACCAAAGTGAACTTTTACAGTTTTATAAAAGTTCAGATCTAAAACCAGTTTATGCGAACAGTATTTAATGTACCTTTAAATCAATGCCATGTTTGCACTGGATAGTTATTTACAATCAAGTTGATAGTTATTTACACAGAAAATGAAATGAAAGTAGAAGGCGGTGAACATTTGTGAACATTTCCGGTCAGCTTTACATGTTCTGTTGTCTGTATGGGTTTCCTACCTCCCCTTCCCGTGTAAATAAACACAAGCCTCGGTGTAAATAACCATTCAGTGCAGATGTGATGACTGCTATTTAAATATTCATAAAACAGCATTTGCACACATCGCCCTGACATTTTTTGATTTGAGTTTTTTTTTAAGACGTCTGAAGGCCGCTTTAACCATTGGCTTTAGGACCAAATAATTTGGGAGTTATACTAAATTAAGACACCAAAAGCTATGTATGGCATAACATATTATACTTATAACAGAACCTTACTTAAAAATATATTTATTTATTTGATTCCTGTCCTGTGAATTGCAAAAAAACCAAAATATCTGCACACACACTTGATACTTGTTACTTTAATCGTTGCCTGTGGATTATAGAATCCACTACTGTGAACTTGAGGTGAACCAAACACACAAACACAATTTTCAATATTTATCTGCTCTTTTTCTTCTTTGTTTTTCAGAGATCTGGGTTTTGCAAACATATGAACAATGAGTCATCTGAAGGTCTGTGCAGCATTACTGCAACCTGTAAGTCGGAAATATTTGCCTTTGACTGTGTTGTGCCAGTTTAGAGGGACATTTTCACTTTGTCTCCTCCCTGTCCCTCTTATCCGTTTTACTCCTTTCCAGTCCTAAGCACACACCTCCTAAGGAGGTCCATTTTATCATTAGCCAAAGCCTCTCTGATTGCTTTGAAGAAGCTGTGGTAGTGGCTGGTGTTATGAATCATCAGAAGGACTCCAGCCAGCAGCTCATTGGTCACTAGCAGGTGGTGCACGTACGCCCTCTGGTGGTTCCTGCAGCAGTAGCAGCCACACCCACCCACCAGGGGCCTGAAGTCATCCTGATACCTGGACAGAAGTACACATTGAAAGCTCGAGCTGAGTCGACTTTGCAAGCAATCAGTGTAAATGTGGATCAAGCACATCAAAGCAGAGAGTCTGCTCGTGGAACCCCATGGGGTTCTCATAAATCCCGCTACAAACCTTTTGTCTTTGAGATCCACCTCGAAGCGTGTCATGTGTGTTTGATCATCGCATTTAAGATCTCCATTCGGCTGCGTCTCCCCCGCTGTGTGCTGCTCTTCATCCGGCTCTGCCAAAACACAAACGCACCTTATTAATTCCAACACAAACCATTCAACCTATAATCTTACCCTGTGGCAGAAAATAATTCCCTACGCACACAACCAGCCTAAGTAAACGCCAATTATGCTTTGACCTACAGTGAGGCCCTGCTGAGCCTTTTATTTCCTCCCCCCTCCATATTACAAAATGCTAACTGGTTTTGTTGTGAATACTAAACTTTGCTTTACACAGTCTAGTCATCCCTTTGGGTCTACTCCACCTAACTGAACAAGAAAGGAGAACAGTGAGACAGACTGAAGAAGAGCACAAGGGATGGTGAGATAGAGCAAGGGGAGAGGAGGAGAAGGAAAATGGTCCACAATAAAGCACAAGATTACAGTCCAAGTCCTACAGTCAACAGAGGTCCAGAATGGATTCAGTTGAATGTGAAATAAGCAAAAAGTTTAGCGCTGAACTGAGGAGAAACAAAACAATAGTATAATTGGGTCTGTCTGCAGAATAAAACTGCGGATGAAATAACAAGGGGAGTAAAATGGGACGAAACTAAACTCAACCAACGATGGCAAAATGCAAAGCAGGGAGCACTGTTACCTGTGCTGAGGATAAGTTATGCATTACAAATATGGAGAGCAGCAGCAGATACAGAAACCAACGGGGGAAAATGGGAAGTTTGAAGGCTTTGAAACATGAAAACTACAATTTTTTTGCTTTTTTTTTGGCAGAAAGCTGACAGAGGGGAGCTTACACTGTCAACCTTTCATTCATCTTTCTCTACAATTAAACTGACAATGAAAAAAAAAAAAGAATTTTTTTAGATGGCTTTCTAGCCCTTAAAAAAGGTTTTTCAGTGGCACACTAGGAAACAAAAGGATAGGAGGCACCCTGACTCACAAATGGGAATATTTTATATGTAACATTTTTCTAATTACAGCCAATCTCTCTTGTTTAGTTTATATGATCTTTAAATCCCCCTATCAAGAAAGAAATGTGATATGTTTCTGTGGAAAGAAAAATAAGGTTGCTGTTCTAAGCTGCAGTGCTGCCAAGGTAAGTTGTCTAGTTGTGCACAAAAAAGAAGAGTTCGTTTAGGAGAAGATGATTTAATTTTCAGAGACAAAACTTGCAGATGTTCGACAGACAGCCAACCCAACGTGCCAGCTCTGGAAAGTCCCCAGCACATACCGTTTGATAGGCAGAAATTTATAAACAGATTCTACATTAAAATAAACAACTGTTACTGTCATAAGCAAATATTAACTAATCAGATCCATGAAGCATCTAAAGAAGAGTCAGTCAGTAAAAGGAAGCAAGGAACTTTAACTGTAACTAACTCCATTTGGTTTAAATGTTTGCATTTGGACCAAAAACAGCCAAAATTAACTTATCTCTTGGTTGTTTTTTTTATAGATTATAGATTGCATTTGTGTCTTACAATTCATTGTTTCTAAAAAAAAAAGGATTTTTTTTACCGTTTGAGATTAATGGTTTTATGTTGCTATATTTTATACCGCTTTACATGTTTATAAAATACACTGACCCATTTTCAGAAATTTGCAAAGTCAAGATGTGGCAGGCTGACATATTCCTACCAAACAAGACTGGATGTTAACATTGAATAAAGAAAAGTTTGAGCCAAACATAACTTTAAGGGTGTTCATATATATGTAACCAAGTAATAGCAGCCTTTTCATCTTCGTCTGTCTTATACATAAATGTTTTTTTTTTCTTTTTTAAATGTACAGGATAAATGATACATTGTCTCTATACTTTTACATTAAAAAATCTGGGATTTTAACAGGGCTGTGTAAACTTTAGAGAGCTGCTCTAGCTCTAATGTAGCTGAAATGGAATTTGATGGTTTTAGGACCATATAGAGACTGCTTTTGGGGGTAAGTCAATAAAGAGAGTTTGATGCTTGAAGTTGATGTAAGATTCTTTTTACTCAAATATATAAAATACAAAATGAGTGATTACATTATCAACATTTACTTTGTATGATTTACTACCTTATCCTAAATCCATGCTATTGTGTGTTACTACAGCCAAGTGCCACTGCTGCAGATGTCAATACTGCAGAACTCCCCAGCACCACCTGCTTGATCATTCAAGGTTATGTTACTTTGATCTAGTATCGACATTTCTAACTCATTTTGTTTTCATTTTAGAAATCTACATGACTACAATACATAATTATAATAAGAATTACATTTGTATAGCCCTTTGTATCTGAAGCTGATCACAAAGTGCTCATTCACAATGATTGTCTTGAGACGCATGTCAGTGGCAGCTCACATTGATATGGCCTCTCAGTAGAAAATCAACCACTTTGCCTCAGGCAAACCTGATTTAACAAGTTTGGATTATAAATCTATTATAATATTATATATATTATTATAATCTATTTGGTGTGGGGAAAAAGCACAGGTGAACATCTTGATAAATGCTGCCTGCAATACATACTGTAAGTCTATTTAAAACTGAAACTATCTTTATTTATTATCAGGTGCTTCCTGGGCATCAAGCCTGAAAGAGACTAAAAGACCAAGAAGCGGGCAACAATGAACCCGTGTGAGCACCCTTTTGAGGAAACTTATTGACTTTTTTTTTGCAGCAGTAGTTGTTAGGCTCAGTTTTGAGTAGCCTAGTTCTTTAAAAAAAAAAAATTTAAGACAACTTTGCACTACAAGATTTTTACACAATGCTGTTGCGTGTGGACTCATTATAATGTTTGAGACTGAGAGGAGCGCCTGAGCCCTTTACGACATCCCTTCATTGCTGTGTCCCTTCCTCTCTTATCTTGCCGTGAAGGACTCATTCCCACCCTGTCCATTACTGTTATTGTGACACAGCTAGTTGAATGGTTAAATTGTGAGACAGGTTGTTGAATTGCAAGTTTGCACGTTTTCTCTGCATTTCCTGCATTTTAAGATGGCTTTTATGACAAGAAAAGTTGCATTTATGGAATTATTTAAGTTCTTGGCATCTGCTGTACATTGAAAAATATTCATTTGTTAATAAATATGCCATTGGGCTAACATTGACTTTACCTCAGAGTTGTTTGTTGTACAATGATTGTAAATTCACAGTAAATGGAAGCTTCATCTGTATTACTTTTACAGTAAATTACTGGACAATTTTAGAATGACTTCCACAGTATACACTGTAAATTCACAATAAATTATTGTCAACTTGTACATCACTTTCACAGTACACACTGTAAAAGTACAGGGCCTTGTTGTAATGATATACAGCAAAAGGCTGTAATTCCCCAGTAATTTACTGTAATATCACAGTAATTGCTTTGTCAATGAAGCTGTAAAATTACAGTATACAGTTGTGCTTTTACAACAATGCATTGTAATATCACAGAAATAAAATTACAGTAAATTGCTGTGAGTATGTTTCACACTAATTTATTGTAATCCTTACTGTGAAAGTCATGCAAAACTTATCCAGTAATTTACTGTAAATTCACGACAAATTTTACAGTGCAGGTATTGCCACTGACTGATGGACGGCCGGATGATACAATAATGCCACTTAAAAATAAGCAATGTTGTTTAGGAATTTTTTAATAAGACTGTGCAGATATTTGAGATAAAAAGGTTTAAATCACTTCAAGGTTATTTTCATATTTAGACAAGCCAGTGTACACGATGTACTTGAATGCATTCTTAAAGCACAGCTCTAATCAGAGGGACAGGTCAGGACAGTGCCAGTATATTGTTGTTTTTTCATCTGCAGCGTTTTGGACTGATGAAATTCTGCAGACAGCTGGATTTGGACATTATCTCATTTTTCACTTTTGTTAATTTTTAAAGTTGCACTGCAGAACGTTGCCTTTCACACAATCATTCTGGATGGATTCAGGTATAAAATAACACTTCTTTATGAGTACTTCTTTGGTTATGGTTTAACATCTCTAATTTGTATTTAGAAATGCACCTTTGTGTAGCAAAATTGGAGTTTGATATGGTAACTTTTTTTCTGTTTATATAAATTAGGCGCAACGAAAAAAGATCTGAACAATGAAGAGGAAGTTCTGAAAATTGAGAATGACCCATGAAAACTAGCAAAGGGTGAAAAGGAAGCAAGGGGTAAACTATTAAAAGACTGGACATGTCAGGAGCATTCTAACAGCGGGATGTTTTTACCCTTCCCAGGGGGTATCATAATTGGCTGAGAGAGGGGAATTACAGCTTTTCCATGTGTTTTACACCATTACTCCTCTTACCTCCACTGAACTCATTATGCACCCTGTACTGAATCGATTACTCTCTTTTTGACACAACATGCCAAACTCTGTCAGGGGAGTTTAAAGCAACTTTTTAATTAACCACAAAATCCACAGTCAGACCAGTCTTTCACACACAGTTGCTTCTGTTTCACTTCTTCAGGTCCTCAGCAAGGACAGCAATCAGCGTGACAGGGTCGTACCCAATAGCTATCTTGCTTGAAGCTGTTTCAACTTCTCTATTTCTTTATATCCCGTTATCTGGTGAGTTGACTAATCTAAGACTGATCTCCACACACTACCATGCAAGCATAATTTTAGCATCCATTATGTCAATGCGATCATTAAGTCCACTTATTTCCTATTCATCAGGAGAAAACTGGCTGTTATTGCTGTCGGACTTGGCTGTGCTGTTCACCAGATTGAGATTAAATAAGTGGCTGTTTGTGTACCGACAACACTCTGCAGGGCCTTTAAGTTAAACCACTTAGGTCTAATTGAACGTGGTGTAATTCCCTGCTCAGAGGCATGAGAAGAATGCTTCTTTACATTCTCGTAAGAACCACGAGCGATCACTCTCTGCTTTTATATAAACATCAGAGGCTCCTCTTATGGAGATTAAGAAATCCTGTTAGGTTCATTAAACAATCATAAGTTTATTTTTATCAACTCAATGCAACTTTGTGAAATTAAATCAAAGCTGATCACCATACTTTTAATGTGCTTACATCACCAATATTTCCTCGTAAATTAGCATATTTTCTAACTGCAATCTCATATCGGTACTCCATTTGCATGTCTTTTATGAATTGAATTAAATTAATGCTAAATAAATCACTTTATGCAGGAGGATTTATTTTTCCCATGACATTCAAATTCCATTTAGGGGTCATTATAATCAGAGAAAAGACCTCATATGAAAACTACAAGCTTTACACTGATGGCAGTTTGCTCCAGGCACATATTATTGCAAGCTGCAACAGTTAAATGCCAGCATCTTACATGTTTTTGGGGGTCTCACTTTCCCAATCCTAGTTTCATTAAAAAATGTCACCTTTTTGCTTTGGGCAAGGTGCTTTTACCTGAAAAGGTCATTAGCATATAGAAAAGAAGAACTATGAAAATCACTAAAAATGCTGCCGAGTTTGAAAATGTCTTCGACTGAGCGACAGTTACAGAATGCTGCTTAATGAGTACAAGACAGAAGTTGTATGGGAAATCTGGGTCCTGCAGGAGAAGAAACAAGACATTTACAACAGATGTTGATGGAAATTAAATGAAAACGATACAGTGCCACTCAAGAAATATGCATACCCTTTTAAGTTCTTTACATTTTCAGCAAACAAAAACTTCTATTGCCATTTTTTGTGACAGACCAACTAAACGTTTTAAATTATTATGAAGTGGAAGGAAAAAAATATGTGGTTTTAAAATCTTTAAGTGAAGTCCATTTGTATTCAGTCTCCTTTACTTTGATGCTCCAAACAAAATCTAATGCAACCAATTGCAGAGGTCACCTAAGTAGTAAATAGAGTCTAGTTGTGTGCAATTCAATATCAATGTAAATTTGGCTGTTCTCTGACTGCCTAAGTGGTTTGTTAGAGAACATTAAGGATGAACTAGCATCCTGAAGACCAAGGAACACAGCAGACAGGCATCATGTGTGATGTAAAACTAACACTGCACTTGTTACCCTAATCACACTACCTAATAGTGAAAAGTGGTGGTGGCGGAATCATGCTGTGGGGATGCCTTTCTTTAGAAGGGAGAGAGAAACAGGTCAAAGTAGAAAACTGTTAAATGCTGGGGAGGATGTTTACCATCGAGCAACACAACAAACTCAAACATACAACCAAAGCTACAATAGAATGGTTTAGATCAACACACATTCACATGTTAGAATAGCCTAGTCAAAATCCAGGTAAAATTGTGATTTCACAAAGTACTGAATCTTTGGGCTGAATACATATACACATAACACATCTTTTTAATCTGTAAATGAGGGCTGTAATCAACCAAAGAAATTCTTGGTCGACTGAAACCCTGAAATTCCGATAGTTTGCGGGGGGGGGGGGTTCTGACAGCATTTTGCATTACATGCATCTGTGCAATATAATATGCCATGATTACTGCAATAACACTAAACGGCAAGGCAATTCAGGGAAAATGATCTTTATTAAACGTGCCTGATCAAGACAAGTACAAACGGAATAAAGCTGTGGGCACGGCACAATTGCGCATTAGGCAATAAAATACAAATAATAAAAAACCCGACCAAATCCAGTAAACAGAAATAAATCTGGACAATAATAAAAGGGAACCATAAGTTCGTTATTATTAGCAATAAAATGAAACAAAATAAATAGAGCTGTAATCAACCAAATTCTGCCACACTGCCGATGTCTTTGACATGGTAGAGGACTCACCGTAGTAAACGCTAAACAAAAATATTCAGCAAGCCACACATGGCTTAATTTGAGCCGGATCCTGCCGGAACAGGATCCCCCACCTATTGATTCTGACCTATTTTGGCTGATCCGGCACCCCTCTCATGTATAAAATATTATATAAAAGAAAAAAAAAACTATTTTAAATTTATTAAATAAAATAATAATATGCGTAGGCATTCATAGACCAAATCCCGAGATTGTAATGCTGTGGAATGTATGTTTTATTTTTTGTAAGCTCAGATTTATATATGTAATGGTTTATGCCATGATTATGCGTTAGTGTTGTTGCACTGTTCAGAGGGGTGGGGCACTGTTCTGCAGGCTGCGCGCGGGGGAGTGCGCAGTTGAGTGCCGGGGAACTGGTGTGTGTCTGTAAATGGAGCTAGACAGACAACTGGTTTATGTGAAAGTTCTTTTGATTACTGTTTTGTAAGGCGTGATTGCGGCCAACAGCAGTCAGCATTAAAGCATTCGATTACAACCATTGTCTGCATCTATCGCAGAACATTACAATATTTAAAACATTCAGGCCTGTAAGGCCCACATCATGTTTTTACATGTTTTTTTCCCCGCTACCATTTACTGCATTCTGGGACCTGTGGACGTCTCCGGTCATGCCTGCGCTGTCATGTACTTTGCGTTCCGGCACCTAATGATTTACAAATCAAGCACTGAAGCCACAGCACGTTGAATAACGTGAACGTTCTTGTCAGGATGTGCCGCTTGTTAAAGTAAGGATCCAGGCGCAGACGTTGATGAAAGGTGAAAAACCAAGATTTAATGGTGCGACAACACAGAGAAGGGTTTTGTCCATAGACAATGATCCGGACCTGAGTGAAGGATCAGACGGAACTTAAATAGGGCAAACAGATGAGGAGAATCAGGTGAGGCATATCAGGAACAGGTGCAGTGAATAATCATAATCAGGGGCAGAGCTCTACAGGCTCTGACAGTTCTTCGATCTCCCTGTAGACTGTTAAAGCAATATCACACCAGAGGCAGCGCTGTTGTAGCCTACTCTAACATCAGCACTGATCAGCTCTCATGGAATGTCTCTTGTCCAATCAAATTTCAAAAATTAACACAGATTAAAATCGACCAATCAGAATTTTGGTCGACTCAGAACGCATCGACCAATAAGTCGACCAGTCGACTAGGACTTTACAGCTCTAGTAAAAACATCCTTCCATATTCATTATGTGCTACTTTGTGTTGGTTTATACAAAATATAAATATTTAATATTTATATTTGATATATTCATATTTAATATAGAACATAAAATCATATAAAATACAGGGAAGATTGTAACGTCTCAAAATGTGGAAAAGTTCAAGGGATAAGAAAACCTTTACAAAGCACAATATACTCTTTGATCCCTAAGATGATCACATAAAAACAGTGCAGCACTGAAATAAATTAATTAATGCCCAAAACGTGTTTTTTATTAACAGAAATTAACTGGGTGTATTGAAAAGGGGAAAAAGGGGCCTGTCAAACGAGCAGATAATATTTTCAGCCTTAACAATGTTGAAGTTTCACAGCATTTCACCACACCTGTCAGGGGGGCTCTACCTGTGTTCTCCGGGTTCAGCGTGATGTCGAAGCTGAAGCAGAGAGCGCTGCCCCGTTCCGTCGCCTGGAAAGGGAAGAAGCCCTCGAAAAGGTCTACGCCTGCTTCCACGCACGCCAGCACCTCATCAGGTCGCCCTACACCCTGCAGCAATCTGAGTCACACACCAGCACAGAGTCAACAAAGAGACACAAAAACAGCAGCAGGTATTAAACATTAATGCATCATGTCTGCGAAACAAGACAGGTGATGTGCACAAGCATCTGCAGCATTCCTTTCACCGCATCAGCTTGTGCTCCTCTTGTGTGTTTTGAGCTTTCCATAAAACTGGCTGCCTCTCACTCTCTGCCTGCAGGCATCAAGGTCAAGCCCAATTTAGCATCCGATAATGACTCCACTCCACTTTCTGGCTGGAAGCTGCACCTCCCTCAAGCAAGAAGAACCAGCAGGGGGGATGCCCCATGGTGTTCCAGATCAGCCAATGAAGCAAAGCTCACAGGGAGCTCCTGGTAACAGATTATTGCTGCTTCCAGCTCCGCTACAACGCTCAGGGCCTGTAGCAGCAAGCGCAGCTCCTCCACCACCTCCAGAATAGGAGAATTTATGTGAAACAGACTTTAGAGGCAGAGAAGTTTCCAACATGCTAATTTAGTCCAGAATACAACTATTTACAAACAAAGTTTTGTCCTCGTGTCTTTGAAAGGCACAGAGGTCTATTTGAATATCTTCAAAAGAATCAGGGGTTTGAACATAAAGCCTCTCTAGTAAAATTATCATTATGTAAAAGTTTTTGCTTTATCACAACCTCCATCTGGTAGCTACTGTTTGCTGAGTCATGGCTGATTTATGGTTGCACATTTGCATCTGTCAGCGTAGCTCTGTGACCTTGCAGAGTGAAGGATTAAAGGAGGTTTGACCAAAGCTGAGGCAACAGAGAGAGGCTCGATGACAGACCATCAACAAACTAACAGCGTGTAGCCATTGGCTGAATCAGCCAATATTCTGAACCCTCTGAAGCCCCCAGGTCAAATTCAGGCAACTTCTACCATCTACACTTAAGGCGATGCAAATTATTGGAGATACAAGATGGTACCTTTCAGTGGGGCATATGAAAAAAAAAAACTGTGCTTGAGAATATATATTTGAGAGTCTGAATCCCTACCAACTCAGAAATTCATAATTTAAGACTAATGCTGTCACTTTTTAAAGCCTCTAGGTTTGAAAATATTCCCCTCAGTGAAGCGGTTAAAATTTGAGCTGGAAAAATATATCCCTGCCCCACCTTAGAGAAAAAGAAACCCTGTGCTGTCATTATCTCCTCCCGGGTTCAACTTCCAACCATCCCAGACTTGACACCCTCGGTAAGGATGTGTAAAAATCCTCAGAATAAATTTACCTTTAATTCCAGCAGAATGATCTCACACTGGAGAAATCTAGGAAAATACAACCATTAATTTGAGTGATATTGGGGGGGGGGGGCTCTTTCCAAGATCTACAGGCACCCAAAACAATTTGTGAAAATGTAACTGAAACAAGTTTAATCAGAGTGTACTGGGACGTTTACTACTCACTCTTCAAAATAGGAAAGAACCATCTAACCAGAAAGTTGAAAACAACTATAACAAGGACCATATTATAACCTCTGCCAGGAGGTCATGTTTTTCGTGCCCGTCTGTCTGTTTGTCTGTCTTCCTGTCTAACCCTATCCATCCACTGTCCAGCAGTGCTCCCCTCCACTCCTCTCCCGTTTCAGAGACCTCAAAAGTGGCTCCCCTTGCGGCATATGAACAGCAATTAATCGTGCATGTGCAAATCTCCCCTCTCTGCTGAAAAAGCACCGCAACAGTACGAACACAGCCATGCGTCTCCTTAACAGACATTTTATTGGAAAAGTACAAGTTAGAATTAGATAACATGGAGATTAGGAGGGGGGTGAGTGCCCCTGGCGGAGGTCTCCGCTCTCTGAGTGCCTTTCTAGTTTATCTTACTACTCATCAATAATGAAAAGAATGGTAAGACCATAAAGTATCATTTAAAAACTTATTCGAAAATTGTTACTTTTTTTCGATGCTACTGCAAAAAAAAAAAGGAAAAAAGAAAATGTAAGTTTCTGTGCCTCCCCACCAGGGGTGCCAATAACTGTTAGGGCACTGTCACAGTTTTTGTTTTCCACAATGAGGACGGATATTAAGATTCCACAGATGTTTAACTGCAGTATATTCTGGGTACTTGGTAGCTCCTTAAGATAAATTTGCATTTGAGGTGATGGAAAGGGAGAGATAATGGTGAATGTGGAGATAAGTCATGAAAAGGACAGCTGTGGTTTTTGAAAGAGGCTGAGCCCACTGTTATGAGAAAATTAAGCTATTAAGCAGGTTGAACCTGTATGAGATTCCTGATGAGGAATTTGGGGTTGTTCTTATTGTCTGCAATGAGGTTTGAAAAGTGGAGCATTCTTGCTTTTTTAACAGTATTATTAATTTTAAGTTGTTCACAATATATTTGAAAATGAATAGTTAGCTTTGTTTTCCTCCATTTTTGCCCTGCTCTCCCGCATTTCTTTTTCAGGTCTCATTTCATAATTTCTCCAGGGTCTTATGGGTTTGGTTTTCATAGTTTTTGCTTTCAGTGGGGCTGTCGAATCAATGGCTGACTTCAATCAAATAAAATTACATGGTGAAAGTAAAGTCTGAATAGGAGTTTGGTTTAAAATGTTAAAGAAATTTGCAGCCACTTCTCCCCACTGTTCTCACAGGGTCCTCTTGTTGGGTAAAACCACTGATATTGAAAAATATACAAAAGTAGTCTGACACAGCCAGGACAACAACAGAAGACACACTAGTGGACAACAACAGAAGACACACTAGTGGACAGACCATACGTTATGACCAGGTCAAGGATGTGTCCTCTGTTGTCAGTCAGCTGTGTGACATGTTGCTTAATATCCGCACAGTTCAGCAGATTTAAAAACTTTTTAGTATTTAAATTAAAACTATCAATGTGTAGATTTAAAATCCCCAGTTATTAAAATGTTGCAATATTTAGAATGTACAGTAGATAAAAATTCAGAGAATTCTTGAATAAAACAGGAAGGAGGCTTAGGTGGTCTGTAAACTGTAACACATAAAACATGGGGGTTACTTAAAACTCTACCTTTTTTTAAACCTTCCCTGATAGAAAATAAAAATTTAAATTTGGGGAGTGAGCCTCGGCGTCAGAGCCAACCCAGGTTTCAGTTAAAAAAAGACAGTCAATATTATCTCAAATCAAATCATTAACAATAAAGGATTTGTTTAAACAGGAGCAAACATTTAAAAGCACAATGTTAAAAGTTGCAGGAGGTGCTGGTATGATAGGTGGGGATTTCCTGGTGATAACATTTCTGAGATTGTTCATGTTAGTAGTCCTGTTTGAGGAATGTTTGTGACTGTGTTTGACACCAATGACTGGAATACCATTTCTTTTTTTTGGAACTTAAGTTGGTCAGAGGTATATAGTATCATCTTTAATGCAAGGTGTTCTAATTATGCTGTGCTACCAGCTCCATGCTTCCCAGAGGTAAGACGGACATACACTGTGCGGTTTTTGGACTATTTCCACAAATTTTGCGATCGGTTTGTCTTCAAAGCCGTATAAAAACAAATATTGCATTTGTTGTGCATGGAGTTGAAACAAACATTTTAGTCGTATTATTTAAAAGTTAAAGGAATAATACCCTTTTTTCAGTTTAAAGCTCTGAAAAGGTCCAGCACGATGCCCAAATCAGCGCGCACATAAAACGTGCGTATGGATTTTATTAAACTGAGGGTACATATGAACCTCAAAATTATTTCTGCACCTGACCCCTGCCGGGCTGGGTGCAGAGATGAAAGGAAGATTGTTGAGTGTTTTTATCATTCTTCCTCTAGTCTGTAAAACGAATTCTGCAGGATTCTGGATTGATTGCGCAGAATCCCCTCTTGAGCTCTGCTGTGAAGATGGAATGTGTAAACTGCAGCCATTATTTTATGAAGGTGTTCGCCGATGTTGTTTAATAGAAATCTTTAATTAGCCTTACCTTAACCTATTATCAATTCAAAGATGCAAACTCTCTGAGGATCAGTATTATTTGTTCTGATAATGAAGCATATGTTTGCCGTCGGAGGCGCACAGATGGCTGCAGTAGAATGAAGCGGGAGCGCTATACATACAGTCAATGAGCGGATTAGCCTTTAGCTTAGCTAGCCAAGTTTAGCATCAGAGCTAAAGGCGCGGGAGCAGAATGGGCGGGATTACGACAGAAATACACGCCCCGCGAGGGCCCAGCAGGGCCGAGTCTACAGTGAAGATCCCGCCCTTTTTAGGAACATGCTGCGTCAGAACCGGATAGGAGTCTGTAAATCTGCCATGATTTCCCCATGAACGTGGTCATTTTGGTAAACGGGGAGGAGTGTGGAAACGCTGTCCATTAATTATACAGTCAATGGTGTAACCATCACTTCTCCCAACAAACTCAACAAGTGTTAACATGCCTGCTGTTATTTGCACTGTCATGTCATTTCAAATAACAGTCCTGCCCTTATTCAATTCAATTAAAAATGCTTTACTGATCCCAAAGGAATATCAAGTCTTGCCATACCTCATACTATTGAAATTACTTCAAGGAGTTACTGATGGCTGTGAGTAGGAAGGATCTCCAGTAGCAGTCTGTGTTACAGCAGAACTGAAGAAGCCTCTGACTGGAGACACTGTTGTTGTATGATAGTTTCACGAACAGGATGGTCACAGTTGTCCATTTTTAAACATTTCTGTTTGAAGTTTTTAATTTGTCACTTTTTGTAAACAGCCTGTCCTTTAATGCACAAATAGACATGTAAATTTTATTGAACCAGAGGATGCTATTTTTAATAACGTCATAGTATTTTAGTGTTGTAATTTTGCCCTTACTGTACACTGCTATTCCTGATTCTGTTTTTTATATTTTATATTTTTATCTTTGTGTAAATCTGTCACTTTGCTGCTATTATGCTTAGATTTCCCCAGTGTGAGACAATTAAGGGAATTTCTATTCTATGTATTGCATTATTACCTAAATTGCTCACATTTCTCAATGAATATGCACACACCTATGTAATACATAAATCTACACTAATATGAATAAAACTAATATGTTAGCATTTTCAATTACACATAATAAACACATTTGAAAATATTTCTTGTTATTGTGCGTTCATTATATGCATTTCTATTGTTTGTCTGTATGTTTATAAGTAAGGAGATGCCCTACAGTTGGTTTTTAGAGATTGTAAAAGACATTTTGTGTTGGTGCTACAACTTTTTAATCAGTGCTACAAAACCAGCAACCTCTGTAGCACCAGTGCTATAAGGTAAAAAAGTTAACGTACAGTCTGCATCATCTGAGGCAAAACATTAGAACTTTTATGTTGACAAACACTCCCAATCCAATCTTGACTGAGCTTGAGCTATTTTGAACAGATGAATTGACAAAGATTTTATTCTCTAGATGTGGAAAGCAGGTGAAGGCATACCCCAAAAGGCTTGGAGCTGTAAACGTATTCAAAGGAGTTTCTACAACGTATTGATCCCATGGGAGCTGACTACAAATGCACACCTCACCTCTCATCTTTTCATTGGTGAACATTTAGAAAACCATTTACCGTTTTATAGTTTTCCTTTAACTTCACGCTTATATGCTCTACTTTGCGTTGGTCTGCCAAATAAAATCTATATAAAAACACACTGAGGCCTCTGGTTCTAATGAGACAAAATGTAAAAATGAGGCACTGTAGTAATTTTGTTACCTTGTTGTTACTGCTAACTCAAAATGATCACCAGCACTACTCAAGGCACTGATTGTTTTATATTTTGTTATGTTGCTTTTTTTCCTATTTTGGTCAGTTTTACTATTTTCAGAAAATATTTTGTACCTCAACTCTAAAAACTTGTGAGATTTCTTGGGGATCTAAAAGCCTAGTATCAGCTATCTGACAGAGTCCCAACCTGGGTTTGTCCTCGGGCAGCTCCTTCGTCGTAGCAGTGATGAGCTGGCTCCTCAAGGCCTGATCCATGGCGCCAGTCTGGAAGCCATCTAGGCAGAATCCCGCCACGGGCCTTTTGGCCGTCTCCCTGGCCGAGCGCAGCCTCTCTTCCAAGACATCTCCTCCCTCCACCACCCCGAACACACAGACTCCATCCAATTCCTGGCAGGAGAAAGACACACTGGTGTTTACAACCAGAGGGAAAACTTCTTCAAGATGGAGGAGAAAAACCAGGGAGATGGAAGAGGAGAAAGAAAAGTAAGAGAAAAGCACAGATATTCTTTATAACTAATAAGCATGATGCCTGAAAAAGATAGCAGTGGTAAAATGTTTTTCTCTTCAAGGGGAAAAAATAAATAAATAAAGAGGTTTTCCTCCGCCAGACTCCATTTGGATTTTGATTACTCAACAAGCAGTTATACATCATGAGGAGGGCAGACACACTGGGGGTGTTCGGGGAATTTGGCAGCAATCTCACAGCTCACTGGGTATACGTTAGATAAAAAAATACCTGCAGTAACTCTGTCAGTTCTCTTTGCTCTACAAGATTTCTCACTTTATTGTGTCAAGGAACATTTGCTTGGTAGTCAGGCAAAAAAAAAAAATAAAAAAAAGCAGGATAAAGACGGTGGAAAAACCTGGAAAATTATATTAAAATAGACAAACAGAAATGCTTTGGTGGGTGTTAGGAGTTTGACCCTGCATACACGGAGATCAGAAGGAATGGGGCGGCATTTAGTAGTAGGGAAAAGTAGAACCTGGTCAGTCACTCATAGTGCTGCAGGCTTTCACATCTGCTGATAATGTATTCACTCTTATCTTGCTGTTTTTTTCCAGATGCACAGCTGCAAGGCGGTGCCAGCAAAAGCTACCAAACAAAACAATTCATGTCTGATGTTTTTATCTCTGTGCATGACTGACTCCAAAAGATAGCGTGCCTTTGCTCAAAGTTGAATGTGTGTGTACCTGCGATTTCTGATGCACCAGTAGACACTCATCCAAATGAGCCAGAGTTCGGTCCACAGACTTCCGAACCCTTTTCCGTGAGATGCTGGTCTGCCAGGTCTCCCCATCTGCCATGCTCTGGTACCAGTCCGGCTGCACCGTCTTCTGGAGGGCCATGAACTTAGCCGCTGTCAGCTCTATCCGCCCACCGCTGCCCCAAACTGACACCGTCTAATGGTGGAGAATAACATTCAGAGCCTAAATGTGCTTCTATTAGACACCTCAGTGAGAAACAATCTCTTCCAGGAGACACAGCTCACCTTGTTGGTAGTGTGGCCAGTCGGGCTGTGGGCTGCAGGGTCGTGGAGTGAGCAGTACAACACAGTTTCATGAAGGCCTACAGAAACAGAAGCCCAGAAGTCACTCAATGAGAGCAAACTTCAACTCCAGCAGCCAGCGGCAGCTGAGCCCACAGCGAGCTGACAGAGCGACGTGCTCCATTAGCGCATGTTAATGTGACGATTTGTGAAGTTATCAGCAAAGCCAGCTGCAGCAGAAGATCAGAAGGTGAGGAGACAAAAGGCCCTAATTATTATTTCTAGTAATTAAATCAATGCTCTTCCTTTCTGCGACTTTAGAGACAACACTGTAGCTATCCCTGACAGTTTATATTAAACGAAGCAGTGATTACATTTCTAATTTTAAATTTGGTTGTCACGGGCTGGATAGAGCTCAGCACGGCGAAAGTTGTGCTGCAACGTCAAATGGGGTCACACTTCTAGCAGATTTATAGAAAACCATTAATGAGAAATTAACTTTTTAGTCAAGTTTACAAGAGCAAATTAGATTGTAAAGATTCCATTCAAAATATTTTTAGAGGCATCAGATAATACATTTTCTATTAAGGAGATTTCTTAATATTTTATATGTAACAAAATTCCAGACTTTTCTGTCCTTTCTTACATTTTAAAATAAAGAAAAATACAAAGGAAGGGAGGAAGGAACTGACATAGCACACAAGTAAAAAATGAATAACAGACAAAGGAAAGAAAGGAATGAAATAATGGCAGAAAAAAAGAAAATTCCAGCATGGTAGAGAGAAGGAATGACACAAAGAGGAACAGAAATGAGGGGATGTGTAAGAAAAGGAGGACACAAGGCAGGACACTCAAGGAAGACATAAGGAAGAGAGGGAGAAAGGGCAAATGGAAAAATCAAGTGCCAATAGTACAGGTAAGGAGTGGAGGATAGAAGAGCTTCTAACCTTCCTCTTGTGTTAGCTTTCCGTTACTATCCCTTATGTCAACGGGTCGGTTTTGACTTGTGTCTTAAATAAGCAATAGGGCTAGCATAGTGGTTAAGACGGGCACCCCGTGTATAGAGACCTCAGTCCTCGATGCGGTCTCTTCCCCCACTTCTCTCCCATTTCTACACACTATACACTGTTAATAAAGGTTGCTATGGCCACAAAACCTTTTTTTTTAAATCAGCAATAAAATGCCCTAAAAATAATCATTTATTAACCAGCTTTTTTCTTACCTCTTGGTAACCATGTTAGGCTCCCATATCCATTAAAACATTGGTTTTAACCTTTTTGTTGTGACCCCTGAGCATTTATTTTAAAAGCATACTCTATGTGTTCAGCATAAAGAACTTGTCAAATTCACTTGAAGAGAATAACATAAATGATAGAAAAGTTGTC
This sequence comes from Valencia hispanica, assembly GCA_963556495.2. NCBI lineage: Eukaryota > Metazoa > Chordata > Actinopteri > Cyprinodontiformes > Valenciidae > Valencia > Valencia hispanica. Next base: position 28,710,679 of record OY747716.1, read on the forward strand.
ATGTGACCTGACCATTAGTGGGGCTTATCAGAACAGATTTTTTTAAATGTTCAAAAAATGTATTTTTTTACATTTTATTATTGTTTAGTAACATATATGATGTTCAATTTTGACCCATATATATGTGTGTATGTGTATTTTTAGATGAATGAGTGATAAAAAGAAACACCTTTAGTGTGTTTTTTACAGAAATATTTTTTTCAGGTCAGGTCAATGTGTGTCTGACCAAGACTGCAGTCGCTGGGTCTCGGAGCACCCGTTCCCTTTGCTCAATGTGCCCCTTGACAATGGACCTTCTTAGCTCCTTAAGAAACATTTTCCGCTTGTTTTGGGGTTTTTTTTTGATTGAGCTCCACCCTTGGTGAATGTGGGCCCACAACACAAATGCACTGTATGCAGACACATCGAGGATGTTGTAAAATACAACCATGGGCCATCTCCTGGTCATATGCTGGCAGGTGGTTTTTGTAGTCATGTTTTTTATTTTATTTTGAGGGATGGGATTTGTGGACTCACCAGTATAAATCTGTAGATTTCCTGCAGGAGGTACTTAGCTCCAACAGATGTTGTCACGTTTGGATTTGAAGGTGTCAGCAGGTGCAGAATCAGCTTCAGCACCAGTGACTTCCTCATCAGACAGATGTGTTTGTTTCTTCTCGATGAAACTCAACATCATCGTCCTTATCAGAAACCTGCTCATCTATAGCCCTGTGCTGCTGTGTGTCTTCTGATTCATCGTCAGCAAAGATATGATCCAGAGCTTTGCTTACATTAAATCTTTTTCTCATTGTTGCATAGGGTAAACAGGAGATGTGTACCCTGCCAAGAATCCAATTCTAAACTAAGTCAGCATTACATGCCTGGACATTTTGTCTTTGTTTGTTTGGTCAAACAGGTAAAAATATAAGCCCCTAACTGAAGCTCAAGTGGTTGGAGGAAGAGCTGGTTGTAGGCTGTTGGTTTACAGAGTGTTTATGATTTCAGTATTGTCACTAAATATTGTTTGCAAATCTTGTATTATACCTGGGTCAAAATTGATCCCAACAACAGAAAGGTCATAATTTTCACCAGAGCATTTTATACTTTCATAAAATTGTTACATTTTACATTCTGTCTCTCACAGTTGAGGTGTACCTCTGAAAATAACAGACCTCTCTCATTTTATTAGGGAGCACAACAATCGGTGACTGCCAAATACTTTTTTGCCCCACTGTGAGGGAAGAAGAATTTGTTAATTAAATTAGGTGTAACAAGGTATTTTGAAAAAAAAAATAATAATAATCTAGTAGTTTAAATGACAACCTCAATGAAGCTGAACATTTCTATCCATCCTTCTATATCAGAACACAACAAGACCAATGTAATAAACGAGGACATGTAAATGCACACATATTTAAATCTGATTAATTTTGACAAAGATAATTTATTCACCCATCTCTTATGCCTTGCAGGGTCGTGTGGGGTTGGTGCCTCTCTCAAGTGGTCAAATGATGATAATTAACTGAAAACATTTTTTTGTCATATATTAATTGCATTGTGAGTCAGAGGTACAAAGCTTTCACCCTGACCACACATGGACTTAAGCAAGTTGAGGTAAAGCATATACCTTTGGAGGTGTGGAGAGTTTGCAGACATTGTCTCAAACAACTACTAAAATTGCCTTTTGGTGTTTGTTTTTTTTTTTACAAATTATATGGACATTGCTGTGTTGCCCAGTCTGTGGAAACATGGGAAAGGCAGGCACAAGCACGCACACTTTTCACGCCCATCTCATGCTGCTCCAGAAAATGCGGGAGCAGTTTGCATGAATGCGGCACATACAGTAGATTTCCAACATGCTAATTCCAAGGAAAAGCCAAGTCATCTTTATTTATAAAACAGCAGGCAGTGAACAAATTGCTAAACATAAAGAATGAATAAAATTAATAAAAAGTAGAAATGAAATATGTTAAAGGTGGAAAAATATACAAGTAAAACAAAACCAGACATATCCAACCCATTTAAATATTTATGCCCATATTAGTTTTTTGAATCTGTGTGTTTCAAATGTTATTTAAGTTGTCACATAGGCCTATGTAAATGTTTGTTTAGGAATTTAAGGATTAAATCAAGGCTCTTTTGCCCGTCTATTAAAGATGAGTATGCATTTTTATATCACCCAATTTACTTTCCTAATCCCCTCCAATAACATAACCATTAAAAGAGGCTGTAATTAAAAAAAAAACAAAAAAAAACGAAATGTGATTTGTACCTGCAAACTTCTTAAATCCGTCTTTAAACTCCTCCAGCACGTCTTGGTGCTCTGCCCTGGAGAGAGATGCTGATCAGCATTGAGGGAGCAGTCTGAGTGTGAGATGGAAAGTGTGTGAGGGTTCATCTTACATGTTGGATAGGGTCACCTGAGTGACAGCGGGGAGGCTGCTGAGGGTGTGCAGGGTGTCCTGGGTGAGGTGGGGGACGGTGCCAAGGTGCGTGTACAGAAGACATCCAGGAATGTCCAGGGAGTGCTGCCCCATCCTCCCCAACTCCTTCAGTTGACCCAAACGACCTCTTCCCCGAACCACTCGGGACAACTCCAGCCTCATCCTGCTGGCAGCCGTCACCAACACCTCCTGAAAGTCTCTAAAAATCTCTCCAATGACCCACGGACCCACTAGCCACAGTGGAACCACTTCCGACTAAAGCATGGGGATTAGCCACGTAGCTATCTTTGCCACCCAAAAGTAAAGACGCCAGAAAAACCCGTTTACTAAACGCAATGTTTATAATTCAAGGTGATAACGCGCTATAGGAGACAGTATGTATAGTTAAGCTCAAAACAGTATTTGTTTCATTTACAGGCACGTTTTCGGCTTCCCACTACAAACTCGTGGGAACTGTATAGTCGGGGAAATATAACGTCAGTGGAAATAAAACGCCAGCACGTCCGCCATTTTGTGAGTGGCATGTTCTCTCTTGGAACCACTTTGGAAACTTGGTTTTCTGAGTAAAAGAAGCACTAAAATTTACAACCAGCTAGCTTTAATTATTCTGGGTTTTTTACGCAATAATTTATTTTAGGACAAATAACAGACAAAAGCGAAACACACTGTAATGGAAAAGCACTTAGCATTCTCTTAATTTACCTGTATCAAATTATACCAATACACAAAATAAAATTCACTCTTTGTTATAAAAACTAAACAATATTCTGTTAGTCTAATTTGTTTTGCCAAATATTATCACGTAAGGAGTGCATGTAAAGCTCTGTAAACTCCCAGTCTTAATGTTAACTTTGCATTATAAAGAATTTTACCAAAGCCTCATTTAATACTTTTATAAATAGCATCCTTGAATGTTTTCAATGGTTTTGGATTCTATATTGGTTTATTTAATGATAAAAATCTGGCCAAGACTTCAGTCTGCTTTATACCTAAACTATAACTAAATAACTGCTGTTACTTAAAAAAAATTGTAACAGACAATTGATTAAAAATTAATAAAGGATTAATATACACTGCATTGAAAGGAAAACTTAGAAGAAGGACTAGATACGTAACAAAAAACTTGTGTTTTTATCAGTTTATACAGTATCAGTAGCCTACAGTGGTCCAGTCAGATTTTTTATATAGGCCTACAGTCTTGGGTTTGTATTTTTTTTAGAACCAATACACAACTGTAAAACGAGTTAAAAATGCCAGGGGTGTTATTTATTGTGCTAATTAGACATTGGGTACATTTATTTACAATTATACTTGATTGGATTATTTACTTATTAAGTCGAGGTGTACATGAATGCACCCGCGGCCACGGCGTGACGTCAGTGTTGAACGACCGAACCGCTGCTTTCTTCTTCTTTTTTTTTTACCGAAAACCAAACACCCAAGATAAAAGCTTACTAATCCCTATGTTATAAAAAATATGTATACAGAGCAAAGGTAGCTATTTCCCCCGCCTCACTAAGTTTATAAAATCCTTTATTTTCTTTGTTTTCATAGATGAACGTCGTTGGCCTGGTAACCTCTGCGCCTCGACTAAAGCTTACTGGGACACGTAGTTTCGAACGTATTTGTTGTCCCTAGATTCAGGAGAAAATAAAAGAAGAGTCACTCCATTACCCAGAATCCTTTGCCATCCAAGTTAGCGTTAGCTACGTTTTCACCGTGTTTTCGGCCCTCTGTTTTACTCTGTGGTAACCTTTTCTACTCATTTTTGGTTTACCTATTTGTCATAGCGCACACAGTGGAAATAACAGACCATTCCAGAAAGGGGATTAAGGATTATATCGTAATTTGATGTTGAGTAGCCATTTTATATCACCCAATTGAGATGGCATCATCAGGTCACAATGCTCACCTGTTCAGGTGGAAAAGACTTGGGTCTGCAAAGGTAAGCTAGATTTACGCTTAAACAAAGAGTAAATATCTCCAAAAAATTAAAAGTACTCTTAACAGACCATATTCTACATCAGGCATCAAGCCTAGCAAAGATATCCATACATTTTGTACTTTCTCACATTTTTACAACAAACTTTATTGCATTTAATTGGATTTTTATGTGTTACACCAAAGTAAGACAAAGTTTAGGTGGATGTAAAGTTTTACCCAGTTTTCCAACACTTTTAAAATAAAGATAAACAATGCGAGGCATATTTGTGTTAAGCTCTTTACTACAAGACCCCCTAATTAAAATCCATGCTTAATTACCGTCAGATGTCTCCTAATTAGGTAATAAAGTTAACCCATGTGCAATTTACAACAGGCTTAAACCTAACACTGCACATCACCCTGAAAAGTCCATCTCTATGGTAAAACATGGTAATAGCATAGTCATAGTGTGGTGATACATTTGTTTAGAGGGGGGAATTTAAGTTGCTAGGAGTTAATTGGAAGATGGGTGGAGCAAAAATATGGGGTAATCCTGAAATGAAACCCGTTGGAGGCTGTTAAAGACTTTAGACTGAGGTAGAGGTTCAACTTCCAGCAGGACATTGACACTAAACAAACAACAGAATAATGGAATGATTTTGTAGTTGTAACCTGAGAAAATGTGAAAAAGTCCAAGGGGTTTGAATAGTTTTCAAACCATTGTACATGAAGATAAATGATAAATGAAGGATAAACTCATATTACAGCTAAAGTATGCATAGACGTGTCGCTTCTTGAGTGAATGGTAAACATTATCCAGGTCTATTGTCAGATACTCACACGCTTGCAGCTGTGCACCCTTGCAGCCAGAGACTGTGATAGCTGAATTGCTACCGGTAAACCGCTCATCTTTTGAAGTCTGGGAAATGATTCTTGGGGTAATCTGCGGATTTAAGGCAATGGCTGAGCTTTCCTGTGAATCCACAGACAGGCCCTCGCCTCAGCCCACAATTTTGCACACTGCATCAGCTTAAGGTGCCTCTGAGCTTGTGTGGGGATTTTCAGAAAGGCAAAAGTGACAATGTGACCTGCATTTCTTTCACTTCATGATTTTACCTAAAGATATATATATTTATGTCCTTTAAAAACAGAAACCTGTGAAGAATGATGACATTGATCAGTGGAGAAAGGTGAGACTTTTTCATCTCTTACGTTGAGCTGGTAATTTAAGGCCATTTGGCCTTTGTGGTATTTTAATCTTTTTTTTTATTTTTAGCTACATTCATGTATCTCATTGCCCTTGTCTCTGTCCTCAGCGAGTGGAGATGGCCTCTGAGTTTGCTGTGTCTGAAGTCTTCTCCCATAGGAAACCTCAATCAGGAATAAGTAGAGCAGCTGTACCTTTGCAAAGCTCTGAACAGCTGAGGGATCATGATGACGCTTACAGTGAAGGTTGGTCAGCTTACAGATAAAAGTTTATAGAGACGTGACAAACTCCATACCATCATGTTTAAATGTAAAACTTTTAGTTTGTTAGCATAAAAAAATATCTGTTTTAAGTCAGTGGTTATAACTAAGCCTTATTGATGCTGATAAAGTATATTTTTTATTGCATCATGCCATATTAATGTGACATTTATTTATAATTTAGAATAAACACAACAGCTTCACAATTGCAAACACATAGATTGTTTTTTTTAAATATAGCTAGACTGTAATTGGAGAATAATTCTTACAAATATATTTTACTTTCCCTCAAACAGCAGGTGTTTTTCATCAAAGTTAAGGGAAAAACTTTGAGAGCAAAACATATTTTAACTTTAATAATTTAATTAAATTCAGTTTATTTAAATAGCGCAGATTCACAACAGATGTCATCTCAAGGCACTTAACAAGAAGTCATTTCCATACATTTATACAAACATTCCAATCAGTTAAAAGTTTCCTATTTAAGGAATCCCAGCAGATTGCGTCAGTCATTGGCGTGAGGTTGGGCCCCGTTGATGCAGACTTTCCAACCACAGCAATCCTTCAGCAATCCCTCATACTGAGCAAGCATGTAGCGACGGTGGAGAGGAAAAACTCCCCTTTAACATGAAGAAACCTCCAACAGAACCAGGCTCAGTAGGAGCGGCCATCTGCCACGACCGTCTGGGGGTTGTGGCAATAATATGCTTTATGTATCTACAGCACCATCCACAATTACTAGCGCCCCAGCTAAAGATGCATAACAGGCCTTAAAGTAAAATTACCTTGATGAGTCCTTTGTAGATTCTTCCCCGATAACATTTTACAACGTTGGAGCATACAGGGAGAGGGATCTTTCGCCATTCTTCTTTACAAAATCTCTCTAGATCATCCAGGGTCCTCTCCAGTGGCGGCTGGCCAATAGAGGGCGATAGAGTGTTTCCCAAGTGTTTTTGATTTAGATTTTTTTCAAATTAACAATAATCACATATTCTAAGTAAAATGTGAGTTTAAATTCGTAACAAAGTATCATATATAAAAATATATATCTTTTTTGGAGAAAAAGCTCCCGCTGCGTAGCAGCTGGGGCGACATAAAAATCGCCCCAAGCAGTGCAGCAGCCGCCAATCACTGACAAGAAATTCCCACATAGCAACCGGAATTTATCCAATCAGCGTCGTTGATTCGGACTCATCAAGGGCGATAGAGTCACAACAACAATGGTCAGACACACCTGGATTAATCAGTTTGTCCTATGATGTAAGACAGGAAATAATAGAGCTGTACTTAGTTGAGGAAATAGTGGAGTTGTGCACAAAGCTCAGAAAGCACAAGTTTGATTTATAAAAAAAAAAAAAAGCACAGCCCCACCAAGAATATTTTTCACCAGCCGCCACTGGTCCTCTCTTAGGTTCTCTTCTCTTCAGCTACTCCACAAGTTTCTGTAAAATTCACATCTGGACACTGAGAAAAAAGGTTGATTTTGTGAAGCATTCCTGTGTTGACTGGGGGATATGTTTTTGATCATTATCCTACTGAAAGACCCAGTGACAACCCATTTTCAGTTGTCATCTGGAAGAGCCTGAGGTACAGGAAACAGCAGATTGTGAGCCAAATGAAAAGAAAAGTATTACCAACTCTAATTTTTAAGATCTGGTGGAATTATTAATAAATCATTAGTAAAGTTGCTGGTGTATTGATTAACAAATCATATGAACACTAATTAAGATTACAATGCCAGATTTTCCTAAAAGGTAGCTCAATTTGGGATTTAACTGTCACACTCATGTTTTCTTTGTTTTTTCCTGCAGCTCAGGCTCTTCTAGATGACTGGCTGAGCGATAAGTTACGGAAAGAGCTGGACATGGAGGATGAGGATGACTGGAGGGGCCATGTTGAAAACACACAGCCTACTGCTGTAGTTAGTGGCCAGCCTACTTCCATCGCTTACAATAAGTTTGATGGTAATTTTTTTATTCAGAAGTTTTAAATTTGAATGTCAAATTTGTATTAATGGACAACTAAAGCCTCAAAATGGATTAAAATCAGTTTAATTAGCTGAAAAAGGTACGCCGTGAAAAGGTTCATTTTACTTTCATCTTACTTACTTCTTCTCAATCTTTTATCAGATCTGTATGACTGTCTGGTTGAAGAAGAAGAACAATTTGCTGTTGAGAGCTTCCTCCATGATCTAATGAAGCAAGAGCTGCTGGACCCCGGGATGATGGAGGAGTTGTCTCTTGATGATCGAGAAAGGCAGAAGACGTTTAGAAACCCAGTTATCAGCATGGAAGCACGACACCAACAGGTATGTGTCTGTGCATATGGTGCCATGTAAAAGTATTAATATCTAATATATATGTCAGCCACACACTTTAATGTACAATATTTTAATTGGATTTTATGGAATTGGCCAACACAAAGTGGCCAACACAAGGCGGTGCATAAATATCTCACAGATATTCGCTACTTTGTGTAGGTCCATCACATAAAAGCCTAATAAAATACATCAAAGTTTGTAGTTATTAAAACAAAGTGTGAAAATTTCCAGGGCTATGAATACTTTTGGAAGACACTGTAGGTTCAGTTCCTCAAGTTGAATTACAGAATTGAATGGTTTGAGTTGGATAGTGGACACAAACTGTTGCTGGTTGGTGCTGAAGGTGCGAGAGAACAGCGCTCATCGGAAGTCTGAGAGAGAGAGGAAGCTGAAAGAAAAAGAGGCTCAGCGGGACGCCATGAAGGAGGCGAAGAGGAAAGAGCAAGAGGAGGAGATGAGGAAGAAGCAACAGCAACGCAGGGAGGAGGAGATGGTGCAGCAGGAAATGGTGAGACTGAGACGACTGATGGAGGAAAAGAAGGGCCTGCAACTGTCAGCTCTTCAGAGGTAGGTCATTACCTGATTGGATAGTTTGCTATTAGAACTGCTCTGACCTTAACCCTTCCAATAAAATGGTCAGCTGTGTTTAATGTGACAGGAACAAACGTTAAGTGTGAGAAAATATGACATATAGATCTTAATAGTTGTTGCCATTGTCTTGTTAAACTAAACCAAGACTTGCCTGAAATACAACACCAGTACGGCAGCACATGTTGCTCCAACACCTGCAGGAACCCGGGTTTATTGATACCTTCACAGATGCACAAGTTAATCCAGGCCTTATGCACCAAAGCACTTCCATTAAGTTAACGTCTTGGGTTTGAACTGTTTTTGATACTGACATGTATCCTCATTGTTTACTTCCAGTGTGTAATTGTGTTAGCAGATGAGCTGTGTTGAGTATTATTTATTTTGTTGTTGCAATGACAAACTGCTCTCAGTCCACCGTTGCCAAGTCAATGTAGCAATCTTAGGTATAGAGTTCTGTCTTGTTTTAATCCAGTGCGGTACGGGCTGGCCTGAGGTAGAAGTAAACTTTGTGACAGCTCTGGTTTCGCTAAAGGTCGGTGGGCCCCTAAAAATGTCAATTCTCACCAGTAATGCAGATACTTAATCTACTTTTCAGATGAATTAGAATATCATTGAAAAGTCGCTTCATTTCAGTAATTTAGGGACATTAGTAAAATTTAAACAGTGGGGCTAAAACGTACTTGGCAGCCACCGATTGTGCAAGTTGTCTCACTTAAAAAGATGAGAAAGGTCTGTAGTATGTTATCAAAGGTACATTTCAACTATGAGAAACAGAATGTTAAAAAAATCCAGGAAATCATTTTGTATTGATTTTTAAATAATTTAAAGTATTTAGCACCTATAAACATGGAAGAATTCTGGCCCTCACGGACCTGTTGCTTCTTCTTTACGGAGCTTTTCCATCCTCCACTCATTACCTGTATTAATGACCCCTGTTTGAAATCATTATCTGTATAAAAGACACGTTCAAACAGTCAGACTCCAACCTCCACCATGGCCAAGACCAGAGAGCTGTCCAAGGACACCAGGGACAAGATTATATACCTGTACAAGACTGAGATAAGCCAATCTACAATAGGCAAGCAGCTTGGTGAGAAGAGATCAACTGTTGGAGCAATTATTAGAAAATGGAATAAATAGTAATCTCCCTCGACCTGGGGCTCCATGCAAGATCTCACCTCTTGGGATACAAATGATCTTAAATACGGTGAGGAAACAGCCCAGAACTACGCAGGGGGGAACTGGTCAATGACCTGAAGAGAGCTGGGACAACAGTAACAAAGGTCACTATTAGTAACACACAACGTCGTGATGGAAAAAAATCTTGCAGCACTCCAAAGGTCCCCCTCCTTAAACCAGCACATGTCCAGGCCTGTCTGGACACCTGGACATGTGAAAAGTGGCAACTATACTAGGGTAGAAATAGTCAGTTTAGTGAGAGCCAGCATGCGGAACAAGCACTACAAGGTCTCGGTGAGTATTTCAAATGCTTGCTAATGTTAGCTAAGCGACGTCAAATATGCAACTTCTACTTTATAGTCATTTTAATTGCACATTTTTACACGCAGATAAATCACAAATTACAGGGCAAACACAGTCAAAACACACACAATTAGCTATCATTTAGATTGAGGTACAGCATGTATGTGTGATTCAGCACATAAGGCAAAGCAGACCAAAAAATAACTTTTGTTGCTCTATTGACTTTGAATAATTTTTTTTCGGTCAGGGGACCCATGGGCCGACCGGAAGGGGAGGAGACTTAAGCTCCGTAAACGCCACTCGCCATGTGTGGAGGGGGAAGAATGCTGAGTTGCATCCCAAGAACACCATACCCACTGTGAAGCATGGGGATGGAAATATTAAGCTTTGGAGCTGTTTTTCTGCAAAGGGGACAAGATGGAAAAAAAACCTCCTTCCATCAGTGAGAGCATTGAAGATGAAACGTGGCTGGATCTTTCAGAATGACAATGATCCCAAACACATGGCCCGGGCAATGAAGAAGTGGCTACATAAAATGCATTTCAAGGTTCTGGATTGGCCTAGCCATTCTTCAGACCTAAATCCAATAGAGAATCTTTGGAGGGAGTTGAAACTCCTTGTTGCCGAGCAACAGCCCCAAAACATCACTGATCTAGAAAAGATCTACTTTACAACGGATTGAGGAGAACATTTGGTATTGACCAAATATTTTTTTTCTGCACTTTATACAAATAAATTATTTAAAATTCATACAGTGTGATTTCTGGTATTTTTGTTTTACACGTCTCTCACAGTTGAAGTGCACCAATAATGAAAATTACAGACCTCTGTCATCTTTTTAAGTGAGACAACTTTCACAATCGATGGCTGCCAAATATTTTCTGGCCCACTGTTTATATGTTACACTCAAAAAGAGTGATATGCAGTGTGTCTATATATATATATATATATATATAATATATTATATATATATATAATATGCTTTCTTTCTGTTAATTTTAATAATCGAGGCCTACAGCTGATGAAAATCCAAAGTGCAGTTTCTCAGAAAATGCGTGGAACCAATAAGAATAGAATAACAGACTGTCTGCTGCACAAGTGTTATGTCCACAGTCCTCTCCATCATTGCATGGACATTTATTTATTAAAATTCATTCTTTAGTGGTGTAATGTAATATTTAAATGTCTAAGAAACTGAAATTGGGATTCTCCGCTGGCTGTATGGGTTAATTAAACTTTACAGAAATAACTATGAAAAAATATTGTTCTGTATGTAATTGTTGTATTAAATATGTGTTTAATATTTTTGAGCTGGAAATGGATCCGCAAAATAAATTCTGCTTGGGGCTTCCAATAACTTTTTGGAGAGGCGGGGGAACATGAATGTTGTTACAGCAATATTTTTTCCTCTTTCTAAGTTGAAAAAATGTCTTAAAAGCAACTTTTTTCGGTTTTATTGTTTAAAATAGGACGAAAAACTTGATCTTGACCTAATCATTTTTCTGAGCTGGTGCCTCTGAAGCTATGTTGCTTTAAAACTGCACAACGTTGGAAGCCTCTAAATGATACATAATAAAACCTATTATAGAAAATTCCAGATATTGCCGTTACTGAGTTATAAGTATTTCTGTTTTATTTAACATCCTGACGAATTCATGTTTCTGTAAACCTCTGATATAGTTTTTCCTAAAAATTTGTTATAATCAGTAAAAAAAAAAACCCACCATGTATTAATTTGGTCTCCAGAGAGAAAGAGAAAAAGGTGCAGAGAGCAGTCAGAAGCCTTGAGTCAGCCCCAACACTTCCCTCACAGCAGCAACTTCAGGACTTTAATCAACTACAGCACAAACAGAAGATTCAAACAAAGATTAACATGAACAACCTCAAGGTTGGTACCAGTATATGAGTTACCTTACCAGTCTGGGGATTCAGGTCGTGGTTTCACCTACAGATGTTATTGCGTTTGTGTAATTGTTTTAGTGTCTGCACAGGCATTTGTCTGGATGGCACTCAGTGGTGTTAAAACAAAGGTTACGCATGTGTAAGGCAGTGGCCCTCTGTGATTGGAGGAGGCAGCTGAAAGCATGGCGAGGATGGCGAGCTGTGGTGTGGGTGGAGCGTAATCGGGAGGAGGTGGCGAGAACAGAGGAGCAACTACGAACAGAAAACAGGTAAATAATGCTTAATATCAAGGTCAAACGATCCCTGTTGGCTTTTAATGTAGCTAAGTACTTGCACAGTATACAGCAACTTGTAAATGTCTTCATGCCTCTTGAGCTTTTTTATATTTAGTTAGAAACAGTTTTGTTTTTGTGTTTTGTTTAATTTGATTTTATGTAAAAGATCAACACGAAGTGGCTCATAATTTGAAGTCGAAGTAAAAGTATACATGATTTGTTTCAAAAACATTTTTACAAATACGAAAAGCTTTACATTTCTTCACTACTTTGTGTTGCTCTCTGCCATAAAATCACAATAAATACATCAAAGTTTGAGATTGTATGACTGCTTAGATGGCACTATAACACTCAAGTGATTTTCAAATTGAGATCAGTAGTTAAATACTCAAAATATTTCACATACAGTACATAAATCTAAGAGTATTAAAGATTGAATATGGCCAAATCTTCATGGTCCTTCAGACAATTCCAGCTGGCTATGGAAAACGACCGAAGACGTTTGCTACAGCGATGTCTGAATGAGTGGCAGTTCTGGTGTTGGATGGAGAAGTCACAAGGGGACCTTTTGGCCCGGCAGCAGGAGACCAAAGTTAAGATGGCTGCCTTGATCAACGCTGCATGTACAGGCAAACTGACGGCCACCGAAACATCTGTTGATCCACCAAAAAGTCTCCCACCGGAACCCAAGAGCCAAGAGGATACAGATGCCAAGGTGAGGAATGCAGCCTCCTATACAGGCTCAAAAACGACACTTTTCATAGATGCTTTCAACAAAAAATGACCCTGTGATTTATTGTTTTTAAAAAGTGACTCTAGGATCACAAACATGACTAAAACTTAAAAAGGCAAGAACAACTAGGATTTTAAGGCAAGGCAAGGCAATTTTATTTGTTGGCACACTTCAACAACAGGGTAATTCAAGGTGCTTTACATGATTTGGTGATTAAAAAAAGAGGAAAAAAACAACACAAAAGAAAACAGAATATAACATTGGAAATTAAAAGTCAATAAAGCAAGAGAAACATCAGTAAAGCAACACAGCATGAATACATTTGATACATATCACAATCATTTACTCAAAGGCAATTCTAAACAGATGAGTTTTTAGTCTCGATTTAAAGCAGTTCAGAGTTTCAGCAGCTCTGCGCTCGTCAGGAAGTCTGTTCCAGATAAGGGGAGCATAGAAACTGAAAGCTGCTTCTCCATGTTTAGTTCTGAGTCTAGTGATGTTTAGTAGACTAGGATTTTAAGACAAACCTCTGAGAAATAAACAAAATAAAAATACATTTTTCATCACATTTTTCAACATGAACTTTTTATTGATTGCCAGTTAGGAGAATAAACCTCTGCAGCTGAAATATTCACTGCTCTGAAGGGAGGACAGAGACGAATGGCACGAGGCTCTATAATACAGTTGGAAGCAGTCTAAAGGGTGTAAAAGGGGTCTGAGTGATTAAAGCAGAAGAACAACAAAATACACATGGAGTCGAATGAGCTCTTTGTGAAGGAGTCGAGAAAGAGGTTTCTTATACATCCGGCACTTTCCTCCACGGGGTTTTCACAGCACATCAGTCTCATAACTGTATGCACACAGACCTGGCAGGTTTTTCACTCCGAAAGCCTTTCCTGACGCAAGGATTGTTTTGGTTATATGTGTGTGTGGTGACTCTTGAAACTCTGACTCCAGCTTCAGTTCATGCTTTGTAAAAAAAAAAACTAAAAAAACTCTTGAATGGGCATTGCTTCTGAATCATCTCAATGCTTTGGTTAACCCTGTAGTCTGTACACCTTTTTTACCACACTTTTTTCTTCCACCCAACTTTACATTAATATGCTTTAATATAGCACTATTTAGCAGTGACCCATTATGGTTTACCCTCCTTGTGTAGGGAGTCTGTGACTGTCAGTTGTTGTGTCAGCAGTCTTTAACATGATTTGTTAACCATAACATTTTTGTGTATTAAAAACCTGTTTTATCTGTCTAATGTTATAGATTTGTATTAGCTGTAAGCCATGATCATTAAAATTGACAAACACTTTAAATATCTAATTTTCTGTTAAATAAACCTATATAATTTGCAGGTTTTACTTTGAACTTGAATAAAATAAAATTGTATTCACTTAGATGCACCTGTATTAGACAGTTGTTTTCATTTTCCATGTCTAATCTGGTCTTCACTGGTCTTTCATATATTTTGTAGAAGGATCACTATGCAGCAGAGAATAGGATCCTCTGTGCCTCTACAGGAAATCAGAGTAAAAGTTCTGTGGGTGATGTGGGCCAGCCTCTTCAGCCGTGGCAGGTGACCCGACGGCACGCAGCACCCAGCACACCAGAGCTACACAATGCACGGCAGGGAATGGCAGAACATGGGGTTCTCAGTACAAAACGAGCACCATCACCAGCAGGCAGGTTTGAAAACAGACACGTCGTCCAGCAGCAGATCATCACACAACAGAGAAAGCTCCTGAAGGAGCAGCAGGAGCAAATCGCCCGGCTGAAGGAAAAGCAGACCGTGATGGGGTTTGAGTTTGAAATGGAGAAGGCTGCACAGGTTACACAGCTGTCAGCGCTACAGGAAACGAAGAGCTGCAGCTTTGGCCCCGGGGAGAGCAGGTTGGCTCACTGAACATCATAAAAAATTTAAGCAACCTGAGATCATTTTCAAAGCAACACCAATAAAGTGATTTCTGCTGACTTACAGCCACCTAATCTTTAAACTTTTAGAATATAACACTAAGAAATACCTTGTCGAGGATTTCAAAGTGATAAATACTAGGTTTTATTTTATAGAAATCTTTTTAAAATGCTTTTCAAACCACTTATATACCATATTTATTTTTAAAGTTTACTCTTTTCTTGGGCATCAATTCTGGATGAGTTTCTCTCTGGTTGAGTCTTAAAAAGTTTATTCACCAACACTCTCAGTTTCTCACTCTTAGGTAACCATGTTTATTGACTAGAATATCAAATAAAAATTCTTAATTATAAGTGTTAATATGTTATTAATAAAGGTAAATAGCATAATCCATTAATTCTGCAGTTATTTCTGTGAGTTGCTGCAGAGCTGCTCCAAAAAGTCTGGACACCCAGATGTTCTGCAGTTTTACAGAAAGCCCCAGACCTTTTGACTGAAGTTAATATGGTAGAGAAAGGCGATGTCAGAGCCAAACTGAAGTGTTTCATCTTGGCCGTTTCTGTCTGATTCACATGTGTTTCTAAAAGATTTCTAGGCCAAAGCAATTATACTACAAACAACAATGATTTTAAAAGAAGGAAAAGTATGAATTTATTGTGTTCATTCTCTCAAAATTATCCTTAGTGGCTTGAATATAAATATACACCTACTCTCATTTTTGGTCAAATTTACTTTAACGTGTTGCTGTTTAGGTATTTCCAGCATTTGATAAGGTTCTGCCATCATTGTGGCTGGATATTTAACCCCTCTTCTTGGTGGAATTGATGAAGATGATTACCTGGGATGATTCCACAAATTCCTAATCGGTTTAAGGTTGGTTGGATTCCTAAAGCTAAAATTGAGCCAGCCTAATCTATTCCAGAAAATGTTTTACTGTGTGCTTGGGTTCAGTTTCCGGTTGGAGTACCAAATTATACCCAATTTCCAATCATTTGATGGGAAAAAATTTTTTTTTAAGTGTTCAAAAATAAATTGAGTATCACTAATTGCTCAAGATCTGAGAAAGTGTTTATAAAAAAAGAAGACCCTGCTCTAAAATGGACCTCTTCAAGCAAGACTGAAATTTGTATCTCCTCACACGGATAAGCCAGATGGAGGAAAAGTTTATGATCAGAGGAGACAATGGTTAAGCAATATGGCCACAATAGCAATTCAAAATGTAAATGGAATAAAGAATACCACCAAATTCTTCAACCTTACTTCAAATTAACAGCTAGATGGTTGAAACTCCTGAGCAGTTGGGTTTTCCAAAAGGACGTTGATCCCAAAGACAAAAAACAACAACTCTGTAATGGATAAAGAAGACTAACATATAATTTTATCTCAATCCTCGTAAATCCTTGTGGACTTTGTTTAAAGCCGGAAACCAGCTCTGAGAAGAAGAGAGGTCAAATATCCAGCCATGAATATGAAAAAACCTGATGATTTCAGAAAGTGTGATTTCATGCAACTTGCTGATGAATATTTAACAAAATATTGATGTAGGTGTATGTATCTACTTAAGCTTGTACATTTAATTTTGACCTTGTGCAATCAGCTCCTTTTTTAAAAGTTGAACGATGTATGAGTATTACACCCTGCTACCGAACAGTTCAAATCAATCAATGGCAGGCCAAATATGAAATGACATCCATAGTGATAATGTATTTAAACTTCTGTACAAAAATGTAGTTAAGAAGTGGTTGAGTTTATATGTCAAAAAATGTTAGATATGTGAAAAGGATATGGAGGTTTTTCGTTTAGACTTAAGAAGTTACTGATAATTGATGAAAGTGAAAGGGGTATTTGGAATAATGACATTTTATGTGCTAACATGCAAACTGTGCCAGTTACTGAATGAAGCTCAAAGTATATGACTAAGCACTCCACAAAATGGAGAATTACTCCAGTGTAACATAGTATGACATGCCAGCAGATTTTATGTACTGTGTGACATCTCAGTCATTAAATACATGAGATAAATGTAGTTGGGTAAATGCGTAAAATTATTCTAGGATCTAAGTTGATTATAGTTCTAGAACTGTGTAAATAGCTTCAGTTATTAACATCAATATCATCAAAGCTGATAAATGGGTAATTAAAGGATGTTTTAAAACTTTACAGTTAGAACTGAGATTTATTTGTGAGAAGTATATTTTGTATTGAAGATAAAACTTTAAGATTTTAGATTCACAGCTAGTCTGACATTACTTCTCCATGCGAGAGATTCCCTTTGCCGGCTGAAATTTGTCATGCAGCAATCAGGATGATGTGAGCATGCAAGCAAAAGTTTTGACAGCCTTTCTTTCTTCTGGCTGTTATCATCCCAGCTGCAGAGCTCAGAGGCCTAAAGGGGAACCCAATTGTCAGAGTGCACCTTCTAGGAAACCTGTCATGAAGCAGACATGCCCCCATCCCATCATCACAGGTCAGTCTGAAAGCCTAACAACAGAGAATATTCATAGATCCATGCAGTGTCAAGAGACACAGATGGTACAAAATCTGGATCAAAATATTCAACGTTTTCCTTTTTTTTTGTGTGCAAAATTTCATTGTGACTACAGAAGATATTTTACAATAATGAAATAATACATTTAGTATGGCAGAATATACAATGTATTTTGTTATTTCTAGCAGTATAAAGCAGTGCAGCCTGCAGGAGTCCTGCTGATTTGGGAACATTATAAAACAAGGTGGTGCAATACAACCACTATAAATCTTTAATAAGCAGTTAATCTGATAACTTCTAGTTTCATAGCAGGAATGTTTTGTTTTTTTAAATACAACAATTAAAAGTTATTCATTCAGCTTTAGTGAGCTGAGGTGGTGGAATTAAAGAATGGTGAAATCTGACAAATTTAATAGTAATCCCATATTGTTTCAAAGAGGTTATAGTTTAAAAATCAAAATTTGGGGGGTATTGTTTGAGATTTTGAGGAAATTGGACCAAGTTAGCCAATTTTCTATAATATACTTGAATGTAAGGCTGTGCTATTCAGCATGAGCGACTGGGTTTGCATGATTAGTGTTTAGAAACAAAATGTAAGAGACAATATAAGCCGTGGAGGACTTTTAACTGTGAGATGATTGAAGCATGATGCTGGGAATATTTAACCAATCAGAAACGCTTAGCACTCTCCCTCTAAAAAGCTCCACCCTGGGCAGTTTTAAAAGTATGTCCTACATTCTATCCTGGTAATCTTTTTTTTTTTCTGGTTCCTGAAATTGAAACCACCTAAATATGTAGACCAAATGATCTCTGGGTAGACTTAATGGTCCAACCACAATAATAGTAGTTGCACCTTGATAGTAGTTTAAGGATTATTGCACCTAAACTGTTACTGTTTACAAGCTGCATACTTAAACCCAGTTTTTCTCTATTAATAGAGATAACATTTCAAAAAATGTGGATAGATGGAAAAATGCCCACTCTCCTTTAATGACACCATTTTTAATGTCATGCTGTTTCTTTGTTGGAATCATTCTCATCTCTAAATTTAACAGCATATACCTTTAAGTGGATAGAAAAAAATCTGTCTAAATAACTAAACACATCAAATGCAGAACCAAAATGTTTTAACCTAATGCAGCAGTCTGTTACCGCAACCTCTTTAACCACCAGCTTCAGCCCATCTGACAGCAAACAAGACAAATCTTGCTTCGTTTAACACTCCATCCCCTGACCAGATTCAGCAGATTGGTTTTATAGATTATAGATTCACACCCTAGTGGCAAATAAATGACCTTCATCTAAAAGTGCCTTGATCTTATCCCACTCCTGTCTGGCACCCATCTGTATCCCTGCATAAGAGGATTAATCTGCCCAGGATATCTATTGTGCAGCAGCTAACCTTCGAGCTTCTCATGGCTTTATGCATCTTATCCCAGTCATGCCTCTTTCTGCACACAGAGTTGAAATGAAACCTAACAAATAACTGGAGAACAATTCATAGATACTCCAGAGCTCAACTAGTTATGTGTATAACCTCTCCACATAATCTGTTTCTTCAAACCTTTCCGCAACGCCGGACTAACCAGCGAGCTGTCACATGACGTCAGGGACAAAAGGGATCTACCAGCAAGAAGCTTGGTTTGAATGTTAAGATTGTTGGTGACATTATTCGGATATGGAGTAAATATGACCATTGGTCGCCCCGATTTGAAACTCCATCCAACATCTTGCCTTATTGGGTGGGGAGAGTAATGAGAAAAATGATGAATCAGCTTATACGTACACTGAAGGATCTTGTTAGTGAACTAAATGGAGTTGGTAGCACACATACCATAATGGACTAAAATGTTGCTCACCCCATCTTGGGTTCCCCAGTGAACATCCAATGATTCAGAGAAGGCTTGGGAGTAAAGGCTGGGGTCAGATGAGACCAAAATGGAGCTCTTTGGTATCAACCCAACCCATCCTTACTGTCAAGCACAGAGGTAAAAGCATTATGCTCTGGGGCATTTTTTTTTCTTGAAAGGGTAGAGGATAGCTTCAAAGCATTGACAAGTAAGTAGAGGGGGCTGAAAACCTTTTTTTGTTTCAGACAGAACATTGAACACTGATTTGTTTCTCAACATGACAATGACCCAAAAGCATATCACTAAGAAAACAAAGGAGGTGATAAAGGAGAAGCACCTTAACTTGAGGGAGTGGTCAAAGCTGTCTCCAGGCCTCAATCTTACAGAAAATCTATGAGGAAAGCAGGAGCTTCTAGGTGCCGAGTTGCAACCAAGAAATTTAGGGAATTCTGAGTTTCTGTAAGGAAAATTTCCCGAAATTACCCCTGCATGTGTAGAAACCTGGGGACCAACTTCTTCAGAAACCTGTTCTCCCTGTCACCAAAAATAATAATAATTCAAATAGGTCAGTTGAAGGATCTACACAAAGTAAACATCAGCAGATTCCCAATAATATAGATAATCTGTCATATAAAATACTCACAATATTTGACTTTAAAGGTTGGAAAAACAAAAAAAGAGTTGAATCAATGGATGGTGTCGAATAATAACAAAAATCTTCATCTGCCTCACAAAGAGTGAAAATGAGAAAATGATGTATTTCAATGACACCTGGCCTCTCTCCCCAGTTGGTAGAGTTATTTTCTTTCTCATCGTTTCAGATTTTTACTCAGGTGGTGCAACTTAGACTTTTCCAAACATGTAATACACCACACACAATGAAATGCATATTTAACCTTGCCTGATATTCTGACCTCTTCAAAATACACACACACAAACACACACATGCACGCACAAACATAATCATACTATTTCTATTTATATCCTCAGGATGCCCTTGAGAAATATGCCTGCAATTGCTTCTTTTCTTCATTTCATGTCTTAAAGTGATGCATTGCATTCCTAAAAAAACTCTACTAGTTTCAAGGTCTTTGATGGCACACTGAGTGAAGTTTTTGTGTGTTTTTTTTACATTTATTTTGCCTCTGGAAACTTTCTTCTGCCTCTCCGAAGCCATGGAAGCCCGAGCACGACAGCGTGCTGAACGAAGGCAGGAGATTGAGGAAATCAAGAGAAGGAAAGAAGAGGCAAAGCTGGTGAGACTGGCAAATCTTTCCAGAGTAACCATGTTTTTATGCATTAATAGTGTTGCTCATCTGCACAGATTTTAATGACTGAACTTTCAGGCTGAGATGAAAGCTGCTGAGGAACAAAGACAGAGGGAGGAAGAGGAGGAGAACCGCAAGGCAGCAGAAAAGAAGAGGGAGGAGAAGAGGCTGGAGAGAGAAGTGAGAAGTATTTCATGTTTTATTAACTGGACACAAGTTTGTACAAATTACACAGAAGAATAAATTAATGCCCCTCTGTGTCCATCCAGAGGGAAGCAGAAAGACAAAAGCAGCTGAAAAGGCATCAGCAGCTCATGAGACTGGCCTGTCAACACCATAACAGAACCTTGTTGTCAAATCGAGGCCTATCGCCTTGGAAACGCCTGATTCTGTTAAGACATGCTAACATGGAGGTAAACAGCCTGTCTTGTTCAATGCAGCGACATTTAAAGACAGCCTGTTTCAAATCCACTAACATGGAAACACGGAAAACACTTAACTCTGGTTGTAAGGCAGAGTTTATTTGTCAGGTGGTAGAGGGGCTGTACAGTGCAGCGGTTGATAGCACTGTTGCCTTGCAGCAAGAAGCCCCGGGCCCCCCCACCAACACACATACACACGCACACACAACTGCAGAAGATGGACAGGTATACATAATGATGTTTTTTTTCTCTTTATGGGTGCAGAGTCACACCAAACCACAGGTCTCTGACCCTCTGACCTTAAAGCATAACTATGGCTGAAAACATAAAGCACATAATTAAATATTAGAAAGTCTATCTTGTTGTAGACACTCATTAAAATAGTTAAAATTTTGCCACTAACTTGTTTGTATGTCCATAACATAAAAAGCAAAACAAGTGGCAAAAACATCCATACTCTGGTAACTCCACATTTTGTCATGTTGCAATCACAAACTTGTGTGTATTGATATTTTATGTAATAGAGCATCACTGAGTAGTGCATAATTGTCATGTGGAAGCAAAATAACATTTTGTTTTATGTTTTGTTGTCTACAATCTAATATCTGAAATTGAAGTATGTGTTTGTATACAGACCCCTTTACTAATTGCAATTGTTATTCTGTGACAATCTGTGTTTTCAGAGGCTCTTCATCCATTTTGAGTTGAGTTTGAGCTATTATGTAGGGGGAAAAAAGTACAAAGGTTTTTGTTTCTAGATGTGCAAAAGAGGTAGACAAAGTCCTCAAAAGACTTGCAGCCATAATTGAAGCCAAATGTAGTTCTAAAGGTATTGATTTAGGGGGCTTAATACAAAAGCACAGCTTTCTTCTCAAGTCTTTATTTTAAAAAATATGTTTTTTTAAAACACAACACTTTCATAATTACGCACTGCTTAATGTTAGTGTATTACAAAAAATCCCAATAAAATACACTGAAGTTTGTTTGTTATTGACAAAATGTGAAAAAGTTCTAGGGGTCTGAATACTTTTGTAATACAGTGTAGTGATCAAACTGTTCTTTCCAAGGCCTTAACCTCTCCTTTAGTGCTTAGAAATTGTCAGCGAAGTTTCAGACTTAAACAGAGACATCAGTAGTAAATACATTCATCAGGAACAGATGAATAATAAACTAACTTACAGAACTCAGCAGATATTTTATTACTTTCTTTAGTGTTTTGCTTTGATTGAAAAAAATACATATACAAACAGTGATCAGGCTTATAGCGGCCGGTAGCAATTTCTGGTTTTCCTTAAAGTCTGTGTTTTTCTTTTAAGGACCACTTACATGTTAACCTTTTAATGCAACAACTAAATGTAAGAAACACTGATTGTAAAGGAAAAACAAAGTGTCCCAGTATTATTTGTTCCAACTCTTAATAGAGTTAGAACAAATAATATGTATATTTTTATGGTTTCTTTTTGGGAATTAGAAAAGTAATTCTAATTTATCTCCACCCACTTCTTTCCAGCTGGCTGAAAGTCATCACAATCTTATCCTCCTGAGACGATGCACACTGGGGTGGCTTCAATACGCAAGAGAGACCCTGCATGAGAGGGAGGCCTGTGCTGACCAACTACAGCAGCATTTCCTGCTTCGTAGGAGCTTAAACTGCTGGCGGAGAGTGGGTATTCTCCTGCAAATATACAGTACATTGCAAAAGTATTCAAACCCCTTAAACTTACTGCCACGAAGCTTAATGTGTTTGATTTTAACTCTATTTGCCAGAAACAGTTCCAAATAAAAATAAATGAAAAAAAAAAATAATCTGAAAAAAGTTTGTTCTCAGCATAAATACACCTAATCTGTAAAAGCTTCAGAGGAGAACATAGTTCATTAAAATCATGTCAGATTTCACGCTGCTTCTTGCCGAATGACTGCTGAAGGCAGCCATGAGCCCCCCTACGACTCTGCATAGATAAGCAGGTATAGACAATAGCTGGATGTATTGTTTTCCTTCTGTACATAACTATGCACTATTTTGTGTTATACACTATATCATAAAATTCCAGCGACCTTTTCAGGCACTTTGTCAATTATTTTCTGAATATTTTTATCTATTTAGATCAAATCATGTTGCGGTGCCCTGTGTTGTCAATTAAACATTTTATTTCTTTTTTTAACCTCTTTTCCCTCTCAAAGCAGAGAGCGTCTATCATTACTCTCTAAATTACTCAAACCGGTTTGCAACTGTTTTGGGAATAACAGTAGCAGCCTTTTCTTGCTTTTTATTAACTCATAAGTCACAACATCCTTATCCTTGTTTCAGCTGGGAGACCTTCGGATGATTCAGGGAGAGCGAGCTGAGCGTTTTCATCGGAAACGCACTCTGAGAAAGTTTTTGCTCGCACTGCTGGACCATGTGACCCAGGAGCGGCTGGAGGAGTGGGACCGCCGAAAGCTGGCTCAGCAACACCGGGACAGGTCTGCTGCACCTGACAGCTGTGTTTTGCTCTTATGTTTCTTTGGGGAGGGGAGGACAAAATTTATCAGCTTCTTCTAAAAACTTCAACCTTTAAACTGCAATATATCCACTATTTTTAAGACCTCGTGCAAACAATCTAAATTCAGAGAATTAAAAAGATATCCTTTGAAATGTCTGATACTTTTTAGGTTTATAGTAGCCATGGAGATATGTCCTTTAGTTTTTACTTTCTATGTTTTTCAGCTTCTTTTGGCTCAAGGGTTATACACAAAGCTTGCATAAAATGTGTAGATATTCAGACCTGAAAGAACAAGGAGGCTGTGGAAAATCTGTGTTTCTTTGTCCTGGTGTCCCCAAGTGTTTAGTGGTAGACTAGTAAACACCAATAGATAAAATGGGTTTTCATTGAATCTCCTTTTCACAAAGAACTGTAGACGTCTAGGGTGGTGGGTTTGAATGTCAGAGCGTGAAACACGAGAGAGAAGTTGTGTTTGTAGAGGAGACACATTTCCTCGTAGAAACCAAAGTTTTTCCTCTGCAGCCTGTCAACAGGAGTGGATGAAGCTCCCTCAGGATAGTTTTTGGTTATTTCTCAGTATGTGTATTAAAGGTATTTACAAAATCAATGAGGAAGTCAGGATATAAATGAGATAAGCTGTGATGAAGTACGTCACTTCCAGCTCTAAAAGGCCTTATAATAAAAGTATTTTTTTCTGTTTTTAGGTCAGTCAGAGGATTTTTCTATACAGAACAGACTAACATCATTTGATCAGAAGCCTAGAAACACTCAGACATTTTCTTCAGTCCCATCTCTAACTTTCTGGCCTCCACAACCTATTTGATTATTTTCGTAGCTTACAACCATCAGACAAAGCTCTAATATCGATTATTTATGCAACTGGAGCTCTCTGAGAAATATAAAATCTGCATGGGAGAAAGATGTAACATTTTCTACATCCCGTACAAAAGTATTAACACCACTTGGAACTTCTCACATTTTGCCACATTATTAGCACAAACTTCAATGATTTTGAAAGAGGGGCATAAATGTGAAGTGGAACTAAAAGGATAATTAGTGAATACGATCAACCTGAGTGCAAATTAATCTTGGTATACAACTGATATGTTAAAGCCGAGCAGTTTTGGCTTTGCCTGTATGTTATGTCTGCAGCCTCCAACAGGTTTGCTTTCATTATTTTCATTAAGCTTCATCAATCTTCCAGTCAATTCTGACATGCTTCCCTGTTGCTGCTAGGGGAAAAAAAAGAAAATTCACAGCATGATGCTGCCAACCCCGTGCATCATGATGTGGTTGGTATGTTTAGGATGATGAACAGGTCCTTCTAAAAAAATTAGCATATTGTGATAAAGTTCATTCTTTTCCATAATGTAATGATGAAAATAAAACTTTCATATATTTTAGATTCATTCCACACCAACTGAAATATTTCAGGTCTTTTATTGTTTTAAAACTGATGAAAGCTCATGGAAACCCCAAATTCCTATCTAAAAAAATTAGCATTTCATCCGACCAATAAAAGAAAAGTGTTTTTAATACAAAAAAAGTTAACCTTCAAATAATTATGTTCAGTTATGCACTGGTCGGGAATCCTTTTGCAGAAATGACTGCTTCAATGCGGCGTGGCATGGAGGCAATCACCCTGTGGCACTGCTGAGGTGTTATGGAGGCCCAGGATGCTTCGATAGCGGCCTTAAGCTCATCCAGAGTGTTGGGTCTTGTGTCTCTCAACTTCCTCTTCACAATATCCCACAGATTCTCTGTGGGGTTCAGGTCAGGAGAGTTGGCAGGCCAATTGAGCACAGTAATACCATGGTCAGTAAACCATTTACCAGTGGTTTTGGCACTGTGAGCAGGTGCCAGGTTGTGCTGAAAAATGAAATCTTCATCTCCATAAAGCTTTTCAGCAGATGGAAGCATGAAGTGCTCCAAAATCTCCTGATAGCTAGCTGCATTGACCCTGCCCTTGATAAAACACAGTGGACCAACACCAGCAGCTGACATGGCACCCCATGTGGGTACTTGACACTGGACTTCAGGCATTTTGGCCTTCTCCCCAGTCTTCCTCCAGACTCTGGCACCTTGATTTCCGAATGACATGCAAAATTTGCTTTCATCCGAAAAAAGTGAGCAACAGTCCAGTGCTGCTTCTCTGTAGCCCAGGTCAGGCGCTTCTGCCGCGGTTTCTGGTTCAAAAGTGGCTTGACCTGGGGAATGCGGCACCTGTAGCCCATTTCCTGCACACGCCTGTGGACGGTGGCTCTGGATGTTTCTACTCCAGACTCAGTCCACTGCTTCTTCAGGTCCCCCAAGGTCTGGAATCGGTCCTTCTCCACAATCTTCCTCAGGGTCCGGTCACCTCTTCTCGTTGTGCAGCGTTTTCTGCCAGACTTTTTCCTTCCCACAGACTTCCCACTGAGGTGCCTTGATACAGCACTCTGGGAACAGCCTATTCGATCAGAAATTTCTTTCTGTGTCTTACCCTCTTGCTTGAGGGTGTCAATGATGGCCTTCTGGGCAGCAGTCAGGTCGGCAGTCTTACCCATGATTTGTGGTTTTGAGTAATGAACCAGGCTGGGAGTTTTTAAAAGCCTCAGGAATCTTTTGCAGGTGTTTAGAGTTAATTAGTTGATTCAGATGATTAGGTTAATAGCTCGTTTAGAGAATCTTTTCATGATATGCTATTTTTTTGAGATAGGAATTTTGGGTTTTCATGAGCTGTATGCCAAAATCATCAGTTTTAAAACAATGAAAGACCTGAAATATTTCAGTTGGTGTGCAATGAATCTAAAATATATGAAAGTTTAATTTTTATCATTACATTATGGAAAAGAATGAACTTTATCACAATATGCTAATTTTTTGAGAAGGACCTGTATAGAACTACTATTCTGTGACACATAGGGTTTTGAATGTAGCCACAAAAAATCAGCTTGGCTTTATTTGACATCACATTCTTGTGTCCGGTCCATAGCTTGTGGCCAACAGGACTCCTTATGCCTTCTTTTAAGCAACGGCATATTTCCTTTCACCTGAGCCGTGGCTCTCTGCAGCTCCTCCAGTTACCATTGGCCGCTTCTTTGATTAACTGTCTCCTGTCAGCTTAGGTAGACAGCCACGTTTTGGTAGGCTTACAGTTGTGGCATACTTCTTAAAGTTCAGGTCATGGACTGAACAGTTCTCTGTAAAACGTTTGTAGGTCCGTATAACTCTGCTTTAAACTTCTGCACAACTTTATCTGTCAGCTGTGTTCCTTAGTCTTCCTGATTCTGTTTGTTATCTAACAAACCTCTGATGCGTTCACAGAAGGGGGCTAAATACAAATACACACCACAATTCTCAGATTCATTTTTTGTTTGGTACATTTTGAAAACCATTTATCTTTTTCTGTCCACTTCAAAAGTATCTGCTACTTTGTTTCAGTTTGCCCTATGAAATCCCAACACACACAGATTGAGGTTTGTGGTTATGCACTCTGAATAGATTTGAAATCTAAGAATTAAGTTTGATTATCAGAAAGAGATTGAGAATAATTACACACACAAATCACTGCATTTGCTTGGTTGCATACTGTTAATCCAGTGTTTAAAACTCCCACATATCAAATATACTTTGTTTACATTAAAATGTATTTAACATGAATGTATTCAACCTTAAATCTGAAACAAAGAAAAGTAAAAATATTAATATGAAAACTAAATAGTTTTTAGACCCTCATGTCAAACCTACATGTTTATTTAATATCCTTTTCATGTAATATCTTCATTGAATATTTCCAAGCTTCAGCTGCCTGGTCTGGCTCTGCTAAATGACCACAGGCTACAGGTGAAGTCTCAACAGCTGCCCAGCTGCCAAACACCATGTGAAAACTAATTACATGTTGTCTAGCCAGAGGTCCCTCTGATCTACCTCATTATTGCTCACTTGCTCCCTTCGCCTGTCCTTCCATCTGTTTGCGTTTTAGCCGCATCCTGCAGAGGTGTTTCCTGGCCTGGAGGCAGCTTCCTTGTGTGATGCGGAAGGAGAAGGAGAGAGAGGCGCGACGGGAGAAGCTGAGCAGGAAAGTGGCAGAGCTTATTCCTGATTTCTGCTCCTGTCCGCCAGGAACGCCTGCAAGAGAAACCGTCTGAAGGCAACAAGCTGCAAATCTACACAGGACTAAAGCACCAAAGTGTTACTCCTGCAGTGACAGGTGATAAAGTAAAGGCTTGGTCATTTCTCCCTTTCATTTAATAAAATAAGAAAAATTCATTCAAAGTCTATGGATGTACAACAGCAATTATTTAAATACAAAAGAGGTATTTCATTAGAAATTAAAATGTAGTGACAGTGGAAAGCTGCAAAAAGCTTTGCCAGTCTCAAGCTGACACTTGTATACCTGATAAAACAGAGTGCTTTCATGAGGAAGTGCGACGACAAGGTAATACAAAGTAGCTTTAATTATAAAAATGCAATCAACTACCACAGTACCTAAATTAGCCCCGTGCCATGATATTTAATTTGTCTGATATGAAAACCTAAGACGCAATTAGCAAGGCAAAGTACGGACGTGGAGTCAGTATTTGAGAAAGATGTACGAGGTACAAAGCTTTACAAAAGTGTTTATATCCCTTGAGGTTTTTCACATTTAGTCATGTTATAAAAGATTCCAAATTCAGTGTATTGCATTAGGACTTTATGTAATAAACAAACACAAAGTAATTGTGAAATGGAAGAAGAGTGATACATGGTTTTTCTATTGTGTGTGATTGCATTTGTATGCAGTCCCACTGAGTCAATACTTTGTAGAGCCATCTTTTCCTGCAATACGAGCTGTAAGTCTTCAGGGGTACGGGTACCAACTTTGGACATTACAAACGGATATTTTTCTCCATTATCTTTGCAACATAACTCTGGCTCGGTCATATTGGATGGAAAACATCAGTAAACATAAATGTTCAGGTCTTTTCTCAGACTCTCAGATATAGTTCTGGAATCTGACAGGGCCGTTCTAGCACACGATTCTTTGATCTAAACCATTTCACTGTAGCTATGACTGGATGTTTTTGGTTGCTGTCCTGCTGGAAGGGAAATCTCCATCACTGCCTCTAACAGGTTTCCTTCCAGGCTTGTCATGTATTTAACTCCATCCATCCTTTCCTCTCCCTTCATGTTTCACAGCTTGGACAGCATATTCAGCACAAATAGCATTTTGGATACAGACAAAAAAAGAAGAGTTTAATTCTGGTCTCATCTGAGTAGCACATTCTTCCACATATTGGCCGAGTCCCCTACATGGCTTGTGGCAAACTGCACTTGGGATTTCTCCCTCACATGCATGACCTGAGCCCTGGATCTCTGCAGCTCCTTCAGAGTTACCATGAGGCTCTTGGTTGCTTCTCAAATTAATGCTCTCTTTGCCAAGCCTGTAGATTTAGGTGGACCGCCAGGTCTTAGTAGGTTTGTAGTTGTAGCACTCTCGCCATTTTCAGATGACTGAACAGTGATCTGTGAGATGTTCAAAGCTCATTTTATAATCTAAACTTGCTTTAAACTTCTCCAATACCTTTACTCTGCCCCGTCTACAGTGCTACTTGGTTATGATGAGGCTGTTGCTCACTAGTGTTCTCAAATTTTTTTTCTTTTATTTTCACTTCTCAATCATGCATGACTTTGTCTTGATCTATAACATAAAATCCCACAAATCCAGAAAAATCTTCTTGTAGTTAACTTTTGGCTGTAGAAAAATGTTCCACGTCTTTGTGAGAGTTTAACTTTCTGACAGTCGTCTACTGAGGCACTGGAACGCAGCTGAGAGTCCAAGTCCAAAGAAAGACATCCACAGCGATAGTTGTGTGTGACTAAGATGCCGTGGGTGGATTTAGCTGCATAGATAAGGTCCCAGTTGTCAGTCACTGTAATGGCGGTGAATCCATTGCGTTGAGGTGTGAAGTAGTTATTGTTAAATGTCAAAGTGCAACCTCAGAGCTGCAGTAGCACCTTAAAGCAACGCAGACTATGCTAGAGACAGGAGACAAGTTCACTCAAGAACTGAGAGCCAGTCTATTGTAGTTAAAGTGACAATGCTTCCATCTAGTGGACAGAAGCGGAGTTGCTGTTACTATCCCCATATCTCTTACACCAGGTCTGTTGGAGACGAAAGCTTCAGTTTGTCCCCCAAGGACATGAACTCGGACCAGTTGCTCCACAGTCCTCGTGAGTAGACGCCGGTGTCCACCACGAGTCCCCAGCAGGAGCGGCGGGCGGTTTTCTCCCTCAGTGCGACTCGTGCCTCCCGCTCCGTCACATTGTAGCTGATGTTGATGACTTGCACTAGAAGGAGGTGCAGGAGACCACCGGTCACAATGCTGCTGTACCAAGCGCAGGTGAAGCAAAGAGCAGAGCTGGAGAAAACAGAAAGGAAAAGGCAGACATTTTGAGACAGACCCAACGCAGACAAGATGCAACAGAGTCATTTGTGTGTCAATTTCAATGCACAATTTTAAGGCAATTTTCAGTAATTATGTGAAGATTTAACACAGGGCTTTCTACAGCAAAATAAATTTTAAAAAAATCCAAGATCTAACATTCAGAGTCTAGTTTAGCAATTATTTAACCGGTAGATACCTAGCAAACTGATAAGTAACAGCTAAAAACTGGAATAAATCAACTTAATCTGATTCTGAGAAATAAAGCAAGCATTACAGAGGAGCTAATGTGGTCATCTGCAGCTGGAGAGTTTTAGATTTTGGGAACTAAATAGAGCAGCTTTCGATGACACAATAATCTGTAATAACCGAGAATACGGACGCTTGTTAGATCCATTGGTATGAGTTGGAACCCCAGCTGAATGTATTTAACTGGTATCAGCCCAAAATCAAAGCAACACAGTCAGAACTGTTGCTTTCTGTTGTCAACATCTGTAATCCTACACACTGATTCAATATAATACGAGTCAGGTTTTAGTGTACTTCTCAAAAAGACCACAGTTTGAGTTTTTGGCCATGCAGAGGATGCAGCAGGCAGTAATTTAAAAAATACTAAAGGACAAGCTGATTTCAGCAGGAAGGCTAGTGCCTCGGTCATACAGAGATTACATTTAATTGAAACTGCACAATAAGAAATATCTGACAATCTGATATGATAGTCATTGTAAAAAGAGAGTGGATCCCATTCAAATTCTACGGTTTGGTGTATTTGGAATTTACAGGATAGTGCAAAAGTATTTGTTGCACTTGGACCTTTGTTCCTTATGTTACAATCACATACTTAATGTATTTGACTGAGGTTATGTGATAGACCAATACAAAGTAGTGCATAACTGAAGAGGACACACTTCAAAGGATGTGCAGCTGTATTTGTTGCACAAGGTGGTTCTACTAAGTATTGACTCAGGAAATATAAAATACTGAGCCTACTGTACAGTAAATATGCTGACATGAATTTGATTTAATAAGCGAATGAGCATTATTTACTATTGATTTGTTTACTATTTTACATTAGGTCAGTAGTTGTAGTGGTAAAACATATATAAAACCATGTGTCATTTTCTTCCCCCATCATAATTATGGGCCACTGGTCTATCACTTAAAATCCCAAAACAACACACTGAAGTTTATGATTGTGAAGTTGTAAGTAGAGTATGTGGAAGACTTGTTGTCACTATACCAACCCCCCAGACCACTCTAGTCTACTAATCATCCCTAGAATTAGAACCAAACATGGAGAAGCGGCTTCAGTTTCTATGCTCCCCTTATCTGGAACAAACATCTAGACCACTGCAAAGCTGCTGAAACACAGAGTTCCTTTAAATCAAAGCTAAAAACTCCTCTGTTTAGAGCTGCCTTTGAGTAAGCGATTAACAAAGGCTGGAATGTCATGTTTTGATGTGTCATATGTTATGTGTCTCTAATGTTGTATTTTATGCTCTTATTGCTGCTTTTATTTTATCCGCTGATGTAAACCACCTTGAATTGGCTTGTTGGAAGTGTTCTATACAAATAGTTGCCTTGCCTTGGCTAAAGTGACATGTGCAAAAGCTCAAGAGGTATGAATACTTTTGCCGGCCACTGAATACAGCGCCTCAAAATAGCAGCATTTCATATAGATGAGATTTTTTAAAAATAAAATAGGACCAAGTGGAACCTGTACTGGTTGTAAACTCCAGGGCAGTAGAGTAAGGCAGTGAGGACGTTCTGCTGTGGACACACGCTCCGGAGCACCAGGCTGATGCCATACAAGGACGTCAGCAGGAAGAAGACGAGAGTGAGCAGGAAGCTTATGTGATTGGCCTGGCCCACACAGTTGTTGATCCTGCCTCAGGACAAACACAAGCAGACCGAACATCACAACGGGACCCAATGAACGCACGATGCAGACACAAGCAGGAACATCAAACAGAGTGAACTGGTGGCAGTAAGGAAATGTCTAACATACAAATAATGGTATGTAATGACTGAAAGGATGACAAGACTAATTATGCATTGAAATCATTCTTTTTACAGCGTTTAACAATTCTATATAATGCAACTTTAAAGGTTCTTGGAAACAAAAAAATGCATAAAATTCGATTTGGGGATTGCTTTCATCCGCTTTGGTTGAAAAATTATAGATATCTAGAGGCTCAAATATATATGCGCCCCCATTTAAACTTTGGGTGTATCTTTCTTAGCAAGCTTCAGAGAAACTAAACTATTTGTGGCCATAAACAAGCTTCTAACAATTCTGTCTGGATATGTGGCCACTTTTCTTGGCAGAATAGATGGAGCTCGTTGAATTTGAGTCGTTTTCTTGGTATGGATCAGTTCTTTAAGCAAAGTTTACAAATGTTCAATATAGTTGAGATCAGAACCCTAATCGTCCTGTCGGAAGATCCAGTTGTGTAAAATTTCATTCATTTGAACCAAACTGTTTCTATTAAAAGAAAGAAGTCAGGTTATGATGTTCAAGAACAAACTTAAACCGGCCAAAGAATGTAACCCCCGCTTCAAAACGGACCCCTTCAATTAGAATTGAGGTTTTCTGCTGCCCACATGGAGAAAGCCAAATTCCTTCTGGCTATCTCCCTTCTAAATGATCTGGAGAGAGTGATCGGCACCCTGATCTCATCACAACTGGATTATTGTAATCACTCTACTATGGGACTGACCAGAAATAAATTCAGAATGCAGCAGCCCTTCTTTTTACTGGTAAGCAGTCAGCACATATCACCAATACTGGCTTCATTTGTCTGGCTTCTGGTGTGCTATAGGATTGATTTTAAAATGATGTTGGTTTTTGAATGGATACATAGATAAAAGTATTCATGTTTATCTATGTAGAGAGATTGTGTATTTTCCACTTGTCTCTTTTTTTGTTCTGTATTTTTTGTTTTTATTAAGCTTTGTTAACGTGTTCAGCACGTTGGTCAGCTTCGGTTGTTTTGTTTTTTTGAGTGCTCAATAAATAAACTTTGACTCAACTTCTGGAATAAAAGTCTATGGTCATAAAAATTTTAAAAATCCAAAATGACAGGAATAAAAACAGCAGGCGATTTGGTGCGTTGCACAAAGTGGATTGATTAGTGTAACAGGACTATCTCCAATTTTTTAACTTAACTTCAGGTCAATAGCTAGGTAGTTGAAACACAGAGACAACTGGACAAAAAACACAAAAACGGGCAGTAAAGCAGGATAACATTAAGCGTCTGGAATGATCCCACCCAGAAAATCTAAGAGCCGTGCCTCTTTGCCAAGAAACCAACCAGATTAAATGAACTGCATCTTTTTTCCCATAACAGTTGTGGCTTGAAATTAAAATGACTCAAAATTATGCCAGAAGCTTGGTAAAGGACATTCTTTTTCTAATATTAGGATGCACGTATGAATATGACCCAGTGTAAGATTCAAACTTGTGTGTCCCATTCTTGTTTTTAAACATCAGCGAAGACCTCTCCAGTCCACGAAGACTGGACGTAAACTTTTGTACGTTTGAGATTTGGGATGAACTGAAGGAAACCCACCAGACACAGTGGTGGTCGAGACGCAGCACGCAGACACCACAGATCCGACAATGTCCCGCCCTCGGTGGCCGCACAACCCTGCACACTGAACACCAGTTCCTCTGGCCACTTTCCTTCAACTCCAACCCTCCTTGCTCCGATGATCCAGTCCGGTGGACTGTCGTCACTGACACTTCCTGCTTCCCCCCGTTGAAGGAAGGGTCTTTGTCTGCCGGGAGGCTGTAATACGTCACCGTGCTGTGGACGGCCTGTTTGTCCAGTCGAATGATGCCAGGATCTTTCTTGGTGTGGACAAGAGCCAGGAGGGTGAGGACGACCCCTAAACTTACAGCCGCCAGCTCAAACTGGCCAACATCTCCACGTGGGAACACCTCCGAGATGAACAGGTAATACATGTAGGCCAAGGAGAAGAGGGCCAGGCTGAGGAAGAAGAGCGTCCGTCCCTTTTTGTGGTGGGTGAAGAAGTAGTACCACAACACTAGGCCGGGCAAAGCCGTCAGTACCAGCACACCGAGCAGGAAGTGGAAAGCGGCGAGGTGAAGCAGGGCAGGAAGGAGGACGAGAGGAGGAATGATGGACAGATCCAGTTTTCGGGCTCCGCCCCAAAACCATGGCACACGGATCCGGTCTGAGACGACTGCAGCCACATGCGTCAGGGATTCAGGTTTCTGACGCTCTCTCTTTAGAAACCTAAAGAAACATGCAAAATAAAAACTGGTGAAGAAACCTTTTTCCAGCTTCTGTCAGGTTTGAGTTCACCACAAGTGGTCCAACGTGTCTCCGAAAGAGTCAACGCTTCCAGTTTTTTTATTTATCAAACCAAACGGAACACATTAATAAATTCCTTTTTCTGCATTTCCTCAACAAGTTTTCATGTAGGCTACCTTTGGACAAGAGATAAATAAAGCATTGGAGCCATTTTGCTTTCCTCTTCTCTTCCTATTGTTCATTTGGTCTGATCTTAAAATATTTGTAATGAAATGATCCGCTTTCTCAGCTCTCGCCAAACCTCCTCCTCGCAGTGGAAAAACACGATACAGATACTCTATTCTAACTGAGTCTGAGCTCCTCTTCGTGTTTTACTCCTCTCACCTGTCGCAGGCGTCGTCCAGGTCCTCGCAGTCACAGCAGCACGCCGCGACGTGGCTGCGCTCCCCGTGTCTGTTCACATACTCGCAGCAGCACAACACCTCCTCCTCCTCATCTTTCTGCACTTTCTTGGCTCGCCTCTTCATGGCCAGTGGCACTGAAGCCTGTAGGATGTTTCAAAACGACAGAAAATATTCAACGGGGAGTTTTTATGTGAGCGTTGAGGTTATATGTTGCAAAAGTGTTCAACCCCTTGAACTTTACCATATGCTGTCATGTTACAACTACAAACTTTAGTATATTTTATTCAGGAAAAAAATGTGAAATGGAAGGAAAATGTTGCATGTAAATTCCTCAACAATAAAGATCTGAAATGTGCCATCCATTTGAATTCAGCTCAAGTGGGGCAAATGCTTTTGCAAGCCACTGTAGATGAGCTCAGAAGTTAAATCAAGTGGAAAGTGGCAGATGAGCGACCGGAAGGAAAACACAAAAAGCAAAAATGACTCTGAGCCCACTTTTCTGAAATAATCTCTTAATACAGCAGATTATCAACCACTTGCACATGTTTTAGACGATGGAGCGGTTCCAGAGCCATTTTTACCCACACGTCGCTGCAAAGTAAAGCCTCTGCTCACTTGACCCGACCCGATCAGTCTGCTTTCCACACATCTGCCACACATCTGTCAAGCTTTAATGATTCACAGCAAGGAAGCCCTCCCACTCTTTCAGATCGGTGGCTTATTTATAGCCCAGACGAATTCAAGTAGAGGTGTAGTCAGCGTTTATAACAATCACAGGTCCTCAAGTGTCACCTCAATCAAACAATGATGACCCTTAAGTGAGCAACTAGATGGGATTCATCAATCCTTTCTCTATAGTGGGCGGTCAGTTGAGGAGGTCTGAATGAGCCATTGTATGCATGACGATGAGCTAACACAAGTAGTCATTAATAATCCAACTAATATTTTTAATAAGGAGGCTGGAGTCAGCAACAGAGCCAACAAACCTCACTGCAAGTTTACAGGAAGGGTCCTTAAAAAAGGACAGACTGGCTTATGTGTGCGCTGATTAGTGGACACGAGGCAGCATCAAAACGCCACATCTGCTCTTCTGTGGCAAAACAAAAAGACAAATGAAACGATTCATACCATTACTGAGGCACACAGCAGTTTTCAGTCTGTGTTGTGCTGTTCTCTGACAGCTGCAGTTCTTTGAGTGCTTCTGCAGGTGGGAGTAGGATTAAAAACCTATAAATCTCTGCAGTTGGTAACATCCATGAATCTTTTACCATGAAGCTAAAGCATCAACTAAACCCATTTATCCTTGAAGGGTTTCTGTCTCCAGTGGCCATTGGGCAACGTAACAGGTACACTCTGGACAGTTCATCACAGGGCAAGACAGAGACACACAACTGTGCACACACCCATACCAAAGGGAAAGACCAATTAACCTAACATGCATGTTTTTAGACTGAGGGAGGAGGCTGGAGAAACCACTCTTTCAAGGGGACAACATGCAAATGTCTTCTTGTTCCAAGGCAACAATGCTAACCAGTGCGACACCAAGCAGTCTTGAATCAGGTGTTAAATGTTTTGGGGGTTTTTAAACAGTGAGCTCCAATGCACACAGAGCTAAGACCAACTTGTGTCATCATGCCAATCCCAAGCAAACATTAAACAAACATATAAAGCCCAACATGTGATTGTTTTCCAAATATATATGTTTAAAGTGATGCCGCTTAGCTATTTAACTGAAACCTCACCAACACTCTCAAAGTTTTGATCTGAAAGATGTGATGGGATGTACAAACTAACAGCAAGTTTACAACTTTTGCATGAACATTCAGAAAAAAAGCTTTTAAAAGGTTTAAAAAAGTGGAGGACATGCAAAACTACTATTGGAGCAAGCACACCCCAAATGCTAAAGATGTAAGATGCTAAAAGAAGTCTCTAAAATGCCTAAACTATTATTATAGAACCTGCACCAGGCCCTTAATGTCAAAGTGCATGCCTCTACAATCAGAAAGACACTCAACAAGTTAAGCCCAAAATTGTTCATACTCTTGCAAATTTAGGTTTAAAATACACCTTTTAATTTTACCTCTGACTGGGAGTAATATTAATGCTTTAGAGTACTGACCTGAAACTATAGATTGGGGTGATGATAAGGAGGCCCTCCGACCTAAAAAAGATGGCACTCGTCAAAAATGATAAAGCTTTACAATGCCTGTAGAACTATGCTAAAAAATGGCCAGCAATTATAAAAATAGTTTAAATGCTATAATGCTGATAAAGATTTTGCCTTGATTAAGAAGCATATAAACAGCTTCTGATATTCCATTTTGTATTAAATGTAAATAAAAACTATAAAATAAGTCCGATGTCCTACAGAAATACATAGTAATCTTATTTTATGTACATTTCTGAATTTAAAGAAAACAATAAGAGGTTTTTTAAAGATCTATTTTCTCATTCTTCTGGCTTTACCCAATAGAATTGATTTTGATCATCCTTGCTTTTGTTTAGTTTTTTGTAGGCAACATGCTATTTTAACCAGTAGTGGTTATCATCATATGAGTGGGGCCCTGGGTGAGCACCTGCTTCTGCTGCCCACCCCAACCAATAAAAGATGCTGGATCATGATTTTTATTTTTATTTTTTTTAAGAGTGGATTCAAGCACCAAAGCAGCAAGCAGGGAATGCCAACTCCCCATTGAATGCTCATGCATAAAAGCAATACAACACCTCCCTCCTTCTAATGCCACCCTGGGCAACTGACTACCAATTGGTGACAGAAAAAGGAGAAAAAATAATTGGAAATAAGTATCCTACCCAAAAAATAAAATAAAATGTCTCGTCAAATGTGTCAAATTTTACATTTATATAACAGGCTGACTGTCTTTGGAGCATAATCAACCCCCCAAACTGCTAAAAAATAAAAACATTGGATAACCAGTATTATAGCGTCTTTGAAAAACTTTCCTAATACAAACATTTAAAGAAAACTTTTTTTTAATGTGAGTTAAATACAACTCTGTCTCTTCAAGCTCAAACCGAGTTGACTCCTAGTTCATCAATGTATTCTAAATATGGACCCTCTCAGGCTGCGATAAAATACGATTTTTAAGGTGGAAAATTAGATTTTACATGAACCTTGAGGATGAATGGGCTTTCAATTGCTACGTTGTTAGATGTATATAAACACCTTAAAAGGTCATGAACTTTTATTTCATTCTTAAGTCAACTACTTTTCTTACATTAAAAGAAAAAATAAGACGATTTGAATAGTGTTTAAAGAGCTACTGGTAGCCTTGTTTGGCTCTTCTTAATGCACAGTTTGTACACACCGACATGTCCCTCCACCTGTATGCCCGGACAGAAGCAGCGCTAACACACCTGAACACCGGCCTCCTACATGCTGGGTTTCCCCTCCACCTCCACCAGAACATCGGCTCTAACGACCCTCCTCAGCGGAAGCCTCGGCGCTGGCAGCCGCGGCTCGTATCTGCTGCTTCTTTCAACCACAGCAGGCTCGGTGTGAGGCGGAGTTCATCCGAACACACCAGCGTCTCCACAGAAAGCTTTCACCGGGTTCTGGTCCGGGTTCTGGTCCGGGTTCTGAGCAGATGGATCCCCCAGGCTGCATGCAGCAGAAAGGAGCAGTTTCCTTCCTGGTGTCGAATGAAGCAGACTTTCCCCGCCCAGAACTTCTACTGCCACATATTTATACGATTTACGCCAGAAACATCAAGGACGTAGAAAAGTAATCTTCTAGATAGAATTTAGTTGTTTTTTTTTCTCACTCAGGGATCTTCTTACTCTGACTCACACTCCTACACAGTAGGTGGCGGAAATGCACCTGAAAGTTGGTTGCCATCCGCCAATAAAACCAAAAAAGAAGAAGAACATCAAGGACGTACAGTATTTGACTACATAGCACGGTTTCATCTGCACACTTCAGGAAATTAGGTCTTTTTCAAACTTAGTTCGAGTAAGCTACACCAGCACCAGCAGGGGCGGTTCTTATGTAAATGGGGCCTTGGGCTCGCCTTTCCACCCAGCCAGTCATTCAGCAAAGCTATTGGTGGAAATAACATTTTTATATATAATTTATCAGAAACATTACTAGATAGATAGATCAAATCTATACTTACAGCTGGATATATTAATCCCAAGCTGAATAACAAAGCATTGTGAATGTACTACAGACTAGTGCTACCACAATTCGTCACGTTGGGGATGGCGGCGGGAGACCCCTGTTGGCCCATGCCTGGTTAGGTCCCCACTGCAGGGTTGGGCGCCCTCTGGTCTCCGGGTCCATCTATGCATCCGCGGTGGTGTAGCCGGCTGCCGGCGGAGCCCATGGGGTCAGTCCTGCGTTGGTGCTGTGGGGGCTCCTGTGCTCTGGGTTACTTTAGATGTTTGTGGCTCCGATCTCCTTTATGTCTGCGTTGATTCCTGGGAGGTTAGTTCTATGAGCTTTTCAGTGACACTGTTGTTGTATTTATATATATTTGTGGGTTGTGGTTGTGTAGCTCTCAGTTTGCATTGTTTGGTTTGTTTTATCATTGTTTTTTTTTCCTCTCTGCCGTCCTGCAGGTGTAGAAGCAGACTAGGAGGTTCTCTTGTGTTTTCTTTCCTCTCATATCTTCACCTCACCCTCTCAACTTTTTTTTCCCCTACGTATCTTCATCTTTTTTCTGTCTTCCTGTCCATAATATCAGAAGAGCAAAAAAACCCAGCAATTTCTAATAAAGATTTATACTTACTATACTCAGACCACACTGCCAAACAGGACACAGTAAAAAAATTAAATTTGTTGACAACTGTAGTAATTGATGTTATCGTTTGTTTTTTTTAAGTTGCTTTTTTTTCTTTTAAAACTAACTGTATATTTTGCTGCTTTAGGTGCATTTCTACCATCAGTACTTCAGGGTAATTTAACCAGAGGTTTTTCTGTCAGGGTAATCTGTCGGCCCGCTCCTCTCAGCCACCTTGTCTCCGTACACAATCGGCCCATTAAGGACTCAGCTAAAGATATCCGCATATGTCGACTATTTCAGCAGCGAGTAGCCTCACTGTTTTTCTGGATTCCAGCTCACAGAGCAATGAAGCGGCTGATCATTTAGCAAAGCAAGCCCTTTCAATGAATGATCCCATTATGGACGTTCCTTTTATTAGGGCAGAAGCAAAGTCATTGATCAAGGGAAATATTATGGCAGAATGGCGGTCTCATTGGGAGGGACTGCCAGAAGACTTTTGTATTCCTTGCAGAGCACAGTGGGAAATGGAAGGTGCACTCGATTTACTAATGAGGAGAGGATCTTCACTCTGTTACGGTTAGATTATACCAGGCTGAATAAAACTTTATACCTTATTAACAAGCATGAAACAGGGTTACAGTGAGGATTGTGATGAGGTAGAGAATGTGGAACATGTTCTTCTCCGCTGTAATAAGTATTAAAGACAAAGGGTAGTTTAAATAAGGGAATTACAGAATCAGGGACTGGAAGAAATCAATGTCAACAATCTTCTGACTAAAGTTAGGCTGAAAACCGTGCTCTATTTTCTAAGTGAATCTGGGGTTAAAGGAAGAATATAGTTTTTTTGTTTTGTTTTTTAGATAAGGGGCTCATGATTCTGGTTCACACTCCATTACAGTAGGTGGCGGAAAATGCACCTCTTTACCTTAAGTGCCACCCAGCAATAAATCGCAAGAAGAAGTGTAATCGGCGCAAAAAGACACCACAGCAGTCATTTCCCCGGCTTTTCACCTTCTGTTCGGGGGGCATTCAGAATTGAATGAAAATGTCCGGGTTTCTATAGTTTTTTTTAGGGGTCTGATTTACATACTTAAAGTGAGTGGTGTGGGTGTGATGCATAGAATATGACAGCCTTTCTCTCACGTGACGTCCTCCCTGGCCTGAGCTGCTGCCTAGTGGCTGGTTCTGATCCA
The DNA here is from genome assembly GCA_963556495.2 of Valencia hispanica. Taxonomy (NCBI): domain Eukaryota; kingdom Metazoa; phylum Chordata; class Actinopteri; order Cyprinodontiformes; family Valenciidae; genus Valencia; species Valencia hispanica. The sequence goes on from OY747716.1 coordinate 28,751,241, forward strand.
ATCCCTTCAAAGACGGAACAGACAGCACAGTGCTGCTGCTGTTTACAAGATATTAAAGCACAGGTGTAACATCGCAACAAATGTGTGGCAGAGTGCAACTTGCGCATAGCTGGCTTATTTTTTTCTGTGTATGGCAGCTGCCCAAGATCCCGTTGGTCACATGGACGCAAAAACTATGAAAAGGCTGAGCAAAGTGAGAGTTAATCTATTAAATGAAAAACTGAAGACTGGAGTTGCCCATTTTGGAGGCGTTTGTGAGATTGCTTGTTTTTATTACATTAAAATGAAATACATATTTTCTCAGAATGTCATTTTTAGATTGACTTTTTAGATTTTAGATTGCTGTGGGCAGGAAGGCTCTTCTGTAGCAGTCAGCAGTAAGGTTATCAAAAAAGTGAGGGTGAAATCGATTTCTGAAATTAACCCTTTTTAGATTTGTGGCCCTACATCAAACTACAGAACCAATGTGGCACTGGCACCAGAGCCTACTGATGCTTTTTCAACATATACTAGTCATCCTATTGAAAGCATTTTGCTGCCATCTAGTGGTCTGGGTTTTCTCCAATTTTTCCTGATGGCAGCCAAAACTTCATTTCCATTTTCTGTACCATATTCCAAATAAAAATCTACTTTATTTAGAATGACAGAAAAAAATATATAAAATTGTAAATAAATTCAGACAATGGGTTGAGGTCAACCATAAATACACCCTTGTGACAACCTGTCAGTTAAGCTGAACTAAGAAGCTTTTCCTTAACCACAAAGAACATAAATGTGTTTGCAGTCTCCCTTCCAAAAAGGTTTAGCATCCGCTTTTTGAAAAATATATACACTTTTACTGTTTGTAACCCCCTCCCCTTCCAATATCTATAAACTCTCCAAATGTCTAGTTTGTAGCATCAAGTATCCAGATAAACTTCAATCCACATTCCTGTAAGGAGAATGCATATTTAACTGTTGTAATACAAATACACTGTAACACAATCCAGCTGTAGATGCCACCATTGTATTCTAATCTCTCACAAGGACGAACACAAAGAGCAAAATATATTAGTAAAGAGGACATAGGCTTCTGGTCAATAATTAAACACTTAGTTGGGCCGTTTTGGTTCTGTGAAACAAAAAAAAAGGAGATCAGGCGTTAGTTTCCCTTAATCATTTATTCTTTCCCCTTTCAAGGACACGAAGTCCAGCTTGCCTTTAAAAACAGTATAGTGTTCAAACTACAAGTACTTGCCATCAACTTGCTTTTAACTTTAAAGGACTTAACATCTGCAGTTAGGAATGCAAAGAAGAGGTGAACATATACATGACATGCTTAAAGAAGGAAATCCTTAACCACCTGATGTAGAAAGCACATATGGTTTTGTATAAATAGTCTGAAGAAGTAAATTAAACTGTGCTGGCCCTTTAAAATTCAGGACAACATTGTAAACAAACCTGGCTCGATTTTATTGTGCATCACCGACAGATTAAAAAACGTTTTCCCTTTATAATTAAAAATTTTAACATACAAGATAAATCTGAATTATACACAGTGACATAGGCCAGGGATGTCAAACATGCAATCCCTGAAATATAAATTAAATGTACACAAACCAAACATCTAACCAAACATTTACAGGATGTCTGTTTACTAAAGAATAAATAAAACTTTCAAGTTTGAATCACAGATTCAACAGTTTATTAAAATTAAAGATTCAGAGGTATTCACAAGACTTGTGCAAAAATTAAAATTCTTAAATATTAATGCACGTACCAAAGCTAAAAACAGAAGTATAAATATTTACACTAGTTACGTGCAATGTTGCACAGCTCTGGTTAAAAATAGAGAAAAAGGATGCCACAGTTTTAAAAACAGAACCCTGAAGAAGTTTACACCTGCTCCTCGATGTTCACTCTATGCCGGCAAAAAAAAAAAAAAAAAAAGGAACCTATTGCACTGGTTTGGAACCCTGGCAACACATGGTATGTCTGGAGTCTGGGGACGCCAATGGAGCAACAAAGCTGTGGATACCAGGTGTCCTCTGAGGGAGTCTGCTGCAGCAGTCTGTTGCTCTTTCAGCACAGATATGAACGCAGTTTCTCTGTGTGCAGTGTGTTGCGAATAAGGTCACTTCTATGTTGCTGTTCGATTGGCCATAGCAAAGTTCTGCTGGAGCAGAACCAGAGATGTACGGAGCTGTGGAGAACATCGGACTAAGTTAGTAAAGAACGTGCTTCATGTTTTTAAGTCAAACAGCGACACCATGCCTTGCAAAAGTGTTGACACCCATTTTTGTCACATTAAACCACAAACTTCAATGTGTTGCATCAGGATGTCATGTGTGAAGTTGAAGGATACATGCGGCGCCCAAAATGCTTTTGAAGATTTTTAGAGTTAATAGTCTGAAAACTGTGATGTGTATTTGTACTTGCACCCATTTACTCTGGTACCCTTAAATAAAATCCAGGGCAACCAAATTAGTTTAGAATTAGGCAACTTTTTTCGTCCAATTGTGTAAATTATTTCCAATATAAACTCAGTTTTTTGAAGCCCTCAGAGGTTTGTTAGAGAACATTATTGAACAAACTGCATCACAAAACCCAAGGAACACAAGAGACGGGTCAAAAAAAAGTTATGGACAAGTTAAAAGCATGTTTAGGTTATGAAACAATTTCTAAAGCCTTGAACATCTCACACGATGTGCTGTGTAATTCATCTGAAAATGTAAATCGTATGTGACAACTACAAACCTACTGAGACATAGATGTCCACCTAAGCTGGCAGGCTAAGCAAAGAGAACCTTAATCAGACAACCAGCCAAGCTACCCCTGCTAACTCTGGAGAGGCTGCACAGAGACTGACAGCTCAGGTTGGAGAATCTCTTTAGAGGTCAACTATTAGCCATGCATACCCCATATCTGGCCTTTTTCTAAGAGTGAAAAGAAGAAAACCCATGATTAAAAACTAAATTATAAGTTGTCTTGCTTGTGATTTGCCACATGTCATGTTCGGGTCAAAGTAAACATGTGGAAGAAGGTGTTCTGGACACCACCGCTCTACCGTAAAACAGGGTTGCATCGTGCTTTGGAGATGCTTCTTCAGCATGGACAGGAAAGCCAATTGTCTGAGATGGGAAGATGGACCTAAATACCAGGCAAAGCTAAGAGAAAGCTTGCAAAAGACTTGAGATTGATATCAAGGACAACACTAAACATACAACCTGAAGTCATGGGCGTAACAACCGCGGGGTACGCGTGGGACATGTCCCCTGCACTTCCCGTGTCGGTGCCCTGCGTCCCCCGCACTTTTTTTCCAGCCTTTACAGCCGTTAATATATGGTAACGGATTTTTCCAAGCCGTCTTTGAACGCACCGTAAGCTAACGCAGCCAGTGGGTCATCATCAGGTGCTGGAGAGAGCAGACCAGCACAACATGTCTAGCAAGCCAGCCACAGCCAGCGAAAGGCAAAACACTTTGGACAGTTTCTTCCATACAGGCTGTGTAAATTGAGTTATGCTGTTGTGTGCAGATGACATTAGCTTAACGATGTGTTAGATACTGGCAGGTATCATTTTCAAAATATATTCGAAATCATATTACTTGGTAACAATAGCACTTACATATTCTCACTGTTATGGGGGAAACTTCAGAGCAATTTCTTGAGATCACAGCCATGTCTCTACTCATAATGGTTTAAGAACAGCTTTAATTTTAATGTGGGGAAATACGTTTTTAAAACATTTGGGGCGAAAACTGCAAGAATGTTAATTAACAATACTAATGTTGGTGTTTAGTTAAGCTATGTTACCTTGCTAGTTTTTGCTAGTAATGAACCCAATTCTCTTCCATTTTCCAAGTAGAGCTAGTGCTCACTATTGCTTTCCACATATTTGAAAGAAATCCTTTGTACACAATATTAGTGATATTATCAATATTTAAAAGAAAAGTGGGTGAGAAAAAAAAAAAAAAAAAAAAAAAAAAAATCAGGGAGGAGGGATAACGCCAGAGGCCAGCAGCAGGGGAGAGGATGCACGTTTTTCCACACGTAAAGAGAAATTAAAATTGGCTAAGATAATAAGACATCAATTGCTAGGCAAAACTAAGCAGGTATCAGGACAGGGTTATTAAAGATTTTTCAAAATGGTGTCATTCACACTTCAGAAATATCTTTTGTTTGTATTTTAATGGGTATCTCAGGGAGAAAGCCTTGTGACAGGGCAAAAACCAGGCTGCAGAACTGACAGGCAGGCAGAAACAGAAGACTGTTATATAGCAGGAAAACTGACAAACATTTCCTTCGCTTGCATTAACAATAGTATTGTGATCTGCAGGTAAAACAATGCTTACTTTATTTTCTTGATAAAAAAAAAAAAAAGATAAATAACTATTTACCATAACTCAAAAGGAGTTCTTAACATGGGACAAACAGAATGTTACAAATAGTTTAGTTAAACAGATACATTTTTAAAGGAAACAATCTTTTCCGACTGAATATAAACATTTAAAAAAATCACAACTTTATATAAACTAGTTTAGTTTCTGAGCTCCTCAACTCCATGATGAAGCTTTACTTCATCATGTCCAAGTATTCATTTGGACCATGCTATCGTTATTATCTCTGTTGTCTCACTCAAAGACAGCAAATGTCTTTTTAAACAGCTGGCTAATATTTCTTTACTAAAACTTGTCTTTGCCTTAAATAAAGTCACAGTGAGAACTTAAAATATGACTATTTGACTACAGACATGGAATAGAGATTTCGGAAGTGCATTTTTGCGGTTCATGTTACATTTTTTAATCGGTTTTATTGTTGTCCTGGATTAATCACTTTGTTAGAGGACTTTAATCAGACCCTTATGGATGTAAAAATACAGTTTTGTTTGAGATTGATCGGTTTTGTCACATTTATTGGACTACAAAGGGGTGAGTCACACATTTTATCTCCTTCTGCAGGGGTGTGTGTGTTGGCAAAAGCACTCGTGCCTATAGTTATGACTGTATCATTGATTGGCATCTATAATTGAAATCACAAGACTCTTAGCTTTCTAATACTAAACACTCATTTAACAGTGATTAAACGGCTTTTTAACCACTGAGGAAAAGTATTACTGAATGTGAGAGGATGATAAATCACACAATAGGCCACTGAATTTTTTTTTTTGTCCCCCTCACTTCTGAGATGATGGTTACGCCCTTGCCTGAAGTAAATTGGTTTAGGTCCGGGGTCAGCAACTTTTTACAATTTAAAGAGCCACTTTGGCCCCCCGCTGCTAAAATCACATTTACTGCAGAAAAAAAGTAAAAAATTATTTATTTTTATTTTTTGAAAGTCAAGAAAGTAATATTTAAATGCCTCTCTGCTTTTAGATTTTATAACAATATGAATCATCTAACGTTTAGAAAGTGGAATAAAACTCTGTATAATAGAGTCAGCTGAGTGAGCCCTTTCCATAAGTATGGTAAAGAAAGATAGATAGCCCACCTAGAAATATAAAGTACACAATTTGAAACTATAAAAGTTTAAATTATTTTTACAAGTCTTGTGCAATTGACTTTGCTCTTTTGTAGATATATGCTGATATTGCATAAAAACATACAGAATAACTGCTAAAATCAAAGTTTCCTTTTGCCTTTATAATAAAAACTAAAATGTCTTATTTGGCTTTGTAAGCACCACAGTGGAGGGTCCAAAGAGCCACATGTGGCTCTGGTGCAGCAGGTTGCAGATGCTCCTAATTTAATCTGACTAAGATTGAGAAAGACAGAAGGATTAAGCAGAAATGAGAGAAAAGGAGAAGTAGTGAGGGGTTAATGAGGCAAAGAGGTGGTTTATGTTAAGTGAAAATCTGCAGAATGAGTGATGTTACTGATGTAGGACTGAAATGATCGTGAGCTATAAAAGGATGACACCCAAACTCTTAACCTGAGGGGAGGGGGAAACAAGGGAGCTGTCAATATAAATAGAATAACTGCTAACTTTGGATGGTGTTAATTTCAGTGGATTTCTAAATTGTAAATGCAAGAAAATTTTATTTTAATTTCATCTTCCTTTCAATTACAGTATACATACTTTTGCATGTTGGTATATCACACAAGATCCCAATAAAAGTAGTCAGTGTATGCCTCACATTAGCAGTTCACATGTCTTACTTGTTCTAGAAGAAGAATGGAGTCCTGCAGTACAGTTTTTAGCAGGTGCATGTCCTCATTGATCCTAAACCCTGGCCCTGGTTTAGGACCATACTGTGGCCCAAAGCTGTCAGAAAGAGATCAATTATTTTTCATTAATGCAATAATAAGGTGTGCTTATGCTGCATGCAAGCAAAACAGCATCTAACTTTAGACGGCAGCTGATGCAATGCCTCTAACATAACCACATTCACTTATTAGTACATTGCACTGAAGTGAGCTGCTCATACAGGAGAAATGTATAAAGGGGGAAGCAAGAAACCATTGCATCACCATCTCGAACAACAACGCCTCTGGGTTTAGGTGGCTCTGGTCAACTACTCATTATCCAATAGACTATCCACAGAATATGCTGGTTAAAAGAAGACCAACCTGCTCTCCATCCTCTCCCTCAGCCGATGCTTTGTCGTGAGGTACATGCTGTGAGCAACGTCCTCCATGGCCCAGAGCTTGAAAAACAAGCCCAGATTCAGCACTATCAGGATCAGCAGACTGAAACAAGGACAAAAACAGTTTGTCACAAAAAGTAAAGACAACGTATCAGATTATCGACGCAGACACAAAAGGTTGCAACATTTGCAGGTTTGACAAGGGACGACTTTGCATGGTTGAGCTGGAAACGTACATATCCTCCCTCAACAAATATAAAAATCACAATATTCAGCTGCATCGTCGGCTTATCAACTTACATTATACTCATGCTAGCAACTATGGCAGTAGTGCTCCATCTCTGTGGGCCGATTGTGTCCATGGGGCCTAAAACAACATGAGATTTAAGTAGGTTTCATTTCTTTAGCATAAACACAAAAGCAGGTTTTTAAATTAATGGGAAACTTTGCACTGATTTACTGGAACAGGATATGCTCTTCCAGGGACAGGAAACATTTTGCAACAGAAGCGTGGGATAAATGTTGCTACATTCTTCAACTACAATTGTGCAATGTCTTTTAAATTTTTTCAAACTGGCTTCCCACTTCAGTAGCTGTATGCAAATGGCATCAATTTGTCGCTGACATTTTCATGCAAAACACCACTATGTTATACCAACCTAGATGGTCAAGGAAGTTAAGTACGGTAATTGTTCCAAAACTATATTGTTTTTGTCTTAAATATTTTAGTACCCATGTTTCCATCTCTGTGCTCAGGATCCTGCACTGACTGCTTGCTGGGCTTTCCGTGATCCAACAGGGTCCGGCTGAACGTCCGCCTCCTCCTGCGGAGTCCTCCCAGTTTTCCCGACTCTCCAGCTGCTTGGGTCATCTCCGCCTCCTCCTCTAGCAGTTCAGCTTCTGTAGCAATATGAGGAAACAAACATGTAGAAAAAGAAAGGGTTTATGGGTAGGTAAATTGAGCTGAATGGTGGACAATCCCAGAAGAAAACTTGTTGAAAGTCATCTTCCTTCAACTTCACAATTACATGCAACTTAGTGTTGATCCATCATGCACAGAATTGCTCAGCTTGAAATAGTCGGCAAAGATTTACCAAAGTTTTCTGGTGCTGGGAGTAAAAAGCAGGTCAAATGACTTGCAAATGCAAAAAGGATATATCATTTCCCCCCCTCAATTCACAGTCATGCTCTACTTGGTGTTGGTCTGTCACACAAAATCCCAATAAAATACATTTAAAGCTGAGGTTGCATAGCGCTGTATCGCACCTAGTGCCAGCTAGTGTTTAATTCTCTATAGTGATTAGACAAATTCATACACAAATGATAATGAAGGTTTGCCGGTCCAGCTTTGTGTGAAGTGCATTCAGAGCAGCTGATAAGAGTGCAATATCAGCCTTTATATTCTTTGCCCTTCCTGCAAATACTGCAGTAATATGATTCACCAGCGCAGTGCTATATGTGGGCTGGAAGAAACCGTTCATATCAGATAAAAGATAAAATAAATCACAGGCTGAGGTCAAAAAGTAAAAGGACAAGCCCCTTCTGTCTTTGCCTTGTCCAAACGAAAAAAAAAAAAAAAAGAACTCACCCAGATGTCTAAAATAATCTTCAATGCCACCCCAGGAGTTTTTGGTAATGAAGGTTTTGATTAGACCCCATGTTGGCTTCCTGTACTTCACATCAGAGTACACCCTAACAAAACAAGATTAAGTTTTTAGTTCAAATCTATAAATATTTAAGTAAATAGTCGGCAGATTAGTTAATTCATCACCTTAGTCGACACTTCCGTTTGGAGATGCTCATGATGTAGTAGCGGTTCTGTGTGAAGAAGTGTTCGTGGTATGGAACGTCATGAGTGTACACCTCGGCATCCACCAGGTAATACCGACCCTCCCTAGATTCTTTGTACAGAGTCTGAAAAGGTAAAGGAAGTTCAAATAAGCCAAACAAAAACCATGTTTACATGTCCACTCAACCATTCACATGGACAGAACCACACCTGCGTCTCTGTAGCGGTGGAGAACTTCCCAATCAGGGGGTTATTGATGGTTATAGTGTAGTTCAAGTTCCGCTTGTTGTTTCCTGAGTCGTCCTTCTGCCATGCAGTAAAGCTGGAATCTGAAGACGCAAAAGTGCAACCTTTACTAGAAAGCTTCCATGAATAGCTTTTAATATGAGAGAAATTGATTTAAAGCCTTACTTGTTATTCTGCGAATGTCCATAAATCTGCGAGTGAAACTGGAGTCTGTAAAGAGCAGCTCAAACATTTTACTGGCACTTATGTGGAAAACCTTGTTGAGATACATTCGCCCCGGCTCCTCGGACTTGCCGATTCGGTCCTCCACTGGTGGAGGCAAACACAAAAGCAATGCAATGAACCAAAAGATCAACCAAGAGAAAAAAATCTGCATCCTCGTTCGCCTGTTTTACCTTCTTCAATGCTTTCTGAGCCGCTTTGCTCCGATACGTTCTCGTTGGCGTTGAGGTCGAGAGACTGCGTGGAACGCTTGGAGAGCCTCTCTAGGATGTGTCGGTCCAACAAGGGAGCCGGAATTCGCTGCACAAGCGGGGTGTTGCGAGACTCCTCCTGCAGGAAATGGACAGCACTATTAAGAAGATCATTTAAACAAAGATGATATGTAATAATGTAGGTAAAGAAGATGATACCATGTTGGGGGTATTTGGTGAGCTGATGGCTGAGGGGGTCTCCTCGCCTTGAGGTGTGGAGCTCTGCAACGGAACATGCTCCACCACTTGGAGGCGGAGACTCTTGGGCCGTTCCGGTCTTCCAAGACCTTCATCACCACCACCGCTGAGCTTCTGCTGCAGGCTAAAAACAGATTAAAGCTAAGCGCCAAACTTTACTGTAGAATTAAACTCATCTTAGCTCTTCCCCCATAGAACAACATGCCATGGTCAGGTTTTCTGTTTTTTTTTTTTTTTCTGTTTTCTTGTCAATTGTTATTTGACAAGGACAAAATCTGCCTTCCCCAAAGAAAGTTTCCACTCACACATGCCTCTAATGACATCATGTATGGCATAATTCAAATCAGAGAGTTATGTTCCCATCTTCTTTTCCCTCTTTATCTGCATCTTTTTTAATCAAATGATTGCGGGTCATTCTGCCCTTCCGCTCTTTACTAGATTTGAAGTTTTGGCCGTGAGTTTCTGAGGTTTGAAATGAAGCTGCTCTGCCTCAGGTTGTGTGTCTAAGTCAACTCATGTCTTGTACCTGCTCAGAGGACTTTCCTACCTACTTTGATAACCAACCATTTGAAGTTATTTTCTATAATCTACTCAGTCTCCTATAAAACTGCTGTCCGGAGTATTAGAGGGAGATAGATTTTTTTGAATCCCACTACCAAGGCCCCTCCCAAAACATCCCTCCCCCCTCCCTCTAGCCCCACCTCAACAACTGTTCATGCGCATCACCTGTGCAGTCACAGCGAGTCAAAGAGGAAAAGCAGCAGGCGCTATTGAGCATCACCCGATTGTATTTTGTTATGGACATTTCAGAGGTGAGCGACTTCTCCATGACTGATGCTACCTTCCAATATGCCGACTGTAAACAGGAGCGGCCAATGTGCACGGCCCCATCCTCACGATGCGCATGCAAGTTGATTGACCCCCGACAAGGCGGAAACGCGAATTGTATTGGCTAAAAAAAAAAAATAGCCAGTCAATGTGAAATGCATAGGGGTCTATGGGAGGAAGGTGGGACTTAGGAAGAATAACAAATAGAATAACAAATTTTATATTTTATCATATGTTGATTTCTATCATTTTAAAGATTTATAAAACTTTGATAAATGAATTCTTCGGACTGCAGCTTTAAGGGAATGTGGTTATGTGACTGATTTATATCTTTCCGTACAGGTTTTTTGTAGTCATTTTGATTTTATCAGAATCAGAATCAGCTTTAATGGCCAAGTATGACACATACAAGGAATTTGACTCCGGCAACTTTTCTCTCCAGTACAGAACTTAAATAAGTGAAATAAAGAAAATAATAATAATAAATATCTGGAGTCATGTTGTGTCTTGGCCCAAATGGGGGGGGGGTCAGAACTGAAATAAATAGAATAATGCTGTTATATGCACATTTTGAGCATTCTTAAGACCGTTTATCTCTACAAGTTTAATAATATATTCACCTGCTAATTTCATCAGGAGGCTTAAATGTAAAATCTGTCAAAAGTAGCTGTAATGTTAACTAATGCCAACTGATTTAGCTTGATTCTTGTGCCCCGTATGATGTCAAACCAAATGTTCACAGTGCAGATCTAGTTTCTTCTGCAGTGTTTTTTTAAATCCATAGTTTATGACCAAGCTGTACTTTAATTCGCAGTGTAAGTTGGTCAACCAAAGAAAGAACCCCTGTATAGTATCTTTTACATGTAAAAAAAACAAAAAACATTCCTGTTTCCAAGGACTAAAAGGAAAGTTACCTGGTATGCCCGCTTAATTCTGCTGACATCTGTAAACTCTCCATCTCCTCATTGTTCAGGCCCAGATCATAGCCATAATGCTGTTTGACCATCTGCCACAACTCCTGGGACGTCAGAGACTAAAATAATGAAATAAACAAACAATTAGAAGCATGTAGAGGTCTACTCCTCCTGCCTTCTCTGTACCAGAAGGTGAACACAAAAACAAGTAATTATGAAGAAGGTAGCCTGGAAAACTCCATAAGGAATAATTTACAGTCTTATCTCCATGGGTGACAACCTACAAAACAGTCATCCGTCAGCTCGGTCAGTGAGGTTGGATTACTGTGTTCTCACTGCAAAAGAAGCTCTGATTACCCAATATCTGCTGGGGGGAAAACAGCCAAGAACTTTTTTTCTTTTTTTTTTAACGTGAGGTGGTAGAAATAAAACCAGATCTGTTCCTTCAGCCTCAAACAAAACAAGTTGCTTTATTTTAGCGTCGGTGGGAAAAACAAGCAGAAGGTTATAATAAACCAGTTCCTCCAGGGTTCTCCTACCTGTCAGAGGACATGTCCCCCCTGCCGCTGTGCGCTCCGACCGGGCTCTGAAACACAAACACTGTGTAACCTGAACGCACCACCGCGCATTCAGGAAGTCCGCAAAGACGCACCGCCCAAATCTGCCCCGACTGATGTCTAACAGAAACTCTCCTCCGCAGAAAAGAGGCGCTGCGGTCCGAGCAGAGCTGCTGCTGTCGAGCTGCTGCTGTCGAGCCGCTTCGACCGATGAAAGCGGAGCGGCGAAGTCCGTTTAGTTACGGACAGGTTGTCGACGCAAATCAGTCCGCCTGGCCACACCCAGATGGGGTCATTGAACTCCGGTTGTTACACAGGTGTTTACCTGATCCGAGACCCACACCCCGCTATGAGAGGGGACAGTTCAGGGGAAAAAAAGGTCTGCAGTGGCAGAGATCAAATTGAAAGGCTGAAGTCCACTCTAACAGAAAGTTCATCATAATAACCTATCAGAGGAGGAGGAGGCTTGGTGCATAAGCCCTTCTCTGTGCTGTTTGTATTTGCTGTTTATTTACAGCCTTGGCATACTCAGTTACTTCCTCTACAACTCATTTTATTAATCATTTTTATATCCCAACCTTTTGTTCTGACAGTTCAGTTTCGATCCGAACTGACTTTGATGGAGCCCTTTAATTACATTTTACAGTCCCTTGAAAAACTACAAACTTCACTGTGCTTTATTGGGATTTTATGTGATAGACCAGCATTCGGGTTATACTTCTGACAAAGAAGGATGGTGATTTTTCCATTTATTTTTTGTACTAATTTTTTTAATGTATTACTTAGATTTTTACAAAAATAAATACATTTACAAAAAAGCGCGGTGAGCATTTGTATCAAGTCACATTTACTCTGATACCCCTGAATGAAAACAAATATAGTGCAACATTTTGCCTTCAAAAGTCACCTAATGAGTAAAGAGTCCATCCAGCTGTACAAATGAAACTCTGAAACATATGGCACACACTTGAAGTCAGCCTCCCCGAGTCAATAACTTGTATAATCCCTTTTGCTGCAATTACTAGTCTGTTGTCATTTGATTCAGGTGTGTTGATGAAGGGCTGACGTTAATTTTTGCCCATTCTTCTTTACAAAACAACTCAAGCTCAATCATTGAATATGGGATCATCTGAACATCAGTTTTTCAACCTGGACTTTGACTGGGCCACTCTAACATTAATCTGCTTTGATCTAAACCATTCTACTGTGGATCTGGCTGCATGTTTAAGATTGTTGTCCTGTTGGAAGGTTAACCTGCATCCCGCTATTAAGACTTTTGCAGCCTCCAACAGGATGTCTTCCAGTGTTGCCCTTTGATTAGAGCCATCCATCTTCTCATCAACTGACTGCCCTGTCCCTATACGTAAGAAAAGCATCCTTAGCATGATGCTGCCCCCAACATGGTTCCCAGTGGACATGGTGTGTTCTGGGTGCCGTGTTTGTTTTCCAAAACACATAAGATTTTACCAGTACATTTATGTCGCCCCCAAAGAATCATTTTTTTGCCTTCAGTCCAGCTAAATTAAACTATAGTTGCAAATGTTACCTTACGTTTTGAAAAAAAAAGATTTAGAATTTTTGATTATAGGAAATTTGCCTATTTCTCCTCCCTGGGCTGCCACCTTATCGTGGTGGAGGGGTTTGAGTGTCCCAATGATCCTAGGAGCTATGTTGTCGGGGGCTTTTGCTCCTGGTAGGGTCACCCATGGCAATTTGGTTCTAGGTGAGGGATCAGACAAAGTGCAGCCCAAAAGACCCCTATGAAGAAAACGACAGATGGACTCAGTGTTCCCTCGCCCGGACGCGGGTCACCGGGGCCCCCCTCTGGAGCCAGGCCTGGAGGCGGGGCACGCTGGCGAGCGCCTGGTGGACGGGCCTTTACCCATGGGGCCCGGTCGGGCTTAGCCCGAAGAGGTAACATGGGCCCCCCTTCCCATGAGCTCACCACCTGTGGGAGGGGCCATAGGGGTCGGGTGCTGTGCAGGATGGGCGGCGGCCAAAGGCGGGGACCTTGGCGGTCCGATCCTCGGCTGCAGAAGCTGGCTCTCGGGACGTGGAACGTCACCTCTCTGGTGGGGAAGGAGCCGGAGCTGGTGTGCGAGGTTGAGAGGTTCCGACTGGACATCGTCGGACTCACCTCGGCGCACGGCTCTGGCTCTGGAACCCGTCTCCTCGAGAGAGGTTGGACTCTCTTCCACTCTGGGGTTGCCCCCGCTGAGAGGCGCCGAGCTGGGGTGGGCATACTTGTTGCCCCCCATCTCGGCGCCTGTAAGTTGGGGTTTACCCCGGTGAACGAAAGGGTAGCCTCCCTCCGCCTTCGGGTGGGGGGACGGGTCCTGACTGTTTGTGCTTACGCGCCAAACAGCAGATTAGATTACCCACCCTTCTTGGAGTCTTTGGAAGGGGTGCTGGAGAGTGCTCCTCCTGGGGACTCCCTTGTTCTGCTGGGGGACTTCAACGCTCACGTGGGCAATGACAGTGAGACCTGGAGGGGTGTGGTTGGGCGGAATGGCCCCCCCGATCTAAACCCGAGTGGTGTCTTGTTATTGGACTTCTGTGCTCGTCATGGATTGTCCATAACAAACACCATGTTCAAGCATAAAGGTGTCCATATGTGCACTTGGCACCAGGACACCTTAGGCCGCAGCTCAATGATCGACTTGGTTGTCGTCTCATCTGATCTGCGGCCGCATGTTTTGGACACTCGGGTGAAGAGAGGGGCAGAGCTGTCCACTGACCACTACCTGGTGGTGAGTCGGCTCCGATGGTGGGGGAGGACGCCGGACAGACCTGGAAGGCCTAAACGTGTTGTGAGGGTCTGCTGGGAACGTCTGGCAGAGTCTCCTGTCAGAAGGAGCTTTAGCTCACACCTCCGGCAGAACTTTGAACACGTCCCGGGGGAGGCGGGGGACATCGAGTCCGAGTGGACCATGTTCCGCGCCTCCATTGTCGAGGCGGCTGACCGAAGCTGTGGCCGCAAGGTGGTCGGTGCCTGTCGCGGCGGCAACCCCCGAACCCGGTGGTGGACACCGGCGGTAAGGGATGCTGTCAGGCTGAAGAAGGAGTCCTACCGGGTCTTTTTGGCTTGTGGGACCCCTGAAGCAGCTGATAGGTACCGACAGGCCAAGCGGGATGCGGCTCGGATGGTTGCTGAGGCAAAAACTCGGGCGTGGGAGGAGTTTGGAGAGACCATGGAAAACGACTTCCGTACGGCTTCGAAGCGATTCTGGTCCACCATCCAGCGTCTCAGGGGGGGAAAGCGGTCTGCCACCAACACTGTTTACAGTGGGGAGGGTGTGCTGCTGACCTCGACGCGGGACGTTTTGGGTCGGTGGATGGAATACTTTGAAGACCTCCTCAATCCCACCGGCACGCCTTCCAATCTGGAAGCAGGGTTTGGGGACTTGGGGTCGGGCTCTCCAATCTCTGGTGCCGAGGTCACCGAGGTCGTTAAAAAGCTCCTCGGTGGCAAGGCTCCGGGGGTGGATGAGATTCGACCGGAGTTCCTCAAGGCTCTGGATGTTGTGGGGCTGTGTTGGTTAACGCGGCTCTGCAATATTGCGTGGACATCGGGGGCAGTTCCCTTGGATTGGCAGACCGGGGTGGTGGTCCCCCTGTTTAAAAAGGGGGACCACAGGGTGTGTTCCAACTACAGGGGGATCACACTTCTGAGCCTCCCTGGTAAGGTCTATTCAGGGGTTCTGGAGAGGAGGGTCCGACGGATAGTCGAACCTCGGATCCAGGAGGAACAATGCGGTTTTCGTCCTGGCCGTGGAACACTGGACCAGCTCTACACCCTCAGCAGGGTCCTGGAGGGTGCGTGGGAGTTCGCCCAACCGGTCTACATGTGTTTTGTGGACTTGGAGAAGGCGTTCGACCGTGTCCCTCGGGGGGCCCTGTGGGGGGTGCTCCGGGAGTATGGGGTACCGGGCCCCTTGATACGGGCTGTTAGGTCCCTGTACGACCGGTGCCAGAGTTTGGTTCGCATTGCCGGCAGTAAGTCGGGCTTGTTTCCGGTGAGAGTTGGACTCCGCCAAGGTTGCCCTTTGTCACCGATCCTGTTCCTAACTTTTATGGACAGGATTTCTAGGCGCAGCCAAGGCGTTGCGGGGATCCGTTTTGGTGGCCTCAGGATCGGGTCTCTGCTTTTTGCAGATGATGTGGTCCTGTTGGCTTCATCGGAGCGTGATCTACAGCTTTCGCTGGAGCTGTTCGCAGCCGAGTGTGAAGCGGCTGGGATGAGAATCAGCACCTCCAAATCCGAGGCCATGGTCTTGAGCCGGAAAAGGGTGGGGTGCCTCCTCCGGGTCAGGGATGGGGTCCTTCCCCAAGTGGAGGAGTTTAAGTATCTGGGGGTCTTGTTCACGAATGAGGGAAAAATGGAGCGGGAGATCGATAGACGGATTGGTGGGGCATCTGCAGTTATGCGGGCGCTCTACCGGTCTGTCGTGGTGAAGAGAGAGCTGAGCCAAAAGGCGAAGCTCTCGATTTACCGGTCGATCTACGTTCCTACCCTCATCTATGGTCACGAACTCTGGGTGGTGACCGAAAGAACGAGATCACGGATACAAGCGGCTGAAATGAGTTTCCTCCGCAGAGTGTCTGGGCTCTCCCTTAGAGATAGGGTGAGAAGCTCAGTCATCCGGAGGGGGCTCAGAGTAGAGCCGCTGCTTCTCCACATCGAGAGGAGTCAGTTGAGGTGGCTCGGGCATCTGGTCAGGATGCCTCCTGGACGCCTCCCTGGTGAGGTGTTTCAGGCACGTCCCACCGGGAGGAGGCCCAGGGGAAGGCCCAGGCCACGCTGGAGGGACTATGTTTCTCGGCTGGCCTGGGAGCGCCTTGGGGTTCCTCCCGAGGAACTGGAACAAGTGGCTGGGGAGAGGGAAGTCTGGGTCTCTTTGCTTAGGCTGCTGCCCCCGCGACCCGACCCCGGATAAGCGGAAGAAAATGGATGGATGGATGGAGGAAATTTGCCATCAATTTTAAAGAACTACAATTTATTTCTATTTTTTATTTTTTTTAAAGAAAAAAAGAATTTGCAACCTAATGACAGGATAATAGAAAATAAACACCCAACTACTGGTATATTTAATGTGATTCCCTTATTAGAACTCAAACCATTTACTCTATGGCAAAAACAGAAAAACTGCTATGTTTGAAAACATTTGATTGTTTATCATTTTTAGCCAGGTTATTAAGGTACTGTGGAAGGTCCAAAGAGCCACAGGTTGCAGACTGCTAGTCTATCCCAATAAAATACATTGATGTTTGTGGTTGTAAAATGACTGAATGAAAAAGTTTAAAGGACAATAAAGACTTTTGCAAGGGATCGTATAGTGTTAAAATTAGCAGTACAAGTTTTTAAACCTGCCATCACCGCTTGCATAGCCGCTGAAACCTCAGATGAACTTCAAGTTGCCTTAAGTCAGTTTTTTTTTTAAAGTCAGTTCATTCTGGTGTTTTCCCATTATAGCTGCCTCCGTTTTCAGTTTTAGTCACTTTTCAGCAACATCACACAAACCACCTTTGGGCGCTCAGAGTTTGACATTTCCTAGGGTTTTCCCAATTATTTGCACTTTAAGGAAGTTTTGACCTGAACTCAAAAAATGCTTCCGCTAACCTACAGTTGTATTTATTGTACAAATTCTCCATTTTTCTTTCATCAATAACTGAGCCAAAGTTGAAAACCTAGACTTTGGGTTTATTTTTAACTATATCCATGACTCGCATGGTAAACTTCAAACCTTACCTCAACATGTAGAACAGTAAACAAAAACTACGTCTGTTGAACTTATGTGAAAACCCTGCAGTTTGTCACCGATAACCTCAAAGGCAGCGTCTGGATTTCTGTATCCACTTTCAGATAAGCGCTTTCAAACTGGTCCTCAGCAAAGATTGTGGGAAATAGAAACTTTATTGCAAATGAGCAGCAGTCATTCCTCCAAGGAGTTTGACTGTTCCACCGATACATGAAGGGCCTCACCTTGTTCAGCAGTGTGTTCTGCCACATGCGGAAAACACCCAGATAGCTTTTCTCTCTTGCCGAGAAGGAAGCAAAGAAGTACTGTGAAAGAACGAAGGACAATTTTTGTAGTATATTTGAGATTATGTGCTTTTCTTTTATGCAAAAAAACTCTACATCAAAGCTTTTAAGCCCAAATACCTTCTCAGCATTTGTGCAGATCTGGATGGCGTTCGGTATCAGTCGAGCCGTTTTCTCTCTGGACATTGTGGTGATATCTTTGAGAGACAGTGTAATCTGTAAATACATTTTAAATAAAGAAATGTTATGAAAACCAGTGAGTGCTATAATAAGTGAGGAGCAACTTCACCCATTTTAGAATCATAATGTTTGCAAGTACTGTAAGTGATGCATTTCTTGCTTGGAATAAGGAATCACCACTCTGGCAGTATGACCAAAAAACCATGATGCAAACCTATTTTATTTCCCAGCTGGAAAGGTTGGCTTTGTATAAACATACCTTAAAATATGCAATGAGTCATGAAATAAACAAAAAAAAAAATGTTTTTGTACCTTCTTTGTTTTTAAAATGGTGCAAAACCAGAATGTTCCACAGTAAAATTATTTTATTTGGCTTTTATTTACAATATGTCCCACCCATCATTCCATACATTTTTCCTAAATGTTAGGCGTTAGGTTAAGGTGGATGGTAACTTTGCGTCGATATCAGTCTTGTATTTAAAAACGGGTGACCTCTGACCCAAAAAGATGATATAATAGACAAAGATTTAATGAAAAGCCTTCAAGACAATATTACCTATTTGGGTATTTTCTTTTTTACTCCATTTATGAAAGGTACAATCGCCATTTTACACATATGTTTACATGTTTTGCAATCTCCAAAATTTTTCTTCGTGACATAAAAGTTTCTCTTACATAAACCCATTTCCTTTCGATATACCATTTTACTTGTTTTTCCCTTTTTTTTTTAAATTGTACTTTACAAACTACAAGTGAGGGGTGTGCATTCATGTCCAATATAGATCAGTACTGATACCAGTAAGGAGATAAATTGTACGCTACTTTATACTGAAAATATTTTTACTTCCAATTAGACCAAATCTTATTAAACTTCTCTATTTGCAATCTAAGGGAGAAAGTAATTGTATAAATGTTGTTCACCATTTTTTCCCATTCCTCGACTGTTGGGGAGTCAGGATGCAGCCAGTGTCTGGTTATGGCCTTTTAACCAGCTAAAATAAGAATGTTAAGTAAATACTTGCTAGGGAACCCTAGAGAGTGGTCCACCTTTCCAAAGAATATTGTCTCAAAAGGTGAAAGGTATTTTCATTTTAAATATTTTCTCTAACTTTTTGTGGAGGTCCGACCAGAAGTACTTAATTGGTGGACATTCCCAGAAAATATGGTAATGACTGACATCCTGACTCCCACACTGCCTCCAGCATTTAGGTTCTATCCCAGAGAAGGATTTCTGTTTTGGAGTAATAAAGTATCTAGTATCTATTTCATTTCCATGAAAATTCTCCACGTGAGTGAGTTGGTGCATTTCCAAATAGATCTACAGTAACTTTGCCATTCTTCCTTCGAAATAATAGCCCCATTTTCTTCTTCCCATTTGTTTTTTATATATTCTGTTGAATTTAATTTTTTCACCAAAAGGCCCTTATATAGCCTGGAGATACTTCCTCGTTTTGTTTCTGATTTATACGCCGCAATAAACTCTTAATATTGGTTCTTCCAGGTCTATGAGATGGTTTTTAAGTGTCTTGTCATAGTAATGGCGTAATTGTAAGTGTCTAAAAAAAATCTTGCCTTTCAAGTGAGTAATTATTTTTAAGGGTCTGGAAAGACATTATTTGATTGCTTTCGGTTACAGGGTGGTAATTCCTTGAGCTTTCCATTTCAAGAATCTTGGATCTGATTGGCTGGGACCAAAATCAGGATCATACGCACACCAGCGCAATACTTTAAAATTTTCCTTTTGGGCATTTTCATGAAACCCAAACACAGATTGAGTGTTTCTGTTAGCTCTTTATATTTTTAAGATCCAACCTGATTTACACTGGGACTACTCTGCCACAGCACAAAGCGTCGGGTCTGACAAGCACAGGCCCCCGTCGAAACTTCTCCAGAATTTTCTATTTATGTCATTTAGTCTTTTTCCATATTTTAAGATTTTTAACCTGGTAAATTAAATAGCTTTTCCAAGTCTGCTTTGACCTTTACCACTCAAATAAATAACAAAAACTGCAGTTCGGGAACAACTTTCTCATCTCCAAGCAATTCCATAATTTGTCCACCATTTTAAATGACTCCATATCTTTACATTAAACATGAAGGGACACCACAATGCTTTCCTCAGTTATTCAATATTTTCCCTCAAAACAGAACAATTCCTTATCTTTCCCTTAACACTGGAAGGTTATTCTAGATAGGTTCTTCCTTGTTTATTAGAATATAAACTCAGCAAAAAAAGAAACGTCTTCTGACTTTCAACTGTTTTTACTTTCAGTAAACTTAATGTGTGTAAATATTTGTATGAACACTAAAAGAGTCAACACCATAAGACATAAACTAAAAAAGTTTCACAGACATGTGACTAACAGAAATAGAATAATGTGTCCTTGAATGAAGAGAGGCTCAAAATCAAAAGTACCAGTCAGTATCTGGTGTGGCCAGCAGCTGCTTGAAGTACTGCAGAGCATCTCCTCCTCATGGACTTGACCAGATTTGTCAGTTCTTGCTGTGAGATGTTACCCCACTCTTCCAACAAGGCACTTGCAAGTTCCTGGACATTTCTGGGGGGAAATGGCCCTAGCCCTCACCCTGCGATCCAACAGGTCCCAGACGTGCTCAATGGGATTGAGATCCGGGCTCTTCGCTGGCCATGGCAGAACACTGACATGCAGAAACTCACGCACAGAACGAGCAGTATGGCTGGTGGCATTGTCCTGCTGGAGGATCATGTCCGGATGAGCATGCATAAAGGGTACCACATGAGGGAGGAGGATGACTTCCCTGTACCGCAAGGCATTGAGATTGCCTGCAATGACAACAAGCTCAGTCCGATGGTGATGTGATATCCGCCCCAGACCATGACGGACCCCCCACCTCCAAATCGATCCCGCTCCAGGGTACAGGCCTCGGTGTAACGCTCATTCCTTCGACGATAAACACGAATCCGTCCATCACCCCTGGTGAGACAAAACCGTGACTCATCAGTGAAGAGCACTTTTTGCCACTCCTGTCTGGTCCAGTGAAGGTGGGTTTGTGCCCATAGGCGGCGTTGTTGCTGGTGATGTCTGGTAAAGACCTGCCTTACAACAGGCCTACAAGCCCTCAGTCCAGCCTCTCTCCGCCTATTGCAGACAGTCTGAGCACTGATGGAGGGATTGTGTGTTCCTGGTGTGACTCGGGCAGTTGTTGTGGCCATCCTGTACCTGTCACTCAGGTGTGATATTCGGATGTACCGATCCTGTGCAGGTGTTGTTACACATGGTCCTCCACTGCGTGGATGATCAGCTGTCCTTCCTGTCTCCCTGTAGCGCTGTCTTAGGCGTCTCACAGTGCGGACATGACAATTTATTGCCCTAGCCACATCAGCAGTCCTCATGCCTCCCTGCAGCATGCCTAATGCACGTTCACGCAGATGAGCAGGGACCCTGGGCATCTTTCTTTGGGTGCTTTTCACAGTCGGTAGACAAGTCTCTTTAGTGTCCTGCGTTTTTAGAACTGTGACCTTAAATGCCTACTTTCTGTAAGCTGTTCAGGTCTTTACGACCATTCCACAGGTGCATGTTAATTAATTGATTATGGTTAATTGAACATGCATGGAAAACATTGTTTAAACCCTTTACAATGAAGATCTGTAAAGTTATTTGGATTTTTACAACATTATTGTTGAAATACACAGTCCT
The DNA here is from genome assembly GCA_963556495.2 of Valencia hispanica. Taxonomy (NCBI): domain Eukaryota; kingdom Metazoa; phylum Chordata; class Actinopteri; order Cyprinodontiformes; family Valenciidae; genus Valencia; species Valencia hispanica. The sequence continues at coordinate 28,772,710 of OY747716.1, forward strand.
GAAAAAGGGACGTTTCTTTTTTTGCTGAGTTTATATGTGACATTTATTTGAATAATTTAATTAGCTTTTTCCCTTAGGTATGTTGTTAAAAAGCAGTATGTTTGGCAGTTAAAGCAGTTGTTATATGTGATTTAGTTTTAATTTAAGACAAATGATGACAGGTTAAACAACATCCAAGAGTGATGACTCCATATTAAGTTTTTAAGGCATGTTAAGGAGCCACAAATAATGCATGTCTTGTGAGATGGAGAGTAAAATCAGATATCCAGCACCGTATGTAAGTCAAGGTTTAAAACCTCATGTCCTCAATCTTCTTATGCGAGCTGATGCCATAGCACTGACAAACTGTGTTGATAAGCAAATGTAACTGTATGAATCTGTCAGAACAGATTATCTCTCTATTCTCTGCTTTGATTTAAAAAAAAATTCAGATAAATAAACCAAGATGATATTTCCTGTCCGCACTTGCAGTTTGTTTGCATTTGTCACAATTAATTTAATCAGTTTTAGAGAAAGTAAACAACTCTTTAAATGTATCACGTTGTAGGTCTAGACTGTAACAGCTGTTATTTCACATGTTTAACAATATGTATTTTATCCTTTTGTTAAGTGGATAAAAAAAAAATGTATAAAATATCAATTAAAACTTATATCATAGTCAGAAGTTAAGATTACGGTCTGGTTCCTCATCCTTTTCACCCACAGTCTCATTACCTTTGTACCACGAAACACATTGCTGTAGAAACAGATCCAGTTCTCGGAGAGGTAGAGGCGTCCCTGAAGGAGGATTTCCCGATAGAGGGCACAGGGATAGTCTGAGAAAACACAAGACAGATATCCCATATGGACAAATAAGAACACCTGAAGTTTTACTTAAAGTCTTATAGTTTAAACTCAGGAAGTTGTTTTTTAGACAATTAGGAAGGATTTTCACATGTATCCTAGATATGAGAATTTACGCTTCTTTTCCTCTCAAAGTTAGTCTCTAACTTCTTGAGAAAAAAAAATAAATCCACATATTTTTCCCTATCCTGAACTCACCTAATATGAGTATTTCTGAATCAGGCAGCTCCTTGAACAGCCTCCTAAACTCCTCCATCCTCTGTTTGTAGCTTGGCAAAGGAGATTGAGGGACAGCAAGACATGGAGCCAGAGGATCGGAGCTCTGTTGGGGGAAGATCACAGGTTCACAAACATTTAAAAATTAAAGTTACAGCTCATCTCTTCTGCATTCCTGTTTGAAACATAAGGGAAGAAACATGCAGTACCGCAAATGAACCACTAGAGAGAGGTGAAAGATATTTGTTTTGGGTATCATATCATTATTACTTTATTCTAAGCAACCGTTTTCTTCATGAGTGGAGTGAATCTGAAGAAAACGTTTGTCTTAATATTCTGTAAGATTCACTGTCCATGCAGGAGGCTCCTGTTAGTCAGGTAACATTTAATATTTCCTTACATCGCCGTCAGAGCTCAGCTGGTCGTCCACCACGGATCCTGTTTCATCGGTAACATCATCACTGCCCACTCCTGACCGGATGGATAGCTGGTCCATAGGGTCCGATTGGCTGCTTAGAACAGAAACATCCTGGTTTACACTTTATGCAAGACTACATAATTAAAGAATGGAATAGCTTTTGAGGAGGAACCATTGCATGAACTATTGCAAAAGAAAGTTTTACTTAAAAAAAAGCAAAACAAAAAAAACTTAAACTTCATTAGTTTTTACTCTAAATGGTTGCACTATACAATATTACAATGCCCATAAAATAAGTCACCCCCTTTACCCTGGATGCCTCACCTCTTGGTTGCCTTTATCAATAAAAACATGGCCTGACTAGATCAAAATATCCTCAGGAGTTTAGTGATTTTTATTTTGCATACATGTTTCCTCTCCCTTTAGAAACTTTGCAGGGTCTGGTCCTGGAAAATATTCCAAGACCATGATACTACCACCACCATGCTTCATTGTGAAGATTGTGGGTTTTGGTCATTTAGTCTGACTATTAATACTGAGTTCTTTTAAATCACAACTAAAAACATATCCGTTTAGAGCTGCCTTTGAGTCATGCTTTGTTGTATCATGTTTGGTGTATGCTTCTTGTTTTACTGCTGTTTTAAGATTATATGCTTTCTAATGCTTTGATGTGTGTACTTCTTTCTTTACTGCTGTTTTTACTTTATATGCTTTGTCTGTGTTTTACTGCTATTTTTATTTTACCACCTAATCATGTAAAGCACCTTGAATTACCTTGTTGTTTAAAGTGTGCTATACAAATAAAGTTGCCTTGCCTAATGAGCTCAATTTTTGCCTCATCACACCACAGCACTTTCCTTTTGGTAGTTTCCAGTCCAGGCCCGACTGAGTCTTTTTTGCCACTATAAAATACAGCTTTGATGACTGTTTGAAAACAATTATGGTGTGTAAAGCGTTATCTGAGACACTGAAGCTTTTGACTCCTTTAGAGTGGCTGTAGGCATATTTAAGGCCTTCCTTACCAGTCTTCTTCTGGTTTGGTCTCAGATCAGGAAAACCAGCTCTAGTCAGATTTAGAAGTGCACCATACTCCTTCCTATTCTTAACAATGAAGTTAACTTTAAACTCCATGGGATGCTCAATATGTTGCACATTTGTAATGGTCACCTGAGATACATTTCAGTGATCTTTCAGTTCTCAGGTGATCTTCATTTTACTGTAATACTTCTGGTATCTACTAGCTGAACGTCTGTTGAATTAGGTCAATCCCTTTAAAGAGGGTGAATAATCATTTGCTTTAATTTATACATCTTTAATTGACCGTTTGTCAAATATTGGCCAATATTTGCCTCCAAAAATGAAAAAGGTTTGGTCCTGCCAAAGTATGCGAGTGTGGTTGCCTGGAGACTGTTGACATCTATTGCGACCGTCTGATTGTTGGATGAATATTTCGCCAGCCAAACATTTGTGTAGTGCACTCTGAAAAGAATCTTGCAATATAATAAACTGACCATCACATATGGAATAAGAGTGAACCAACTTTGAACAGCTCAATGAAAGTGTTTTCTTTCTAAAGGTCCTTCATGAGGAGCAGGCTCTTATCTCACAAAGTGAGGGAAGTAGGGTCAGACGTGGAGGGCGAGATCAAATGATTTTTTTAAATTGGAGGAGCTTCAAGAAAGACATAGTGCTTACGTACTTGACTACAGATTTTTAAGGAGTTTGTGACCACAGGTTTCAGTGAAATGTTATGAATCTTGAGGGCAAGGGGTGCATTGATGAGAGATTGTAGCGAGAACTTTGAGTATCACAGCTCCATTTTATACAAGTGGGGAATTGGTCAAGTTAAGGGACTGAAAATGGACCCCAGACGGGATTTGTAGTCTGTATTGGTTTGATACAGGAAAATATTGGGTTAAAAGTGGGACACAGGTAGGTGGGTAAATGGGTTTCCCAATTTTAACTGATTTTCTTACTGCCTATCGGAGACCCAGCAAATACCTACATAGTGTGCTGAAATGGGTTTTATTTACTCAGGCCAAGTGGGTCCTGTGTGAGATGCCCAAAGCGACCCCACAGGCATTCTGAGAATCATCAATTTAGGGCCCAACCAGAGCTATTCTTGCATGAACTGCGCCCCGAAAAGGGCTAGTCTTTTGTCGCCACCAAGCAATATTAAAGTGTAATTTGTAAAAACGTGATTTCAGCTAATTGGCCTTTTGGGCTAAACTAAAGAAAATGTTCAAAGACTTTAACTAAAGTTGCTTTCACACATATTTACCCCCTCGCCTGTGGTGGCACCGCAACAAGAAGCTCTGAACACAGGGAGACTTCCTGTTCTGTGAAATTTAAAACAAACATGGAGGGGCATCAGATTTTTGCAGTTTTAGGATAACTCCGTTGTCTTTGGCAAATGTTCTAGACAAATATGTTGCAGCAATGCTTTCAGCATGGGTAGAGAACGAGGCAGAGTTGTTGTTGCTGGGTTGTTTTTGTTACATTTATCCAGAATGCCCTGCAATATAGTCCGCTTCCTGCTTTTGGAGCATCCCCCGGTCCGCTTGGCATTCACACATGCAATTGAACTGCACCAGATTTAATTTCAAGCAAACCGAAACCTAGATTTCATATAGATCAGGGCTTGCTTCTTTTGGTCCGCATCAGAGTTTGATTGCGCATTCACACCTCCCCATGCGAACCGCACTTTTTGGGCAAACAAGGACTAAACAGGGTTGGCGTGAATGCACCCTACAAGAAAAGATGTAGCGAACAAAGCCAGAGTTCTCAACTCAACAGCAGGCAGGGGAAACCTATACAAGATAAAGGTGTCCTAACTCTACATTAACTGCATGTGTGTTAATGCACGAGATTGGTTCAGGGTGCAAATGACAAATATTTTATTTTTATGATACTTGTACACCCCCTACTAATTTCGCCCTGGGCAACTGCCCATATAGAAACTCGCCACTGTTATATAGGCCTATATATATATATATATATATATATATATTCATTTTGATGATGATTATGGCTGACAGCTAATGAAAACCAAAAATTTCATCTTCTGAACAAATTATAAAGAATAATCCAGACACCTGTATAAAAAAAAAAACAAAAAAAAAAAAACAAAAAAAAAAAAAACCAAATCAGGAGCAAGCTATGATCTACCGATCGTAAACCCTGCAAAGTGCGTGGGCTTACATTTTAATCTGAGAAAAGTTACAATTTAAAGATTAAAGTATTGGTCTTAAAAAGTGGAAAATATCAAATGAATATAAAATTAAGGGCTACACAAAGACATACGGTAAGTAATCCAACAGGGCTTTCCAGAGGAGCTACAGAAGTCAGTATCAGAGAGAAAAACTGGTTTGTCTGGAGAGCTATACTTTTTAATCCCTCTTGTGAACAAAAAGCTTCCCTCAGCCGTGATCACCTTTCTACACACCTGCAAAATTAAAACCACCTGTCAAAAATACAGAGCGGCAGTTTTTTCCGATAATAGCCATCAGCTGATCTATTGCTATAATCAGACCTTTAACTGTCCTCATCATGCGGGTTATCCAAACTGCAGCGATGGGTATCTTACCTAACACGGAGAGGACCCAGGGTTCCTGTTCTGTCTGACCGAGGTTTAAAAAGTAGGTTTGTTTGGTTCTGAAGCCTCCGAGGTTGAGTCAAATACGCTCCTCCTTCCGCTCGCTGCTTCAGCAGGTGCGTCTTATCCAGCAGGGAGGGGAAAAAAATACACCTTGTGGGAGTTGACGCCTCATTAACACAGCTAGTTAAGAGGCTTAAAAAAACCTTTACCTCCCAATAACCAGCCCTGTAGGAGAGGCGCGTTCCTATAACCCAGTGTTTATGGTTTGCAAAATATGCCAAATTTTAAGAGGGATTCAGAGTTCATTTGTGTTATATCTATCAATCTATATATATATCACACTGAGCTACATTACATTAGCCACCTTGAATTACCTTGTTGAAAGTGTGCTATACAAATAAAATTGCCTTGCCTACATATCTGCTCTATGTTAAAGAAAAAGTGTCTTCACTGTGCTGAAACCAAAGGGTTGATGTTCCCGTGTTAGTCATGCAGAAATACCAGTTTACCAGCATAATTTACTCACAATGCAGTTGAACAAAACACTCAACACCTTGTATTCTTTGTTTTTTCCGCGATGATTTAATTCTTTGAGAGTATTATAATGAAACAGTTGGACTTTCACGCAGCAAAGTACACAGCACTACACAGCCTGAAATACAACCATAAAAACGTCAACAACAAAAAAACAGCAGCAAAAAAACAACAAAAGAAAGGCTGGCAATAAATAGACTAATCTTCTTAAATTTATTTTCAATACTCTTCTGTACAGATGGTCTGTGAATTACAATACATTAACTGAACAATCTTCAGCAAAAGCAACACTGCTACAGAGAAATCGTGTAAACAAAAAAGGAACACGTATTTAACTTTCACTTGCACACACACACGCACACAAACAGAGTCAGTGACCATGCAGAGGATCCAGAGTATGCCTATATGAGGCGACAAATTATGAATACAGTACATCTTTCTCTTTTTTCCCCCCACAATAAGTTTCTCACACACACGCACACACGTTCACCCACGTTGGATCACAGGGGAAGCACACGATGTCTGGGAATACACTGAGGTGGAATGTGCTCAGCGGTGGAGGAGTCAGGAGATGGAAAGACTGGAGGGGCAGCGGGGGTCTATTCTTCCAACGTGCGGAAGGCGTTCTGCATGTCCTCCAGGAGCTGTGCATACTCAGCCTTAATCTTGGCCTCGCCGTCCTTAACCGGGTCCTGCAAAAACACACACACACAGAAACCCAATCAAATAGTGGGTGTTAATGCTCCAATACAATCTTTAATGTAGTAGTCCCAAACTCTCAGCCCTTTGCACTCTTTTTAAATTAAAAAAACCTAGAAATGTATGCAAGAGCAATAAACCTTCACAGGCACCCAAATTCACCTTGAACTTCATGGAGCTCATCCTGTACAGGACTTCTCCCATGTGCTCCCTGATCATGGCCCAAGTGATCTTGTTGTCGCTCTGGGCTGTGGTCTCCACCGCATGCCGAGCCATGTCATAAAACGCTATCATGTTGGAAAGAATGCCCACCGTCTTGTAGAAGGGGCAGAACCTGAAGAGGTAAAATATTCAGATGCTTTTTAGATGCTTTATATTGCAAGGCCAGTTTATCTAATATAGTCTTTTGGTGATTTTTGAACACCAGGAGATGTAGAGAACAACAAAACAGACCGCTTTGTTTGCTTGCTTACATAAGATTTTTTAGTATTCAATGAGCTGCACTTCTAGTAAAAAGCTTTCCAGCTCAATCAAAACTTGCTCTCTGTCAGCCATTGCTCCTTGAGTGAATGTGCGTTTACAAGCTGAAGTAAATAAACTTTCATCGACCAGAGATGTCACTGCAATAGTAGGTGGAGCAGCCAGAAAAGGTCTGCGACCCCTGCTGTCCTGGTGGGGAATTGCATTGCAACACAACACACCAACGGAGAAGTATAAAAGGAAAATGTCTCTGTCAGTACGTGTGAGGGCAAACTTGCTGAAGGAGAAGTATAAACCAAGCTTTAGAAGGTTCTTTAAAGGTGTTTGATAGTAACAGTGATAAGGCTACCTGTCATATGGAGTGTAGCCGTTCTGCTGCAGAAAGTCATCTTTAATCAGCTTGGCCACTTCCAGTGTGATTTTATCTGTTTCTGCCAATGAGGCCTATCAAAAGGAAATTAATATTTTATTCACACTGAACATCACACGATTTAGGTGCTTCAACAGGAAAAAAACAGAATAAACCTCGTGACTTACCTTTCCGACAAGCTGTACGATCTCCGCCAGGTCTTCTTCCTCCTGCAGGATTTCCTTTGCTTTGGTACGCAGTGGCACAAATTCCTGGAAATGCTTGTCATAATATTCATCGAGAGCGCGCGTGTATTTGCTGTAGCTGATCAGCCAGTTGACAGAGGGGAAGTGTTTCCTCTGAGCGAGCTTCTTATCCAGACCCCAGAACACCTGAGGGGAGGAAGGCCCACGTTCTTAGCGAAGGGTCCACAACTGATAGCAGTGATGCGTTTGAGAAAACGATAGCAGAGTGAGTTAAACTGCTTACCTGTACAATACCAAGGGTGGCTGAAGTAACAGGATCAGAGAAGTCTCCACCAGGAGGTGATACACTGAGAACAAACGGTTTATTAAACTTTTAGTTTCCATAACAGAAAGTGATGATGTCCAAACTTTTCCATACTCCATTTTCCAGTATTTCTCAGTCTTTTATGTTCATTTCAAATTTTATAATAAAATAATTCAAGATGAATTCATGGCAGGTATGTGAACAGCAGAGTTTGCTTTTGGTACCAGGAAGGAATTGAACTAGAATGGACAGGAAGAGGGAAGTATAGAAGAAAAGAAATAAGAAAGAAATAATGAAGTATTTGAAGGAAGGAATGGAAGATGGAAGGACAAAAGAGCAAATAAAAGGAAGAAAGGAAGAATGGAAAAGGACAAAAAAGGTAAACAATGGATGAAGATTGGAGACAAAAAAAATGACAGGTCAGAAACAGAGAATGCACAAAAAGAAAGGAAAGCAGGACACGAAGGAAAATACATTTTGAAAAAAGCATGAAAACTGAAGGTAGAAAACAAGGAAAGAAGGGAGAACAAGGAAGGGTAGAAGGATACAATGGTGGGAGAAGGGGAAGAAAGGAAGGACATGCTTTAAAAGGAAAGAAATAAGGACACAAGGAAATAAGGACAGAAGAACTGGAAGAAGGAAAGACATAAGGATGGAATGGAGCCATGGCACAAGGAGGGAAGAACGAAATGAAGGAAGGTAGGACACAGGGAAGGAAAGAAGGTAGGAATGGAGGTAAGACACAAGGAACAACTGAAGGAATAAAAGCAACAAAGGACACAAGAAAGGTAATAAGGATACAAGGATTGAAGGACAGGGGGAAAGGGAGGAAGGAAGTACATAATGAAAAAAAGACGGAAGGAAGGGATGAAGGCAGGACACAACAAAAGTAGTAAGGATAAAAGAGAGAGGTAGGACAAAGAAAAGGAAGGATGGAAATACATAAGAAAAGGAGACAGGACACAACGGGGGGTGAAAGGAAGGGCAAAAGAAAAAATTGACACTATGAAAGAATGATGAAGGAAGGAATGGAAGCAGGACATTAGAAATATCGGAAGGATACAAGGAAAGGAGGTATGACACCAGGAAGATGGAAGGTTAGAGGTAAGGAAGGAAAGACAAAGAGAGCAGTAGAAGTAAGAGCTCACGATAGAGGAAAAGGAATGAAGCAAGGGCATAAGAGAGTGAGGACGGGCAGAAGGACAAAAGGAAGAACACAAAGAAAGAAGTACGGAAGGACACAACATTTAGACAATTGGATGGGGAACAAAATGTGGAAATGCAAATACATTTTTATACTCTTGTTTTCTCTATCCAGACTATACAAACCTGGAAAATACTAAAATTCCCTACTTTAACAGACTGTGTAGGAAACCTGTGTCTCCCTCTAGTGGCACACAGTTGTACTCACGCTCCAACAATACTGACGCTGCCCTCCCTCTCAGGGTTGCCCAGACACTTTACTCTTCCTGCTCGCTCATAGAAGGAGGCGAGCCGGGCGCCCAGGTAGGCCGGGTATCCACTGTCTGAGGGTGGAAACACAGATTACAGTTTCATGCTGCCGAGCGTTATCCTGCTTTTCCTCTGCCTTGTTTTATTCCGGCTGAAATATTGAATGAGAAGAGGCAACGTTCCAGTCTTTGCCTAATCTAATAAAAGCAAAGCAAGAAGTGTCAGAATTAAACTGTGTAAACATTATGAGAGACCAAAACTGCAACAGATGCAGCTGATAAATTTACGCAGCAGAGTCTATCGGGATAGATCGTGGTCATATCACCATGTGTTGAGACGTTAAACATGAGGAAGTGAAAACTAGAATTTCATAATTTCATTGAAATAGGCACAGACCTATTTCACAATAACACAATTTTAGCTGGTGGTTCTCATTTTAAAACATTACACATTGTTATGGAACAGGAGTATTCAAATAAATTTTAAAGAGGTCCAGTCAGAGATCTTTTCTTGAGGCCAAGATCCAGATGATTAGTTTTACTCATTGCTATGCCTATCAATTAAATGCTGTCTAATTCAAATACTTTGTGACATTTATTGTCATGTAACAAAGTGCTGAACATGTGATCTCTTATATATGAAATGTTCTCTCATTTAATGAATAAAAGTAGGATAACATGTCAATAAGAAAATAAATAAAAACAACTGTCCATGTTCACAAATGACTAACTTCAGAAAAGAATAAATGGAGGAAACGATTGAATTCTTTCACATGTGCACTCTACCGTCTCCAACCATTTCGAATAATTTAAATCTCAGCACATTTAAAAGCAGAACATAACTAGGATATTGCTTTCTTGTTTTGTACTCTGAGTAGAGTGAGCTCTTACTTGTCCTGCCAGAAATTTAACCTGGGCTTGAATGGAGTCAGAGCCATTCTCATGCCTGTGTGGAGATGCTCATTGGTGAGCCTGGAATGGTATTTGGTTTTGATAATCTTCATTGTGGAGAAAGCTGCCTCTGTGTTTTAACAAACATGGTAAAGATCAGCAGAGATCATTCCTCAGACCTGATAAAGCCGTCTTAGGAACCATTTAGAGGCTGGAGCCAGAAAGAGGAAGGGCCCAGAAAGAGGAAGGGCCCTGATAGACTCTTCTTTCATGGCCAAATCTGCTTGGGGGTCAACTTACTGCATCTGAAGATGTCTAGCATGTACTCATTTAAAGTGCTGTGTGACTTTGAGAAGCATGCATTCCTTGACAACCTCTCAATCAGTAAATAGCTTTTTGTGCTGAGCCAAAATCCAGACAACTCTGAGGGAACTCCCATGATCTTATTGCTGAGCAGTGAGTGTGGCTCAGGATCCTGATGGTCATGCTGGGCTTTAAGACTACATATTTTCTCTGATCTTACCCCTGATTTGACTGGGTATGTTTGTTCAAAACTTTTATGTTTTGTCTCATAATGTCGTTTCACATTGCCACTTTTAGTAAGTGCCACAAATTGATTTATTGCCATCAGTGAGAAGAACAAAGAGAAATGACTACTTCCATTCAAGATTAAATGCTCTAGTTTTGCTGTCCACTTTTAGTTTTTTTTAAACACCGCCATTTAATCCCTTTCTTCTTGTCTCTTTTTCACTAGCCTGTTATTCTCCCCCTCTCTGTCTCAACTATCTGTTCTTTTTCCTCATCTCTGTCTCACGCCCCCAATTCTCTCCTTTTCGCTGCCCATGTCTCTCCCTTTCTCCACATCAACAATCTGTATCTCTCCATTTATTTTTGCTGTGTCGCTATATTTCTCTTGTTCTATTTTTCCCTTTACTTAAGTAACTTCTCACTAGGGCTGTAATCAACCAAAGAAATTCTTGGTCGACTGAAACCCTGAAATTCCGACCAAAAATCGACTAATTTGCGGGGCGTGGGGGGGGGGGGTGTGGGGGGGGGGTGTTCTGACAGCATTTTGCATTACGTGCATCTGTGCAATATAATATGCCATGATTACTGCAATTACACTAAATGGCAAGGCAATTCATGCCTGATCAAGACAAGTACAAACGGAATTAAGCTGTGCATTGCGCTCAAAACAAAGACTGTGGGCACGGCGCAATTGCACATTAGGCAATAAAATAAAAAAAATAAAAAACTCGACCAAATCCAGTAAACAGAAATAAATCTGAACAATAATAAAAGGGAACCATATGTTCGTTATTATTAGCAATAAAATGAAACAGAATAAATAGGGCTGTAATCAACCAAATTCTGCCACACTGCCGATGTCTTTCACATGGTAGAGGACTCACTGTAGTAAACGCTACACAAAAATATTCAGCAAGCCACACATGGCTTAATTTGAGCCGGATCCTGCCGGAACAGGATCCCCCACCTGTTGATTCTGACCTACCCGCGTTCCGGGACCTATTTTGGCTGATCCGGCACCCCTCTCATGTATCAAATATAATATAAAAAAAATAAATAATTTTTTTATTTATTAAATAAAACAATAATATGCGTAGGCATTCATAGACCAAATCCCGAGATTGTAAGGCTGTGGAATGTGTGTTTTATTTTTTGTAAGCTCAGATTTATATATGTAATGGTTTATGCCATGATTATGCGTTAGTGTTGTTGCACTGTTCAGGGGGGTGGGGCACTGTTCTGCAGGCTGCGCGCGGGGGAGTGCGCAGTTGAGTGCCGGGGAACTGGTGTGTGTCTGTGAATAGAGCTAGACAGACAACCGGTCATGTACTTTGCGTTCCGGCACCTAATGATTTACAAATTAAGCACTGAAGTTACAGCACGTTGAATAACGTGAACGTTCTTCGATCGTATAGTTAAAGCAATATCACACGAGAGGCAGCGCTGTTGTAGCCTACTCTAACGTCAGCACCGATCAGCTCTCATGGAATGTCTCTTGTCCAATCAAATTTCAAAAATTAACACGGATTAAAATCGACCAATCAGAATTTTGGTCGACTCAGAACGCATCGACCAATAAGTCGACCAGTCGACTAGGACTTTACAGCCCTACTTCTCACATACTCCTATCCATCTGCGCCACACTGTTTCAAAGTTTTCCAGACCGGCTGGAATGCAAAGTGGTTATTGGCCTGGTCGCAATTGGGTCTGTGGGTTTCCATTGATGCTTGAACACTAATGTAAATACTGCAAAAGCTGCGCAGGTAAACCAGAAGCGGTCAATAAGGTCTTAAAAGGGGATCTCTGTTTTAGCATTAGGTCCAGCTCCGCATGAGACAGCAGTTCGGGCCTGGACCAAGGTCCGCCTATTAGTGAGCTCTGTTATAGAAGAAATGTTCCTTCTTTTAACAGAGACAAGATGCCACAATCACTTCTTTTAGAAAATTATTGGCTAATCATCTGCATAAAAGGTGATTCCTTTTTGGTTCTAAATCCAGAACGGTGTCTGCTTCTTTGTACTTCTGCTCTGACTTTTTATGTTTGTGTTGCTTTTGAAAGTAGTATTTAGTAGTATTTTGTGCCTAGCTACATAAATAGAGCAGAATCTTCCCTATTCTCCAAACTTACCAGCAGGCATTTCTGCCAAACGTCCGGAAATTTCCCTAAGAGCCTCGGCCCAACGTGAGGTGGAGTCGGCCATCATGCTCACGTTGTATCCCATGTCTCTGAAGTACTCGGACAATGTGATTCCTGCAGAAACAAACCAATCATGTGGTCAAAAGTAACAATAAAGAAAGGTCAAAGTCCACTTGTCCCTTGTGTCTTGAAAAAGTATTTACACCCTGTGAACTTGATCACGATACAGCCACAAACATTTGTGTGTTTTATTGAGACAAACAAAACTAGTTCATAATTTTAAAGTGGGGGAAAAAAACAATATTGCCGTAGTTTTCAACATTTTAACAAATGAAAAAAGAGGGATTTGTTTCCATTCTTCTTTACAATAAAGCTCAAAATCAGCCAGAATAAGTACAGACCATCTTTGCGGATTAATTTTCAAGTCTTGTCACAAAATCTCAAGTGGATTTAGTTCTGGACTTTGACTAGGCCCTTCTAACACATGAATATGTTGTTAATAACAGCATTCCATTGGAGCCCTGGCTGTGTGCCGAAGATTGCTGTCTTCCTGGCAGGCTTGACTCCTTCATAGCCTCCAACAGGTTTTCTTCAAGAACCGCCACCACCACCATACATCACTATAGGGGGGCGGTGTATTCAGGGTGCAGAGCATCTTTCAACAATAGCTCCTCCAGAGTCTCTCTGATCAATTCTCTCCTTGCCTGGCCTGTCAGTTTAGGTGGATAGCCATGTCTTGGTCGGATTTAAACTTCTGTATGACGTTATTCCTGACCTGTTTCCTGTGTTCCTTGATCTTTGTGATGCTTTTTGTCCATAAATGTTCTCAACAAACCTCTTAGAGCTTCACATTACAACTGAATTTAGACTGAGATTACACTACGCTCAGGGGGACTCCATCGACACTTTAGGCAACTTCTGAAGGCCTTTGGTGGCGCTGGAGTGTTAGTGGTATCAGAGTACAGGGAGTTACTTATAAATGCAGGCCACACTTTTCTGATTTTTAATTCATAAAATTAATTACTTTAACTCATTTTGCACTACTTTGTGTTACTCTATCACATACAACTGTACAACAAGTTCAAAGGGGTATGAAAACTCTTGCAATGCAGAGTACGGGTAGGTGACAGAGTAGTGTTCACCTGTGTAGATGGAGGCCTCTCTGGCAGCGACAGGCATGTTGGAGGTGTTAGCCACCAGTGCCGTTCTCTTCATGATGCTCTCCGTCTTTCCATCCACCTCCATCGTTAGCTGACGATCAGAAAACGCAACGCTGTCAGTTACGTTGAGCATTAGGTTAACTCGCTTTCGAAATAGACACATGATAAAACTCTGATCATCACCTCAGGGAAGTCTCGCAGTACTTCTGACATCTCATTACCACGCTCCCCGCAGCCTACGTAGATGATGACGTCGCTGTTGGAGTACTTGGACAGCGACTGGGAGATTACGGTTTTCCCACAGCCAAAGGCTCCTGGGATGGCTGTGGTTCCTCCCTGCACACATCTTCACACAAGAAAATGAGTTGGATTAAGAGAACGTTTTCATGACATCTCAAAGCTCTAAAAGAGGATGTGAAGCTTACGGGAAAAGGGCGTCCAGCACCCTCTGTCCGGTCAGCAGCGGGTGATTGGCGGGTAGCTTCTCGGTGACCGGCCTCACCTGTCTGACAGGCCACACCTGCACCATGGTAAACTTCTCCTTCACACCCTCAAACTCCAGCTCCATCACCACATCCTGATACAAAGAGGTGGAACGTTAACACAGAGCAAGGCCCAACGGACGCTCGGTAGAATTTCCCGTAGGAGTTGATTTGGCGAATTTACAGAGATGTCATAGTTTCCAGGTGGAGCCACATAAGTCACAGTGCCTCTGTTCTTGGGAGGGAGCATGATTTTGTGCTTGATAAGAGAGTTCTCATAGACCATGGCGTAGATGTCTCCTCCTGTGATATGACTTCCAACCTAAAGTTAACAAAAGAGAGGATCAATACAACACAGATGGCCTATCGACATGATTTCAAGAATCAAGACAAAACTCATACCCGCAGGCTCTTGCCGGGAGAAAACTCCCACTTCAGGTCTCGGTTGAGGGCGCCGATGTTAACTCCTCTGGGGATGTAGATGCTCTTTGTGAGGTCGTTGATGTCCTTTAAGGGTCGCTGGATACCATCAAAGATGGACCCCATGATCCCTGGACCCAACTCGACGGAGAGAGGCTTCCCCGTCCGCAGCACGGGGTCTCCCACCGACACACCAGCTGAATTTACACTCAGAAAAACCCACTTATAGTCAGAACCAATGATTGTCTCCAAAACTAACCTCTCGGCATAATATGAACACCCAGAGCTTTCACAGCGAAATCCGTCTCAGTGTTGAAACGACCCCCTTACTTTTGTTTTCTGTTCACCCCTAAACCAGATGGACATGCATAAAGAGAAAGGATACACGTCTCCTCGTAGACCTGGATGGTGGCCATGTCTCCCTCCAGCCTGATGATCTCCCCCACTAGTTCACTGTGACCAACCCGAACCAGCTCATACATGGCAGCGCCTGCCATGGCCGTGGCCGTCACCACTGAAAAACCCAATCAAGATCAAATATAATCTTTATAAAAAGCAAATAAGAAATTGTGTCTTTCCATAAATGAAAAACAGTCTAAACAGCATTAGATGGAACGAATATTACACAAGTCACATGAACCTTGGATCAAACAACTGCAAAACTTCTATCAGCTTTATATTAGTTCAAACAAATAATGCTCGACAGACAGAAAACGAAACAGGCAGGAGGTCGAGTTAATTGTGAAGCTGCTCTGATGAAGCTGCGCAGAATATTTTATGAATGCACATCTAACCAGAAAGTCAGTAAAGACACGAGAGCGGATAAGAAAAACAAGACTGAACTGTTTCTCTTATTGAGTTGCCATTAAACCGAATGCACACTCGACAAAGAGCTGAAAGTTAAAATAACTACAAAAAAGTGGTTTCGTCAAGGAGAGTTCAACTAACAGCAGAGGAGCTAAAAATTATTACCAAAATCTACAGAAAGAGCTGGACCACAGGGACTACCACAAAACATCCAGTTCAGCTACAGCTTTAAGGGAAATTCTGTTTTCCTTTCAGTGAAAAATCAAATTATCACACAAATATAGTCTACGCAGGAAGGCCTTACATAGTCCCCAACTAAAGTCTCCATATCTGTTCAACTTATTCACATTTTGTAACTTCACAATTGCAAACTCCAATGTATCTTATTGGGATTTTATGCGAGGGACCGTCACACAGTAATGAATAACTCAAATGAAAAGAACCGAAATTCTTTCAATAAAAATATAAAAGAGCGGCAGCATCTGTATTTAGCCCCCTCTACTCCGAGACCCTCAAATACACTCTAGAGCAACCGATTGCCTTTGAATGTCACACAGTTAGTAAATAGTCCACAAGATGAATCTCAGTATCCAAACATTTGGGTAGGGAAATTTGCTGATAAGACAACTTTTGGTCCACAGGTCCGCCTACTAGCATAACAAAAAAATTTAATAGTTTAGATCAAACCGAATCTATGCGCTAAATGACAATCTATAGCAACACTTGAGACAAAATAATGGGTATATGTTTCGGTCTCTTCTTGTAGATGTGCAGAGCTGGAAGAGCATACCTCAAAGGACCTGCAGGTGTCATTACAGCAACATCCAGTTCTTCCTTCCACCTCACAATGATGCACTACTTTGTGTTGGTCGGTCACAAAATACCTACATTGAAGTCTGAGGTTGTCTAACTGTGTAAAAGCTCAAGGGGCATGAGTGCATTTGCAAGTTACTGTAGTTAAATAGGTTTCTTTAATATAAACATGACAAAATTTACAGTCCCAAAATAAAAATGTAAACACTGGATTCCCATGTTCAAAGCTGTGTTATATCTGTTAGGTATCCACTCTCCTCTGCTTCAGACTTATAAATGACAGAATAAGATCTTGTGTTTGAACTGAAATGTGGATGAATCTCCGTTTACAAAGCTAGCTGTGTAGATGTGGTGGCCGACCTGGTCCTGAAACGCCATGAACGTATCCAAACTGGCTCTCTCGCTCCTCATCCCTGATCCTAGGCAGCTTGGACATGTCCATCTCCACTGGTTAGTATCCTGAACAAGACAAACACACACAAAAATACATTAAAATTAATTACAAAGCTGTTGATTCAATTCATCCTGTCAAAACAAAAACAGATGCTGACTTTCTGTGAACTAAATCGGTAACATCACTGACAAAATATATATATATATCCATTTAAAATAAAGCCAACAACAGTCTCTCCTTGAATTTCTATTATTTCCCAAACTGCATAAACAACATTTGTGGTTAAATCCTTTGCTGCACAGGCAGCAGCAGCCCAAGCTGTCAGAAGTCGTGACAAACCCATCCCCCAATGCAGCCGACTCCACACAGTTACCTTCAGCTTTACAACAAACTAATGCATGAATCAGTCCGTCTCGGATCAAGTAAGCATCATAAGATTGTAAAATTTCCTGCACCCGATGATTATTCTTGCTCTGCCTGTGTCCTTTTTTGCCCTTCTAACTGATGTACACATCTACCTTCCTGCTTACGCCTGACTGCTCCAACAATCTGGGCATGAGTAAAGCAGTGCCACCAAAAGAGCAGCAGGAGAACTGCAACAATCAAACCCAGGGAGTCGCTCTGCTTCTCTGATGTATCTCGATCTAAAATAAAGCTCACAGAAAAAAAATTATACTTACATGTAAATATACTAATTAACTGAATGTCGCCTAGCTTGAACAGAAGCTGAGCCCGTGGATACGCATAACTATCTGATCTAAATGTGTTGTTAATAGGTCTCCTTCCATGCAGTTAGATGAAAAAGATCTGTTATTTCACCAATTGCTTTAGAAGAGACAATCAACTTAAATCGGAAAAAGAATTATGCTAACACACATTATTAAAATCAACCGTATGAATGAGTTAGAGCACAAATTAAGGAAAAAATTTAATATAGCAGCAGGGATGACTACCAGTAATCAAAAAGAAGAATGGCAGCAGCTTAATGCATTTAGGCATCTATATTAGATAAAGTTCAAATGAAGCATCAGAACGGGGAAGAAAGGGGATTTAAATGGGTTTAATAATAGCTGGTCTGAGTATTTCAGAAACTGCTGCTCAGAAACTGCCACCCCTGGTATGAAAAAGAGGGGAAAATAAAATAATTTGCAAGTAGGAAAATGTATTGTTAGATGAGCACATTCACCCAGACATGGATCAAACAGCTGGTACTGCTGGGGTTGTGATTTCTTTGTATCTACCAGTAGTTCAAGGCGTTTTAAGCATGTTTAACCTGAGCTCAATCAGTGTTTGTCTTTAATCTTTCCACAACAAATATTTTTCAAACTTGAATCCATTTTTAAACTCAACTATCATTAGAAGACATCTCATATAGTCCCGTTCTCCAGATCTACATCAACAAGTAATAAAAGTCTCTGTTCAAAGCCCATATCTAAATGAACCTTGTTGCAAACCTTGTAATAAGCTTTCTATAGCAGCTGTAGCTCACTTCACCAGTTTCGTTATCAATAAACTGTACATTTACATCAAAGCTCTGTCTCATAAACTTTTGACATATGATCAATGAAGAAAAAAAGACTTCAACCTTCACTTGATCATATGATTCTGGCACATGACTGGCCTCCCACACTCTTTTTAAGGAAGTGGAAAATGAGCATAGCTAGACTGGGAAGTACACTTTTTAGCTGTGTGGAAACTCTGGAGAAGCCACCTGACAACAGCTGAGCCACAGAGAATGACCATCATCCACATTGAGTTGGATAATCAATAATTGTCTGAGGGGGGGATGGGGGAAACGTCACCTGTTGTTCAATTTTGCATTATTTGGAAAAAAGGGGAACCTCTTGTTAAACAGGTCGATAAGTATATATTGTATTGTCTGTCTCTTATGCTGTAGGCAAGGGCAAAAATAAGCTCATGTATGTAACATATATGCGTCATAGTCACACATAACATTTTAACATTGTGGTGTTAAACGCAAAGCCGAGTCCTGTGGAAACAACAGAGATTTTATTGTTTGGAAAAATGCAATGGCTGTCTGATTATTGTACATCGAGCTTAGATTTGAGCTATGAATCTGATTTCAGCGCTGTCGGAAAGGTTTCTTTTCTATGTACACATATATTTATTTACACTGCAGGGGGAGTCTGTAATTCGGTCGTAAAATCAAAAACAGGAATATCTTTTAACTGAACTGAATTCGTCATAGTAAAACCAGTGTTAGCTAGTATGTAACTGTATTTCGGTATCATACAAAATAAAAGCAGGTCGCCACTGTCGGCCTGGTTCAGAAAAATTGCTGCCTCTACCGTTTTGTCGCTACAGGAAAGCTAAGCAGTTTCATTTAAACACCCTAGCAACGCAAAATCGTATCTGTTCCAAAAAGCAAAACCACTGAAATTAGTATAATTATACAGATTTTTACCGTCTGATCGTGAAGTGGTCGTTTAATGTCTTGCCTCGGAGGAGAAAGGCTGGCAAGTAACTGCGGTGCGTGACGACAGGCGGAGGTCAGCTGACTTCATTCACTCGCTGTTCGATTTTTTTACTGCAAGGCCCTGGCAACTGACGCCATTTTGGATCCACCCTGTACAAGTGATGGGAATTTCCCGTCTTGTTGAAGGATTCGAAATGTTTGGCTTAATTTTCCGACAACGTTCAGATATTTTGCCTTCTATGTATCTTTTTATTCGTTACCCCTTTTATATGCTATAATTTCCCCCATTTTAATATTTAATTAGTATTGTTGCACAAAGCATGCGTTATTAAGAGAAAACTATGCTCCTTTAGTCAGTGGCTGGCTACCACTGTTCGTTTTATGAACTGAAACATCGAGCTGAATCGGCATGAACGGCACAGCGACGAAGACGATTCAAAGCATGAGTGATTGTGGAAGCTCATTTGTGCCATTGAATAAAGCAAATAGCAGATTATATGCTATAATTATGAGTTTTAAAGTCATATTTATGAAATTCAAAAACATAACTAAGAGACACCAAATCTATCAAAATCATACTATTGATTTTGAAATTCACAATTTTGAAGTGTAAAAAAATAAATAAACTGAAAGTCACAAGTCTGATATTTCAACTGTTTAAATCATTTTGACATTCAAACTCTTGAGTATCAAACTCATACTTTTAATTAATGAGGTTATGATATTTATGACAATAATGAGATGTAAAAAATTATACATTTTCAAAAGTAGAAATATAAGACTCAAAGTCATAATTCTGATGTTCAACCAAAAAAAAATCTAATTAAATGCATAAACAATATATTTTTTGTGCATTTAATATGTGTGCTTCCTGTTTTGGCTTTGGATAACCTGGTGGTATAATTGACCATACAATAAAATAAAATGAAATAATAATGTACAGATTACCAACATTGGGGAATATATCTACACTAAATCAGAAACACATTAAACCAAAGTTAAACATGACAAGTTTTTGTGCATATCACTCCTAGACCGTCTCACTACATAGATGTCATTCATCTTAGTAAATAGCACTAAATGCTACAATTTGAAAGAACTGAAACAATTTGATCCTCAATCGAGAGCAAGCATATCTGAAGTTTTGTGCTTGTGGAGCTATGTTTATTGAGATACTTTAATTTGTGTTAATGTCAAAATTAATTCCAGTTTATTTTATAAAACAAAAAGGATTACTCAATAATGTTATAAAAAGGCGGTTTTCATGTAACTTGGAATATTTTACCCTGATTTTAGACTCGCAGGGTGGTTTTAGTTGAATATCCTAAACTTACAAAGATGAACTCTCTAGATTTAATATTTCTCAAAAATGACTAGTAATCCTTAATTTTATCATATACTTTGGCTTCTCACTGTTTTATATATCACTCAGAACGGAGCTCAGCCTTACAGACTAAATTCAGGACCGAACTTTTGTAGTGACGTGAGGGGTTCAGGGTTGACAGGCTGCTATGGTCGTGTGGCGGCTAAGCTAATTGCGACCGTCGCTACATGTGGAGGGTAGAACGGGAGGCATCCCTAACCCCAACTCAGTTAAATTTCTCAACTTGTTCCCCAGGCAACGCTTTAGTCAAGGCTAAATATCAAACGGGGACAATATCTGTGTAAAATGAAAGGGTGAGTCTAACCTTTTTGAGTCACGGATATGTAGCTTAGCTCGACTAAAGTTTTTCATGCCTGTTTTTTTTATTTCTTAAAAGGGAGGCGGGCATAGGGGAAAGACGACGCAAA
Source organism: Valencia hispanica (assembly GCA_963556495.2). Taxonomy (NCBI): domain Eukaryota; kingdom Metazoa; phylum Chordata; class Actinopteri; order Cyprinodontiformes; family Valenciidae; genus Valencia; species Valencia hispanica. The sequence goes on from OY747716.1 coordinate 28,793,667, forward strand.
CTAGCCCGCTAAGCTGACTCTGTACATCTTTATGGGGGGACATGAACGACAGGACAGTTAGTGAAACAGCTCTGCTGCAGTTGTTTTTATCTTAAGCCGCTTTTCGTTTCGTTCACACCGCTAACATGCTAAGCTAACCAGTTAGGTGCTACTACAGTGGGAGGCTGAGTCAGTAAAGCCTTAATGCCGGAGCGAAGCTGAAAAGACAGGACCGGAATGTCTCGATTTTCTGTGTTTGCTCCGATCTTCTTGAGAAAAAACAAATCAGTAAACTAACTGTTGTTATAATTTGTACGGTCTGCGTGTTCTAGTTGGAAAGTCACCGGTACGTGAACCCAACTTCAGCTTTGTAAGTGTAACTTGATCTGTCAAAGTATCAGGGTTAAGAAGTTTGGATTTATGTTTTGTGGTGCTTTCAATTGTACTATTTGGGGCTAAATTCTCAAATGACACAAGGACAAATGTGACTAAGCTTTGTTAATTAGGAAGATGGGATTAAATAAATGTTGCTATGCATTCCTATGAACGGCACACGTCACCAGCGGCCCTTTCTAGATATGCAGAGGTCCTAAAAATACTACAGTGGGACTCTTACGGAGAAAGTGGAGTTCTGGGTTAGGGTCTCTTACTCATAAAGCAAACCGTAGAACTAGGGATGTGTATTGGTTAAAATCTGGTGATACGATATAGGTGAGATGATATGATGTATCGTGATACTATAATATACATTGTGATTTCTAAAACTCAGTTTAACAGTAGAAAAGCTGTCACAGCGTTCTAAACACTCCAACCTGTTTCATACTTTAACACATCCAGTTTTATTACCCGATCTAGTTGATCCACTGGAACAAAGAAGGTGAAAACAGCCACAAACTACCAGTCATACTTTAAATTTTACTACAAAAATTACTTTCATCATTATTGACTCCATAAAAAAACCCCAAATTTTTTAATCGATGCATTTCTTTTGAATATCGCGACACAAAAATATTGCTATACATTGACGAATCGATATTTTTTTACATCCCTACTTAGAACCTTGATGCAGAACATGTGATTTGATTTTAAGCTACCAGTCAGACTTTTCTGTAAAATCAGTTAAATTCACTTTAGATATAATTTTTCTCCTGTAACACAACATATCCGTGTCCATTTCGCAATTTTATTCTAAAGATGAAATCTGCACTCCCAAATGCAAGCAAATTATTTATACTACATCCATTCAGAGAGGGTTAACAGAATACTTTAGGTACTTTGCAGTTATGTAAAATACTGAGTTACTTAACTATCTGTTGTAGGGTTTAACTATAAAGCAAAAAACAACAGTTTTGCTACATTGTTTCACCTCTGTCAGCTCTTTGACCGTTTTGCTCTTGTTCCAGTAGCCGGATCGAGCTAGGGGATGTTACGCCTCACAACATTAAGCAGCTGAAACGCCTGAACCAAGTCATCTTCCCGGTCAGTTACAACGACAAATTTTACAAAGATGTGCTGGAAGTTGGAGAGCTCGCAAAGCTAGGTAAGACAAATTTGAAAACCCAAAGTTGACGTCATAAAAATGTTAATATATTTATTTAATCAAAATGAAGAGGATATTTTTGTCTTCTAAACAGTATATTTCTATGCACTCAATACTTAGTTGGGCCTCCTTTTGCATGAATTACTGCATCAGTGTGGTAAGGGGTGGAGGTGATCAGCCTGTGGTTCTCCTGAGTTGTGATGGAATCCTCTGTTGCTTTGATAGCTGCGTTCAGGTCATCTGCATTGTTGGGTCTGATGTCTCATCTTTCTCATAATAATACACCACAGCAAATCTACAGGACTCAGGACAGGCCCGTTTGTTGGCCAGTAAAGCACCTTATAACCATGGTTACGGAACCAGCCGTTGGTAACTTTAACAGCCAGTGCGTTTACATGCACATTTAAATCAATTGGCAATAATCAGAGTAATAGCTTAACAAGAGTGGGAGTCTTTATCCCAGTTTACATGTCACTCAAAATCAAATAATTGAATGAAGCGCATTGGACTCCACGACGCTAGGTGGCGACATGCGATCTTTCGCGCTGGCATTCTTCCGGTTATCCTAGAGAGTCACAGAGATGGTAAACAAATGCTGGCAGCATTGAAGCAGACGGAGTAAAAGCAGGATATGCACAATTACCAAAGAAATGGACGACAACAACGCAGCAGCAGTGTAGATTTCGTAAGTATTTTACAGTTTGATTGTATTACACTCGCTGCTGTGTTGTTGGGTATCGGTGTTGCTATTCCTGCTTCTGCGAGAAGGACCTGGCTGCCAGATATACTTGGCTTCCGCAGTCTTGTCGCTTCCTTCGAAAAGCTCTGCTAAGCCGGGTTGGAGTTTACATGCAGAAAAAATTTATTTTCCAACCACATTATCTGGATGCATTAGTCCAAATAAGATGAATACAATTGACTCCAGATGGACTAAGGTGTATACATGCATTTTAAAAGTCCGATTCAGTTGGAGTAAGGCAATAATTTTTCTTTCTCTTACTGCATGCAAACGCACTGAGTGTTAGCAGCTACCAAGTCCTGTTGGAAAATTAAATCACCCTCTTCATAAAGTTTGTCTGAAGGAAGCAAAGAATGCTGTAAACATTTCTGGTAGATTGCTGCTTTGACTTTGGACTTCAGAAAACCCAGAGGACCAACATCAGTAGATAACATGGCACCCCAAATCATCACTGACTGGAAACTTAGAGGAATGTGGATTCTTTGATTCTCTACTCTTCCTCCAGACTCCGGGACCTTGATTTCCTAATTAAATGGAAACTTTTCCTACAACATTTTCTCCTTTCACTCAACTTTCTATGAATATGCTTGAATACAGCAATCAGTGAGCAACCAACTTTTTTAGCTATAATTTTTTGTGGTTTTATGCTCCTTGTGGACGGTGTTAGTGACTGTCCTCTGGAGATTTGTCTAGTCAGCAGGCTTCCCCATGATTATGCATCCTACTGACCCAGACTGAGAGACAACTTGGAGGCTCAGGAAAACTTTGCAGGTGATTTGAGTTATTTAGCTGATATGGGTGTGATACCATGAGTTTCAGTTTTTTTACTTTTCCACAATATTAACAGTTTCTGAGACTGAATTTCGGGTTTTCATTATCTGTAATCCATACACATTTAAATGACAAGGAATAAAGACTTGAAATATTTCACTGTGATGAATTTATAAAATAAGTTTCACTTTCTAAAAGGACTGACAAAAACTATATAGCCTCTGAGTGTGTCTGTGTATATATTTATATTATATTTATTAGGGGTGTAATGGTGCGTCAAAAGTCTCGGTTCGGTATGTTCCAGGGCCAATTTCACGGTTCGGTTCATTTTTGGAGTGAAACACCGGAAGTGGATAACCAGTTATCATGACAACCTGTTGCTCTGTAACACCGGGAAGCCGACATGTTTGTAGATGGGGCTTTCACGATGGAAGTGGGAATTCCAGCCCCTGCTCTCAATTAAGAGTTGCTGACCATATCTGCTAGCAGAAGGCTGGGCTGGTTGTTTACAGAGATGCATCTGCTGCTGGATAAGTGCAACACAATTATACTTTTATTTATATACGAGAGGTCTGTAATTTCATCATAGGTACACTTCAACTGTGAGAGACAGAATGTTAAAGAAAAAATCACATTGTATGATTTTTAAAGAATTTATTTGTATAATGGTACAGAAAATAAGTATTTGGTCAATGATCTGAAGAGAGCTGGGACCACATTAACAAAGGTTATTATTAGTAAGACTCTGTCATCATGGATTCAAAATCATGCAGCGCTTGAAACGTCCCTCTGCTTAAAGCTGCAGTCCGGAGAATATATTTATGTATCAAAGTTTTATAAATCTTTAAAATGATAGTGGGGTTTGATACTATGATTAAAGGCTCCACAACACTTGTTATTTTTCTTAACCCCACCTTCCTTCCATTGACCCCTATGCATTTTACACTGAGCGCCGAATTTTTTAGTCAATAGAATTCGAGTTTCCGCATTGTCGGCTGTCAATCAACTTGCATGCGGATCGCACAAACGTGAACATGGGGCCGCACACACAGACCGCTACATGTCTTCCTGTTTACAGTTGCCACATTGTGAGAGAGCATCAGTCATGCAGTCAAGTTACTCACCTCCGAAATGTCCATAGCAAAAAAACAATCGGGTGGTGCTCAATAGCGCTTGCTGCTTAATTTTTTGACTCGCTGTGTCGCCACAGGTGATGCGCGTGCCCTACTGCTGCGGTAGGGCTGGAGGGAGGGAAGGGGGGAGTGTTTTTGGAGGGGACTTGGTGCGTCTTATTCAAAAAATCTCTCTCCCTCAAATACTCCGGACTGCAGCTTTAAGCCAGCACATGCAGGGAACATCTAGATGATCCATAGGAGGATTGGGAGAATTGCATGCGGTCAGATTAGACCAAAATAGAACTCTTTGGTATAAACGCCACTCGCGTGTTTGGAGGAGGAAGAATGCGGAGTTGCATCCCAAGAACACCATACCCACTGTGGAGCATGGGGGTGGAAACATTATGCTTTGGGGCTGCTTTTCTGCAAAGGGGACAGGATGACTGATCTGTATTAAGGAAAGGATGAATGAGCCAATGTGTCGTGAGGTTTTGTGCAAAAAAAACCAGTGAGAGAATTGAAGATGAAACGTGGCTGGATTTTCCAGCATGACCGTGATCTCAAACACACCGCCCAGGAAATATTTCAAGGGTCTGGAGTGGCCTAACCAGTCTCCAGACCTCAATCTAATGGAGAATCTGTGGAGGGAGTTGAAAGTCTGTGTTGCTCGACGACAGCCCCAAAACATCCCAGGTCTAGAGAAAATCTGCATGGAAGAATGTGCCAAAACACCAGCTATAGTGTGTACAAACCAGGTAAAAGACTTAAAGGAAACATTTGACCAGTCATTGCCAACCAAGGTTACATTACAAAGTATTGAAGTGAACTTTTGTTATTGACCAAATACTTATTTTTTGTACCATTATACAAATAAATTCTTTAAAAATCATCAATGTGATTTCATTGAATGTTTTTTGTTTTTTTCACATTCTCTCACCGTTGAAGTGTACATATGTCGAAAATGACAAACCTCTTGTCTTTTTAAGTGGAGAAACTTGTACAATTGGTAGCTGCGACTTCTTTTGCTCACTTTGTGCGCGTGTGTGTGTGTGTGTGTGTACATGTATAGCTTTACTTGTGTGGACCAACCTTTGACAGGCCACCAGGCTTGTGTGGACATTTGTAGTTGTGAGGACATTTTGCCTGGTCCCCACAATGTTTAACAAGCTATTAAACTCTACTAGTTAGGTTTAGAGGTATGGTGTGAATTAGGTTAAGGTTAGGGTTAGGCATGTATAACTAATGGTTAGGTTTAGGGAAAGTGTCTGGGTTAGGCATAGAAAAATCCTAGATGTCTACCATAGTATAGTAATCCTTGCTTTTTGTGTCTTCATGAATGTATTTCCCTGCCTGTTAATATTGTTTCAGCATTACTTGAATTTTGCCTTGCAGCGTACTTCAATGACATTGCAGTGGGCGCTGTGTGCTGCAGAGTGGATCACTCTCAGAACCAGAAGAGGCTGTATATCATGACACTCGGCTGTTTAGCACCCTACCGTAGACTTGGAATTGGTAAGGAGCTCCATTTGTGTAAAACTGCTTTAGTACTTTAGTAAAACTGCTTTTGATTTTCTGTATCATTTTTGTAAATGTGAACTTATTTATTTATACTAGGTACAAAGATGCTCAATCATGTGCTAAACATCTGCGAGAAGGACGGCACTTTTGACAACATTTACCTGTAAGTGTCTTACTACAAGAAAAGTTGAGGGTATTTTTGATGTATGACATGTAAATGTTGTTTTTGAATGAGGATTGGAATAAATATTTTAGGCGGCTAATCAAGAACGTAAAATCTTTTTCCTTTTTTTTCCATATATGCGAGTCCACCCAAAGCTGGCATTACTTCTTTAATCAGTTATAAATGAGCTACTTATAAACTTTGAGGGCATATGATGTTGTTTATCCAGCTTTGCCTTTTCTTGTGCTTAGGCTTGTAGCAACTAATTGTCATACTAATTTTGCATTATGTAAAATAAACAAATTGAGTACCCATCTGAAATTGGACCTCAGTTTGTAAAGCATAGCCCACTGACCATGACATGGGTAAAAGCAAATTTTTCGCCTGAAATGTGATCTATTTTGAAAAAGATGAATATACTGATTTGTCCAGCTAGGAGCAAGAAGTCATGGGGATATGAAAGTGCTCCGTTACCGTTTGTGACAAAGATTTTATTCACTTAGAGACAATAATTACTGCTTTGCTACTGACCAGCATTGTTGTTCTGATGCCCATTGGTCAGGAGCTGCATTTTCATTTCTGTCAACAACTATGTCACAAGAATACTTTATACACAAGCCTTGCACTGGTTGTGTGGTATAGCATTACTAAAAGGGAGGGGTGCAACTGATAAAAAAAACCATCCTCATCATCAGCATAGTGCATACACACTGACCCACATCTGTGGTCACCTCCTGGTCAGAGCTTTGGCCGTTAGAAGTCTTTCAAGAAAGTAGTCCCGGCTAGTTTCGGGGGCCAACAAACTGTGCCGTTTGGCTTCAGAAAACTATATTCTTTTGAAATGATGATTCATTTCGATCACAAAAAAAGGCGGGCCAAAATTTGCAACTCATTATTACTCGGCACTATTCAACTGTTGCGCTTCTCCCGTCAGCTGTTTCACTGTTGAATGTCGATAGCATGTGTGATTACAAAACATCTGATGATGATCAAACTCATTTTAGCACAATGCCAGATGGATCGGGTGAAGAAGAAACTTTTTTTTAGCACAACGCCAAAGGGATACCTTTATGAACCGGAGTATACGGATGCTGAACACACATTTGACACATTGAGACCAAAAATCAATGTACGTTCAGAAACGTACACCTCCACCTGCCAGATAAAGTGACATCACAGCATTCTTACACTGAAGAGTACTGAAGAGTATGATGATTGAAGGTCTCAGATTTGCAAAACAACCCTTTACATTAGTTTTTTATTTCCTCTTGCAGTTCGTTATGTTTTTAAAGCACTTGTGCACAGAGATTTTTTTTAAATTATGAAAATGAAAAGCATTGAAACCAATGTTGGATACTGAGCTCAGTAACAAAAATAAGGCAGCCTATACTTTAAAATGATTTTACTGGAAAATATGGGGGGGGGATAAACTAAGATAAACCAAAGGGAGGTGAGGGGGCAGTAGAAATAGTTTGGGAACCACTGGTTTAGCACATTGTGTCTTACCTTTTTTTTTTTTTTTTGGTGTAAAATATTTCTTCTAAAGTAGTGCACTTATGTTTTTGGCAATTCCTCCAAATGTGCTAACTGGGTCTCTCTCTTTCCACAGTCATGTGCAGATCAGTAATGAGTCAGCTATCGACTTTTACCAGAAGTTTGGCTTTGAGATAATCGAGACAAAGAAGAATTACTACAAGAGGATAGAACCTGCAGATGCCCATGTGTTGCAGAAGAGCCTGCGCAGTCCATGTGCGCCACCCAGTGGAGAGCTTCAGAAAGTAGAGTAGGGGCACCCGCAAGCTCTTTTTGGGGGAAAAAAATTAAAACACGTGTGCCCATCGACGCAGAAACAGAACTGTGACAGATGCCCCACGGTCAACACGTTCAAACAGTTTCTTCAAAAGGACGCTAGAAAGAGATAACAGTTTTCCAATATAAAAATTGCTGCATTTATTTTGCGAAGGTATTTTTATTTTTATTCTTTTTTCATATTTTATTGTTCCCCTTTTATTTCTTGCGGTTATTTGAAAAGTGACAGAAAGCTCTACATCCATAAATTGGTTTCTAATGATGAAAACGCTGAGCAGTAGTTGACATGGTGACGGGGGATGGTGTTCTGTTTGCAAATCATACTGTTTGTGTTTGAGTTGTTTTTATGCGGTTATCAAACCTAATGGGGACATGTGGATGTTTTTGAGGAATAAGGAAGCAGTTTGAAGCAGTGAAAGTGTTTGAAAGACCATCGCTTGGCTTGTCAGTTTGGAGTTTTAGGTGGAGCCGATCCGTTGAACAGACAAGACTATTCTCTCGCTACCTGAACCCTGTGATTCTTGGGAAGTGAGCAAGACCAGTTTGTTCATGCATCCAGATGGAAGGAGCAGAAATGTTTTCCCGTGGTACGGACACGGGGGAGGCTGAATGGTTTGGTTGTGGTGGAAAGATGTTGGCACCACTCTTGATTTCCAGAGAACGTTATTCTCTAGCTTTTTAATTTAATTCCCCTAAACAGTTTTTTTTCCACACTTACACAGCAAATGGCTCAGAGGTTCCCCTGGGTTTACGACTAAAAGTTAGAAATGCTTAGATGTGGGGGAACCAAACTAGAAGTCGCAGTATTAGAGTGGTTCTGATAAGTACACCCCCCCCACATTGGCTTGACGGGGATGTATTGATTGGCGAAATGGATTTGATATGACATTAGCAAATTCATTTGCTTAAGGTTAGTAAGTATTAATTTCTTAAACACCTTTAGCTCCCTGTGTAGCGACTTGACAAAGAATGATTTCTTCAAACTTTGTCCATTAGGAAGCTTTTGTTATTGCACCCTCGTGAGTTTTTATGCCGTTCTGACGGTTTGGAAGTTTTGGTCAGATCTTAAGTCTTAACCCAGAAGAAGCTCTGACCCTTCTGCATGCAAGGAGAGTTGTTCTCTCTACTGTAGTATACGCATGTTTTTGCTTTCTTTGAAAAATTTTATCTTTTCTGGAGCTCTATATTGTAAGACTTTTTAACGTCTAAATAAAGGAATTACTATTTGCAGTAAAAGTTTTCTGTTTTGTTGATTTCACTTGTTTTGCTAATTATATCCAGCTCACAAAGATTTACAGATTAGTCAAAAAGTATCTGTATCCCTTGAACTTATACAATTTTTTACACTTACTTACTTTTTCCCCAAAAATCAAAATAAGTTGGTTTCCATTTGAAATCAGCCTTCCTTTACTTCAATGCCCCTAAATAAAACCCTTGGCAGCCCTGCTTTCACATGGTGGTATACAGGACAATCCTTTTAGAAAACTATATCAAGATGTATTAACAGGTGTTCGAATGCTCCAAACTTAAATCCAATGGATTTACTACAAACCCCTTGAAGCTGTAATCACTGTAAAAAGGTTTCAATCGGGAAAGCTGAATACAAATACATGTTAGACTTTTGGTCTAAAATCCACATAAATTACATTGAGGTTTGTAGTTGGAATGTGACAAAATGTGATACTGTTCACGACGTGTAAAAAAACTGCAAAGCACTCTACATCTTCCTCATATACACCTTGTTGTTTTGGTTCTTTTGTGTCGCCTTTATGATTTCACTTTGACAATCAGGTGGGTTTTTCAGAAGTAGAATCTTAAAATTTCATGATTCCATGAATATTCAGTAGTTTCAGCCATTTAAAACTTGCATTTTAACATGTTTGAAATTGACATGACAATGTTGCACACCTGGGGAAGAAATGATTTTACATAGTCAGCAAAAGTTATACATAATATTTTCAATTGAAGTTTAGAAGTTTACATACACCGAATAAAAACACTTTTTCTATTAAAGTAAGTTAAGTTAAATCAGACCAAACTTATCTTGTTTTAGGTTAATTAGAACTACCCAAACCATTTCTATTTAATAAATGCCACAATAGAGAGAATTTGTCATATATATTTCTATATATCAATATCTTCAAAATCAGAAATTCACATACAAAATGATTAGTCTCTTTAAACTAGGGAAGTTGCAGATAATATCTTAGCTTTGGAAACTTCTAACTGGTTAACATGTACATTTGAATTATTTAGAGGCAAACCTTGAACACACTGCTTTCTTGTTTGTCACGATGGGAAAGTCAAAATAAATCTGCCAAGATATCAGGAAAAGGATTGTGGAGCTGTATAAGTCTGGTTCATCCTTGGGAAAAATTACCAGATGATTGAAGGTGCCACGTTCATCTGTTCAAACATGATGAGAATGGCCCACCATCATACCTCAAAGGAAGGAGACTGGTTCTGTGTCCGAGACAAATCTGTTTTGATGTGAAATGTGCAAATCAATTTCAGGTCTTTGTAAAGACCAAAGATCTTGTGAAGGTCCTGGCTGAAGCTGGTAGAACAGTGTCATTATCCCCAGTGAGATGTGTTCTGTACCGACATGGGCTGAAAGGCCACTCAGTGAGGAGGAAGGTATCACTCCAAAAGAAGCATAAAAAAGCCCGATTGCAGTTTGAAAATGCACACAGCAACAAAGAGGTTCATTTTTGGAGACATGTCCTCATTACATTTGGAGGAAAAATGAGAGCATCATCCTATATATAGTTAATGGCATCATCTCAACTATGAAGTATGGGGATGACAGCATCATGCTGTGGGGCTGTTTTGGTGCAGGAGGAACTGATGCACTTCATAAAATAGTTGACATCATGAAGAAAGAACATTACGTGCAAATATTGAAGCAACATCTAAAGACATCGAGGATGTTAAAGCTCAGGTGCAAATGGGTTTTCTAAATGGACAATGTCCCTAAGCATACTGCCACAATGGTTACAAAGTAGCTTAAAGACAACAAAGTTAATGTTTTGGTGTTGCCATCACAAAGCCCTGATCTAAAGCCTACAGAGAATTTGTTGGCAGATCTGAAAAGCCTTGTACAAGAGACGCGGCCTAAAACCCTGATTCAGTTCCACCAAGAGGAATGGGTCAGAATTCCAGCAAACTATTGTGAGACGCTTGTGAAAGGATACCCAAAACATTTGACCCAAGCAGAGTGTTCAACGGCAATACTACCAAATACTGAGGAAATGTATGTGAACTTCAGAGTTTGAACACATTGATAAATAAATCTTTGACATATTCTTTCTCTCATTGTTGTAACATTTAGCAAACAGAAATAATTTTAGTAATTCTAACTGATCTAAAACAAGAGAAGTTTGGTCTGATTTAACTCCAGATCAAAAACACTGTATATGTTTATTCGGTGCACGTAAACCCCTGGTTTAAATTTCCATACTGTATTACTTTTACAGCAATGTGAAAAAGTATTTTCCCTTATACATACTTTTTCAATTGTAGTTCTTTCTTCATATTTATTATATATTTGTATATTTTAAGAAAATGTCTAAGAATTACGATAGAATTCCATAATCATTGACCAACAAGGAGGTATACACTTAATATATAATAAACAAACTAATGGAGTCGCATTACGAAAGGATTACTAAAAACAGGCTTTCAGTTTCGTGATTGGTTGAGAGCTCTTATAGTCGCGATCCCATTGGCTGTCGTCTCTCGAAGGGACCGCCCGCTTGCACACGGATTTAGGTGTATCTAGATTGTTTTGAGAGATGAGCTGACTGCTCTGCTAGCTTAGCTCCCAATGTCTAAGTTGTTACTGGAACATACTTTCACCACAATGCCGAAGTTAGAGGTTGGTGGAATTCACGTTCGTTTTGCTACGTTTTGTTACAAAGGATGCGAATTATTCCGCTTTTGATTTGCTTAATAGTTATGTAGGTAACGGTAAGCTAAGATAGCTGTTGGCTAACTAGCTAGGTAAATTGCTCAGGTTGTTAGCTTTCTGCTATTTAAGTGACAAAACAGACGTTTGGACGTCACTTATTATCGATATGATCACGTTAAAGTAGAACATTTGTTTGTGCAGTCTGTCAAGTAAGCCTTATGTAATGCTGAAGTTTAAAGGTTGTTAAATTCAGGTTGGCAGTAACGCTAGGTTACTCTGCACTAGCACGTTAGCATCCCGTTGCTCTGGTGGAAATCCAAAGGTAACAGAACAGTTTTTAATTCATAGCTGGTGATGATTACAGCGTTTTTGTGTTGTCTGCAGGACAGGAAGAGACAGGACTTAAGGTCCAGTTGTTGAAAGCCTTAACTGGTACCTTTTACCATTCAGGCAACTATTAAAACAGAATGCCAGAGATGACTGAAACTCAGACACCTGGTCGAAAACCCAAGTGAGTATGTTTATGTACACACACATGATATGGTTATTTAAAGCTTGAAAGGATGGGGATATTTACAGCATGGATACGCTTTGCTTAAAGAGACCTGCTCCCCATTCGTTGGTCCTTTTACAACTAATAAACTCAGCAAAAAAAAGAAACGTCCTCTGGCTTTCAACTGTTTTTACTTTCAATAAACTTAATGTGTGTAAATATTTGTATGAACACTAAAACAGTCAACACCATAAGACATAAACTAAAAAAAGACATGTGACTAACAGAAATAGAATAATGTGTCCTTGAATGAAGTGAGGCTCAAAATCAAAAGTACCAGTCAGTATCTGGTTTGGCCACCAGCTGCTTGAAGTACTGCAGTGCATCTCCTCATGGACTGGACCAGATTTGTCAGTTCTTGCTGTGAGATGTTACCCCACTCTTCCACCAAGGCAATTTCAATTCCCTGGACATTTCTGGGGGGAATGGCCCTAGCCCTCACCCTGCGATCCAACAGGTCCCAGACGTGCTCAATGGGATTGAGATCCGGGCTCTTCGCTGGCCATGGCAGAACACTGACATTGCTGTCATGCAGAAACTCACGCACAGAACGAGCAGTATGGCTGGTGGCATTGTCCTGCTGGAGGATCATGTCCGGATGAGCATGCATAAAGGGTACCACATGAGGGAGGAGGATGTCTTCCCTGTACCGCAAGGCATTGAGATTGCCTGCAATGACAACAAGCTCAGTCCGATGGTGATGTGATATACCGCCCCAGACCATGACGGACCCCCCACCTCCAAATCGATCCCGCTCCAGGGTACAGGCCTCGGTGTAACGCTCATTCCTTCGATGATAAACACGCCTACAAGCCCTCAGTCCAGCCTCTCTCAGCCTATTGCGGACAGTCTGAGCACTGATGGAGGGATTGTGTGTTCCTGGTGTGACTCGGGCAGTTGTTGTGGCCATCCTGTACCTGTCACACAGGTGTGATATTCGGATGTACCGATCCTGTGCAGGTGTTGTTACACGTGGTCTTCCACTGCGAGGATGATCATTTGTCCTTCCTGTCTCCCTGTAGCGCTGTTTTAGGTGTCTCACAGTGCGGACATGGCAATTTATTGCCCTAGCCACATCAGCAGTCCTCATGTCTCCCTGCAGCATGCCTAATGCACGTTCACGCAGATGAGCAGGGATCCTGGGCATATTTCTATGGGTGTTTTTCACAGTCGGTAGACAAGTCTCTTTAGTGTCCTGCGTTTTTAGAACTGTGACCTTAAATGCCTACTTTCTGTAAGCTGTTACGGTCTTAACGACCATTCCACAGGTGCATGTTAATTAATTGATTATGGTTAATTGAACATGCAGGGAAAACATTGTTTAAACCCTTTACAATGAAGATCTGTAAAGTTATTTGGATTTTTACAACATTATTGCTGAAATACACAGTCCTGAAAAAGGGACGTTTATTTTTTTGCTGAGTTTATAAATATTGCACTGTCAGTGATTATTTTTTCCTCTTCTACAGTGGCTTGCAAAAGTATTCGGCCCCCTTGAACTTTTCCACATTTTGTCACATTACAGCCACAAACATGAATCAATTTTATTGGAATTCCACGTGAAAGACCAAAACAAAGTGGTGTACGCGTGAGAAGTGGAACGAAAATCATACATGATTCCAAACATTTTTTACAAATAAATAACTGAAAAGTGGGGTGTGCGTAATTATTCAGCCCCCTTTGGTCTGAGTGCAGTCAGTTGCCCATAGACATTGCCTGATGAGTGCTAATGACTAAATAGAGTGCACCTGTGTGTAATCTAATGTCAGTACAAATACAGCTGCCCTGTGACGGCCTCAGAGGTTGTCTAAGAGAATGTTGGGAGCAACAACACCATGAAGTCCAAAGAACACACCAGACAGGTCAGGAATAAAGTTATTGAGAAATTTAAAGCAGACTTAGGCTACAAAAAGATTTCCCAAGCCTTGAACATCCCACGGAGCACTGTTCAAGCAATCATTCAGAAATGGAAGGAGTATGGCACAACTGTAAACCTCCCAAGACAAGGCCGTCCACCTAAACTCACAGGCTGAACAAGGAGAGCGCTGATCAGAAATGCAGCCAAGAGGCCCATGGTGACTCTGGACGAGCTGCAGAGATCTACAGCTCAGGTGGGGGAATCTGTCCATAGGACAACTATTAGTGGTGCACTGCACAAAGTTGGCCTTTATGGAAGAGTGGCAAGAAGGAAGCCATTGTTAAAGGAAAACCATAAGAAGTCCCGTTTGCAGTTTGCCACAAGCCATGTGGGGGACACAGCAAACATGTGGAAGAAGGTGCTCTGGTCAGATGAGACCAAAATGGAAAACGCTACGTGTGGCGGAAAACTAACACTGCACATCACTCTGAACACACCATCCCCACTGTCAAATATGGTGGTGGCAGCATCATGCTCTGGGGGTGCTTCTCTTCAGCAGGGACAGGGAAGCTGGTCAGAGTTGATGGGAAGATGGATGGAGCCAAATACAGGGCAATCTTGGAAGAAAACCTCTTGGAGTCTGCAAAAGACTTGAGATTGGGGCGGAGGTTCACCTTCCAGCAGGACAACGACCCTAAACATAAAGCCAGGGCAACTATGGAATGGTTTAAAACAAAACATATCCATGTGTTAGAATGGCCCAGTCAAAGTCCAGATCTAAATCCAATCGAGAATCTGTGGCAAGATCTGAAAGCTGCTGTTCACAAACACTGTCCATCTAATCTGACTGAGCTGGAGCTGTTTTGCAAAGAAGAATGGGCAAGAATTTCAGTCTCTAGATGTGCAAAGCTGGTAGAGACATACCCTGAAAGACTGGCAGCTGTAAGTGCAGCAAAAGGTGGTTCTGCAAAGTATTAACTCAGAGGGCTGAATAATTATGCACACCCCACTTTTCACTTATTTATTTGCAAAAAATGTTTGGAATCATGTATGATTTTCGTTCCACTTCTCACGTGTACACCACTTTGTATTGGTCTTTCATGTGGAATTCCAATAAAATTAATTCATGTTTTTGGCTGTAATGTGACAAAATGTGGAAAAGTTCAAGGGGGCCGAATACTTTTGCAAGCCACTGTAATATATTAAAGCCTTCCTTTTGGATCCTTTCGTTGAAAATGATCCTCTATTTCCCATTAACTGTTAGACAGTTATTATTTCAAGCCTTGTTACTCAGCTAATTGGTTGTCAGCTGATTTAAAACCACACAATTTTTATATTGCAATTCAAAGTCAAAGTGTCTTTATTTGTCTCCCTTAAAACACAATGACATATGGAATAATAAAAACCTCCTCAAAAAGATAATTTAAAAATGGCGTATAAATAACATTGGAAACCCTGTTCCACTAAAAAATTAGCTTGTTCATCAAGGGGGCAAATAAATGCTTGTACCGGTTGTGCTTACATAAGAACACTGTACCTTCACCCTGAGTTCAGTAAAACACAGAGTGCAGAACATGAGGGATCCTTTTAGAATGCAGTCTGAATTTCAAAGGGATACATTTCTGTAACATTTCATAGGCTGTCATTTTTCAGATGGCATTAAAATTCTGCTTTCCAACTATATATTTAGCGTTTTGGATGTAGGTGGTTTTAGATGTGTCTCTGCTCCAACACAGATGATTAAAATGGACCAACTAACTTCTCAGCATGTCAAAAATTTTCTGAAGAGGCCTGCTAATTAACCATTATTTGATTCAGGTGTGTAAAACCAGGGGAAAAAACTAAAACATGCAGGATACTAACCTATGAGGACCAACTTTGGACGCCACTGTCTAAGGAAGAGGTGTGTGGACATTGTCCAACTGAAAAAGCAAGAGCAGTTAGGAAAATCTTGGTTAATCACGATCCAGATGTTGTTTTCAATATTCAACAATAATACTGCAATGTCATATTTTCCTAATATTGTTCAGTCCTTATCTTAAAAATAAGGTTTACAGCTCCACCCCTTGTACTTTGCAGAAACAGATACATATAGTTTTGTTTTAAAAAAAAAAGTAATAATGGTTAAGACATCGGTAGACAATGGCGCATTGTCAGAGGTTTGTTTATGGAGAGTTGATGGAGTTTTGATTTTGTAAAAATGTACTTTCTCCAATAATAATAATCAGGTTTCTGTTTTGTTATAGAGGGCATTATAAACTCTGTTCCATCTGCTTATCATCTTGAGTTCCTCTGGGCTCTAAATTGGGCCCTATTTTATTCTTTGCACCCAGGTTAAAACCAGCTTACCTGGCGATAACTGAATGTTGAATTTGAGTCAAGAGTTGCTTTACTGGAGTTTTGGTTTGGTTGGTGGGGGGGTACATTTTTGGAACTGGACTATTGCACCTTTTTTGTCCTCATACTGAGTTTCCCACCGTATGATAACCCCAAGTAAAAAAATACCACAGTTTACAGCAACAGGATATTTACACAACATTAGGAAATGAAACTGCATGGCATTATATAATGGGTTTTATTTCAAACATAAAAGGAACAAATAACCCCACTGCTGCTAACATTGGATAATACAGATTTTACAATACTATAACATCAGTAATGATCTGATATCTATTTATTTTGATGTTGATGCAACTTTCTTTAGTGCAACTGGTTTAGTGCACGCTGGTACTGTCCTGATGTATTGTCAGGACTGTACCAGCTTGCACTTTTATGGTGCATTTAAGTACATCTTATACATTGTACAGATCTCTCACAACTCCAAAAGGATTCAACCACAACAATTCAAATTCTCAGAAATCTGCAGTCTTTTGTTTAAAAGGCTCCAGAAATAACAACACAGACCATTTAAAGTGGTTTTATTGCTCATCTACCCATCCATTCCTTGGTTTATTTTGTTTTAACCAAACCAGAAACGTTCCGAATCGTGACTTTAAAACGGAAGTGTGTACAAAACTGGGCTTTTTGTGTACGGATATTCATCCTCACAATGACATCATCCTTTTGTCCAAGTTGGGGAAAATTTACAGGAAACTTTTTTTATATGAATTTATGCTGTTCCTTTTTAAATAAATGCACCAAGAATCAAATTGCTTAATCACACTTAATCATAACCTCTATAAATATTTTTAATGAATTATAATTTGTTCACTTTTTGCAGAAAGAAGAAAAACAAAGAATCTCATAATGCAGGTAACATAATATCTGCTACTATTCACATGTTAGTTGTTCGTCCTAAAATTGAATTGGTTGATAAAAGGTACTTTCTCTTTGTTTGTGTCTGCTTGTAGTCGAGAGACACAGAAAAGAGAAAATTAATGCAGGGATTAATCGCATTGGGAATCTTCTACCGTGTTCTCAGGCACTTAAACAGGTAAGAAATTAGCTGGTATTTATCGATTTACACTCATCCATGTTTCTATACAGTACAATGTGTATTTTTTTTATATTAAAATTAATGTTCTGTTTCTAGAGTAAGAACATGATATTGGACCAAGCGTTTCGCTACATCACTGAGCTGAAGAAACAAAATGATACACTGCTTCTGGAAGGAGGGGATAAAGTCCAAGGTAAGGTTTTGTTTTTGTTCTTTAAAATAATCCTTTATTTTTGGACTTCATCTTGCTCATTCAGGTCTTTTTTAAAGCAACACTAAGTAAGTTTTGCTCTCTGGGTCCCCCTACAGTTGGGAAAAATGTATTGTTTTCTACTACTGTCGTAAAATCTGTTATGGTTACACCAGGGGATTCACATTTATAAGCGATACCCTCTAACGTTACAGATTTCATGTCTTGGGCAGCCTTTGTGTCAAATGTCTTCATCCCAGGTACATTTTCTATATTTCAGCATGTCATATGTACAGCGGCGTAGAGCTGTCAGCCATATAATAAAGAAATTAGACCGCATCACGTTATAACGTTATTGTAAAAACGTGAAAACCACTTGAAACTAAAACGTTATAATGTGATAGTTTCACGTTTTTACAATAAACTATCACGTTATAACGTGATACGATCTAATTTCTTTATTATATGGCTGACAGCTCTGTTCTGATGATCTGTGCTACCTCCTCAGAATGTCCTACCATAGCGCGCATCTGTCAGTGCTACCCCTTGAAAAGTATGTTTACATGCCGAAAACAACAACTGTTAGCTTTGATGTTAAACATAATCATCGGAAAATATTTTTCAAGTGACTGGATTGAAGTGGCAGTTTAGCAGTAATGCCTAACATAGCAAAAAATTATAACGAAAACTTTTCTTTCAATCAACAGAACATGCTACCCGTTTAATATAAAGCTAAAACTAGCACATAAAGATGCACTAAAAACCATGATCAGAATATCCTACCTGTTAAATAGGCCTATAGATGAATAGCACACTCTGGAAATCTGTTAGTTTGTAAAGCAGCTAATGAATATATACCAGGCCAGTAAGACGTAGAGCAGACAGCAGTATTATTACTCCAAAATATTAAAATGTAGTAGCCTATGATTATAAGCACAAATAGCCCGCAAAATACACCGCATTTACTCTACGACTCTAATTAATGGGACTTGTTTACATGCAGTGTAACGATATCACAGAAGTGAGACTAACATAGGCTACAAGGGCTGTCATGTAAACTTGAAACTAGTAGCTTAAGGAAAGCCTTAAAATATTTTGAATAAAAATTAGCCAGTAATAATAATTTGAATAAAACTCACCGTAAACTTCAAAGAAATAAAACAGACGAAATGGATCTTCCAGGCAGGAATTCTTGATGACAGATTTGCTGAGTAAGCGAATTGTGACGTAACATCGAAATGTGCATGCGGGTAGCACAGATAGTCGGAACACCGGTGTACAGATGAATACAATTTGGGCTCCGTCATGATGACAATTGCTCAAGCTACCTGCTGCTAGGTATCTTCCATTTATATGTACCTGCCGAGTATGCTCCACCCAGAGAGCCTTGCAGGACGCTCCACCTACCGACTTTTGTGAAGCCTGCCGTGAAGCAAGTTGCATTTGAACTACAAAACCACTACCTGACGACCCAAAGTTACATAGTGCTGTTATGGCCGATAGAGGGCCGCAAAGCCAATGGAGAAGTGCCGTTTCACCCTGTTATGAGTTGATCAACCACTGACACGATACAGCGGTTGTATGAGCTGCGAGAGGAGGTGTAGTGGTTTTTGACATAAATCAAATCAGATCTGGTGAAGCATCTGGATGACACTATGTGGCTTGCGTCTCTGTCCTTTTTGATCTATATTTGACTGATTGAATGTCCTTAAACTGTCTTTGCAAGGCCGCGAAACTCAGATTTTGCTCTTTGCAGCCTTCACACAAAAACTAGACCTCCATGGCCGCATCAGTCGAGGGAACCACAGCCTTGTAGACTTTATCACCGATGCAGGCATGTCACACGCTTTCTCCTCTCTATTTCAATCAGCGCCTGAGCGCCTGTCAGCAATGAGAAAACTATTTGCGACGTACTTTAAAGAGGATTATCGCTCTTTTGCGTGGGTTCGAGATCCGTTTGTGTGCACAGCAAACGAGCTGCCAATTTAGGGTGACCAACCGTCCTCTTTCCCCCGGACATGTCCACTTTTCATGCGCTGTCCGGGAGGATTTATAGACTGATGAAAATGTCCGGGTCTTTATTGTTTTCATAGGACCATACTTAAACTGACTGGTGTGAAGCATGCAGTATGACAGCCTTTCTCTCATGTAATGTTCTCCCGAGCTGGTTCTGATCCGTTTATGGACGCCACAGACCGCAAGCTGTGCGCCGCGCCGCATGCATTGCACAGCGCAGCTCTGCGCCGAGTTGCACCGCACCGCGTTATCCTGCATTGCGCAACACAATTGGGGCCCCAACTGCAATGAACCAGCTTTGGGGGGGGCCCAGCTTGCAAAAGTTTGAGAACCCCTGGTTTATAGAACCATCTTTTGCAGTCAGATTAGATCGAAAGCAGCTGTGAACATCAATACTCAAGTCTTGCCATACACTCTCGATTGGCTTTTGGTCTGGACTGTGATTGAGCCAGTCTAGCACGACACACAATTCTTTGATCTGTATTTAGCTCCATACATCTTCCCACAGGTCTAACTAGCTTCACTGTCACCGCTAAAGAAAAGCCTCCCCAGAGCATGATGCTGCCACTGCTGTGTTTCACCATGGGAATGGTGCGATGAAGTTGATGTGCTGCAGTATTTTTTCCCACCACACGAAGCATTTAGCATGTAGACCAAAACGTAAAATTTTGGTCTCATGTGAGTTGTACCATGAATAAAAAGTTTCCTACAAAAACGTGTTGAAAAAAATAGAATAGAATAAAAGTTTATTGTCCTTAGTGGAAAATTTTGTTCGGCTCTCCAGAATAAAGAAACATTCATACATGTGCACATTCACTGTAAAAACAATATACCATGGATTGGATCTTATCGTTTACACTGGTTAAGGATCATTACAGCGTTAGGAACAAATGGCTTCTTATATTTTTCGTTGCCAGAGGTAACCTATAATGCCTTCCTGAGCTCAGGGGTTCAAACTGGCTAAAGAGTGGATGGCTGTTATCTGCCACAATGTTCCTTGCTATTTTTCTTGTTCTTTTGGCAGCTAGTTGGGAGATGGTTTTTTTTGTGGCTTGCCAACTATTTTTCCTGCCCAGGAGACCAATCTTAAGAGTTTCCCTTTTGATCTACAGTTGACATGACCAAACCAGGCCAGGAGATGTAAGGTCAAAAAACTCTCAACAGTTGCTTTATAAACAATTTCTAGAATTTGCTGGCTAACACCAAAGCTTCTAAGCTTTCTCAAGTAATAAATTCTCTGTGAGCATTTCATAAAAATGTAATCAGTGTTTTTAACAAAACCAAGCCGGCAATCTGGAAGTGAGCCCAAATATTTAATTGTGTCACAGTTTCAACAGGTTGGTTAGCAAGTAAAACTGATTCCACTTTAAAATCTTGTCTGAGAGATATGATGAGCTCCTTTGTCTTCGCTACATTAATATCTAGCTTGCTCTGTCCACAACACGACCAAGGGAGAAGGCTTATCAAATCCTGCCCTTAGGATTTTCATCCAATAAGAAAAAAGCCACTGCACAGTTATGCACTACTTGGTGTTGGTCAATTACTTTAGAATTTCTTAAGAAATATAAATACGTGTTTTGTCTCTATGCAGCTGAGGAGATTCGCCGGCTGCGGCGTCAGCTGGACGAATTGAGAAAGGAGAGTGCTCACTACATCGATCTCCTCAAAGCTCATGATATTAGCCTTTTAGAGGACCCAACTATTCACTGGAAAGGAAAGCATCGCTGTGCCAAAGTGGCAAAAGTGACCCCTACCCATCAGCTCCCGAAGAGCATCGTTGTTTATTCCAACGGCAATGTGATTGGGAAACAGGCAAGCCCAGGAAAGAAGCCCCCAGAAACGATTCAGCCACCATCTGATACCAGATTGCAAGTTAACGGAGCTCTGCTGCAAGTTAATACTTCTTCCACTACCCCTGCTCTGCTCCCAGGCTCAGCCACCACACCCACTCGATCAACATCAGGTCTGAGGATGTTAGAGCAGTGTGTGATTGAAACACCCACTTTGGGCCCTTCTTTGCCGCCCTCTGTGTCTTATATCACCCTCCAGATCCCTGCAGCCACCACATCCCTGCTCCAGCAAGCGCAGCCCGATCCGGCGCCTCAGACCATTCCCGTAGTAGCTACTTCAGTCTCAACGCATCCCACTGAAAGCATTGCTCAGTCTGTGTCCACACGCACTAAATCTACCCAGACTATAACCTCAGCATCATCGGGGGGTTGCTCTTTGGTGACACAGGACACTGCCATCAGGACTGGAAGTTACACTGCAGTTCCTGTCAACCAAACTGTTCTGAGGGCTGGAGCTGCTGGCAGCACACAGACCACTTGGACAACGTTGCAGATGGCAGGAAATACTGTGCAACCAGTCTGCCAGAGTCTCTGCACTCCAGAGGTCAGCAGTACCACCCAGGCGGCCCAGCAGATCGCAGTGTGTCCTGTCGGCACCAGAACCTCTGTTAATCCTGTTAAAATACAGCTGCAGCCACATGTGCCTCTACAGCAGGCACCCATCACAACTCATATGCCAGCTATTCCATTCAAAAATACCCCCCAGCTACAACCTGCAGTTCTAAACCGGACACAGCCTGTCCTAAACCCTCAACCTCAATGTGCGGTTTTACCCCAGTCAGCCATAGTGCCGCAACCAGCTGTGATCGCTCATCCAGCTATCGTGTCACAGCCCCAGCCTGCTGTCCTGCAGCCGGCGTCATTGGTTCCTCATCCTCCAACAGCCCTTATTCAACAGCCTCAGCAAACCTTGGTGCCCCAGCGCCAAGCTGCTGTACTGCCCCTCCTGCAGACCATGCAGGTGCTGCAGGTCAACCCAGCCGCTGCTGCTGCAGCATCGGGGGTAACGGCACCTCAGAGCACAAACAATCCAAGCGTTGTCATCCTGCAGCAGGCCAGTGCCTGCCCCACACAGCAGGTTGTGAGAGAGGATATTTCTAATCCAACACCTTGTCAGCATATAGTTATCATCCAAGCCCCCAGTCAGGCTGCGCCTGCACCTCAGAGCTCTCAGCTGAGCATTGGTCCTCCTCTCCCTGCTGTTTCCACTCAAACATCAACCACGCCCAGTTCAGTGGCTGTCCCTCCTTTACAAAGTGTTGGGGGAAAACAGCTTGTGCACATTCTGCCTCGTCCCACCCAGCCTGAGGTAACCCATCCACTGCAGGTCAGCCAGGGATGCTCTTCTTCACCAGTCGCCACAACCCCACAGACGATCACTGTGAATGGTCAGGTGTTTGCTCTCAAGCCAGTAAAAACCGCTGACAAAGTTGGCTCCCAGATTGGTCAAAGCACCCTCCAACTGGTCCAGCCCACCACCACCGAGGAGCCCACGACGAATGTGGCCCTCAACAGTTTAGGGGCCCTTAGCAGTCTGAACCAGAGCATATCTCAAGGCCTCCCTCGCTCTACCCAGAGTAGTTGTCAGCTTCCCCCTTCATCATCAGGCGGTGTTATGGCACCTGTATCTGGAGCTGCACCTGCTCAGCAGTTACAGGTTCCATCAGGGATGGCTGCCAGCGCCGCTAAGCCTCCGGGAAAAAAGCCTCACACAGTTGTAAACACAAAGAGACCTGCAGTTAAAAGGACTAAATCCGCCAAAAAGAAGGAGCTCAGGACTGCACAACTCGTTTTCCCAGCTAAATCCACTGCTAATGCTGCTGCTGCTGGAGAGAGCCAGACAGTTCAAGATATGGCATCTCAAGTTTTACAGTCCTCAACTATTCACCCAACATGCACCACAACTGTAGAGATCCGAGATGCTGTAAGCTACATAACATCAGGTCAGAACACACAGCAAATGACTGAGTGCAGTTCATCCAGCAACACTGAAAAAAGCTTGATCTGTGCATCTCTGAGTGACTCTACTGCATCAAATGTTGTTGGTGAAACGGCCAGTAAGCCATCGGTTGGTTCAGCAATTGAGACTAAAACTACTTCTGTTTCTGGCAGTAGCTCTGTTGTAACCAAACCTTTGGTTTCAGAGGTTAAACAGGTAACTGTTAGTACTGCAAGTACCGTAACTCAAAGCGTGCCAGTTGCCACTGCTTCAGTTGCTAAACAAAATAAAACCACAGTCCCCTCTGCAGTTGCCATAGAAACTCATGTAACTACTTCTGCGGATTCTAGTCCGTGTTTGCCCTCAGTCTGCATTCAGACTACTGCATCACTGACTCAAAATCAGAATACGAACGCTGTGCAAGCGCCTGCTCCTCAGAAATTAAAGATCCAAGATCAACCATCTTCTACTAAGCCAGAGTCTCAGCTCACCACTTCCTCTGCATCCTCCACGCTTGCACTCTCATCCCCTAAACCCTCTGATTCAGCTCCAGACAGCTCGGTTACAGTCCCCACATCAGCTACAGAAATTAAGACAAAGGCTACTACTTCAAGGGTTCCCTCACAGCAGGCGGAAGTGAGTGTCCCTCAACACTCCTTGTGCCGTCCTGCAGAAGTCAAACCAACTCAGGCCGCAAGTGTCGACAGGGAGGCTCTGGAGGAGAGGCCTTCCACAGCACAGAGAAAAGAAGGTGCGGTGATGTCTGAAGCTCCCTTAAAAAAGGACTTTACGGTGTCCCAACAGGTTTACACAAACCTGGATGACCAAGCAATGGAGCAGACTATTACATCCAACAGACAGACTGATTCCCCTTTGACCACAGGGGGAGCTGGTGGAAGAGGATTCTCCGTCGCATCGATGCTTCCCCAAGGCCACAGCATCGGCACATCTTCCAGCTCCTTTGGATTGTTTGCGTTTACATCAGAACAGGCGGAGATGCTCGCGTTGGCGATGCTAGAACAAGACAGCCCAGAGAGAAGGACTGGAGGATGCTCGGGGGACAGCACTGCTTCAGCTACATGGGACTCCCCCAAGACCCCACCAGTGTCTACCAGCAGAGACAGAGGCTCGACTGGGCAGCAGGGCAAAATAACTAAACTGATGGACCAAGAGGCAGCTAAACACGTTGAGGTGTCTGTCAGTGGGCCAAACAGACATCTGCAAAATATTGCTTACTCCAAATCTCAACCTCTCCCACCAGGACAGCCTCAGAGTTCAACCCAAGGTGGGACAGCTGCTAGCCTCAATGTTAACAACCTGATCAGACCCAGCTCCAGTCACCAACCCTATCCCAGCTCCCCCAGTCTGAGCGCCCAGCAGGGGTCGGTTCCTTCTCCGGCTGGGACGTCGACACATACTGGTATGTCCCAACCCTCAAACAATGCCATCTCGACCTGTTCAAGCACTGCCCAAGTAGTAGAGTATGCAGCCCTAAAAAACACTGCTGTAAGAGGTCCGCCTGGAAATGTTGTAGGCGAACGACATGTGAAGATCATCTCCAAAAGGCAAGCCCAAGAAGAAGTGATGCTAAACACAGGAAAACGACCAAAGCCTTGCCCTCCGCCTGGTAATCCAGTGGGCCATATGGATGTGAAAGTACCAGACCACAGTCAGATGATGTTGGGACAGCTGCCGTCCACTTCTGCAGCCGTGATGACTAGGATTAATTCAGAAAGTGGAGGCCCTCTTTTCTCAACAAATTCCTTCATGAGCCCTGTAGTGCGTCCCACTGATGGTCACTGCCCTGCTCAAGGGCCTCCTGAGCAGAACCAGGCAGGCGGACTCCATCTGTCCCAGGGTCACCCACAGCATTCTGTTAGCCAGCCCAGTCAGCATCTGGGAGGCAACCTTTACATGAAACAGCAGCAACAAGAGCAACAGAGACACCATTTATATCATCTGCAGCACCACCTGACTCAATCTGACCCTGCACAGCGCCACTCACTACACCAGAGGGCGCTGCAGGAGCAGCAGCAACAGCAGCATGTCCAGAAGAAGCGGGGAATCATCAGAGGGAATCAAACTGTCTCACCTGCTGGCCTGCAGCAGAAGCAGCATCACCTAGAAAAGTCTGGAATTCATCAGCATTCTCATCAGCAGCAGCAGCAGCAGCAGCAGCAGCATCCACAGCAGTCACACCAACAGTCCCAACAGCATCAACAGCCAACTCAGCACCAAGCTTCTCACCCACAACAACACCAACAACAACAACAACAGCAGCAGCAGCAGGCGCACCAGACTCAGCATCAACAGCAGCAGTTGCAACAGCAACAGAACTCTCATCCCAGGCATCCTCAGCACTTACAGCAACAGATCCAACAGCAACAGCAGCACTTTAGGCATCAGGAGAAGACATGCGAGGCCCAATCAGTAGGATCCCGTGTCCATCACAACAGCCACCTGGCCCAGCAGGACCACCACAAGGTGGGTAGCATACATTACACAACGCGTCGATATAGTTTATGAAGACTTGTTGGAATTTGTTAGGAGCAATACTGTTGATTGAGTTGATTCTCGATATTATAACCCTTAACTTTGATTAGTAGTACCTGCTAATTTTAAACCCCATGTGATTTATTTAAGAAACTAAAATCTTCTCTATGCCATTACCATTTGCAGTCTTTTTCCCACATTGAAAAAAATAGTTATTTATATAATTATTTTTCACCTTTTGTAAGTCCTGTCATTAAAGAAGTCCACCTTACATGGTTCCTAAGAGGTCTGGGAAAGTATGGAGTATGTTTAAGCTCCAGATTATTATTTTTCTTTCTTTCTTGTTTTCTTGCTTACTTACTGTGTCCTCCCTAGTGTAATTCGTTTTTCATTCCTTCCTGCTGTACTGCCCCTAGGTCTTTACTATTTTAAATTTTGTAATGAACGTAAAGGACTGATTATTAAGTTGAGTCTTGAGAAGTAGGGAACTTTGACCATAAAAAATGTGTAGGAACCGTGGAATTGGGTGACTGAAATAAAAATCTTTGCTGGATTTCAAGTAAATTTAAATTTTATTCAGAAATATTGTATGACACATTATTGTCCTACTTTTATAGTAAACAGTTTTGTGTCTTTAACTTCTCATCCTGCAGCCTGGTCAGGACCATAATACTATGCAGAGGATGATGAGCTCCAGAAGCTTGGAGCAGCAGCTCATCTCTCCTCCCACCAACTCGGTGTCTCGTTCATCCGAGTTGGCCTGCGCTCCATCTCGCCAGGAGCGACACCGCGTGTCAAACTACTCTGCAGAGGCGCTCATTGGGAAAAGCTCCACTAGCGGCGACCAGCAGCAGCGCATGGCTCTCCATCTTCAGCCAGGTCGTGGTGCCACCCAGGAGCAACCAGACCTCCGCAGCTACCTGGATACATCCCGGGCAAAGGCCGGCATCGTGCACAACCCTCAGAACCGCCTTTCATCTGACCATTCTGCATCCGGCGATCAGCGTATCTCTGAGTGTCAGTCCTTTAAGGCAATGGGTGGTGGAGGAGGAACGCATCAGCTCAGCGGTTTTGAGGCTCAGGTCTCTCGTGGGAGTGACATGGCCCCGAAGTCGGTGCCTCCCTCACAGCGGGGCCCTCAGGGGCAGCAGCAGCAGGGAGGATTTAGGATGAGTGTTGGCCCCACTACAGATGTAAGAAATCGTGGCAACTACAGTGGACCCCATCCTGGCACTCAGGGAGTACAGGTTGGGCCTGTGCCGGCCCGGGAACAGGAAGGCTGCCACCAGAGTTTCATGCAGAGCCTCCTCTCTCCCCACCTTTCTGAGCAGGGCAACCATCAGCGAGCAGTTCAGTGCTGTCCCCCTGTCACCATGGAGTACAGCTGCATGCCTGGAAGCTCCTCAGGAGACATCCAAGCCAAGGCCTCCAGTCCGAGCGTGCCTCAGTCTCAGAAGGCCCCGGCTATGCGGCTTGCAGAGGGCAACAAGGGCCACATTTCTCAGGTCAGCAGTAATATGCATGCAGGGCCTGGTGTCCGAGCAGGTCTCCCCCACCCTCCCACCCCGCACAGCAGCTCTGAGCCAGGCCGCTCCTCTGCCATCTCCAGACCTCCCACTGCTGTTAGCCAGCATTCCCGACATATTCCCAGAGATGCTCATCCCATCAAACTGAGACATCGATCAGGGGCTCTGAGACCCACCAACCCTTTCGAGCCTGAGGGCCATCTACCTCTGCCCTCAGGGGGAGGGGTCCTGCTGGGGCGGCCTCAGTCTGGAGGAGAGAACCGCCGCGCTGCCATTGTGCGCTTAATGGCAGACACTGCACAGGTACCCAGCGACAACAACCTTGTTGCTGACCAACACCTAGCGCAGAACTTTGGGTTCCCCTTTATTTCGGAAGGAGGGATGAATCCTCCTCCTCCCATCAATGCAAACTCTACATTTATCCCTCCAGTGAGCCAACCCAGTACCTCCCGCACACCATCCCTCCTCCCAGTGGAGCCCCAGAACACTTTACCTTCCTTTTACCCCTCTTACTCACCAGCTGCTCACCCCAGCCTTCCCAGTGATGTCACCCTCCAGTACTTTCCCAACCAAATGTTTACAAGCCCGAGCGCTGACAAGGCCAGTGCCCCTCCTCTCAACAACAGATTTGGCTCCATCCTTTCCCCACCCCGGCCTGTGGGGTTCGGTCAGGCCAGCTTCCCTCTGCTACCGGATATGCCCCCGATGCCATCATCTGGAATCACCCCTCACATCTCCAACTTCAGCCTCACCTCGCTGTTCCCCGAAATTGCTACTGGCATGCCCTCAGATGGGTCAGCCATGCAGATGTCCCCCATGCTGTCCCTCACCAACACGTCGTCTGCAGACTCTGGCAAGCAACCCAATCGTCCTGCCCACAACATCAGCCACATCCTGGGCCACGACGGCAGTTCGGCTGTGTGACGAGTTGCCGTTTGAATGCCTTTGGGCGTTTCTCTTCAGGAGCAAACAATTACGTTTTCTGCTTGAGTTTGTTTCAATGTTAAAGAAAGCAGTGGTGAAACATTTGATGTGAGGGGATTTTGTTTACATGTCCACTCAGTTTAAATGTTCTTTTCCAACATATTTAATGTCAAGGTAATCATTTAAAATGTTTATACGGCTGTTTAAATTTTATGGAAATATAAGCCCTGAATGCTCCTTTTTAAAATGCTAAACTGACTGATTCTGAAGAAAAGGTTAAAGTTTAGAACTTGAATTTTGGGACAAAAGGAAACATTCTGCACCGTTACTAATTTAATTTACTAACT
Source organism: Valencia hispanica (assembly GCA_963556495.2). Lineage (NCBI taxonomy): Eukaryota > Metazoa > Chordata > Actinopteri > Cyprinodontiformes > Valenciidae > Valencia > Valencia hispanica. Next base: position 28,822,343 of record OY747716.1, read on the forward strand.
TATCAGGTTTTACTGTATAGATTTCTTTCCAAGAGCTATTTTGTAAATACCAGTATTTCATATCAAAGTTGCTAGATTATGTATTTGTAAATACTAAATTGATAAAATTTATAAGGATAACTTTATTTCTTGTGTCCTTGTCTTTGTGTTCATCCCCCAGTGGACCCTTGTTCTGGTTCACTCTCCAAATGCCTTATAGTCAGCATATCATTACTATCTTTTTAAGTAACTTTGGCATTCTAGATGACCATATATTCAGTTTAGTTAACATGCTAATGCATTTTAGCTAAGGCATATTAACCTCTGAAGGTCATTTTAGCTAGCATACTATTAGGATCATTGTTAGCATTTTGCCAAACTTTAGCAGCTTCTGTTCAATTCTTAGCTAAAATGCTAATTTTAGCATTTTATTTGCTGTTAGCATAGATTAGGTAATCGAAACAAACATGACTTTTTTGCCTATTACATTATACCAGTACATAAGATCTGAACATGTTTTTTGTAAGATACAAGTATATTAGGTAATGTGAGCCAAATACATAGTGTAGGAGATAATGTTTACTATTCATAGGAATATGATAATGCTAGCATGTTTTTTTAGCATTTTCTAATTGTTATAAATGTAGGTCCCACATTCCTAAAGCATTTAAAGGTTGAAGCAAGATATTAAAATGGGTATTGTGCTGGGCATTACACACAAAGTACTCAGTATATTATACCTGGAACATCAGGTAATGACTCAGAACTAGTCGACAAAACACCCACAACAATTATTTCATAAGCTTTTTATTTACATGCAATAGTGCTCCAGCATGTGCAGAAAACAGCCTGCACTCTTAGGGAGTGTAGATTCAGGATCTCCTTCATATTGATCACTTACACTTAATACTTTTTCCACTGACCCGTGAGGAAGGGACAATACTAACACACCTGTCACAGCTTCCTCACCCAGAAGTCATTTGGTAACCAGCGAACAAGTAAACAGAAGTGGCTGTAGAGTAAAGTTCAGCTTATCGATGACTGAGTTATTTCCAGAATCTCTCCCATTCAGTGATGATTTTAAAAAAATACCATAAACTCCAAAAAATAAATAACTATACACAATATATAATCTCATGTACACTACTGAAAATGATTTTAGTTGCATACACTTGTTAATAGTTAATGAAGAGCGTAGTATATTACGTTACAGCTATACACAATGGCAGTTTTCAGTTCTTGTGAATTTTGCCCCTCATAGTATCAGCATCAGATTGGAGAAATGGTCCCTTTTTTCTGTTCTGCATAAAGCTAGGCGTGTAATGTCTGATTATCTAGGAGAGGGGTGATGTCTGCTTACTGAGGAATGGACGGATGAGGATGTAGAAGTCCAGAGGAAAGGAAGTCGGTCCTCGGGAAATGCAGAATCCCTGTCAGGGACGTAGTGTGAGCAGATATATGAATAAATCGTCTTTTTATATGAAAATACCCATATATACAGTATAATAAGACAATTGTATGTACAAAAGCATAAATATATAAATATTCTAATACAAAAATAAATATATTCTTTTGTTTTCCTCTGTTCACTAAGAGTCTCTTATGCATCTGTGGTGCCTGCAGTCCCTGCATTCTCAGAGGACACTTCATTCGGGAGGATGTTTACTTCCTGTATCGTGTCTTGGGATTGTTGCATTGTGGCTGAGGAACTTGAAGAGGAGAAAACATCCTCATCCTCAAGTGACAAAACACGGTGCGGCTCCCGTTCTGCTGTAATGAAAAAGACAAAAACATTAATTTTGGTCTCAGAGTTATTTCAGAAAACTTAGAGACTGATTGGAGTTATTTGCATCAACCAGTTCAGATTAAGATTGAGCTTTTTGGAAACAAACAGGATCACACTATCTATCTAACTTGTCACATTTTTCCCTTCCATATTAGACACTTACTTTGATTGATGTCTGGCACTTTATCACCAAACCCAACTTTTCCTCCCACTTCCTGTGAGCTGACAAATTCATGAGAATACGGCAGGAGTTGATGAGTGGAGTCGTCAGGAGAACAGTGGTTCTGATCCTGATGATCCGTCTCCCTGAGAAACAGACAATTGAGAGCAGAAGGTTATCGTTATTTTTCGCCTTAATACAATATAAAAAAAAAAGCGTTATGAAAAATTATCGTGATAGAAAAGGAAAGAATTTAGCATAGGTGAATAATAACAGAACTATCTGATGGTTCCGTTTACACGAATCACTGAGGAAGACAAACCTGCTAGAGTACTGGTAGAAAGGCAGATGTCCATTTGTCTCTGGCAGAAGTGTGTCGCACTCCAAGTCACAATCCACTTCATCCTGCAAAATACATGACATTTTTTTATTCAACAATAAAAGAATAAAACATTATTAGAAGTAGAAGCATTATAAAGCTAGTTACTCAGCAACACAAAAACAACAAGCATTACTAACATACAACATATGGCCATATGTAATAAAATACAGTCATAAAATAAAAATAAAAAACATTAACAGACACCAAAAAGAAAAACATGTATTTTCGTCCCACCCAAGTGACCAACCCCAGCCAGAATTTATGAGAAGGAAAAGTTTCAAGTTTACTTTCCAGACTGAGATGCAATATTTGGTTATTTAAATTAATATACTTAAGATACAAATGAAACCAGGATGACATATTTCGATAAAAATTACGTTTACGTCCACAACATACATCTCTGGCTGTAGTGGGATGTGGTACACCTTGGCAAAGTTTTTTCACCTGCTGCAATCCTGGGAGGCAGTGCTGAGCTTTTCCGTTCTGGATGTACTCTCCGTTAGCCGGGTAGACGCTTCGTGGAGCAGTCATGTGAGAGTCCAGAGGGCAGTGTCCAACCAGGGCGAGTCCCTGCAGGGGAACCATGGTGTATTGGCACGCTGACACCGGAGCAGCCACAGTGGGGAAGCATAAGTCTGATGCTTGCTCTGCAGATAGCATAAGTTATGAATTAGGAAACATGCAGAGAGGCAAGGGCTTGTCCTCAAAAAAAAAAAAAAAAATCAAGGAACTGTGGGGAAAACTCACTCTGCTTAGCCCAAGCTCTCCAGAGGCAGAAGGGGATGAAGGCGACAATGATGAAGACAAAGGCTCCAAGAACAATACCAACAATGAGGTAGGGGAGGTCACCAGGCCGTGGCACCAGTACTCCGGAGGTTCCAGTATCTGGTTCTGAAGGCTCTGGGACTGGAGGTCGCGGGTTATTAAGGCGAGCTGCGGAAAAAATAGACAGAAAAGGCTTATAAGACCTTCATCAGAAAACATGTACTATACATCCTTTGCAAAAGCTCTCACCTTTAGTTTCAAGGATCACTACGTTGCCAAATTCGCTCTCGCCCTTCTCGTTGAAGCTCTGCATCTTGATGTCATATGCCGTTTCTGGCTGCAGGTCAGTGATCGAATGCCAGTACTTGTCCCCCTCCACCACATCCTTCTTGTAGTCGCTGTCATTATCGCTGTCCGTCGGCCGGTAGTAGATGTAGAAGCCATAGATGGGTGTGTTGTTCACAGGAGTGTACTATTGAGAAGGTAATAATCACAATGAGCTTCTATCAAACCCAGTTTCCCATGTTTATTAAACAAGTGATTTTGCAGACTCAAATCAGCAACGGTTTCAGTCCTTTACACCATATTTATAATGTAAAATTCAAAAATTCATAATGAATTTGTTCCAGATATTTCAGGGTGCAGATATAGAACATTGAAAACACAGATAAAGGGTAGGAAGAAAAGATGGCAGGATAGAGGAAAGGTAAGGATGGAAAGAAGACAGAAGGAAGGACAATGGAAAGAAAGAGAAGGAACCAAAGGTGGGATTGAAGACAGGGAGGGAGAATGGGGTACATATGGGAAAAAAGGAGAGAAGGAAACAAGGTAAGATGGAAGGATAAAAGAAATGAAAGAAGGAAGGATCATTAGATGGATGAAAGGACAAATGAGAAGGTGAAAGGAGACAAAGAAGGAAAAAACCAAAGGAAGGAAGGAAAGAGGGAAGGAAGGAAAGAGGGAGGGAAGGATAGAAAATGCTTGGCAGGAAGATGGATGGAAAAAAGGACAGAGACGAGGAAGGAATAAAGGACTGGGGGAAAGTAGAAGAGAAAAAATACGATCGAGGCAAAAAGGAGGGAAAAATGGACAATGAAGAAAGTAAGGACACAGAAAAGCATGGTAGGAAACAAGCACAACATTCAGACAATGCAACCTAGAATAAAGTCTGGAAAAAACAAAAAACAATTTCACACTATATTTTTCATACTTCAATCAAATTTCAGACTTTTCCAGACTGCATAGGGACTCTGTTAAACTGTCTTTAGATCTGAACAGATCCTGCCTTCCTAGACACTTACTGTCCACTTAAGGATGATCGCGGTCTCATTGATGGCTTCATTGTAGGTGATGTAGGGTCCATCAACGGGGCGCTCGTGGGTTCTCCCACCCACCACCGTGTAGGCCTTCGAGGGGGCACTGGGAGGACTGGAACCGATTACATTCACTGCGACCACACGAAACTTATAAGATGTACCTACAGGCAGAGGAACAACCGTTCACAATCAGTCTCAGTGGGCTCCAGACTACTCAAACCTAAAGGCAGAGTGACGTAGTTTTTTGTTTTCGTTCTCAGAGCAAATGTTATTTTAATTGTAACCTAGTTATGTTTTGATTAATAGCAGTAATCACTGAAATGGCTTTAACTACACCCATTATGGTGATAAATTTACAGACCGTGGGACTGTAATTATGCAGGGCATCATCTGCGTAATTACATGGAAAGACATCCGATAACTCCCCTCCTCCAAACCAACCTTTCTCCAGGCCCGTGATTTCCACAGACAGCCTCGATGGGGGAATGTTCTCCACCGCTGTCACCCAGTCCTCCCCAGGCCTCTTCACCTTCTTGTACTCCACCCGAAACGACTGGATGGGGAAGCCACGGTTACCGCGAGGAATCCAAGTCACGTACGCCGAGGTCTCTGTAGCCGTGGAGACTGTGGGCTTATCAGGAGCTTCGGGAGCTGCGGAGGAGAGGGTGGAGTCAGATACGCAGCGACAGCGTGGAAATAAAGCAGAACAACAACACAGCCTCAATGTGCCAAACTTACTGAGAGCTCATCCTTCAGAGACAGAAATTCAAGAGGGAGAACAGTTAGAGGAGAGGGTTAGTAGCTGATGTTAGTCCTAGCTTTGGGCTTTGATGTCATTAGTGCTGTTAATCTGAGAAGTTGTTGCATTTGCAGGTTGAAGGCTTACGAGAGAGGCTTGGCGAAGGGACAGCTGGAGTTTTGGGTGGGTCGTTGGGCACTCCCGGACCTTTACGCCCTGTAGACAGAAAAACAAAATGGTTTAGCGCTGCAGATGTTTTCTAAGTCATCTTAAGAAATACAGATTATATTTTTGTTGTAGTAAACAACTGGCTTAAAATCGTCAGATTGATCAGAGTGCCTCACAAAAGTGTTCACCCTTTGAACTTTACAAATATATTCAAGCTTTTATTCAGACCCATAGTAACTCTGAAGGAACTGAAGAGATCCAAAGCTATGGTGGAAGAGTCTGCCAACAACATAACTGATAGCTTAGATCTGTAGAGGAGACACCTAAGAAAAAAGCTTACCACAAGCCATGTAAGAGCACAGGGAACATGTAGAAGAAAGAGCTCTGTCAGATGACACCAAAACTGAATTTATGGTCCAACGTGCAAAACACAATGTTTGGAATAAACTAATACTAACTGCCATCCATATGGTAAAACATTTTAGTGGCAGCATCATGTCGTGGTGACAGGGGATACTGGAAGAAAAGGCTGCTAAGGACGGAAAGTCAGAGCTACGATGCAATGGTTTAGAACAAAGACCATTAATGCTTAGGAGTGGCCCAGTTAAAGTCTAGATCTAAATGCAATTTAGAATTTGTGGTTGTACTCTGTATCCTGTGAACTTTCCCACATTTTATCAAATCATCTGTACAGCTCAAAACCCACAGTAGCTTAAAAGGTTTAACCAACTGTTGCTCAATTCAGAATCTGATTGGGACGGTTTCTCTGTCTATACTAGTTTATACTCAAGAAAACAAGTTATGGGACGGAAGATGTGAGAAAAGGCAAATCATTAAATCAGGACATAATGGGACAACAGATGAACGTGTCTGCCGTACCTCTGCCAGTTCTGAAGGTCATCATGGCCCGCTGTCCCAAACCTGCACAATTCTTTGCCGCCATTTCTACTTCATACAGGCTGTCTGGCTGCAGTTTGGTTAGAATCAGCTTATGAAGGGAGCCTGAGATACTCCGAACGGTCCACTCTGCAAGAGGGTCTCCCTCCTAGGAAGGAACACATGAGTGGGTCAGAGGGGAAATAAGAAAAGTTGCTAATATGTACATTTAGTTTGACATTAAGAGCTCTTTCTTACCTTTCTGTATTTAATCACATACTCCAGCACAGGGGTCCCTCGTTCATGCCGAGGCCTCCAGGTCAGCTCATAATAGTCGGCCTTGCCTGTTCGAGGCAGACTGAGAATAACAGGGGCATCTGCAGGTAACATTTGTCCTGATAATGCAGAGCAGTCCAGGGGCAACATGTCTCCAGTGCCCCCAGACCTTATAGGAGGCTGCTCTTTCAGCACTTTATCAGGGCTGGGTGGACGGAAATTGGGAGGCAGTCTTCCACGAGATGAAATCCCTAGAAAAACAAAATCCCTTATCGAATCTGAAGGCTTCCAAATACAGTAATGAGCCTCAATGCGGAGCACCAATCTATAGCAGCTTACCGGTTGATACTGTAATGAGGCGAGCCGAGGCCTGCGAGCTACCCAGCCCGTTTTCCGCCATGCACTGGTATATGCCATCATCCTGAGAGCTTACGTTGGACATGCGCAGCGCTCGTGAGGTGAGCCGGTGGCGGGATGACTGCGCGAGAGGTCGGGCATTGTGGAGCCACATCACTGACGGAGTGGGCTTACCTCGGGCCTGGCAGATGATCCGCACAGTTTCTCCATATGCAACCTCCTGTTGCTGCAGCTCTATGGTCACTAGAGGAGGCTCTGCAGGAGGAACGGGACACATGAGGGTTAAAGTTTGTACAAGTTTAAGTATCCTACACCAGGTGGACCAACACAAAGTAGTGTGTAAATAGTTATAAAAGTGGAAACAAAAGGACACTTGGTTTTCATCGTTTTGTACATACAAAGGTCTGAAATAATTTGAATGCATACTGTATACTCTTTACTCCGAAAAAAAAAAAAAGAAAGAAAAAACAGTGAAATGCAAACTATACACAGAAGTAGCCCATAATTGTGATGTGGAAAGAGGAGGATACATGGTTTTCAACATTTCACAAATAAGTATCTGGATGTACACTCAGCTCCCTTACGCAGCAATTCACTTGTGTATAAACTCATCTCTGTATGAACACAGCTGTTTTGGAACTTGAGTGAGAAAAATGGTCACTGTTGAGAGGAAGCTATGTTTGCAGTTTGCCACAAGCCATACAGGGGACAGGGCTTTTCTTCCGCAAGTACAGGGAAACTGGTCAGAGGTGATGAGAAAATGGATTAAAGTCTTTAATGGACAATCCTGAAAGAAAACCCGTTAGAGGCTCCAAAGAAGCTGAAACTGGATTAGACCCTAAACATGCCGCCAGTGCTACAAGAGCATGGTTTATATCAAAGCATATTCATGAGTTAGAATGGCTTAGTCAAAGTCTAATTATAAGTCTATGAAAAAAATGAGAAAAAGGGTTGTTCACAGATGTTCATTGTATCTCAACAAAAAAAAACTATTAGAGACATAACCCAAGAGACTGTTGCAGTATAAGGTGGTTCTATAGTTTTTAGATTTTATGAGGCAAAGATGTTAAATCAATTTATCGCTCTGCTGCCACTTCACGATTAAGAGCCACTTTGTGTTGGTCCATGACATAAAAATGCTATATGAAAAATGTTGAAGTCTGTGGTTTTATTGCAGTGAAACATGAAAAAGGTCAAGAGGTGTAAAATATTTTTGTAAGTCGCTGTACATAAAAAGGGGTTTGTGTGCGTGTGTGTATAGAGTGAGCCAGGCCCACTAGTTGATGGTTGGCTGCTTGTGAATGGGGGGTAAAGACAGAACTCATTACAGCTACAGCAGCACTCTTGACTTTAATTAGAGCCAGCTGCAGAGAGACAAGCTCATGAACACTTGAACACAAACATGCACGAACACACATGCACACGAAATCACTGTAAAAACAGCCATCCATAACCTAGACGAGTTCAATCAAGTGCAGCTATAGAATAAAGAGCCCTGTCTCCAGCCTGTCTTCTACGCCTCTGCACACACACACACACAGAACTTTATATTCCCGGTTAACAGGAGACAAAATAATTCCCATGTTCATGACTCAGACAAAATAGAGCCAATTTAGCTAGACTCAGAATGTAATAAATCATCCGCTCACCAAACACTTGAACATCGTAAAGAGCGGTGGCGGATCTGTCGGAGCCCATGCCGTTGTCCGCTCTGCAGACGTACGTGCCCGAGTCGCCCTCGCTCACGGCGTCGATCAGCAGGTTGCTCAGCAGAAAGCGCGTGTTGTTGTGAGAGCGCAGGTCTAGCCCGTCTTTCGCCCACTTGACTTGCGGAGTAGGGATGCCACTGGCCACGCACTCCAGCACCAGCCGCTGGCCTTTGGTCACCATGATGGATCGGGGCGCCGGCGGGTAGATGATGCGAGCTGCTTCAGACATGGAGCCTGAGAAAGAGATTAAGAAAATCAAGACACGAATGCTGAAATTAGAGACAGATGTCAAAGATGCTAAAATAAAACCTCTCCACATTTTCATCTCTAACTTGATGATAAAAAAGCATAAACTCTACACGTCACCATGAGTGACTGAATGGGTGCTGATGAGATCAAACGATGATAAACATCCCCCTAACAAATCAGAAACACCTCAACAGCTACAAATGCATCGAAATACAAAAACAGCCCCTCACCATGATGCTACCACCACTATGCTTGGCATTTGGTATTGAGTTCTTATAACAATAAATGTATATTTTTTAAGAAAACAAATAATGAAAAGGTAAAATCTCGCTGTTCTGCTTTGGTGTTCAAAGCGGAGACTCACGGCGAATGCGCAGCCGATCAGTGGTTCTGGACGTTTTGACCTCCTGAGTGACAGGATTGTAAGCAGCACACTTGTATGGCCCCTCATCATCGTGGGTAGCGTTGGCTATCTGCAGGTTCCCTGATGGCATGATGAGGTAGTTTCCTAATAGAAAATAAATACACGCTGAAATTAGAGGAGCTTTCAATCAAAGAAATGAATGGTGTGACTTCAGTGGATCCAAAACCTTTTAGGTTTTATCCTAAAAAGCCTTCCGATGTTGTTTTACTTCTGTTCTTGAGCAATTGCATATCAATAATTTCATTGATTTTGGAGATATTTTATTTTATACAATCTTTAACCAGGTTGTTCCTTGCTAATATCTTTTTTGAGGGACACCTGGCCAAGACGATGCACCAAATAAGACATAAAATGTACAAATCTCAAATTATTTGGTTTAATCCTATATCATTTGCTGAAAACTTTATAATACCCCCACCTATTTGCATTTATTGTATTTTTGCTCCCCATTTCGGCCAGTTGACTTTTTAAAAAAATTAGTTGGATTAAAACTCCCAAACCACTTTGTTGAAGTCCTGTAACCAAATTTCCTCACTGTAAACTATGAGCAAAATGAAAACAAAATGACAAAATCATTGGTTGTAATACCAGCGATGAATTGTCTCTTATTTTCGTATCAGGTTGGATAATAAAAGAATCTGCCACCACGAGGTAGAAATGTACAACCCACACCTGATATTGGCTAAAGAGAAAAACAGTCACCAAAAAAAGCTAACTAATGAGCTTAGCAAGGTTGCCAACTCTCACTCATCTGGAAGGAGAGTTCCTCCATTTCTCACTCTGCCCAGATAAACCTCACTCCAGGTAAGGAAAGCTGAGGATAGCTGTTTGTGATTGTGTGAACACAGTTGTACTTGGACAATTCTTCCTGGAGGTACTGACAATTTTTTGCACACGCTTATAGTTCTTGGTGCTGTTGCCTCAGGACCAAACAGTGAATCAGTATGGTCAAGATGTTCTGAATGATTTGGAGTTAAGGCTTCCTCTTTCTCCTTGTATAACTGCTAGTCTTCCCTAATTTAGCCCTCTGATGTCTTAGTTTTTTATGTTAAAGAGAGAGGGGTTGGTTTCTTTTTCCCCACCACCTCACCAAACATCTCCTTGCGTCATTGATCAGTGAGTCACTTTAGTTGCTTCTGAATATTCCTGGGTGAGGTTGTCCACATGTGTGGGAGCAGCACAGTCAAGAGCGCTCAGAAAATAAATCTGGTTTCTCAAGGCATCCAAGGAGGATTACCAGTGTTAGAGAAAGCATATAACAATATTCACCCAACGATGGCATTACTTTGCCAAAATAAACCACAGAGCATTGACTGCAAAACATGTCAAACTGTTTCCATAGCAACATAATACTGATGTAATTTAATTTTCTAGTTGTTATATCAGTAGCATTGCAGATTTTACAATGATGACCTCCCCTGCACTGTCTCACACCAATTTTAAATCAAAAGCGGAAATGCAGAAACTGTCTGGTGACCAGAAACCAGAACGTTTTACCCTCAACTGGTCAAAAATTTAAAGAAAACGTTCTCTTGAAACAGTGAACGCGCCATTTTGAAACGATCCCAGGTTGGTACTAAGTAGGAAGACTATGTTCTTCATTATTAACTCTAAGTTACCCAAGGTTTACCCAGTGCATTACAGTGAAGTTGCTCTGTTTAATCCTTTTGTCGTGGAAAAAAAGAAATCAAAATTTAGAAATGTCAGTCTTTTGAAAATTCCACAGGTACATTTCCACTTACTTTACAGGGAATACACACTTTAACATGCTCAACATGGTTGGCAATGTTAATAACTAATATAAGGTGCTGAAAAAAGTAAAAAAATGTGAACTCTGTAATCATCTCTGAGCTGTGTAACAGATCGCAATCTGTCACATACACAATGCCTCAGTCATCGGAGGCTTCCTAAAGCTTCTGTACAGTTGCAATAAATATATAAATGATTTAAGTATCTAACACATACATTGGTTTTCTCTCAAATATTAAGTTTGTATATTTGAATATTTTGTGTTGTAACACAATTCTACATTTTGCTTGATGGTATAGTTTGTTTTGCACAGGAGATATCACAGATACCTCTATCCCATAAACTCGTTTTCAGGAAGAGAAAACCCTGTTACTTTGAACTGTTTTTGACCAGCTGTTCTATTTTATATAAACAGTTTAATGTTGGGTAAGTTACAATTTAAATCCATCCATCAGTGATCTGTACTTTCGACTCAAAAGTTGGCCTAGTGAAGTATTTTTTTACCCACTTATGACTACTGTATCCTATATCTTGCAACAGTTATGACAACAATGTGTGACAAGCAACCATCTTTAACAACAGTTTGATTTATGGAGGTGTTTGGCAGAGTTAATTTACTCTGTGGTCAGGGTTTGTTTACTCTGCCTCTCCAGTCATTAAAGCACAAAAGGGAGCTGAAAATACATGAGGAAATTTTGGAAAAAGAGGATGACAAAGAAAAGAGAAGCAATAAAAAAACAACAACAAAAAAAAAAACTGTCCACGTTGCAAAACTTTGTAACACGAGCCCTCAGAGCCATTCCATCACAAGGCTGTACTGTCAGAAAGGGCCACAGAGTGGCGTCCGCGAGTCTGAAGCAGGACAATCCATCAGCTTTCGACGATGTGGAATTAATTTCCTCACAGATGAGAGGCAGATTATCAGTACCTACAGCTCCCAGGCATCATCAGCATACCAGTGATAAACCGCTAGAGCTTTTTCTTCTTTTCCAGGAGACTTAGAAGTAAAACAGTTTGAAAAATAAACAACTGTATTCCCAGGTTGCAACATTCCCCAGATAACGGCCTTATCGCAGGCTTTATGAAGCGGTCAGAGGGGAGGATTACAGCATTCCTGTAAATAATGGAGACAGTTTAGGAATCGAGAAGGATGCAGGATGAGAATGAGGAGCAGTACCTTTGGATGTTTCCAGCCATTCCTGTTTGACACTGTAGCGGACCTGAGCTTTAGGCTGACTCTCAGGGAGGTGACACTCTATGACGGCCGTGTTGCCTTCATCGACTTCTATCTCCTGTTGGATGTCAGGCTCGAAATCCCGCAGCTCTGCAAAAGCACACAGAATGAAGAAAACCGTCACAAAGCTACACAACAGCTTCTTTTCAGCAGCCTAATGCACCAAGTAAATCTCATCTAACTGCACATGTACACAGTCAGTCCTCAGTTTTAGAAGCAGAAAAACCACAATATTTTGAACAATAATAAGGGCTCTGTCTCCGTGCTGAGTGTCTGTCGCAGCAGCCTCACTTTGCTGTGTTGCAACCACATTGTTTCTCCTCTTCCCCACTGCATGATCCAGTTAAACTTACTGGAATTTTCTAAAATCGCTCCAGATCTTCAGTTTTCTCTTTTAATCAAAATAGTTTCACTCAAAAGCCAAAAATGGGTCTCTGTAACATTCGAGGAGGTCTCATCAATCCCCTCAGACATCAAATCAGGACTGGAACTGATTCCAGAGTCTGTGGGAAACGTGGGAGCGGGATTACTGGAGCCATGTGCTACGACCGTGTTCCTGCAGACACAGAGTCTGCACGGCCTAGATGATCATCTGACCCCATGACCCCCTCCCCCCCTTTAAAAAACCCCAGCCTGAGCGGCCCAGAGGGCTGAGCACGACGGGTCAAAGGTGAGAGAGTAGAGTTACAGATGCAGATATCCAGTTTGGGTTTGAGAGGAAGAGGCGATGGTCTGCTCTTAAGAGGCCGGAACAAAACAAAACCCCAGAAAGTAAAAGCAGAGGGAAGAAAAAGAGAGCAGGGAGAAGCTCAGTGAGGGAGGGAGAGCAGGAGAATTTCGTCAAGAAGGAGTTCAAGAGTGAAATGAAAGATAAATAAAACATCTTGTGGAGCGTAATTAAATGTCTACCAGTCTTTGTTGATTTATTCTTAACAAACACAGGCTCTCCGTTCTTTCCAGAGGTGCTATAACTGGCGTGTTTTTCTTGGACCGGCCACACACTTCAACACACACACGCAAAAAAAGAGCTGCTGATCAGACTCATACACAGCTCTGACTCAATAAGCAAATCTCAATCAGGGCTACAGTGTCCACCACAATATAGCCGAATCACTGGCACAAACATCTGCAGCAGAGCAGCAGATTAATCTGCCATTGGTGGTGGATCTGAACCCCCTGCCTGCATCTGGAGGAGCTTTAATGGGTGAAATGAGGGAGGCAGATCAGGGTATACACACACACACCAGCTCCATCTCTGACTCTGTCAGCGCCGACTCTGAAAGATGAGAATCCAAGCCGGGGCATGCAAGGCTTTAGTGGTGTGTGTGGTGCTCCATTTGCTAAATCAATCGGATGCTGTTTTTACAGCCCCAGCCTTCGCATCTACCCCCCCCCCCCCTTACACCTTTGAACCCTCCGTTTAACTCCCCTGTCCCACATTCTTCACAAAAACAACCCCTCCTGAATACCTCTCAGGTGTGTGGTGTGATGTTTTTGTGCGAGCATCCTGCATGCACAGAGGATTGATTGTATGCATAAAGTGAAGCAGACCTCCCACACCAGGGCAGCTTGGCAGGACCCACGAAACTTTTTTTTCAGGAAGAGACAGTGTATTCATCATCTTTATGCGCAGCAGCAGGGAGTCTGCCTGTGTTTTCGCCTCTGAATCTGAACATGTTTGTGCAACGTGTTTTGCAGCTATACGGCGGGGTTGATTGTCAGCACAGGAATCCAAGCGAACAGCTTTTAAAGTTGTGCCAAAAAAGAAAAGAAAAAAAGGGGGGGGGGGGGGCAGATTTGGATAGTACAGAGGGTCTGGAATCGACCTACACTGATCGCAAAAAACATGTGCATACAGCTAAGAGGGCTCATGAGGAAAGGAAAGCACGTACAGGCTCCCCATGGAGTGATTCCTTAGGCGATCTGGGGGTGGCTGAGGAAAACCGTTATTAAATTAGAGGCTTTTTTTTTTAAAGACCCCAGCTCCACATCTGGTCATTCTAGCACGATTTATACACATTCAAATGTGAGTGTGCCTTCCAAAAGTTGTGATGCCCCTTTACCTTTTTTGGAGAAGTTTAAAAAAGGGTTGTGGTATAAAACAATATATTAAGCTTTGAACATCTCTTGGAGCACGAGTCGACTCATCTCAAAATGGAAAGAATAGGTAACAACTGCAAACCTACCAAGGCATGGCTCTTCATCTAACCTGACAGGCTGGGCACATAGAGCATTAATCACAGTAGCAGGCATGTGGAGGAGCTACAGAGATCCACAGCTCAGTTGGGAGAATCTTTCGACAGGACAACTGTTAGTTAACCACTCCACAAATCTGGCCTTTTTTGGATGACACAAGAAGAAAGCTACTGTTTAAGACAGACAAAGGCGTCACAATCCACGAAAGGAGCGCCGCAAAAGCGGAAGAAGCCGCACAAAATGCAATCACCCTGAACACACAATGCTCATGGTAAGAGATGGTGGTGGCCTCAACATGCTGAGGGGATGCTTTTCTTCAGCAGGGACAGGGAAGAACAAGGGGAGAACATTAGCAGACACTCTTCATATGGGGGCAGGAACAAATGCATACCACCTTTTCATTTGTGAAAAAAAATTTTAAACCAGTCTATCCTTTTCCCTATACTTCATAAATATGCAACACTTTATGTTGGTCCGCCACATAAACTCCCAATAAAATACATTAACGTTTGTGTTTCTAAGGGAATAAATGTGAAAACATTTGGCAAGGCACTGAAGATGGTGTGTGGGGAAGAGAAAAAGACATCAGTGATGCAGATGACAAAAGAGGGGGGAATGTAAAGGCTAACGACAGTAAGAAAGAGGAGGGAAAGTGACAAAGAGTGAAAATGTGCAGGGAGAGACGAGTGAGTGTGACATCTCGTCTCATCTCCTGTCAGGATCTTGCCTCAACTGGCCTAAAACACCCCCAGCTTCCCAAGTCCAGGCAACTTCACACATCAATCACATCCGTGCATGTAAAACAATACTGTTAACAGCAGCCCTGCCTAAACCCATATCCTACGTCAACCCCTGTTCCTACCCCCACACACACAGCATTCTTATCTCCCTCCAGCCCTCCTTCCGATAATGGGGCCGTAACTTCTGACCAGGTCTGCTGTCAAGCCCCGTTGAGTGGAATGTGGAGTTGTGGGGAGCAAAAAAAGGATCCACTGAAGGTACAGGGCCCCCACAGTGAGCACCAGTCCCTTCTTTCCCCCTGCTCAGACTGGCCCCCAGCCCCAGGGTCCCCTCCATTCCTAAAGCTCTTGTTTCACCGTTTCAGGCCCTTTCACAGTCCCATGACGCATATCAAGTAGAAGAGTGCAGACTTGATGCAGCCAAGCACTAAACGCATGAGGAATCATTTATTTAAACTATTAGATCAATATGACGCAGCATGAAAAGCAGCTGTTTTGTCCAACTAAATTCTCACAGATTTTCACTATAGTTCCTTCGCTTTAGCCCTCAGCGGGGTTGAGATTCAGACTGGGTATAACCACTGGAAAAGTACAGAGTTTACAATGTTGTATTGATAAAGATTTTAGGCAAACAAATACCACCTCCTCAGTCTTTTTGTTTCACTCGAGGAAAATCAACTTGAGGGAGTCTTTTGGATACTCTGACAAACCATAAAGAGGCCCGTGTGTTTATTTGTTACGGTTTTGTGTGGGTGGCTACTCACTGGCAGCGGTGACGTTAGCATGCACGCTCGCCAGAGCTCCAGCGCCGGTGCTGGCCACACACTGGTATCTGCCCAGAGTGAGGTTAGTCAAAGTGGGGATGAGCAGGGTGCCAGGCCCCAGCACCATGCCCAGATCACCGTTCGACAGCCGCTCGCCGTTGAGACACCAGCTGAGCTTGGCCGAGGAGGGTCGGGCGCTGCAGCGCAACATAACGCTGCCTCCCAGCTTCTGCACCACAGACACAGGCTCCTCAGTGAACACCGGCACCTCATCTGAAGAGAAACACACACAGAAGAGCTGGGATCAGTTTCAAAAACTGAACAGCTTAGGACATTTCTCAAAAATAAGATAAATAGGTTTATTAGGAACTTAAAATATTCACACACATTTTCTTGTCATGTTCTCAGCCCTTATGAGCACATTTATAAAATATAAATACAAAAAGAGTACAATGAATGTACAAAGCAGGAGTCAGGCTTCAAATATGAAACGTGGAAAATCCAAAAACTGGAAGGAAGAAAAGAAGAATAAGGGGGATATTTATAGATTTTGTACAAATTGACCGGATGGATGGAACATTAAAAGCTGTCTGTCTAGCTATATACATCTATCTCTCCATCTATCTATATAGATGCAAGAAAGCACAGGTTGCACTATTAAACCTAGAAGAAAAAAATTCTGCATCAAATTTGTTATAAAGGATGTAATAGCCATATTACCAACTAATAAAACAAAATCCATTATTAATAAATAATTTAATCAACTACGTTCATTGATGCAGTTGATTAATGAGGAACTGATTCCAGCTCTCTATACAAAGCTTCTCTTCATTTTCAGTTCCCCCAAGGTGGCTATCCAAGCCCATCCAAATTACCTCCTTATTCAAATCTATTTCAAACAAACTGCTGCTGCCAGACATATAAAACAGTTCACTCCCTGTGTTGAAGCCAGAAAACATTTCTTCCTGGCACGAGTTATCCGTTATCCTGCACCAGGTGTTCAGAAAAACTAAATGTACAGGGCACTTGGAAAGGGAGGTTATATAGAGTTCTATCCAGTGAGAGGAGGTCAGAAACGGGAGGCAGGGGTGTCCATGCTGAATTCCTATTTAGAATAACGAAACTAAAGAATAACAGAATAATGAAACGAAGAAGACCGTTTTAATAAGCCGAAAACATAAGAGTTGAAAGGATAAATGTGTAAGGGATTTACAGTCTTATGTTCTTTTAAAGCATATTTAATAAATATCACTGAAATGTTGATATTCTGTTCATTTTGATGGTCAAGACCTAAAGGTAATGAAATCCCAGTATTCTGTTTCTCACGAAATTTGACTATTACATCAGACCAATTTTTCTAAAAAAGGACTTAATACAGAAAAACCATGTAAAACCCTTCAATCAGTAAGTGCTGTATCCAAGTATTTTAATGGAAAGTTGAGGGGAAGGAGCATCAACTTTGACTAGATTGTGAAGCACAGCATTTAAAAATGTTGATTGCAATTTTCTTTAACTATGAGCCATAAGGATAAAAATGAACAAATAAATGGCCAATGTTATGCAATAATTCTCGGTTTTTGTATTGAACTAAATAAATGAACTTTTAGTTGATATTCCAGTTATCAGTACTCACAAACGGTTGAAGCGTCACTCTGCAGGCAGCACAGGAGTACTGCACCCAGAGCACAAAACACTGGAGCTTTTCTCTTTTTCATCCAAGGAGTCCAGTCTTGCTTTCCAGACATCTTCCATGCACGATGCCCTGAAAAACACAACAGATAGTGATTAGAGGGTCATTTACATACTTAGTGCAGTAAAAAACAAACAGCATAAGCACAGGTAATCTGACTGGCTCAGAACAAAAACACAAACACCCGCACCAAAAAAAAAACAAAACAAAACACGAGTCGAATGGGAAACATACAACATTCACCTAAAAAGGAAGAATTGGACTCATACATGCACCCCCCTGTCAGCTCAGATCTAACTTGTATATGCACGAACAAAAACAGGCAGCCATTAACACAACCCAGGTGAGGTGGTTGTAATCTGCAGCACCCTCAGCAGCCAAAACTCTAGACACAAATAAAGCCTTTCTTTTCTCTCAGCCCCCATTTCTCCGCCTGCACCCGCACTCCAGCCTGCACTCATCAAAGGGGCGCCCTCATTCAGCGGGTCGTAACATGAGCCCTCCGCCTTACCGCTCAGGTGTAACCGATACAGGTAGAGGGGGCTTAAGGAGGAGGAAGGAGGGAGGGAGGGAAGAGGAGAAGGGGCAAATACATAGGCTGCATTCAGGAGTTGGGACAAAGAGCAACCAATGAGAGGCAAGACAGGAGAAGGGGGTTGTAGGTGCGGAAATGTATATCCCAGCAGCGATGAGTGTGTTGAAGGTGGAGGAGTGCTATTTTATACCCCAGAACAGAATATATTGGGAGAGTAATAGCCAGTATATGAACAGTTAACGAACAGAGGAGAGCTTTTCTCTCCTTTGTCGTCTTAGCCAAGTTTCCTGAATTCTTTCCTGTCAGGTTAAACTAACAACTTCCCGTCAGGATGAGGAGGGTGGTCCTGCAAAAGTGAACTTGTCTTCCCCCCTCCTTACTATTACGGACATAGTGCATGCCTCTGAACATGCTCAAGTGTCCTGTAATAGTGTAAGCAGAACACAGCTTTCAGTCATCCTACTATAGCAGGAGGAACAATTAATGGAGCCTACTTGCAGAAAAACACAGACATGTATACATGGGCTTGAGTGCAGGGGGGGGCAAAGCAGGAGAAACAGCTAGTGGAAACTCTTACAGCGCACCTTCATCATCTAATGGGAGCAGTAAAAAAGTTTAGCTGCTAGGCACATTTATTGAAAATGAGCAAAGGAGGAGGCTAATGGAAAAACGGCTCCCAATGTCTGCAACTGCTAAACCAGACCACACATTGCTCTGCAGAAACTTAGCTGCTTACTATGAATGTGTAAACAACTTTAGATGATGAATTCAGATGAAAACAGCAGCAGCGAGCCAGCTGCATGAAAACACATTGTGGGGGTGCTGCAATTTACTGTAACTTTCAACAACTTTTTAATATACATAATGACTTTTTTTGTCAGTTTTAATGTGGGCACCTGCAACTAGCCAGTAGAAAGGGGTCCCCACCCCTAACCCTTCTTGAAACAAATCTCAGTTGGCTTGCATGCTGCTGAGTCCAGAGTGCAGAAATAAAAGCGAGGAATCTAGAAATGAGCAATTAATAGACAGGCTTTTACACGAAGCAGATTCTGTGAGTCAGACTTCACAAGCAGCCCACATGCTTTCAGTTTGAGTACATTTTAGCACTGCTCTCTTTTCTTCTGATGTAATTTATAGCATAGATTATCATGTAGATTTGGATTGTGATTTTTTTACCTTCTTAGAAGAGTAGTTCGACAATCCCTAGAGTTGGTTTTTCTGACTTTCAATGACTGGGTACCACACTAGTATCAAAGCCAAAATCTAACATGACCGCTGGGTAGATAATCACATGCACACAGACTCCGCTTCAGTTAACATGATATCATTAGGACACGTAGTAATGAAAATATATCAATTTAAGCACATGGTTTAAAATCAGATGGTTGCTTGCACAAATAAAACAGTTTAAATTATTAAACACATTTAATACTAAGGTATAGCTGCATTACCATCGTATCGGATGACATTTTTTTAACATATTGGTATGGGACTGATATTAATATCCAATGTTTATCTGCATCTTATTGCCATTTGCGTATTTGTTCTGGGAAGGGTGGTCATGTGGTTTTTGTTTGGACTCGTGACAGTGATAGTGATGCAGTGCTTGGTGGATTATGGGGTGTTTAACTGAACCAGAGAGGCAATGTCAGTGGTGTGGTCATTTTTATGGTGTCAAAAAGGTAGAGAAATTGTAGAGAATATCAGTAAATATTGGTTATCAGCAATAACAGCAAAATAAAATAAAATATGAATATTGGCCCAAATTTTCACATTGGTGCTACCAATCCCATTTCAGTTACTAGCTAGGTAAAGTGTATGTGTAAAATCCAGCAAACGTGTTATTGCCCATCACTTGTTCTATTAGTTAATATAATAAATCATAAAAACACACAACATGCTTCCAATTACTCTTCACTAAACAAATCGCTAAAATTATTTATGGACAAAACAACAACAACAGCTTGTACCGTTAATAGCAACTCACCTTTGAATAACAAAGGACTGTTCTGTTTGTCAAGTTTTATTTTTAGATGATATTTAGCTCTTTATTTTAAAAAAAAAATCCCATTCAGACAATGACATCTTTTTCAATCTTCTCAAATCTTGGTGCCTATTTACAAAGGTTTTTGTTTATCGTTATTTCGCAGACTACGCAACGCCACCAAGACCTGAAAAAACTGACGCATTCTGTAACCTCGAGATAAAGCTTTACAAATCCGTTCCCTCTGATTTGCTTTCTTGTCCACAGAGAGGCCCATCAGTAGCGGGTTTACTCTGTAAACAAACAGCAAACTGCTTGGATCCAGTAGGCAGCAGAGCTGAAGGCCTGTGGCTTCTGTGGCTGTTTGCCTTATGGACACAGCTCAGGACAGCTGGCTGTACATGTGTATTGAGCACCTGTCACAGCTGCGAGAGTCAATAACTGTAAACCACACTGAACCACCAGCCAAGTGGACACACAACGGGTTACACTGCCCAGCTGTGAAACCTCTTACCTGTTCGGTTTGTTGAAAATTTGACAAGGATGACATGAGCAGAGACAGAGATAACTCTTTGTTGTATCAGAGGTATGAGCAGGCCCCTCGTATATCATCGGTCCCTAAGAAGCAGCCCTGTTCCTCTGAGACCGTCTGTCTGATTCATTAGTCAGCTGGGTCTTCGGTTTGCCTTGCCTCAAGATGAAAAGTTGGACTGTCATCTATGTCCAAGTTTTTCCATCCATCCCTTCCAGAGAGGTCACAGACGTAGAAGGAGCAGAGCCTCCTACTCATCAGGGTGACTGATAAAACACAGAGCATCCACCCGGCCAGCTCCACTAAATTAGCTGCCCAGCTTGTGTTTGTATACCGTGACTGTTTTGTTTTAGCCTTAAAACAAGGAGCACTGCTGCATGGCAAACTTCTAAAATACAGTCCAATACAGCAGGTAGAAAACAGCTTGAACTTTCTAAATTAGCCAGTTTGAGGAGAAAAAGCCATTTCTGTAACCACATTGAGATGAAGAGTTTCTTAGAATCGGGAAACTAAAACAGACTGCTTCTATTTGATTTATGAATATTTCCTTTGTCTTGAGATCAGAAAACATTTAGGGCCGACAGCAGGCCTAAAGACGTTCATGAAAGATGACAAAGAATAAAACAAACAAAAAGGTTATATAACTATAACTTCTCAGAGCTGCTTCAACAGCTGTAGAGTAGCGTGATGGAAAGAAAACACATTCCTAACATTACCAGTCACAGATCTTCATTAACCGCAGTTAGTTTATTTAGGTGGTAACTTGTTTCATTTTAAATAAAAACCTTGAATTAAAAAAGAATCCAGTTACCCAGAATACTTCAGATTTTTTCCCATTAAAATGCTTTTATTTGTGCAGCCAGCTCTGGTGAGGTAATGCTTGCTAAACATGGTTCAGTTTTTAAGTGTGGCAGACTTCTAACATCCTAAAAACAACTGCTTCAAAACCATCATAGAGGGTTTTAACAACACTATTTTATGAAATTTCAAACCATTGTCACCCTTAAACGTTAGTGGCAACTTGCAAAGAAGCAAGTGATTGTTGCGGTAGGAGGTTTGGAGGTATTATGGGTGGAGTACTGTACTCCTACCTTCATTGCACATGTAGGATATTCACAAGACAACTCAACCACTTACCAACTGTATTGTAATGCAAATAATCAAGCTCAGACATTGAACCCCCAAAAGAAAAGGGGAGAATAACCTCTAAAAGTCAATGATATTAGGAAACAGACTTGAAGAAAATGCTCTGCCCTTGGAACCAATAGGAGAACAGGGAAAAGGGTAGAAATGCCCAAAGATCATTTGTCATTGGACTTTACCTCAAGAGCTACCAGACAGTCTTTTACAACTACAGTTATTAAGCTTCAAAAAGGCAGGTCTGAGTGCGATCTGGCTACCCGAGCCAATAGCCCAACTAATTATTTGCTGATATCAGCTTATTGTACTCCAAGTAGAAATTGAAAAGTGTGGTTTTGACAAGGTAATCATACCTTGTGAGTCTCATACTGGTTCAACCTGATAACATAGCATTTGCATAGACTGCTATCTCATGTTTGGAGTTAAAACATCCACTTTGGTCTTGGCCTCACTTGGAAGGTAGAAAGCTGCTTATAAACTCACTTCAAAAATTCTGGTCTGTCCTTCTAAGGCTTGATTCTTCTTGTGAAGAGCTAAAACATATCAGCAATAATGTTAGACTGGGCAAGGTAAAAAGATTAACAAGACAAAAAGCCTCAGAACACCAACCTTTACACATGTGGCATAACCTTTTGAGACATAGCTAGATGCAGTACATATCCCAGAGAGATACACCCTAAAACAGGAACAGCTAAGAGACAATGCGGCACAGTATTAGTGGTGCGCAGGCATGCATCATGAGCATAGCTATGTAAGTGCCTTTCAAGATGATGTGCAGGAGAGTCACTCGACAGAAGTTCATTGTGAGCGTGCTAAGTAAAGATAGCGAAGGACCCTGTTCTCTCAGGCCACTGCCAGTCCCATTGTCCCCCTGCCTCAGAGGATAAATTCATTTTGACAACCCTGCTAATTGGATAAAACCAGACTGGAGCCTCCTCCCTGAGCTCTCACATTCCATCTGCTTTCTGGCACGGAGAAGACACGCAGGAGGGAGGGAGGTGGTGAAGGGCTAGTAGGGTTGTAACTCGCGAGGAGTTGAGCTGTTGAATATTTATCACCTCCCCAAATTTGCTCCCCCTTCCTTCAGTTTTACGTCTTTTTACACTCCATGCCCCCTCCCTCAATTTCACTCTGGAGGTTCTCCAAACACCACAAAGCCCCCCCCCCCTTTAGATAAACACATGCGGTGTCAAGTGTGAGGAGTGCCGGGGGTTCAACTGCCCCGCTCCAGCCCTAAGCCCACAAAGCCGAGCCGCATAGCTGCCATGCGGGAGGCCGGTTGCCCCTGGCGACGCTAACAGGCAGAACGCACCTTAATAGAGTGGAGAGTCATTGTAAAGCAGTGAGCCGGTGCACGGACAAAGACCCCGCAGACCCCTGGAGAAAAGGGAGACGCTGCTCTGAAGGGCCCAGGGAAGAGCTGATGGGCCCTGCTCAATGACCAGAGGGGGGGTGCGTGGCAGAGAGGTTCGAGAGTGGAGAGTTTGTGGATGTGGAAGGGAAGAGCGGGGGGTGGTCACTGCCTTTATCGATTGATGTGAAATGGTTAAAAAGGGGTTTATGAAAGCAGCGGTGGTGGGGGCGGTGACTGGGAGAGCCGAACAGCAAGTCAAATTAATATAGAGGACGTCAACTGGCAGGCGAGCGGGAGGAGAGAGCAGGGCCTCGTCAATGAGAGGGAGTGTTTGTGAGAGTGTCCAAACATATTTTCTCCTTACTCTGTCAATCTGCTCGCTGGCCTCTCGGTCCTCGCCTGGGATTTGTGCAGAGTGCCGCGCGATGAGAGGAGTGCTGAGGTAGCTTAACAAATCAGCACCCCGCCCGGTTTATCAACCTCATTAACAGGAGATAGACGTACAACACAAAAACAACAAGAAGCCCTTGTTCAAATTCAACCACGCATGAGTTCTCCATCAAACATCATATTCTCAAGAAATCCATGATGAAACATTTAAGTTACATTACCATAAATCTTGTAGCTATGGACACATTTCACTGTGGACTGATCTTGGTGTGTCCTTTAGTCCAATTAAAAAAGTTTCATATATCATTTGTCAAAGCTGGTATTATGAACAACAATTCCTAACTGTGCTACTAACCACAAACTTGGCTTTGAGTATTGTAGTAGCACTAGTACAATGCTAGTGTACAAGTACTACACTCCAAGGGTGGTACAAGATAACCCCTTTAAATTACTTTTTTAACTCCCTAACCCTCTGTAGATTTAGACAAGGATTGTTGGTTACACGCACTGCTGGAGAACAAACAGTGAGCAGTTCATTTTTTTTACCTACACAGTTCCACCTGTTTTGAACTTCTTAGTCATTGCTCTGTTTGTAGATATGGGCAAATATCAGTTGAAGAACTTTACTTGTTTCCAAAATCATGAAGATCAATAGATCTATACATTACTTTGATGCAAATACTCTTTTTCCCATCCTATAGAATGGCTAAGAAAAATGGTAATCTTTGTTATGTCATATTTACCCCTTAGGGAAACAGGAAGATGTGAATTACTCATTAAAATTTCCATTATAACCTGATCAGAATTTAACTTACTCTGTAGTAACTGTAAGGGCTGCCAGTAATTCTGGTGCGGTTTGGATTTTTTTTCAAATTTAATAAAAGTACTGCAATTAAAGGTAGAATTTTTCAGAAATGTTTGTTGCTATCAGAATTATGCTACTGCAGTAAGATTTAAATAAATTTTAGGGCTTTTTAAACCAGTTTACCAAGGGTGCCAATAATTCTTGAGGGCACTACAAGTGACCTCATGAAAACGTGCAAGTAAAACATGAGGCTTACTCTTTAGCCTGTCAGTTTACATTGAAGTGAACATTGTCAAAGCTCTTAACCTACTCTTTGGGAATATAAGCGTTGTAGCTATTTAAACATTACAGAAAATAATAATAATAATAATAATAATAATAATAATAATAAGATAAAGCCAAAATTAAAAGCAGAGACAGATGTTGGAGAAGTAATTTTCTAAAGAAGAAATAAGAATTGCTACGATAGTAAAATGAAGCTGTAAAGCGGTGTAAACATCAGCAAAAGTTTGTTTTGAAAGCTTTTGTTGGCGCTTGAGAACAAGCTTGTTCACTTAGGATAACATGGGCCTTCTACCAACTAATTACCAATGGTAGGCTATGCTTAGCATTTAAACTTTGACCACAGAATTCGATATAGTGGATACAGACAGTCTATTTTTAAAGTGTGTTCAGTATGGATTTTGTGATCAAAATTAAATTGTTTGTTGATAGATGTCCTTTCTTACAATATGAGGTTGTTTCCCCCCCCCTTTAATTTGATTAAGCAGAATACAATTTTAAAAGAAACCATAACATTTTTTTTATATTTTAACCCACATACCTATACAGCAATCCAGATTCTGGCTGTTTCTTTTGAAGCCACCATTTGGTAGCTTAGACAATACTTACTTCAACCCCTTTTTTGGGTTAAATACCAAACTCAGTAGGGTGGGTCAAACTCATAACCCAACCTTGTTAGAGTAGATCAACCCAGAAATTTATTTTTTAGAGTTTATTTTTTTAGAGTGTATGTGGTCTTTATGCCTCGGAAGGTTGTGAAAATGATTTCCTAAATACATGGATGGGTTGCATTTGCAAGCAGAGTAGACTTGCTAACATTTAGATGGGAAAATATGCTGGGCTACATAGAGTTAACATTCAATAAAAGACGATTATTAGAATTATTAGAATATTTATTTTATTTATTTGTCACAGCCCACATAGACACAGTTTTCAGTGTTTTTAGAGCTTCTTGGACCCAAGGAACTATCACTTCTGATTGATTAATTAATTACAACCATATTTAACGAGCTATGTTTTTTAAATCGCGTTAATCTAATTTTTAAATCTTTAATTTTACTGTTTCTCCATGCGAGTTGCCTTTTAAATAAAATTATTTTTTATGCTTTGGGCTTCTTGTGCTTGAGTTGGGGGTTAACCACACCCTGAATTGGACATCGATTGGCTATCATTAGGCCTGCTTATCATGAGCTGACGCTTCCGTTTTAGTGGAGAGGGGAACGCGAGTGAGGAGAAGCTCGGACTGCATCTGTTCAACTCTGTTAAAAACAGTAAAGGACTTCATAAAGCCACTTTTTTGTTATTCATTTGTTCTGCCACAATAAGGTAATAGATTTAAATGAAAATACCTCAAGATGAGGGCTTGTCTCAGCAATTAGTAGGTGTGATTAAAAAAAAATCTGGGAAAATTTGGCATGTTCTCCCTGTGCATGCGTGGGTTCCCTCCGGGTACTCTGGCTTCCTCCCACAGTCCCAAAACATGACCATTAGGTTAATTGGTCTCTTTAAATTGCCCTTAGGTATGAGTGTTTGCATGCATGGTTGTTTGTCCTGTATGACTCTGTGCTGCCCTGCCATGGACTGGCGACCTGTCCAGGGTGTACCCCGCGTTTCACCCATAGACTGCTGGGCACCAGCTCCACCGCAACCCTGCAGAGGATGGGCAAGTATAGATAATGGATGGATGGAATTATTCTCTAAGTTTTTTTAATCTCTTGACAGCATTCATTATAACTCTTTCAGTTTGTGCAGGATTCATAAGTTCTACCTGTTAAATAACCTGGCTGATAATGAAACCGAAATCTGTTTCGGTGAGAAACATCATCTTTTCATCTCTGGTGTAACCTTTGATAAGGCGATTATCATCTGGGCAAAAACGGGTACATATGTCTACCTAATTATTGGTTAATTGCATTAGTATAGTATACTGTCAGTGTACAAATTTGCATTATTAATCTATTACCTTCCAAAAAAGATGCTTTAATTGATTGAAAGCAATATGTAATTTTCCACATAATTCTCAAATTATGTCAAAATACTGCTTTGTCTGTGGATAAGGCAAGCACAAATGGACACTCCCTGCTCTTTTTTTCCTACTTCACACAAGCAAAGACTTGTCAGGGAATAAATCCTAAATCGATTCCCAGTTATCATCCCATTCTCCTGGAACTCTCCCCAGGCAGAATGGAACCTTATGGAGTCTAATTTGGCAAGAAAATACTGCTCAACAGGTAGAAAGGGGATCAGTCCAAATCCAACCCCGCACCCACTCAAAACACCCCCTGTTCTCATGCCATAAAATTACACATCAAAAGCACCCCTAATGAGGCTAAGAACGCACCCCACTTCAAAACACTCTCTCTTAAAGATGCACACACAAATTTATGCCTATGCTTTACAAAGTATTAACAAGCTGTTTGCCCGTTCAAGCGCTCCTTTACTCCTAGCCCTGCAACCAATCCAGCACTAACGAGCTACAGAGCGTCTGGAGGATTAAGGGACAGGAATCTGAACGGGACAGCGGCATTCTAATCAATTAGGCACAGCGCCATTTGCATAATTTAGATAACGAGGCAGAATTAACCGCGCAGAGCTAATTATGATGCCATGGTGAGAACATCCACACACAATCCTAGGCTTTGGATAGTGATGCCAATATGCCCACAGGGGCCATGGGAACAGGAGGGATCATCACAGTCACCCAGACCTGAGAAGTGTTGAAGAAGAGGAGAAGGAAGAAAGGACTGAGGATGTTTGAAAGAGAAAAAGAGACAGCAATGGAGAAAGCGATAGCTGGAAAGAGTTTTTAACCATCTAGGAGCAAAATTAATATGAAGGATTTTACACCACTCGTTGCACAACCACAATCATACACTTGCAAGGGGAGTAACAAATTAGATGTAAAACACAAAAATACTTATAAATCAAAGTGAAGTCTGTTTTGCGACACGTTATGTCTGTCACCATGTGACTGTTCTGGTGAAGTTTAACCTTCGAGTATAGGCCCTGGATATGAAGATGTGTTCTCTGGGCTTGACTTCCTGATGTAAATATGTTTGAGACTTGTCTTAAAATAAAAAAGAAAGCAGTTCAAAAAGGTTTTAGTCTAAAATATTTGATTGGTGCTCCAAGGTGTATGTGAAGCCCTTTCGGCCTGTATCTGGACTTACGATTGTGGAGCCAAACGCAGAGGGAAATGACCGGCTACAGAGCGGCAGCCATTGAAACTAGGTATGACTGTTGCCAAGAGACTAATCCTTAGAGAAAAGAAGTCTTCCACTCTACATTTTCAACTGTGGGTAGCAGACATGATATCCATAACACAGACAGAGAGAGAGATTTTTTTTTTTTTAAAAAGGTACACATTTTAAATGCCATGATATGCTTTAAAAAATGCATCTAATGCCTCTTTTTTACCTGCTGTATTCAGAAGCAATCATCCTTCTTAAGAAATTTTACCAGGCTGAAGTCCAATAGATCTATTCTGTCTCGTCAGCTAGAGACGTCCCTTCTGATCAGTTGCTATATGTATAGTCACCCAGAGCGACAATAGGAGGGGAAGCGCAAAAGCACTAGATCTAATATCTAATATCTGTTGGATGGGTCAAGAACACGGTTTCTGTTGCTTTTCCTGCATGTGCCATCAATGGATAGATAGCTATGTGTGTGGAACTGCACTGCATTTTATCCTGATCCAAGCGTTTAGATGATTTTCTGTGTGTCAAATGTGTGTCTAGGGCACTAATTCAGCATCATGGAGCTACTGATGTGTGTTGTGCTTTAGACTGAACAAGCTGTTTTCTAAACAGTGTGTAAAATTTGTTCAGTCTGTAAAAACACAAAAAATAGGTATTTTTTGTGCAAATTTCAAGCATTAGGACCACAAACCTGGACCAAAACATTTGACGCTGATTACAGATACAGTTTTTGAAATATTTTACCCCATTTGTGAAACGAAAAACCAAGTGGTTTCCCAAAATTATTGCTGAAGACTAGGGTCCTCCCACTCTCATGAATCCAAAAACCAAGTATCTTATCTCATGAGCTGGATGTGTCGCTACACCCCTGACAGTCACATATTTCATTCAACTACAAACATTTTGTGACACATGATCAAGAAATCGCACCATTTCATGGTAAAAGTATACTCACAGAGGCACATAAACATGCAGACCTGAGGAAGTCTTTCCAACACCAAATGTCAACAGGCGAACACAGGTTACCACTTATCCCCAAGCCAGAGAGATAAAATACTGCACGCCAATGTGGACTTTCATAGCTGCATATACTGTACACGCAACGCAGCCTGCTCCCTGTGTGTTCCTGCAACATCGGGAGGGAGGGAGCGTGGGTATTGGATGGGTTAAAGGGGCCCCCAAACTCTTTTGGCAGCTCATGCATCAGAGTGAATGGAACCAATTATAAATCAAGAGCAATTTCTCCCCATTATTCAGCAGGAACCGAGAGGTGGGGGGGGGGGGGGGGGGGGGGGGGGGTTGCCTTGCCCTAAAACTCTCAGTGGGAGACGTGGAAAGAAGAGAAAAGCAGAGTGGATGAAAAATTAGATTAAAAAAACAGATCTAGGGAGGCATTTGGAGGGGGAGATAAGGCAAAGACATTCTGTGCAGCTGTATGGAACAGCCAAAGGACAAAGTTATAGCAAGAACAGATACAAGGAAAGGAAGAAGGCGGGCATGAGGCGTCAGCCATGTCTGACATGATGCAGCTGAGTTTGGCTATTAGTTTTGAAGTAAGAACTGGTGGGTCTGAAACCGTTTCCTCGGGAGGACAAACAGCTTGAGGAAAAGAAGATTCTTAAGTTTCAGGAGCTCAGTTTGTGACATGCTGCAGGGCTACCACTTGTCCCATCACTCACAGCCGCCGCAGACGTCTACAATCCTCCTCTAGAAATATCAGAAACCAAAACTTTAACAGGCGCACAGCTTTTTACAAGCAGACGGAGCCGCTCTGTCGATGGAAAATTCCAGCTCTGATAACCTCAGGGGCCCAATAAGTAAGTGATCTGGTGCCCAGTGATTTATTCTGTTGAATCATGTCTTCTCCTGCCAGTCTGACATTCTTCAATGATGAGTTTTCTTGCAACACAATAAATCTGATTACTGGTTAAAGATCTGGAACGCAAACAAAATTCCCCCTTAAATGTCTTTTTTTAATGCTTTTTATTGTTTCTGGAGAAAGGAAAACAGACAGGCAAAACCTGCTGAAAAGTGTGTGAGTGCAAACCTCGAGCCTGTGTGCAAATGATCTATTAGAGCGTCTGGGTTGCTTTTGGCTCGTAATAACGCCCCCCTAATCTTTGTCCAAATATCTGCTTTGCACACACTGAATTATTTGACTACACACAGAGAGAGCTTTTTTAGTGGAGTCTGGAGTTGATCAATGATCAAACGATGCAAACACAGCTCTCGAAAACTGTGTGTTTGCCTGTTTGTCTGTAGAGAGAGCCCAGAGTAAGGCTGGAATAACTTCATTATCCAATCAAGAGCGCCTTAAGTTTTGCTTTAAGTAGTGGAACTAATTAAATTAAGCGGCTTTAAAATGGTTCTGAATAATCGCCATTAAGATGTTAATTCAACAGTAATTCAGAGATTCACCAATCAAAATTTTTATAGCGATTTCCACGATTTTGTAAAGTTCTGAATTGAGTTGATTCAGATTTTTTTAAATAGCTCAGAACATTAAAATGCTTATTTTCCTATTGTATTCATAAACTGAAAACTATCCAACCAAAAATATATTCTAAGAACATAAATCACAGATTTTCTCAAAAAGCAGCCCAAAGCAACAGAGCTGTCTCTCCCTGTGCTTCACAAGAAAGCTATAGGTAAAGTACAATACTGCAGGTTATGACAAAGATATTTATAAATAAACCCCAATTCAACTTCATTTTTGAGAGGGAAAGATTAATACTCTGTTATGGGTTAGACTGTTGTATGATTAACTAATTAATTGCAAATGTATACAAGAGCCTTAAGTAGACCAGCGTGAACAACCAAAAGCGATTTATATTCAGAAAAGAGGAGACGTTACACTGTGTCTGAGAGAGAGCAGTCAGTCAGTCAAAGATGCCATTTGAAACGGTCTTCAGCCTCCCACATTGATCCCATGATCAGCACGGTTAGAATCACTAACCATAAACATTATTTTCCATGTGTATTCTCTGTGAAGTTGGTAGATCCTATCCTTAATTGTAACATTTCCACAATATATTTTAGTAAATGTAAATGTAAAAACAGTAAATGTTTCCAACAGATAGGATCCAACACGATCCATGATCCTCCAGGACTTGCTTGGAGACTTGACATTTGAAACTGTTTTTTAGCATCTTATATCAGCAGTTACTACGATTAGTTTGCCAAGTGCAGTTCTCATCACAAACCGTGTATTACCTGTAGAGTTAGTAGTTCCTTTTAAGGCTAGACTTGTGATTAATTTCAAGCTATGCAGCATACAAAGAACAAACAAAATCACTGTAAAATTGCACAGAAGAATCAAGTAGGGACCAGAATATGACAATCTTACTTGTGGTCAGTAATCTTAATGAATACCATTCATTTGATACCATACATAATGCGGCTTTTTAAAAACAACATTCTTTGGTGTGGAAGTTTTTACTGAGGAAAGAAGTCTCAATTAAAGTAGCTTTTTTCAGTATCAGTGAGCTGTTTAAAAAAAGTCATAGGAAGTCAAACCTCTTAAGACTTTAAAAGGAAACAGTTTTCCTCAAAAAATGTCGACTTTTCATTTTGGCTGCTGCTGCTATTAAACAGGGGGTGAGATAACAGGAAGCTGAACATTGTATAGCAAGGTTGCTCAGAAAAGTCGTTTTCCAGCTGTGCTACAATATGTTGGAAAAGGAAATGCTGGACACCTTTCTTAAGCTAATTTTCTAACAAACCCTTCATTCTCCCACCATCTTAGATAATCATTGAAATCGTTCAAACTTTCTCCTTCACTATACCCTCCATTTCCACGTCACATTCCTCCTCTGTGGCCCTGGTGGCAGGATCAAGAGAACAGAGGTATGCCGCCCCAGGGGAAGGGGGGGTGGACTCCCAGCCACCTGCCAGTCCAGGTGTCCCTCTTAGGTTATCCGATGTCCGACTGGACACAGGAACTCTCTCTTGGGGGCCCGACCCTCCAATCTGTCAGCGCCACAGGGACTAATGCACCGTATGTCAACAGGCCAATAATGTGATCAGCAGAGAATGAAGCAACCTTATTTGCTGCATTTGTGAAAAACGCATCAACTCAGAAAGAAAAAAACTGGTTTTCTTTCCCCCCCTCAAAGAAGTCTTCTTTTAATGCTTTAATCTCAAAACAACTGCACAGGTGAGAGCGGCTGGGGATCAAAATGACAAGTGAAACATTCCACTGCAAAGAGCTGGCCTTGATTGGACGTCTAACACGCACACACATGTGCAGGAAAAGGCCCGCAGATTTTGTCCGCAGGCTGTTATGACTGCATAAGCATACTCTCTGTCAGACAGATGAAAGTACGCCCTCAGGAAGGAGTTTTTTTTCTTCCTCTTTTGTCAATTAATGCCAATGTAACACCCACTAGTAATAACACCTCTTTCCAGCACCGAGGTCCAAGCTTCTGCGTGCCAAACATGGGTGCCAAGCACTAACAGCAGACCTTCTGGTCCCGCCGACTGTTTCTTATCTAAAAAATAATCTTAAAACGCAGACTTTACAGACTTTGATTTACATCCAGATGTGGAAGCACACCTGACAAGTTAAATCCACTTGTTTCTTTAGTGAAGCAAAGGGCGTTACTTCACTAATACATGTGAAAATTCTACTTGGGTAAGTTGGATGATAACTACCTCGCAAGTCACAGTAAAATTGTGGGAAAATTGAAACTTGTCACCACTCAAGGTCAATGAAATTTTGTTTCATGGCTCTATGGGTTGGTAAAATGTACCTTATAATTTCATGAAAAATGGAAAAAGATCTGAACTAGCCATCACAGTCTTCACAAATCGTCCTATGGTGTTGCTCATATTCATTCCTGATGTATTACTATCCATCTGTTTAAGAAGAGGCATGGGCCAGTCACTGGTATCAAGGTAAACCAAGGTTTCAGGCAACACAGTATCAAACCTAATCAAATTATTGCACGTTCAGTGCAGAATGATATGGCACTCGTCAGACTCCAAGCTGTGGCTGAACACTGCCGGTGTTCTAGCATACAGGAAGTTGATTTTTATAGCACCATTTGTCTCTTTAGTCTACTTTATCAAAACAGCATAGCAGTGCTTGTGACAGGGTATGGTGTTTTGACAGGTCTTTGCTTCGTAGAAAATATAGTTTACAAACAGCTATGTAGTTTAAACACCCACTTGTTAAATAGAAAATAGGGGTTGCTGTTTTCTCAAGGCGTTCAAAGCAGGTCTGAACCTAGAAGTCGTTCAGATACCGGAAAGGAGGCATGTACACTTTTGAAATTACCCAGATACGCATCTTGTAAATTTAACATTTAAATCTTATAGGACTATTTCCACGTTTTTTCTTGAAAAGACATGAAATCAATCTCAAAATCTCAAAAAGTCTATGGTCGGAAATTTACTCCAATTTATTTTCCTTTTTATCTACAGTGGCCCTAATACACCAGATTTAACACAACATTACACAATTTTACAACTCCACTTGCTAAAAGTAATATATGCAAAACTTCTGTTAGCATTTCTTGTGATTGTATAAGGTATGCAGTTAGGGCATCTATTTAATATGCAATATATAATACAACAAAACCTACTGCTTGTAGTCTGAGATATGCTAAAATGATGGTTTGATTTTAACACGTGCAATTCCACAAGTTTCACCGCTGCGCATGCACATTACCTGAAGCTATGCAATTCTGAGCACCGGTCAGCTGGCTGAAAGTAGGCTTCCAAACCTTTTCCGCCGATTGCAGGACATCTAGCTAAAGATTTGCTGTGATGAAAAACATGGACAATCAAGTTGTGAAAACTAAAGGGGCGCCACCCCTGAATACTATTAAGGTAATGTATTTAAAAACTGCTGCTGCCTAGCTATGCAGTCTGACATGCTTATGACAAATAGCAATGTGGTTCACCACCCAGGGTGCCAAATTTGGGGGTATTGTTTAATATATCGCATATTAAATACACATTACCTAACTGCATGCCTTATACAATCACAACAAATGCTAACAAAAGTTTTCCGTATATTATTTTAGCAAGTGGAGTCATAAAATCGTGTAATGTTGAGTTGAATCTGGTGCATTAGGGCCACTGTAGATAAAAGAAAAGAAATTGGAGGAAATTTCCACCAAAGGACTGAGATTTTGAGATTAATTTCACATATTTTCAAGAAAAATCTTGCAAATTCTCTGATTTCATAAAGTCGTAAAAAAAGAAGGAAAAAAATTCTGTAATTTCCACAAGAAAATTAAATTTGATGCATTATATATTTAGAAACACAAGTTGTGGCTTAATTTTAATATTACTTTATGGGAGCAAGTGCTTGTGTCTGCTTGCTTTAAATACAGTTGGTAGATCATTTTATAAATGTTAGTTTTGGACCTAAAAGTAAATTCTGTGATACCATAACATTTTTACTTAAGGTCATCACACCCACAGGAATCTCATATCAGCTAATTTTCGGGACCACATTTAAAGAGTTACATTCCAATCATTCAGTCTGGACTGGATGATAAAAACTTCTGTGTTAAAAGCTCACAACTTTCCTTTTCCTGATAACCATCAGCTAACGCTCAAGTAAAAACAGAGGGGAAAAAGTACCAGATTTACTGAAATCTATATCATGTTTAGGCCAGAGAGGGTTGAGTTACAGCATGTAGTCCTTGGATTGAGGATATACCGATAAATATATTTGACACCGTTGCTTGAAATGGTTGGACCTGCTGGGGAAAAAAGAAAGGTTGACATAAGTCACAAGTTGCCTTAGTAACCAAAAAAACCCTTTAAATCATTCTAATAAATCTACTTTTACAGTGGCTTAGAAAGTGTAATTGTGCTGGGGTTGATTAGGAGCTTATGGCAATCCTCCCACTTAATCAAAAAGGTCGAAGTAGTGTGAGAAAACAGGCAGATAATCAGACTGGAATCATTTAGTTCCAACTTTGATCCGCCCGCCTGTCAAAGATTATCAGCAAAAACAACAAGAACCCAACAGGCGAACAACAAGGCTCCCTTCTTTTTACTGAGACCAATTAATTCGCTTATATGCCGGGCGCCTAATTGGGGGAGGCCAGGCCATTCGTTTCGACTTTTAATCCAAGTGACACTGATTCAGCAGGAACAATCGGGCTCTCTTGTCCGATGCCATGTCCGTCACTGAATTACAGAGGTCCCCCTTCATGTAAAGAGCCGGCGGAGGCTAAATGTAATCCAAATCACAAAACGACACCTGGGGTTGGAAACTTGAGCCCCTGTGGCTGTTCCAGCAGGCCTTCTCCACCTCCTGCTCTTCCTGGCCAACACTCATTAGCAGCCTGGCGGACTGACAAACATTTTTCTCATTAAATCAGACCTGAATGAGAGGCTATCAGGACCGACTCTCCTGACAGCACCTACATTCCAGCAAGGCAGCTCCAGCAGCTGCCAGTTTATTAGAAGCGGGGTCATTCTGACACAAGGACTTTATAGGGTGAGGGGAGTGTACTCAGGTGGGCTCGATTTGGTATATGGGCATCAACACCAACCGATAAGAGCAAACTGCTGAGAATACCCTGGTTTTAGGTATGCAGTCTCAGCAGAACGAACACAGCTTTAAAAAGATATGCAAGATTTCTAGGTAAATAAAAAGGGTTCCTACACACTTCTCATGTCACAATTTCACTCGTTTTCCAAACTCAAGATGTGTCACTGTCCTCTCAGTACTATCTTAAACCATTGTAAATATAAATACAATACTATTCACTTGGGAATAAATGGGTGTAACTTTGAAGAATGGTTGGGATTTAAATATGAAATGTGGAAGAACTAGTTGAAAAGCCAACCGTAAGGATGGATGGAATCAAATAGAGGGGTGAATATTAGGAACATGGATGGACAGGTGGATAAATAAATGGGCAGGTAGGCTACCAAGTACAGATGTAGGGACAAGGAGAAAAAGTTTCTAAATACAAATATTTTCTTTTTTCAGTCCTTATCGAGACCTTGAAAACAGCTCAACTTCATAACATGTGATGTTTCCCTGTCATCTCCGAATCCTGTCTTTTAGTTTCTGCGCTTTCTATAACCAGAAGATTTCACAAACGAGCTCCTTAACACTCAGCAATCCTTCAGTCTGCTCCCTTTGGATACCATGGGGGTAAACGCGCCTCGGCTCCCCACGTCTTGTTTTCCCTTCACCCTATAGGGAACGACTATAGGCTGCGGCCTGCAAACCATGCACGCATTTTCCAGCAAAAAAAAGACCAACGCGCGTTAAAAACACAGCTAGTAGAGGACGCAACGTGTCACTCCACGATCATAGCTCTCCTTTCACATATTGTGCAGTGATACATCGCCGCAGTTTTGAGGAAAAGTTTGGATAACACCAGCGCAGGCTTATCGTCCAATCAACAACGAGCTAAGCCCGAAAACAAAGTTAATTCCACTTATAATAAGCAAACTTGACACCGAGGGAGACATCGTTACACGAAGATCCAAACACCATCAGTGTTGATAAAGACAGTTTGATTAAGGTTTATGTGATTTTCTACAAGAGCAAAACAAAACAAAACAAAACTAATGCGGCTATCAAAGCACTTTATGGTCTAGAAAACTGTGAAGGTTTCCCGGTGAATATAGACGCAGATCGCTCATGAAATCACTAACAATTGGAAACACGCACTAGTGTAGATGGATGTGTTGATAGATTAGAAATAGATGTTTCTAAATAGATGTTTCCAGGCAGCGTAGCGCCACCACAGCTCGGACCGCATGAAGGCATAAACTCACCAAATCTGGTTGTAACTTTGCGGTTCTCACGATCTTTCTCCTGGCTTCTCCTCTCAGTTGTAGTTCTTCCTCAAAAATAAAAATAGACACTTTTCCCTTTCTTCCCTTTCTCAAGCTTAGCCGCTTTAATAATTTACTGCGATGCCACCGACATTTTCTTCCTTCGGCTCCCCAAGTTCTCACATTGAAAGGCCGTTTTTGGATGACTGAGCTCTCAAACAATTCCTCCCTTTTGGATCGCCTTTTCGGGTCCTCCCACTTCCCAAGCAAGGAGGAGGGATCTGAACAATGGGGACTGGCTCCCAAAAAAAAAATCCCTTAGCTGGGTACTGCACTGTTGATTTTCCACCAGTTTCACCATACATTAGAGCTTTCAAGACACTATGTGCCTGCAACTGGAATCGAGAGAGTCTGTTTATAATTATAGAAATATAAAACACACACAAAAAAACGAGTATTTGTGTTTAAGTAAGTTCTGGATGGGAAAAGAGCGCCCCCATCTCCCTTCTCCCCCTCTGATTTGGTATTCCATGGTCCCCTCTGAGTTTGTATTGACCCCCTTCCATTGAGGCCTGCAGCCCCTCAGGCGCAGCTGTGTACTGTGCTGTGTGCTGTGTTGTGTTGTTGTGGTCCGGACCACTCACACCACAGTGATCACAGCCCGAAGTCCCACCACTCTGTGCTCACACTGGAGATCTCTTCCACACTTCAGTCGGCACACTTTAAATGAGGGGTCCAGTTCATTAATAACTGGGTATTCCTAGATCACAGGGTTTGATTGTGGTTGGTCATGGTGGGAAGAATGCAGGAACTCCCACCATGACCAACCACCTGTCGCCCTTGATCAGATGTGTGTTGACACATTCAGAGTTTTGCGTTCTAAAAACCACTAGGTTAAAAACGACCCATCCATCCAGCCATCCATCCATCCATCCACCCATCCATCCATCCATCCGTGTTGTATACCTGCTCAAACCTTGCAGAGTGGCTGGCGGGCTGCTGCCTATTGCCGGTCGTCAATGGGCGAGAGACGGGGTGCACCCTGGCAGTGGAAAATTATTAATTAGTCAAATGGCAAAACAACTGACATGCAATGTACACAAGGTTGCATTAGGAGAGCCAAGCTTAACCATGTCTTGCAACTGTTTTGTTAGTAGACTTGGAACAGCACAGGAACATATCGCCACATCTGCACAACTAACAGCCATGATTTTCTCTTTTCTTGGTGGACATGATAGGTACAGTTAGTAGCTTCAACTAACCTAACCCAAAAAAAGTCACATAGATGTTGTTCAGCGAGGAAACAAATCCTTACAACAAATCCTTGTTATTTAAAGTGTCCAACCTTAAACAGTGATCAGAAATGTGCCCATATAAACTGGGTCTCAGTGTTTGGTTTAAATGATCCCACTTTTGTCTCAGCTGCATAGTATGTGTGCGAAGCTGTGTTTCTTCAGCTATTTTCAGCTGATAAGGATCTTGTAAAAATCTCAGCATCAACATATTTCCAAGTAGTCACTGATTGTGGCATTTATCCACTGTTGTGCTGCTGTTTGCCAGCTCCCTACAGGCTCTGCCAATGTTTTGGGGTTGCTTTTGAGCAGCACTGGTTTCTTCACACTAGCGCCACCTAGCACCAGACTGAGGAGTGTATAGAGGAGTGAAAGAAATGGGGACTCCCCACTCTGATTATCCCCCCCATCCCCCCCCCACCCCACCCCAATCTATCCATGCTGGGCAGGATGAATTAACCCAGGGACAAAAGGCTTTGTGGGTCGGCCATGAAAGGACCATTAACCATACTGCGTCCCCCTGAGGCCCTGCCCGCAGGACACCGCCTCCCAGAATGCCCCTCTCTCAGCAGGCCGCAATCCCAGCATGCACCGCTCCTCTTCAGCACTAACCTCTGTTGTCCTGAAGCTGCACTTTACAGCCTTGCACAGATTGTAATGTAGATGATCATACATGTTGTTATGAAAGTGATGGAGAGTGAGAGGAGTGTCAGTTGAGTGTGAGCATGTGGTGTGATTTGTGCACCGGGTGAGTTTGGTTTTCTGTCATCCACACGGCCTCCCCATAGGAAAGTACATTGTTCATCATTGTGTGTGTATGTGTGTGTATAGTAGAAGTGAGGTCTTCTGAAGGGTCTCCACTGCATAACATCATCCCCTCTTCAACCATCGCCACCCCATTGTTTCACTGGGCCCCATGACAACGACCTGCTCTCTCCCTCGGTCTCTGTATCTGCTGACCTCAGCAGCTGTGTAACTTCCTCACTGAGACAAAAACAGAAAGCACTACTCAAAAACACACTGCTCCAGAATGCCGTGGTGTAAAAGTGTATACAATCAGTACAGTTTTACTTCTAAAATCACAAATTGAGACATTTTACAACATCTTTGCTCTGCAGTAAATGGTGTTGGTGTTGTTCGAGATTCTCAAAAGGAGAATATAAGAAAGTACAAACACAAATATGTCATAACAGATGAGCCCATATGTACAGTGCCCTGGGAAACTATTTAATACCTGTTGAAAATTTTCAACATTTTCTCAAGCACAACCACAAACTTTAAGGTAGTTTATTGGGATTTCATGTAATAGTCCAACACAAAGTAGTGCCTATTTGTGAAAAGGAAGGAAAACAGTGGATTTACACCTGGCCTGGTGTTTCTGTTTAGCTGTCACAACTTCCTGAAAGTGGCCATCAGTTGGGCTATTGCTTGATAACTTCATGTTCTCTATCCACAGATGATACTGTCTTTGAGTGTTTAACCCTGCCTCTCTTGTAGACAAAGGGATGGAAGATTAATTGCTGGCGCTAATTGTATGCACTATTTTTCATACTTCTTACTACTGGCTTTGAGCTTATCTGTTTAACTGTTTCCCCACTAGTTGAGCCCACTAAAGGAGATCATTCTGTCATTAACTTTCTACTTTTTCTTTATCATAGAAACTACTCCTTGACATCTGCTTCTGTGTTTTCATGCGTCTGCTCTGTCTTCTCAAACCCTGCGAGCGGGAGATGGCTGCCAAGCCAGGTTCTGCTGGACGTTTCTTTCTGTTTAAGGGGGACTCTCTTTTCTGCTGTCGCCACATGCATGC
The DNA here is from genome assembly GCA_963556495.2 of Valencia hispanica. NCBI lineage: Eukaryota > Metazoa > Chordata > Actinopteri > Cyprinodontiformes > Valenciidae > Valencia > Valencia hispanica. Next base: position 28,861,983 of record OY747716.1, read on the forward strand.
TTTATATGAAATACTGCTGCAAAGCTGACAAACACAAAGTTGTGGAGAAGTGTGTCAATTTCATCAGGATTGTCTACAATGTTAGGTCCAATGCGATGTTAGGTCCATCCAACTTCCCATCAAGTCTAAAAATCTTCCCTCTACCTGTTGAAAAGAAGCCTCCCTACGTCATGTGTGTGGTGTAGGTATAGTAATTGTTAGGGTTAGTTTGTCCTCTTACATCATATAAATTCATTCAAACTGAATACAACTGGTCTTTGCTTATGTATGTGAATGCCTTAAATTGTTTCCATGTATTAAGAAGTGTATCAAATCAACCCTTAAGCAGAGATTCTAAACTTTAAAGCTGAAATAAGAGCATAGATAACCTGAGTGGAGCATCTTTTATCTGATTTTGCCTAAATAAAAACAAACCTTCACTGGGTCAATGCATCAATATTATATTTATTTTAAAGTGACATGGATTAACACATTAGAATCATAGACTGCTTTTCAATATTTGTGATAACAGTATCATAAATGTATGTGAATTAGAACAGCCGAAATTTAAATGTGGCCCTATTAAAATAGAGAGCACGAATTAAGTAAGGACAACAAAACCAGAATACTTAAGGAAAATATAAATGGAGATGGGTTGTGTACAATGGATTCATGTCTGGATTTTTAGATGGTAAACTATAAACATGAAATTAAGTTGTAATCTATACAAACTGAACTGAAAGTTAATCTTAAGGGTGAACTTGCACAACACCCTCTGTTCCCTCTGTCACAAATTGTCTAAGCATAAAATATATGCATGTTTATTTGATGTATGCAGGCTTTCACCATCAGAACTGGGTGATAAAAAGGTCCAAAAAATGGAGAAGAATAGCTAGAAGAAAACAAAATGTACACACTGTGCACAGAATAGAGTAGCATTGTGATCAAACTGAGGATCAGAAGACCACTTTGGGTCTTCTAGCCTTTTTTGAGGTTGTTTCAGCAAAAGGTATAAGTTCAACCTTAGCTTTGTTACAGATTTCGATGTTCTTAGAGCTTGATTTTGTTTTGAGATACAAGATTCAAAATAAAAAAAAATATTTTCTTTTTATAGAAAAATACATGTGAAGCTTAACTAGAACTAAAGAAAATACAAATACCTGTTGCAGTAGTGATCTTCTATTCAAAACACACACCCAGACTGTGTGGTCCAGTCACAGAGGCACACAAAACCAGGAAACAGCAACAGCTTGAAAGTTGTAAGGAGAGGAAACTAATCACTAAATATACACAAACACATCAGTGGTCAATGCATAGCCTACATAAGGCTTATCTGAGTCTTCCCAAATGACCACAAAGGTTTGGCATGTTTAAATTAGTTTTTCCCAGGCTGAAATACACAGTTTAAAACTTTGTAAAAACTTCTGAATTCTCAGTTTGGCTAATTTAGACAAATGTAACTTTAAGGCATGTTGCTGGTATGACCAACTCTCCAAAAACTCAGGAGGAAGTCATTCCAATCATACATTTATCTCAATGCAAAATAAGAGAACAAATGCAACATTACGCTACATAAAAAGCTTTCTAATTGTGTCATTCTCTTCCCATTCTCAAATCATAGTTTGAACAGTGTTCAGTTAGATATTCAAAACTTGACATGTTGTTTTATGACTTAACTCTGCTTTAAACTTCTCCACAACTTAATCTTGACCTGTCTGCTGTGTTCCTTGCTCTTTATGATACCGTTTGTTCACTGATGTTCTCCAACAAACCTCTGATCCTTCGTAGAATAGTTGCATTTAAATACCAAGCCTAAATTACACATAGGTAGATTTGATTTGAAGGTGTAAAAATAAAGAGGGCACATGCAAATACATGTCCCACTTTTCAGATTTCTGTCAATGAAAAAAGGTTGAAACCATTTATCCTTTTCTTCTATCTCATGTTGATGCACTAAAATACAATGTAGTTTCTGGTTGTGATGTGACAAAATGTTAAAATTGTACGGGCTGATGCCTTTTGCGAGGCAGAGTTCTCATAAGGCCTGTAGCTTCAGAAGCTTTAGGCATCCTTTCAATAATATGGTTAATTAGTATATCTGTAGCACCAGGACTGCTGTTGGCTTGCTGTTTGGTTTTCTGCAGTTCTAAAACATGACAGTGGTGCAGATGCGGGCTCTAGATGTGTCTCTACTTGCAAATAATTTTGTGCATGACAGTGGTGAGATTCAGTAAGATTGCTGTCATCCCACAAGGAGCATAGGGGCAGTTAGAATGAAGTTTTGTCCAACAGCATCTAAAACATTCCACAAAATCATGGGTTAGCTGCTGGTAAATACAGGAGGAATGATAACAGAATGATATTTCGTATTGTTTGACCATAAGGATTGTTGTTAAAGGACAAAAAAAAAATCAAAGTTGAAGTTTAAAAAAAGGTATTGATTTCAGGCAAGATGATAAACACCTAAAAAATAGAAAAAGCTTCAGCTGTTGTAAACACAGATGTCACGGTTCAAGTGCTAACAATAGGCCAGACGTTCAAACTACAGGTGTTTCTGTCTCATCGCTCTTTTATCTGTGATACATTAACACCACCAAAGGAAACGTACAAAGTGATAAATTAAGTGTGAGGGGAGGTAAAGTCAAATGTGCAGTCATAGCTGTTCTACTTCCTGTTGTTTTCTCAGAAAATGCTTAAAAATTCACCAGTGTGATGAGTTAAAACTAGAGGTCATGTCAGAGCAGTATTAAAGAGATTGAAATATTTTTCCTCTTTCTATGATTTTCTTCTGCCCGTCAACACAAAATAACCCAGAAGCAGCTATTTAACAAACATTGTGGGTAAATGTAGGGGTGTCTGACCTCTGGATTGCAACTTTTTTTGTAAAATGAGGAGAAAAAAAATCACAGAGCTTCCTGAGCAACTTCAAACTCAGCATGCACTTTTTTGAAACTTGAAATAATTATATGGAACATTATAACGAGAGCCTGTGATTTCCAGGGAATGGTTGGTTTCATCACCTCATTTTTGTTTGTTTGTTAGTCAGCAACATAACTCAAAAAGTTGCAGACGGATTTGGATGAATTTTTTTTAGGAAGCGTAGTGGGACCAGGAACAAGTGATTGGATTTTGGGGGTTATCTGGATCTATGCATAGTATAATCCTACTGTTTGTTTGATATGAGAAAACCTCTTTAGCTTAGATCAGATTAAAGTAACAATAAAGGAGCTCAAAGAGACTTGCACAGACTTTCATAGTTTTCTTAATGGGCAGAAAACTTTTAAATTTAAGTTGCCTATATGTCACCAACAATAAACACAATTATCACCTGTAGATGTCACTTTAAGAAAAAAATACATAAAAATTTTCAGCTTGATCAGCCATTACATTTTGTTTCATTTATTCATTTATAAAGCACTTTAAAAGATCCAAATAAAGAGACCAAACTGCATAAAAATGAAATCATAACATTTAAAATGAATGCCATGACTGGTAGTTCGAAAACTTTAAAAACCCTACTGTTTTTTCTGATCAATGAAAGACAAGGCAATATTAGGAGAAAATCTTAAAACTACCAGAGATCTGGACTGCAGTGGTGGCTCACCCTCCTGCAGGAGGACTGTAAATATTGTAGCTATTGCATTACCAAAGGAATGGTTTAGATCAAAGTATATCTTTCTGGTAAAATGGTCCATTTAAAGCCCAGACCTGAATCCATGTGAGATTTGTGGGGAAAACCTTCAAAATTTTTGTTCTGACTAAGTTTGAGCAATTTCTAGAAAAAGAAAGTGACAAACATTTTAGTCTATAAACAAGCAAAACTGATATAGGCATACAATAAAAGACGTATAGCTGCAACTGTAAAGATGTTTCTACAATGACTTGCTTTAGGGCGATGAATGCATATACATGCCACACTGTTCGGATTTCAATTTTTTCCCTTCCCCATGACAGTTAAGGGTTCCCTTGTATCCTTCAGATATGGGTTTGAATGGTACTGTATAAGCTTGTGATTGTTTTTCATACAGTAGATGTAATATATCGGTAATGATAAGTCTTAAAACTCTTTGAAATAGTGTAACACACTGCTGAAAAAAATATATTTTTTACTTGGTGCAGCTGTAGAAGCTCAGCTCTGCCTCGTGTCCACACCACCCACATCCCTGAAAAAAAAATCTCTAATTTCTCAGAACAACTGGAGCTGAAGAGATTTATGGCATCTTTTTTCTTTTAAGATGTCTTCTCCAGAAGCGCCTGCTATGTACATGTGAACACACGCATACACAAAGGGAGAATTCTTTACTATAGCTGTGCATCGCCGCCTCAGGAGCTTTTCATATCCGGAGATTTTATTGTACTTGTCCTATCTTAGTGATGTAAAGCTTACTGTGTGTGCGTGTGTGTGTGTGTGCGTCGGGGGTGGTAATAGGCTATTATTGGTTCTCATTCGTGCAGGATTGTGCTGTTGAGACAGACATCAGGCTCAGGTGGGGTCGGACCTCAGGCTGAGTAACTGTGCATGTCATGTTCAGGAATGTGATCTGCGACTGCTCTGATTAGATGCTGTTTTTTTCTTCTCAGAAGGCCTCCAATGAACAAAAGACAGTAATTTTCTGCTGTGTGTTACTTTCTCATTATACTTTATATTGTATTGTAACAGCAGTAAATCATGGCAAGTGAAGAAAGCTGCTCAGGAGATTTCCACAAAACAGAAATCTATGAAGCAACCTTTTGTTTGCATCTGTGGCTTTAGTTTTAAAGGAGGAAAATGCAAGTATAGGTGAAAGTCTATAGAAAAGCAGAAGACCCCAAAAAGAAACAAAAACTTGCTAACAAAGATCTTTCACCCGCTGTTTTTTCCAGTCACAAAGCCTCTAACTGGTGTGTTGCAACATGGAAAAAATGCTCTTACTGGGACAATCTGACAGCAGCCCTGCAGCCCCACTCCCACTGCCTTCTCCTTTTTCAGGTTTTATCCCCGCAGCCATGTTAGGCAGTAAATATCGCCACGCTCTTTGTGGTACTAAAGCTTAAGTGGCCCGTAGTCTAAAAGCTGTGACTTTATATCCTCGCTGGAGTGAAGTGTGAGTTTTGACTAGAACTCCTAACCTTGTCCAGATGCAGCAGACGGTCCTAATTGGACCTGGAGCCAGTTAAATCCAGGACCCGTTCTGCTCAGCTCATGTAACTGCTTGGCTCCTGGGTTGGCCTAAACTGCCCTTACAGACCTTCTTTTATTCAAACTACAAAAAAACTACAGTGCCTTGCAACAGCACTCATACACATTCAACACGTTTGCTTTTTGTCACAATGAAACCACAAACAATGTATTTTACAATTTTATGAGATAGACCTACACATAGTAGTACATAATTACCATGTTAAGATGTTGCTGAAGACAGATGCAAGCACACGATGGAGAGTGAAGTAAAAGGGTTTATTAACTGAGAGAAAACACAAAGGAAACTTGGGAAAGTTTGATGAAAGCAACAGTAGAAACCAGGAATGATGAAAACAGCCTAAATGCTGTGGACATGTATTAGTGACACGGAAACCAGGAGAGTACAATCAACTGAATGAAGGACAGGTTTTTGAGGAGCATGACTAAAGAACTGAGAAGACTAGACCAACAACAGCATAGAAACTTGGAATATTTAGAACAATCAACAGCTGATAAACAGGGCAAAATAAAGAACATACACAAATAACCCAGAATACCGAACTCAGAGAAAAGGGATCACAAAACCCAGGGGATCATGACAATGTTTTTTGGAAAATGGAAATCAGTAAGATTGACATTTGTAATCAAACCCCTTCAGTCAAAGCATTGTGGAAATCCTTTTGCTGAAATTACAGCCAGTCTGTGGGGGTAAGGCTCCAAAAGCCCAGCAGATCTTTTTTGGTGGGTAAAAAAGCTCAAGATCAGTCGGATTGGATGACAAGCATCTACGAACATCAGTTTTGCAGTTGATTCTCAATTGAATTCAGATCTGGACTTTGACTAGGCCATTCCAATGCATGAAGATGCCATTTCTTTTTCACCTCTGACTGCATGTTGAGGGTCTTAGTCCTGCTGTAAGGTGAACCATCATCTGAACAACTCTGATTAGCTTCTCTGTCTACCCTAAAGAACATCCTCCCTATCATGATGCTCCCACCACCACCTTGACCAGGTTCCATTCTTCACCATCATGTCTCCCACATGGCTTGTGGCAAAATTTAATTTTAATAGCTTTCATTGAGCAATCACTTTTTCCTTACCTCTCTCCAATAAAGGCCTGATATAATTTCACTGGATTTTATTTAGGGGTATCAGACTGAAGGAAGTGGATGTAAACTTCCATGATACTTATATTAATAAAAATGTGTAAAAAGGTTCCCTTTTACTTTGGTTTTTAACATTGAATGCCAAGAGAAAAAAACATTGACTTTTGTTCTTATAATGCAACAAAGTGTGGAAAAGTTCAAGGGGTGTTAATACTTTTGTAAGTCACTGTACCTCTTCTTGTTTTCACTGTATTTGTTTGCTCTCGACGGCATTCCTGGGAAGAACGAACCAGCAGGAGTAGATGAAGGGTTTAAGAACAGATGAACAGTAAGGTTAAGTTATAGACTAAAGCTGGTGTTGCTGAAAGGGTCAAAAGGTCGAATGAAAGCAGAGGTCGGGGAGTGCGTGCTGTATATCAGGGCCTGTGGGGGGAGGAGAGAACATCCAAAGAACTGTCATGGCAGAGAGTCTAACATTCCAGCTTTTATCAAACACCTGGTTTCATCATCCAAATCCCCCTGCATATGGTTTTATTTGGAGCTGCCTCTCTATCACTCCCCCATCACCACTCAGATGTCTCTTCTTGCTCCCATCATCCATCTTGGCTCCTGCTTCTCCTCCCTTATTTTGACTCCCTCCCTCCCTCCCACACCCCCTTCCTGTATTTCCCTCTGCCTCCTATCATCTATCTCCCATCCCTCCCTCTTTCTTTCCATTTCTCCATTTCTGACTTCCTGCTTTCCAGCCCGCCAGACGGTCATAATTAAGGAGGAAAACGATAGTCCCCCTAGCCCTTGGGAGCCCTCTCTACACTCGCTGCCCTATGAGAGAGAGAGGAGCTGTTCCCACTTCAACTCCTGGCTCAGCCTAAATGGTCCTGCTCCACTCAAAGCGTCTTTATGTTCAGTGTTAGCATGATCTCACCCCCTCGAAAAAACACACCAAAATGACTTACAGAGACTCCCAAACACAGGCTGCAAACATGGAGTTGTCTACTATCCAAGAGAAATAACACACACCCTCACTCACACATTTACACAAGCCCTCTGCTGGCATCACCTCTCATTATGACTAATCCTGACAAGGAACAAGAAAAAAGTCATTGAATGAATCTGTGTTCAACCAGTGTTTTTACACAGTCCTACCCGGATCAGATATTTAGATGATGGCATGTGTTTGTGTGTCTTCAGCACTCTCTTGTTTTGGCATGCCAACCCCATTCCCGCCTCTCTCCACCCTCAGCCAGCGCTGGAGGCAGATCGCAGTTCAGAGGGTAGGGAGCTGATAAGGAGTCCGCTTCGATGCTATCTGTCAGTCAGAATCAGAAGGGCGGTACTCAGATCCAAGAGGTCAGGACTATCACTGGTCCCTTGGCTCTCCCCCCTGCTTCCTTATCCAAACAAACAAGATGCTTTCCCTCACTAATGGAATTTGGTAGCCCAGGGGTTGGCCACAACAGCAAAAATGACACCTTACAGGCCAAAACAAGCTGATCAGTGTCAGGAAATTCTTCAAAAATTGTGGCAATGTGTTAGAGATTTGAATTTGCAAGCAAATACCTTCAAAGAAGTCCCTTGAAACAATTTTTTTTTTTTTTATAAACGTTGTCCAAACCATTTAATTTTAGTCATTTGAGTTTAGTCAGTTTATAATTTATATGGAGAACATTTTTTATGATTGAATTTTTTAATTACTAAACTTGGACTTTCTAGTTTACTATAGGAAATGCAGATTTAATCTATGAATTTAGACCTGGTTGGACAGTGTAGACCTATATAGAAAACCTCCAATGGCTATTTAAAATAAAATAAAAGAGCTTACTTTGTAACATGGAATTGTACAGCCCTAAAGATATGCTCATGTTTAAGACCACTCTACAACACCAATTTTTATTTCTGATTGTTTAACTCATGGATGCTTTGAAAGACACTGTGATCAGATTTTTAAACTTGTTAGCACCATCCTGAAATTATTTTACATTTCCAACGAATGCCAGGATTATGGCTTGGATATAAAAACGTAAGAAGATCTTGGCAAAGTGAAGTCTGTAATGAAAAGTGCTATATAGCTGCTGTAAGCTTGTGACTATGTCTTGTGGAGTAAGTCTAAGATGGTATAATGGGCCCTGTATGTGAAGGTGAAGCCTAACATCCTATCTATGTTTAAGACTCTTATTTTGAAATAAGGAAGGAAGTAGTTATTGGATTCCCCCAGTTGAGGATAACAGGTGAATACAGACTGTTAAACAACAATCTAATACCCTTAATACTTACAAAAGCATTGAGTTGTTTGTGTGTAGTGTTGTTTTTTTCTTTTGCTAAGCAGAATAAAATAACCAGTGAAAGAGGGACAGAGAAGATAAGAACCATGTGTATGTTACGGTGGCCCTGTATGGTATGTACTTTTAGAACGCTGTGATTCTCTAAGCATTAGCCACTAAATGCATTAAGGGGTTTTATAACAACTTAGCGTATTAGATGACTAAAGATCTTTGCTAATGAAATCTGGCAATTCCATGCTGCCCTGGTTGACTTTACAAACAGCTCAGTTGTATTTTATTGTAGTCAAAATTTCCTGAAATCCATTAAGTCTTCTCACATATGTTTTCAGTGTTTTACTGAACTTCTCTGAAGGAAGAATTTGATCATAAATATGTGAAAAAGATGAAAAAGACGAAATAACAACTAAGGGCATCTTTAAGAGAACTCTGATCAGTTTTCTTGTGCCTTTTGTGATGTCACCAGAGGCACTTAAGAGTGGGAGGGTGGGGATAGACGTTACTGAATGACGATAAGTTAAGACGTTAAGAAGAAAAAAAGAGCAAATAGAAAAAGTGACCATGACGTGATTCTAAAGGTGACAAACTGTTAACAAAATAAGTTCAATTTACTTTACATCAAACTTTAACAAATTGAAAGGCTGTACATTAATATTTAAAACAGAAGTAAACACTTTGTAGATGGTTTACGTGACATAAACCATTTGCACTCTCCAGTAAATGAGCTTTGCATTAAGAGAACATTTAGTTATATTGGAGAATGTAAGGAGTAAATAAAACCAATCTCTGGTATGCATATAAAGGCAACCAACTTCAACCAGGACAATCACTGTACAGGCACCTGCTCATTGTATGTACACATGTTCAATAGTGTTTGTTCAGCCCTTAATCTGAGCAGGTAGGAGCACTGGCTAGTGTTAGAGTCTGTGTGAGTGTGTGTGCAGCCAGGCAGTGTAAATATTGTGTTGTGCTCTAGTAACAGCTCTTCCTCTGGCTCTGCAGTAGCAGCACGCTCGGCTGTTTGTTTTCCTTCCTGACGGACGACTTCTTATCAAATAAGCAGACACTGCCTCTGAGCCTGCTGTCCAACCACGCGCTAAGAGTGGATATCCCACCCTCTTTTCATCCAGACCATCATACAGCAAAGTCTCCGCTTGTTTATGACAGGGAGAGGCAGCTAAATGAACCCTTTTTACACAACTGCCAGGCACGGTGACAGTGATTGCTCTATAGATGAGTTTGGATAAGCTTCATAGGGCATGATAAAAACAAAAAACACAATTTACACATAGATGACCAAGTATAGCAGATGTGTGCTGATCTTCATAAGTAAGGAAATAGCAACAACAAAACTGCTTACCTGGAGTCAGTGCAGTAATTAAACTGCAGCAAAAAGTGGGATTTGGAGATCACCAGGTCTCCATGACAGACATTTGTTTTAAAGCTTTTGTAGCAAATTTGGTAATAAAAATGCCAATATTTAAAAAAGGAGAAAACCTGTGACGAGATTGAAAACTCCTAAAGGAATAGTTTGAATCATGTTTTGTAGTTTCCATACCTACCAAAGGCAAATTCTATCTTGCAGAGTTTGTTATAAAGTTAATACATTTTCAGAATGGTGGATCTCACATGCAAACAGCAAACAGATGATCAGTTGATCAGGCAGATTGATACAAAGTGCAGCCTTTGCCGACACAACTTTGGCGCAGTAACAGAGAGCTACCTTTCTTTTTCAGATCACTCCTTTTTAAGCCCACAATAACAAATAACCTGAGTAACCTTTTAAGGGCTTGAAAAGCATTTTTATGTTTCTGCAGTACAATATCTCCAAGCGTAACTCCTGTGAACCACCCAAGTTGAATTTCTTGGAAACTTAAAGGGCCAAGAAAGCTAATTCACTGTCTTTCCCTCTCCCTGCATATATTCTCAGGTAGAGCACATCCTAACTGAAACCACCTGGCCATTAAAACTAAACCATCTCTCCTCCATCACGCCTCCTCCTGCCTGTCTGTCTGAAAAAAGAAGTGAAAAACAACGAGCTGCACTGGACCTCGCATGGTTGTGATTACATGTTTATATCCATATTTGTAAGTGCGTAGCAAAGGGACTGTGTTTGTGAGTATGGTGCTGACAACAGGGTTTGTGTACAAGCCTATGGATGTGTGTGTGTGTGTGTGTGTGTGTGTGTTTGTGTGTGTGTGTGTGTGTGTGTGTGTGTGTGTGTGTGTGTGTGTGTGAGAGTGAAAGTGTGTGCAAAGACTGAGTTGTGAGAGTAAATAAACGCAGTGCAGTGGGAACTCACATGGCGTTATTATCAGAGCTCAGAGAAAAGACAAACTGTTTTTTCTCTCTGGTTTGATTCATACCACCCTCTGCTGCCTCCCCTCTTTTCTCTGCGACCCACCACAGCACACAAACACACACACACACAAACACACACACACACAGACACACACTCACACAGAAAGACACAATCTTAGCCCTGCCACCCCAAAATTCAACACATGGCTTCCATCAGAGGATTATTTTTAGCGCACATGAAGAAATCTGAATCATTTGTAATTGTAATTATTTCATCTGAAGTTTGTCGTTGCTGCTCCATAATGAAATGAGTAAAAACACGCAGTTCTAACCTTTTAACTCATTTAACTACTTTTTATGAAGTCCCTTTTAAACATCCTTAATGGACCTTTTAGATTTGGCCACAACAACTTCTTACCTCAACTAGGTAACACCCTGAATCTTAAAGGAATCTGGTGTTTTCATGGCCTCGAGGTGTTATGCAGGAAAAAAAAGTCTTATTGCATCTGGATGAGTCAAAGTATCTCCTTTTTTAAGTAATGACATTCAGAAAGCTTAACAATAATCCATAATTTGTTTACTTTAAATGGCTTGTGTTAAATCTTTAACCGGTTATTGCCTGAATTTATTTTGTTATACAATGACTTTAAACAATATACAAGGTGATGCTAATTTAAGTACAGATTGTTAATTTGAACACAGCAAAGATAATAAATAAACTTTTAGGTATGATGCGAATATGTGACATGAGGCATTATCTGTCATGATAGTAACTAAACAAGTTTTACAGCCTTCGGTATATATTAATATTTCATTAATGATGTTATTATTGAAACAGAACTTTGAAATGATACTACAGTACAGCATATGTTCCACCGTCACAGTATTTCAAATACAGCTTTAGGCCATAGATTGCAACTGAATATACAGTAAATCTTTGGTACTCACTATGATTTTGGTAGGAAAGCATTTTTAATATGATCATTGGAACGCGTTAAAAATGCATCTTAAACTGCATTAAAAGAGGAAGTGGTTTGAAGTTAACTTATGACAACAGTATACAAGGGATTAATGTAAGTTTTTCTTTTTGTGATTACATGTTTAAAACTTTGAATGTAAAATTCTTCAGCCAAGAGATAGCTTCATCTGAAAGGGTGAATTATTTACATTGTTGGTCTCTCACTGAGTCTGAAGAATGTGGCAGGATAAATTGTAGAATTAATTTATATTATTGGTTGTCTGTTGCAAAGTGGACTCATGTTTACTGGAGTCCACTTCTGATTGGCTGATAAGGCTGTCATGACGACTCCCTCCCCCGGTAGATACCATTTACCGGTACACAAAGATCTTATACTCACACAAAGAAACAGGACCAGCCTTCTGCGTTTATCTAATTTGATGCAAAATGTGTGTGATGCTTATTTAACATCTTCCTTCATCCAGTTCTAAACCCAAGTGAGGAATTGAAGCAAAACTGACAGCCTTCCAAGCTCCAAGCAACTTTCACTGCAGGCACCAATGCTGTTGGAGCTGAAGATTACTTTTGCTTCTGCTGAGAGGATGGAGGTGATGGTGTTACTGTACATCAGATTTGGTGACTGTCAGATTTTTTTTTTCATTCCAGCAGGCTCTGGCCAAGAAGCTGGACTGAAATACAGATAGTTGCATATGTTGACAGCTACTTTCACAAAATGTGATTGTACAATAAATACTTTTAATTGGACATAACTTTTATAGAAGACTTTATTTAGCCTATATTTTAAAAAGAAACAATACCACGGACATTTCACGTGGAACTAAATACCACAGTCATATGTCTGGTAGCTGCTATAAAACTACCGTACTGAAATGAATATTTATTTTCATTCTATTGCATTTTATTAAAAGTGATCCAACTAATACGTTCAAATTTTTTGAAAAGAGTTGTCTGAATATGTGACTGATCTGTATTTCAACCCAGCTCTTTATTTATTCGTTCATTTATATTTTTTGATAAAAATCATGTGGAATAATTTGATTGGATTATTACGAATCTTCAAGTTATACGGTTGCATTTTCTGGTAACAGCTGTCAAAATATGTATTCGTCTGCATTTCAATCTAGCCTCTCAACAGCGCCCTCTTTAGTCCTAAATGGCAACAGTCACAGAATCTAGTGTAACGAGAAAACTGGGGAGCCGAAAATCAAGTTTAGAAAAACAGAAATTCTAACACACAAAGCAGTCATTCTCTTTTCCAAGTCTATCCTGGTAGTTCTGGTTTGACGAGCACTGAATTGTGATTCTTCCAAACAGTTCTAAATTTAACATTAGATGTTTAAACTCAAAATTCTAGTATTTGAAACACATTTTCTTTAAACTCCTGAGAGGAGTCAAAGTTGAACTTTTAATGATCTTGGTTAATATTTCTAGCTTTCATCTTCTTACAAGAAAGTTCCCCTTATTCATAGCAATTTAACAAAGGTAGTCATGTGTTTGTTTGCTTGCTTGCTTTTGTTTTGCTTTTTTAATGAAATATTAAATTAGAAAGTAGACATAAAATGTAATTATTAATCATTATTTCTTAATATTTCTTTTCTTTGTATATTCCCTGACTTAAAATTTAAACAATTTAGAGCTGTTGAATGACCCTAATCTCAGAAAAATATATGAAGTTATTTGGTTATCTAAATTAGTAACACAAAAATGATTAAACTAGAAGTCATAGAGGTTGTCCTTTCGATAGTTTTTTGAAGATTTCAAGACTTTTATATTGATAAGTTGATTTATATTCTGTACATTAATACATTTTACATAGTTTATCCACTGCTACTATAAACCGTCCCCCAAAACAAAATTGCAGAGACAAAGCTGGTAAAACTCAGGCCCACTTTGGCTTACTCTTCAGGCGCCTACCACTTGATTGCAATCTTATCCCGTTTTCTTTGTGATCGGGGAATTTTTTAAAACAGCCCAGATGCTCAGAGCGAGCCAGTCTTCTGCGGAATCACTTACTTTGATGATTCTCTGCAAAAAGAAAAATCCACAAAATAAAGTTTGGTTTGGAGACCACAGATCAAACACACACACCAACACACACGTACAGTATGCAAACTCACACAGTCACAATTTGTGGTACACTAAGGCATTCTTTCTCCCTTCTCCTCTCTCACACATACATACACATCGAGTTGGACTCATTAATCTGGGCAGACTCAGGAAACCGCTCCAGCGAGCTGGCTGGAGGCCCTGAGAGGGAGGTGGAGGGGTGGATAGGAGGAGGAGGGCAAAAGGGGGGGATCAAAGCAAGGACGAGAGTGGCGGAGTCGTTGAAAAGAAACAGCAGAGGAGGGAAGAAAAGAGAGAAGACAGTTTTGAGAGGGAAGAAAAGAAAAAAGAAAATTTACTTATGATCTTGAGCTCTGGGAATACAGGAAGGAGAAAGGATTTGAAGCCTCTTGGTTTAATGAACCTGGACTACATAGAGTGTGTGATAATCTTCTTGTTTCTATCCTTACTTTCAGGATGAGACTAAGGTTTGTGTGACTGTATAAATGATATGACTCCACTGAGAAACCAGAGTCCGTTAGCGCACAAAACTTAAAAATGTTAGTGAATACACATTCACATTTACACAAGTTGTGCTACACTCAAATGTGCACACTCTTAGATAAATGGGCACTTTCCTTCAGCAAAAAAGCTCCGCAGGGAGGGTCGACAGTCCTTAAGAAAATATTCCCCAAAGCACTAATTAGAAAAACGATGTTGCTCGTTAATAGCTAGGCCCCTTCTCCTACTCCCCACCCACCTACATGCAGGCACACTACCAAACCCCACCCTCACTCCACCCCCTAAAATCTGGCAGAAGTAAAAAAAAAAAAAACACAAAAAAAATAGAAAAACAAAACAAAAAAGATTCTGGCAGCAGGAGAAGAGAGAGCTTTCCACTGGCGGGCCTGGGTAAGACCTACTACCTACCGCAGTACTAGTCTGACTCCCCTTACAGCTTTGAACACCTCCCCTCTGCATCGAATCTCGATCCCGCGTCTCCTTAGTCCTGCAACACACACCAATGTACAAGGGTTCATGCAACAAACCCAAAAGGGGGAGGCACAAGATCCTGGTTGAATAGTTCTGTGGAGGTTTTTCTTAAAACAATCTTTTTTGTCAGTTATTACTCTGATTTTTAAAACTTTATTTCAGAAAATGTGAAATAGTAGTTATGCTGTATTTCCATTTCAGTCTTCCTTTTGTGTCTTACCCCACCCTTAGTTCACCCAAATTTTCTCTCATGATTAAAATAGGCTGAGAATCACAGCCAGAGGATGTGAATTAAATATATTATTTATTACAGTGGTAGGCAAGGCCCCATTGTGATTACTTTTTGCCTATTTGCATTTTTAGAGTAACTGGATATTAGATGGAGTGTAAAATCAAGTTACAACTGTAGTTCAGTTCAGTTTATTGATATAGCGCCGATTCACAGCAGATGTCATCTCAAGGCACTTTACAATACAGTCAAACATTCCAATCAGTTTTAAAGTTTTCTATTTAAGGAATTCCACCAGATTGCTTTGAGTCATTGACTTGAGGTTGTACCCTGTTGATGCAGACTCCAACGTCAGCAATCCCTCATACTGAGCAAACATGTAGCGACAGTGGAGAGGAAAAACTCATCTTTAACAGGAAGAAACTTCCAGCAGAACCAGGCTCAGTAGGAGCCGCCATCTTCCACGACCGTCTGGGGGTTTGAGAAGACAGAGCAGAGACTCACAAAGAACAAAAAGAACTAAGAGTACTTTCTATATTAAAGAAAGTAAAAAAGTTGATAAAAGGACACAGAGGATGTTCAGTTACTGGGATGCCCCCCATCCAGCGGGGAATTGCAGCTAAGCAGGATACCAGACCAGGTGTAGCTTTTATGGAGAGAAAAAACTGAGAAAAAAAACAAAGTTAACAGTTGAAATAACAGCAAATAATGCAACTGGAGAGCAGTAGAAGAGAAAAGTAGCAGAGTAAAAAAAGTGGTCAGTCTGTGCTCCAACAGTCTAAGCCTATGGCAGTATAACTACAGAGATAGCTCAGGATGACCTTAGCCACTCTAACTACAAGCTTTGTCAGAAAGACAAGTTTTAAGCCTGGCCTTAAAAGTAAACAGAGTGTCTGCCTCACGGACTAAAGCTGGGAGCTGGTTCCACAGGAGAGGAGCCTGATAACTAAAAGATCTGCCTCCCATTCTACTTTTAGAAATCCTAGGAACTACAAGTAAACCTGCAGTCTGAGAGCAAAGGGCTCTGTTAGGAACATATGGAACAATTAGATCTCTGATGTATGATGGAGCTTTATTATTAAGGGCTTCATATGTAAGAAGAAGGATCTTAAATTATATTCTGGATTTAACAGGGAGCTAATGAAGGAAAGCTAAAACAGGAGAAATGTGAACTCTCTTTTTAATATTCATCAGAACTCTTGCTGCCGCATTTTGGATCAACTGAAGGCTTTTAATGGCATTTTGTGGACTACCTGATAGTAAAGAATTACAGTAGTCCAGCCTTGAGGGAACAAATGCATGGACTAGTTTCTCAGCATCACTCCTGGACAGGATGTTTCTAATTTTAGCAATATTCCGGAGGTGAAAGAAGGAAATCCTAGAAACCTGTTTAATATGGGATTTAAATGTCAAGTCTCTGTCAAAAATAACGCCGAGGTTCTTTACGTTATTACTGGGGGCCAATTTAATGGCATCCAGATGAAGTGAGCTCATTTTACTGTAGCTAGCATGAGTGGTGGTAATGCTAGCTAAATTTTGTAAACTATATATACATAGGCCTATAAATACCAGCTGATAATAGCAAAGGTGACTGGAGAATCATAACAATGGCAACTAATTAAGGTTAAAAGTGAAATATACATATTAATGTTAGCAACCATTAGTAGTGGTTAATGCTAGATAATTTTAACACAATAAAGATACACATAATGCCAGCTAATGGTAGCTAAAATGACTACAGTCAATGCTAACATTTCTCAGTAAAACATATACTGAAGGCTATAAATATTAGCAGATTTTAGCTATATTAAATGGTTAAATTCGTAAAAAGTGTTAATGCTAGCTCATTTTTGATTAATATGAAAGATGCATGTAAATGCTAACTAATATTACTTGGCATGGATGTTGGTTAACGCTAGCTAATTTTAGTTAAATATGAAAGATACAAATAAATGCTAGCTAATACCAGGTATTATAAGTGGTGATTAATGCTAGATAATTTTATAGAATATCTAGATATGGGGGAAACTTATAGTTAAAAGGTTTAGGCCATTAAATTAAACCCAATTTTGTAATTTAATCCTTTGATTTTTAGAACTTTATTTCAGTCATGATTAATATGGGCAGAGAACAACAAAGAGAAGATTTTAATCAACAATTTAATCTATTACTGTAGGCCTGCAGAACATTTGTTTTTTGATAAAACCAAGACAACATATAAACCTATTGTTGTGAGACAGAGTGGGAGGGAAAAAACAAGGGAGATAAATTACAATGGATGCTATGATCAAGAGAACAGTGTGGGGCTTGAAAAGGAGCTCTATTTCTGCATTGGCAAGCAGCATCCAGCTTAGTTCAAAGCAATTGCAAAGTCATCCTGGGTATATTGGCTGTATGAGTATCTTTCACAACACACAGTGGTCAAAATCCTGCAAATGTCATCTTTGACCAGAGCCCAGTGCAGGCTTTTATGCTCACAGTGCCATTGTTGTGAGGGTCGAGCAATCCACATGAATGAGTTTCAGTGCACAATGCTGCTGGTGTCATTGTCAGTTTGAAAGTTCCTTAACACTGGGAGTCTATCAAGCTGATATTAGCTGCTTAGGT
This sequence comes from Valencia hispanica, assembly GCA_963556495.2. NCBI lineage: Eukaryota > Metazoa > Chordata > Actinopteri > Cyprinodontiformes > Valenciidae > Valencia > Valencia hispanica. Next base: position 28,879,663 of record OY747716.1, read on the forward strand.
AGTCAGGCTGTCTGCTCTGGGAGCCAGCCAGCAGTCGACTGCTTAACAGAAAAGTAGCTCACAGTTTTACAAATGTGGCTTTAAAACAGTGGGGCCTTAATAAAAGCAATGGGTGGTGCTCATTTAGTTTGCACACCTCTGTTTGTTTGTGACTTGAATCATTTACAAACTGCTACATTTGTCTTTCTTGTTAGTGAGGTAAAAGTCTTGTCGTCATCTCTGAGACACCTTACTGGCAGTGTGCATCAGTACGAAGCAGACTCTTTGCTTCATAGAGGAAGAGAAAACTCTGGTCACTCAGAAACTTTCTGTGGCGTCTCATTAAAAGGACTTTAAAAAGTATGAATGGTACAATGGAAAATGTTTTGATAGCACAACGTCTTAAAACCCTGGGATATCTTGATATTAGTTATGAAGCTGTAGAGTACAAGGGAGAACAAAAGTTTCCCAGGCTGTCTCAAAGTGTGGTGAAAATGCAAACATGTGAGGTATAAAATGTACACCTGTAGCATAAAGACAACTGTTTTCCCATAAATCTTCATCAAGACAAACAAGGTGGCAGTTTTTATGAATCAATTTGTTTTCTCTTTGCGCTCATAGCTCTCTATCTCTTACAGCCATTTCCTCCCTCCACCATAGCCCAGCCCAACTGCCTATTACTTAACCACACAGGCCCTTATTAAATGTATATATAGTCACGCTTCAGACCAGGAGACACTTTCTCACTCAAAAACTGAAAGGAGCGAAAGGAGAGTCATACAACAAGTTCCTCCTGTGAAGGCATGCAGCCTCAGGCACAGAAGGAAACGGAAGCCTGACCATGATCCAAAATGGCCTCAGCTTGTGTGGGCGGATGAGTACAGTCAAATCCAACATGCCTGCGTCTTGTTTCACGGTGTGCCTTTTCGCCACTCCGCCTCTACCCCAATCAGAGTGCATGCGTCCTCTACAGGCCTCAGAAGAAGCATCTCACTTAGAGAAACATTGTTATTTGAGTGTTTGTAGCTCATTATAGGAGTGTTTTTCCTGTGGCGTGGCTCTCGCCATGTGAGGAGAAAGAGAGAGGGGAGGAGGGATTTGAGGAAGGCTTCACAAACCTGGGTTAAGAGTGTAGAAACATGGAGTGTGATTCCATATGTGTTTTTTACTGCTCTGGCTGGGATGACAGGGCTGTAAAGAACCTCTCTGGAGTAGCCTGCAGTGGGAACAAGAAGGGAGGAGGAGGGGAAGAAGAAGGGGGAGGTAAAAACTCAGTGGCTTAAGCGCTTCGGGATGAATTTAGGGAGAAGTTGGGGAAGAGAAAAAGGTTTGGTGAGGACGTCACGGTGGTGTTCAGGGGTTTGGGAGAAGTTAAGTATTGGGCAGTTTGCAAGGCCTTGGGGACTCCAAAGCTTGGGGGTCGAAGGGGTGAGGAAGGTGGGGAGGGGAGAGGAGAGGATGAGAGCATGGAGAGACTGAATAGATTTTCCTGGCATGAATGTCTGGCTCAGGTGTGCTAAGGGGAGTGTCTGGAACAGAGAAGCAGTCAGTAGAAGATTATGGCTGTCATAGCAATAAGGAGGTTTTGAGGGCCTGTGTCCAAGAGTACAAAAGAGAAACAGACAGAACCAACTTCAAAGAAGAAGCAAAGGTCCAGCAAGCAACTGCTAATCATTAGCTCAGCTTCAGCATTTTGAAACAGTCAAGTTCTCCCCATAGATCCCCAAAAAAAACAGCTAAGCCAGGGTTTCTGTCCTCCAGTGTGATGAGTTTTACAGTTTGTCATGTCACAATCACAATCATTTATGGATTATTTGGGAATTTAACATGATAGACCAACTCAAAGTAGTCCTTAACTATAAACAAAATAAACATGATGAATTTAAAAACTGTTTTTAGAAATAAAAACCTTAAAAGTGTGCCGAGCATTTGTATTCACCTCTCAGTAGTGAAAACTTTTAAGAAGCACTTCTTTGTGAAACTACATTTGCAAGTCTTTTCACATCTAGTCATTAACATTTTGCCTCATTTCTTGTTTGTAAAATAACTCAAGCTCAGTCTAATTGGATGGAGAGCATCTGTGATTACCAATTTTAAAATATTGCCATTAATTCTAAATTGTGTTTTGTTCGAACTTATGACCGGGCTATTTTAATACATGAATATGCTTACTTTAAAAACTTTCTATTGTAGTTCTGACTGTGTTTAGGGTTGTTGTACTGCTGAAAGGAGAAACCCTGCTTTCCCCGTCTCTAACAGATTATCTTCCTGGAGTGTCCTGTCTTCGGTTCCCTTTATCTTCTCATCAACTCTGACCAGTTTCTCTGTGCCTGCTGAAGAAAAGCATCCCCACAGCATGAAGCTACCCCCACCATGTTTCACCGTGGATATAGTGTGTTTAGAATGATGCGAAACGTTAGTTTCTCTTCAGGGCCACCATACAAACAAAACTCTTGGTACTTTATATTTACTAATGAGGAAACTTTTGCAAGGATTCGGGTGTAATGGGTTTTATTGTGAGGTGTCATGTCAAAATACGGCTGAATACAGTTATTTAACACACGTAAAACAATTTTCACAACTTTTGGCTACGTTGTGTTGGTCCATATCACAAAATCTCTGCACAAAAAATACATTGTTTGTGGTTTCTACATGAAAAAATGTAAAATAGTTTGATGGGGCATAAATATTTTTCGTAGAAACTATGGCCACAGCAAAATAAATCATGAGCTGAAAGACAAAAATCTGTAATTGTCTGCTGGCACAAGCAACAGGATATGTCAAAACCATTCAAAAAAGATCTCTAAATTAAGTGAAACATGGTATGTGTGTGGAAAATAGGCAAAGCTGTGGCTAAAAGACAAAAGACAAACTTCAAGGAGTATGGAAAGAGAAGGAAATACTTGAGGAGACATGTTGTAGAAGTGTGCACGTGGGTGTGGGTGCATGCGTGTGTAATCTATCCTTACAATCCCTGCAGCTTGTTAGTCGTGCTCGTCAATATGGGCCTGTTTTATGGGCTCTGTTTAAAGACTGACGTGGCGTTTCATCTCAGCTATACCTTCTTCCCCCAGACGTTTGGAAGAAGTACAAAGAAGTAAGAGGTTGTCAGGCGGAAGGAAATACTTGTGGAGCAAAAATATATGTAAAATGTTTATCTTTTCATGACGAGGAATATTTCTATTTGCTAAACAACAGAATGGAACATAAGGTAATGTGTTATTGGTGGAGGAGCAGACAAGAGGAGAAAAAGGTTTAGTCTCAATCTTCAAATAATTGTATTGGGGTTTTGTGAGTAAAACTAACACAAAATGGTGCACAATTGTAATGTAGCCTAAAAGGAAATGGATGTATGATTAAAATTCGGAAAAGAGTGTCTGCATAAGTATTCAGTTCCACTGTTTCTGCAATTACAGCTGGAAGTTGCCAGTTTTTCTTTGCAATGTAGTTCAAACCATGTTAACAAATGAATATATTTTGATCTAAAGAATTGTATGGTTAGATTTGTTGTCCTGCAGAAAGGTTAACCCCACCAAATCCAAACCCAAACCCCACCTCTCATCTTTTGGAGCCACCAACAGCATCCAACGGTCTACAGTTGCCCTGTATTTAGCTTCAACCAACTTCCCATCAGACTGGCTTCCCTGTCCCCTTCTGAAGAAAAGTATCCAAATTCTTCTTCCACCTAAGCTGTGGATCTCTGCAGCTCCCCTTGAATCATTGTAGACTGAACAATGTTCAGTAAGATGTTCAAATTGAGGGATATTGTTTTACAACCCATCCCTTCTATAAGGTTATCTGAAGCTTTTTCCCTGACATGTCTTCTTCACTAACATTCTGCAATAAACCTCTGGGACCTTCACACAACAGCTTCATTTATGCTGAGATTTAATTACATACAGCATATGGTAAGTGGACTGAACTTTTCTAGTCATGTTGACCACTCAGAGCACTTTACACTGGAGCCACACTCACACTCACCTACACACACATTTACACACACCGATACACAGGTAGGGAACTTTGCGTTAAGTGCCTTGCCCAGGGGTACATCGACATGTGACAGGAGGAAGCTGGAATTGAACCTACGCCCCTCCGATTGCAAGACAACTACAACTAGTTTTTAAGACAATTGGTTCCAATGGATTTAATTTAGTAGAGAAAAACACTGAACGCCATGCATCATTTTCCTTCCAGTTTACAATAACGCGCTGTTTTGAGTTGGTCTGTCATAAAATCCCAATAAAATACAATAAATGTTGAAATTGTAATGCAGCAAATGTGGAAGACATTTAAAAAAATTATTTTCCCAATACTGGGGTTAGTTGTGCAGACATTTAGAATGATGAAGTACAGTTTTGATAGGCTTGCATGGCCTATTGCAGTAAGTCGCCCCTTTATTCTCTGTATGCACTCTAACTCTATAAGTCTCTTGTCCTGGTATGATTTTAGCTTTTATGAATGCACAAGGCTCCAGTTGTGTATGTTTGAGATAAATGTCATTATCAGAGGGAGTGCATGAGGCCAAACGTGCAAAGTATCACACCCCTGAACCTAGCCACAGTTCTTTGCACATCTGCAGCTCAGCATAAACAGGCTCTTACCCTTACCCTAAATGTTTATGCTCACTGGGGTTTCAGTACACGTCTAGCACTAACATGGACATGGATGAGCATGCTGCTCATGTTCCTACTCTTAATTTAAAGATTTCTTTTACTCAGAACTTAGAAGGTAAGATGTTAAAGGGTAAGTATTTCTTTTAGCATGCTGTGCAATAGATTGTGTGGGGATGATCATAGGATGTGAAGGAGAAGAAAGTAAAGGAGTTAAGACACGCCACATCACACCACATTGTACTCAACACACCGTTTGCGTGTGACCACTCACTTGCCCCCGACCCCCTTTCCCTCCCTCTTAACCCCCCCTCCACCCCCCACCAGGCATGCCAGCACGTCCCGGTCCGGAGAGCCAGGCTTTCTGGGGGGATCAGAAACAGATGTGCCTCCTGCCCTCTTCTCTTAACTTGATCACACACACACACACACACGTTGGCAAGCGTTCAGAACCGGCACCAGGACTGAGTGAGGGCGATGGGCCAGCGTGACCCTGAGCTTGGCCCCAGCCTGCAGCGCCTCAGACAGGAAAGAGACGCAATTGGCTTCAGCTGTGACCCTCCGCCCCTCCCTCTCCACTGCATGTGCCCCCCCACTCATTAAGACAAACTGTTATTAAAGGCAAAGCAGCTTTCACTGCCACTAAAGCCAACACCCTGAAGCACGGAGCCATGGATGGTGGGGCAAGGGTGGAGAGATGAAGGGGAAGGTAAAAGAAGTAGAATCAAAAAGAACCACCAGGGGAACAAATTATTCTTTTTTCTAAAGAAACATCAAGGTGAAGGGGAACGTTACGAGGGAAAAAGGCGGCAGTGTAAGAAAATCCACACTTAGACCATAGGGGAAAGTCAGGAATATCACTTGCAGCTGTTGCATGCATGTTCCCAGAATGCACTGCAGCTTGGAATGGTTTTTTCTAATAAGAAAGGGTGGTGTCATGGTTACATTCGTATCAAAACATCCAGACCAACAGCTTCGAATGCGAGGAAAGGGCTCGGGGCAGAGAAAGAAAGGCAGATGAAGTCATAAGATAATAATGACAATTAAACTGCTGTAATTATAAACAGCAGTGAGATGCATCTGTCTTATAGACAGAAGACGAAGTGAACAAACATTTGCTTCTTTCCCCCCAAAAAAATGCTTGCCTGTCAGTTTTTTTCTTGTTATCCTGCAGAACATTATGTGTAGTTCAAACTCAGAGGAAACAGTGTTTTTTTTTTTTGGGTCTGTCAGACTGCATGTTCCACGTTCGAGCGTCTTCAGAAACCACTGACCGAATTAGCATATTCCATGTTTGGTCTCCTACAACTGCCAGAACCCCCAAACTTAAGAAAGGAAAACCATACAGATGTGTGTAAGAATGGGTGAATGTGTGTTAGCGAGAGTGGCAGGGCATGCTGGGGTGGATTAATACAACCGCACAGAGGGGGGTGGTGGAGGGGGTGGCTCTCCATTCATAGCTGACTGATGTGCGTCCCAAATTGATTTATGAAAACGGCCCTTAATCAATTATGTGTGGAGAAAGAGGGAGAGAAAGACAGAAGAAAAGACAGAGGGATTTTATTTCTATAGGGGTTAGAGTGGGAAATAATAAAGGATGGAAAGGATTAAGCAAGCAGAGGGGAATGATGCTAGCCTAGAAATCTGGACAAACCATAGCAGTAACAAAAATTATAGGATGGCTTGCCAGGCTAGAATGATGCAGAGGAATGTGTCTAGTGGATATCAGTGTGTGTCATAGCTGTCCAGAATGGTAGATGTCATGGCATCCCTTGAAAAAAGGCCTTAAGTATCTGTATCCTGTTTTACATTGGTTTTACATCACAACCACAACTTTAAATGTATTTCATTAGGATTTTATGTGGTAGACCAACACAGAAAATCTTGTACTGGTGGAGATAAAGGAGAAAGTTTCAAATCACCTTAAAAGATGGGACATGATTTGGTTGTCTGCCCCCTTTTGATCTGATACCCCTAGGAAAAATCTAGTGCAAGCAAATGCCTTCAAAATTCACCTGATTGGTAAGTAAGTAAACAGAGTCCAACTGTGCGTGATTAAATCTCAGTATAAATGCAGCTGTTCTGTAATGGCCTCAGAGGTTTGTTCGGGAGTATAGGAGGAGCTTCAAAGATCAGTTGCTCAGGTGGGAAGATGATATTCAAATTCAAATTCAAAATTCAAATTCAAAATTACTTTATTAATCCCAAAGGGAAATTAAATGTTGTTGTAACTCATTATGCAAGTTCCTTCAAAGATTTGTTGTAGATGCTGATGGCTGTGGGTAGGGATGATCTCCTGTAGCGCTCTGCAGATCTGAAGAAGCCTCTGACTGAAGACGCTCTGTAGTTGTCTGATGTAGAGGATGCTCTGGATCTATGGCGTCTTCTTTTCAACCACTTCAGGGTTTTGTGGTTGTAGTTGAGGTATTATTTGAGCTTTTGTGATGTTAATCAGCTGCTGCCAGTTGTAAACCACCTTGTTGCCATGGTTATGCATCATAACAAATGTCCAAAAATAAAAAGTATCAGCAAAAATCCTTCCAGCTGCACAGCATTCAAAACCAGAGAGAATAGTTGTCCACAAAAAACAATGTTTCTACCAGAAATGGAAGAATTAAAGTTTAAAAAAAGAAAAAAAATATAAACCAAAGTAACAGAGCTACTCCAACATGCTGCCACCTTGAGCGGCGCAATTCCGGAATATGAAGAATGGCAAGACGAAAACCACAGAAAATCATGTTTAAAGTATGCTACAAGTCATGTGAAGGCGTTCTGGTCAGATAAAATTTAGGTTAATATTTTGTCGGCTACCTACAAACCTCAGTTTCACAGAAAATTAAAATCACACTTCACCCTGAACACACCATCGCGATCTTATCCACAGCGAAACATGGCGGTAGCGGCATCATAATGGGGATGCTTTTTTCTTCAGCAGCAAGAAGGGAGTTGATCAGAGTTGATGGGAAGATGAATGGAGCTAAATACAGGGCAATACTGGAAGAAAACCTGTTAGAGGCCGCAAAAGACTTGAGTCTGGGGTGGAGGTTCACCTTTCAGCAGGACCGGAGCGCAACAACAAACAAACAGCTACTACAGCTAGAGTGGAACAGCTTAAATCAAAGTTTATTCAAGTTTTAAAAAGGCTGAGTTAGGAATCTGTGGGAAGAAGTTAAAGTTTCTCTCTAGATGTACAAAGAGACAAACCCCCAATGAGTTATCTAATCTCTTATTTAATCTATGCAAAGTACAAAGGCTGATGAATTTATTTGGCCAATTTTTACACATCTGTAACAGGAATCGGATTTCAAAAAAACAATGCATATCAGAAGTAGAAAAAAAATTTGCTCAGACATTTGATGCCGCAGCAAGTATTAGATTTTTCCAGCAGATGCTTTCGCTGCAGTAATAACCCAACTTTGGACCCGTGGAAAGCTTGGTGGTGGTGGGGAAGTGGAGTGGAGTTAAGCAAAAGTGCAGTTGTTTAAAAAGCCCTTTTCCTGCCTTCAGCCATTGTGCCTGAGACAGGGGTGTGTGGGGGGAAATGGAGGGTCACGCTGAGAGCTCGTTTCTCCTGCCTGTCAGAACTCTATCTGGGATCCAGCCGGAACTAATCAACTCCAATAGGCTTCCCCCATTACCCAGGGTGCAATGGGCCACAGGCCGAAGGCTGGCCGGTGGGAAACAGAGAACAGGAGAAGGCAGAGATTCCCCTCCCTCCCTCCCCCGACCAATGCCACCCTCCTCCAATACCCTCCCTACGCCACTATCCCTCCACACACGCAAGCACTCCATTACTCCACCAGCCCATGCTGCACACACAACTCTCCCACTGTTTCACACTGAAGCAATAATAAACACTTGCAATAATATTTTCACAGCAGCCAACAGCCTGCTGCAGTTCAGAACCTTGTGCAGCTGTAGAGGACGCTTCCACACACACCACTCACATGCATGCTTACACACACATAAACATGCACATGTCACGCCATGCATACACTTAAATTTAGGTCACTTTCAGGTTCATTTTTTATTCAGATAGGGGCAGAAATTCTCCAAAGCATAAGCTGTCTATTGCGGCAGCAAGGCAAGCTGAAATAGGTAATAACAGGTTTAGTTTACACATCACAAGTATCTTTTTTAGTGTTTAATCTGCTTTAAAATCAATAAAAACAATAAGTATCACAAAAAGGTCATGTTCTCCTACTTTGAAATTTTTTCCGTGAGCAAATATGTTATTAGTGTTATGCAACAAGCTTTGTGCTACTTAAAAGTGTACTAAAACAGAGCGAGGGGGTCATTAAATATTTCTCATTGCAGCATAACCACAGCACCTAAAAAACAGAGCTCTAACAAAGCGTCAATGCCGCCCCCTGGTGGCTGTAACTATGTACTGAAACTCAGACAGCCGATTTATCTATTTATTCATTTATTAATATTCTTGATTTTACTGTAAAATGCAACAAAATAAAACAATCAGGAAAAATAACTCATTAACTGCCTGTGTGTATGATCAAGTTCATTTATGCATCTGTAGCTGAAGAAGAGATCCATTTGTTTTTATATTATCTGCTCAGAAGTCCAAGTTTTATACATGAGTAACAAACATAACTGATTAATACAGCTAAATAGGAAATACCATATATTAAATATACATTTACTTTACATTTAATGTAAAATTAATATAGTTGTAAAGATGTGACATCCTCAACCAGGGGCAGTGTTTGAAAAGGGGCACATGGGCAGTTGCCCAGGGGGGCATTAAATTATCACCATACGAAAAAAGCACCGTCACTGACCTGAGCTATAACCAATGACAACAGAATTAAATAAATTCATTATTTATTTTAAAAACAAATACCTGTTTTCAGTTAGGATGAAAAAGGGTAATTTATGTAACATAAAAGTTATCACAAAAATAATTTTTTTTATAGGCCTATACAAATTTTGTTTCATTTCTTTTAAAATAAATTTTAGGTATTGATGAAATCTGGGATTTTGCTCTAAGATACGTTTAAAGAGGGAGAGAATTGAAATGGTTCCTGTTCAGGTTTCTGTGGAATCTGGACTAGATGCAAATAAGACCTGTGTCACTTTGTTTACAGATTCACAAAAAGATTATTTCGAGTGTGTGCACAAGCTTCGGTGTGTGTTTTTCTGAGTGACTTTGGAGTCCTTCACTGAGGTGAAGTGGGGGCACATTTAAATGAGTAAAGAAAATACCCCACCCCCCCTACACTTCCCATAGTTTTGTAACAGAGTCTGTGGATTCAGCGTAATCCAATCTACAAGCCTGATATCCCCTCCACCACACTCACTATAACTCAGCAACTTGAGCAAATCCTAATATTCTCACAAAAGTTAAGTTGAAGCAGGAAGATAGCGGTCACATGGGAACGTCCCCTGCCGTGGAGGAATATGCATTGAGGGGCACTGGGCTGAGGTTAATCCCCATTCACCCAGTCTTTCACTCAGCCTGCCCGGGCATAATGAGCCCTGCCCACCTCCCACTGCGTCGCTGCTGTGACCTCTGCCCCCAGGTTCACGGCTGCTGTCCCCGTCCTCCTTTATCCCGTCATTGTCCTAATATCTGCAATATTTACTTCCTTTGATTTCCCTGCTGGACATCGTCATTATCTGCACAGATCGGATGATTCTCCAGTAAACTTTCTTTTCACCTCTCCCTGTGTCACCCTAAAGCCTTAAAACGAAGCTCAAACCGTAGCTAAAGAGAAAACTAGTCGGCTATATTGACTTATTTAGGACCTTTTGATTCAGGAAATGAAAAGCAGTATGAATTCAGATCTACATCTATAAGGTTCTTTGTGTTTAGTTCTTTATGGATTTTTCACTCCTATTTGCTGGTTTGGTTTTTTCCCCCCAAAAAAATCTGTTCCTTTATCTCACGATACAAAAGGTTAAACTCCTATATTGTCTCCAAATCTTTACATTTTTAGGGTAAGGCATTACATTTATTTTTTTTCATTCAATATTTACTTAGTTTTTTTAGAAATAAAACCAGCTTAGTTGAGCTAGTAAAACATCAAGCTACATCATTTCTGCACCATATTTACTTTGACATTTCATGAAATTAGCTGCTTTATTTAAGAAAAACTGATTGTGAAGTCAGTGTTCAAAAAAATAAAACAAAAATTAAAACAACCACAACAGCCATTCTTAGTTTCAGAATATTTTCTCATGGATTATGTGTGTAAAATTACTCCACCATTTTTATGTTCTGGAAGTTATAGCCTACCTCATAGTATCATTATGTTGTTCTTCCACAGTTTATTTATTAGCCTTGGACAATGCAACATTCCATAGTTTTGAACGCCTTGTTGGAAACTAGTTATAAGTGCTCCAATTCCCCTTTTTATTAACAGACTGAAGAATAAGATGTTTAATGACTAACAAATTAAAACCCGAGTCCAATATGTAACCAGCAGCTCTCCAAGTCAACAACTTGTCTTTGCGGTTAGACTGGCGCTCTTTGTTTACAGTTAGAGAATATTTCAGTGGTCGACAGTTTAACAAATACATTTTTGCAGTTCACCTGCTTACTCCTCATTTTGTCTACAGTGCAACTTGCTGACTACAAATTGAACTGCACCACTTCATCCTGAACATACACAACGTGAAATGAATTGAATTACAACCCAAAGACAAAACAGATCAACATAAGATGCTCAAATTAACTGTAAACTGCTGCTAGAGAACAGGTTATAATTACAATTTATTCACAGGGCATTGGTGTGGTCTCACCCAACAGGCTAATCTATACAGTCCCATTGTTAGATTACAACCACAAATTCCAATGTATTTTAGGCCTACACAAAGTCCATGTGTGTGTAATGCATAAATACAGCTGTTCTGTGAAGGACTTGAAGGTTTCCTAAAAATGAAAATAGTACCATTATACTGTGGAGATGCTTCCCTTCATCAGGAGTAGAGAAGCTGGTCAGAGTTAATGGGAAGATAGATGGAGGTAAATACAGGGCGATTCCAGAAGAAATATATGTACCAAAAAAAGAAAAGAAAAAAAGACACTTGAGACTGCAGTGAAAGTTCACCTTGAAGCCTGCCCCAGACCCAAAACACAAATTGACTCAAATGGTTCAGATCAAAAGCATATTCATGTACTACAATGGCACAAAAATCTAAATGTGTGAAAAATTATATTTACAAATGTTCTCTCCATCCAGTCTGACTTAGAAGACTGAAACAAAGGAAAATGGGCAAAAAGTGCATTCTCTCTGTGTCAAGACAGCTGAGGCCAGGACTTGCAGCTCTAACTGCAGTGACTCAGGGGGGCTCAAAACAAAAACACAGCCACATCTTCAGATTTTTATTCTGAAAAAAAACAAAAAACCTTCCTTAATTTCCTTGAGTATTATCTCCACACTCTACTAACCCTGGATCAAGCTCAGATTCAGAAGTGTAGGGAAGAACTGGTTTACGCTTTCGCTTTGGTATCTGGACAAACAGATCAGCTCCACTGTAAAATCTAGAAAGCTCAGGCTTGTAAAATCTGGACAAGATAATCCTACAATGATTAGGAGACTCTTCAAATCAGAATTTATTTTACTTATGTAAAAATTCCCAAAATGTAGACACTTCTTTTGGCATCTAAATCACTCAGTTTAGGAACATTTCGTAGAAAAACCCGGATCTGAGTGTCTGAAAGAAGAATGAAAAGAAAAATCTCAAAACCTCTGTGACAAAAATCAGATCAATGAAGTCCCCTAAATATAAAAAAACATTTACTATCCAAAAATTATTAGTTTTATCCTTTGAAACATGAAACAAACAACAGAGTCTGGAAACTCATTCATTCAGACTTTGTATTTTTCCATAGACATGGAAAATTATCTGAACAAATTCCCATAATTTTCAAGAGAGCCCTCAAAATGTCTTCTTTTTAAGAGATCATGTAAAATCCCAATAAAATACATAGTTTGTGTTCGTAAACTGACAAAAAAGTTTAGTGGCAATGGATAAAGCCCTTTAGGGTCTCACACCGTTGCGAGACATGGTAGATAAAGTTAACCAACCCCACTGAAGCAGCTATTTTTACCTCTCATTACTCTGACCAATTGGTTTTATAAATGAAACATTTTTTGCAAGATAAATGGATTTTGTAAAAATTGAACACAAATACACCAAACAAGCATACATTACCATCAAGCTGTTAAAAGGCAAAAATGTCTAAATGGTTTTAATTTGAATTTAAACATCAGTTTGGTCTTATGTCACGCACACCTTTTTACCCAGAATACATTAGTTTTACTGCTATGTAACAGAGTCAGGCTGTGCTGGCGAATATCTTATAAACAACATGTAAACTGCAAGAATGAAAAATGCATTAAAACTTTATTTCAGTTAAATAAAATAAAAACATTCAGTCTGCTCAGGTTTGTTTAGTCTTTCTCCTCGTCATCTCGTGTGAGCGGACAGGGAAAACCATCCTTGTTCTCTTCGTTTCTCCATCTGATGAGGAGAAAGAAAGTTAATTTAACATTTTCATAGTTTGAGAACATGGATATAATGTGACATTTATGAGTCTGCACCTGTATTCCTCCAGTCTGGCTCTCAAAACCAAAAGACACATCAGAACCAGCAGATCTGCAACACAAATATTGCAGCCAATCAGGCTGGGTACATATAGGGGGACATTTCCTCTCACTCAGCTCAGCCACTCACTGTAGATGGGACCGAAACTCCCTTTCAGGTTGCAGTGCCGTCTGCTCTGGGCTCTGTCCTCCTGCTGAAAATAAAATGCTTCTTTTAATTCAATATGGTGTGTCAAACAGCAGCGTGCTTCATTTACTCAGCCTACCTGCTGCGTCTGGACTGAAGGCTGAGGGAGGGATGGGGGAGACGGACGGAGCGCCTCTGACCGAAGCGCTTTGCTTCTGCTGCTCAATCAGCTCCAGCAGTCGACTCCTAGCTGCTGCACTCTGTCTGTTGAGCTCCAGGAGGCGCTGCTCCACGCCGAGTGTGCTGGAGGACAATGCCTGAGTAAGAAAACGGAGATCATCACCTTCATGTCCAAATTCTTTACTTTTCATAGACTCAAATGCTCAGAGTTCCTTGTATTGTTTTAGTCAGTATTTACTAACTTTAAACTCTGAACCTTAAATTATTCAGAGAGGAGCCATTTCTCTCATGTTGAGTTAATATCGAGAAATTAGACTGATAGGTGCTGGTTTCTTGCAAATACAGCTTAATTAACTCGTCATGTTTAGATAACCAGCTGTCGGACAGCAGTCCGGTGATTTTACCATCTTGAGATTAGATCGTGAAAGTTATGATGCTGTGGTAATATTTTCATCAAACCAGTTCTGTATACAGAAATAATGCAACCTTGAGATCATTTCTTTTTAGTTTCCCTGTTTCCTCATCTCAAAACAATGAGGTCTGAAGATTGTTCGGACTTTATATTTTTATTATCTCGTCAGAATTAAACTTTCAGCAGAATTTGTCACAATCATTATTTGCTTGTTGGGAGGATTATTATAACAGTTTTTAAATGAAGAACATTCATGTCATTATCTTTAGTTCGCTTTACTGTAATAACTGTATAAGTAACATTTTATCTCATGAGACCAAAGCTTAAATTCTCATCATCTGGAGATACAAAAGCCTGAATTGTTGAGATGATGGGTTATTATATTTATTTTAAAACACAGTAACCATGACAGTGGATTGTCCTAAAGCTGAGTACCAGTGTAACACGGTCACATTATGATACTCGTATTAAGCGTCATATTTATGTGAAATGCATTTTTCCTCACAAATTTCTCTATTTCTATTTATGAAGGCGTTTTCTCTAAAACCTTGAAAAGATACTAATGCGGAAAAAGGGAAAATTTATTTTTAGGGGATCATTTTAATATAATCAATGAGAGAGATTACTCTTAAACGCTATATCTAATTTTCCTTTTATTGAAGGTTTTTGTGGCAAATCAATGTTTGGACAAGCTTCTCACCTGAGAACTTGAAGACATTCCTTCTGGAGATTGAAGATGCTGGTCTCTGCTCGAGCTGCTGGACCCAGAAACCCTCCTCTCTTCAACACACTGAGGCGTGACTCTGGCAATGCTGACTGGGCTCGACTTAATCTGCTCGCTGCTGCTGTTGGGCGAGCCTGTGACCTCTGACCCGAGGCTCTTTGCTTGGCTGAGCTGAGCCTTGATTAGGTCGTTCTGCCTTTTCAGCTCAGTGATCTCAGCCAGCATGGCTTCTGCGGATGGCAGGGGGTGGAGTTGATTAGAGGTGAGGGACAGTGAGGAGGCAGAGGGAAGACTCCTTAGAGTCGAGGTGGAGGCATGAGACTGGACGTCTTCACAGGAACGCTGGATATCTGAAGGGGAATGGTGTCGCTGCAGAGGTAACGGATGACCTGGGAAAAAAGGGAAGGAACAAAATTTGTCATTTTTTATTAAAATGAAGACAGATTAATTGATGCTGTTTGTAAGTTACCAGGACTTTGTTGCCAGTTATCACTTTGTCGAGGCGGGGAAAGGAGGACAGCAGGAGAAAGTCTGGCTTGTGTTTTCTCCAGAGGTCTCACAGAGACAGGAGCAGACTGGCAAACTGTACACCAATAACTCATTATAAACCAGTTATAACACATATACAACAGATGTATACACAGTGTTCATCTAGACTGATTAATACCATAAGTCTGGGACACTCCTCGATCAGAGTCACTGGGTGGATTCATCTGTTCCCCCAGTAATCCCAGTCCTCCCATCAGAAGAACCACAGAATCCAGCTTCTGCTCCAACTCCGCCATCTGCTGCTCTAGTTCTGCCTGTTCAGTTTAACAACAGAGAAAAAATATTAAGGAATAACACCTTATCTGAAAAGTCTGGACTCTGGACAAGAAACCACATTCTGTGTCACCTGCATGGCGACAGCCTCTTCTCTCAGGGTCATGGTTTCAGCTGTGAGAGCGTCGATAAGCCCTCGATGCTCTTTCAGCTCCTCCTGCAGTCGTCTTCTCTCCTCTGCTTCTTTCTGAGCTTCAGCTTCTCTCTTAGAAAAAGGAGGCAGAGAAGTGAAAAATAAAAGATCCCGCACATCAAATCGATGAGTGTCTTGCACTTCTGCTGGGTTAAAATGACCTGAAATCCTCAGCCTTAAACCCTCCATCGTGGCGAGACAATGAATACTTGCTTTTTGTCTCAATGAGAAATAAAACAGCTTTAAACAAAGAAAGTGTCTTCCAAAAGTATTCACAACCCTTTAATCTTTTCACATTTTGTGACACAATATCTTACGTTGTTCTTCTCAAGAGATTATCCTTTATCAGTACCTGCCAAATCCCCCTCATCTGGTTCAAATCATATCTCTCTGGTCGCTCTCAGTTAATTCTGCTCAACTCATTCTCCTCCATGAGTCTTCTCTCAGTTGTGGTGTTCCTCAGGGCTCTGTCAGTTTTCTCCCAACTTCCTCAAATTTAACAATGATAAAACCCAAGTTTATACTCGTTGGCCCTCCTACCATTTCAAGGGTGAACAGTTTTTCACTTTCCTTCAACATGATCATCTTGCCCTGTACTCAAGTTAAGAGTCTGGGTGTCCTCTTCGACAGCACCTTATCCTTTCAAACCCACATAATTAATGTAATCCGTCCACTTTCATCTTAGTAATATCCATCGCCTTCGCCCTGCCCTTACTTCACACTCTACAGCTATATTAGTTCACAGTCACATCTAATCTTGACTACTGTAATGCTCTTTTCTTCGGTCTTCCTCACAAATTGCTTCACAAACTTCAGTTGGTCTAAAATTATGCCGCCCGCCCGATTACAAAAACGCCCTACTCCCACCACATCACCCCAGTTCTTCATCAACTGCATTGGCTTCCCATAACTTTGACAATCATTTAAAAAATAATCATTTTAACTTTTAAGGCCATTCATCATCTAGCCCCTCTGTAACTCTCTGACCTCATCCGCATTGCTGTTCCCTCAGATCCTCTTCGTGTTTCATGCTAATTTGCTACTTTTACTTTTAATTTCCAATGTTATATTTCATATTTGTTTGTTTTGTTTTAAAATCACCAAATCATGTAAAGCACCTTGAATTACCCTGCTGTTGAAAGTGTGCTATACAAATAAAATTGCCTTGCCTCTTCTTCTCTTCATCTTACTCCCCCCTTCTTTTCGCCTTGTCACTATGGGAACCAGAGCTTTTAGTTGCTCTGCCCCCAAAACTTTGAAACTCTCTCCCACCTGACCCTCGAAATACTGACTCCCTTCCTCTGTTTAAATCCAATCTTAAGACTCACTTGTTCAAACTTACTTTTAATCAATAATCGCCTAAGTCTGTTCTTATTTGTTTAGATTTTTGTTGGTTTGTTTGCATTAAAAAATTTTTTATTGCTCTCGTCCTCTGTACTTTTGTAAAGTGTCCTAGGGTGTTCTGAAAGGCGCTTCAAATAAAATGTATTATAATTAAAGTCATAACATAAAAATAAATAAAATCACAAACCTCAAAATTTACATGTGTCAAACTCGAGGCCCAGGAGCCAAATCCGGCCTGCCATAACCATTTATGTGGCCGCATAAAAAGAACCTTCAAGATAAGTTGTGTGCTTAAATATATCAATCTAATCAAATGTTTAATTTGAGTAGTTCAAAATTACATCAATGACCCATGGGCCGACAGGAAGGGGAGGCGACTTAGGCTTAGTCCCATTTGACACTCTTAGCCCTCAGTCTTAGCCCTTGAGACGAAGGGGTGTCTCAATATGATGTTTGGGCAAGGGGTAGAGGTAAGTGGGAGGGCTACACACCCCTTCAAACTAAGCTTTTCCACACAAAAAAAATCCTCCACCTCAAAAGATCACTTTGAGGCAAAGGAGCTCGCATTGCTCGTCATCTTTCTTGCTGTCTGTGTCACTGCAGCAGCACTGCTGTCAAGATATCAATCACAGTCCAGACCACGCCTAGCCCCCCTCGTTAGCTGGTCCGCCAGGAAACGGACCAGCTAACACGGACTTGACGAAGTACTCATCAAATGAAGAGACAGCTATTTATTTTTAACAGTTTGTTAATGGGTAGTTTTATCAATAGATTCGCCCACAATCAGCCCTTTTTAGGACATTCATGATCTTGATGTGGCCCAAAACGAAAACGAGTTTGACACCCCTGTCATAATTGTAGAGTGGAAAAAAAGTTATGAGGTTTTAATGTTTTTTGTTCGTTTGTTTTTTTTACAAATAAAACTGAAAAGTTGGCTGTTCCATGACTATTAATCAGGGGTTCCCCAAAACTGCTCTCTATGGAAGTGTGGTAAGAAAAACACAAATAGTGTGATTGTAATCACTCCACAATCCTGCGACTAAGCAGGATTGTGTGATTGAGTGATTAATTGAACCAGAAGCAATGTCAGACAGTACTGTGGTCATTCTGTCGGTGTTAAAAGGTTAGGGATATAGATAATATCGGTAAATATTAGTTATTTAAAACTGCAGTATAAACATTGGATATTGATATCAGCCCAAGTTTTCACATCGGTACATCCCAAATGGGATGAAACCCATAAGAAGTCCAGTTTTTATTTTTACATGTAGGGAACACAGCAAACATGTGCAAGCAGATGTTATGGCCATATTGCCCAGTGCCAGACACTATGTGTGGCAGATGCCAACATTGCATGTCCTTACTGTTAAATATGGTGGCAGCAGCATCATGCTGTGGGGGAGGTTTCTCTTTCAGTAGAAGTCCATCCAAGTGGTCTAATACATTATTTGCAAGCAGAGCTTTAATAAAATGCCAAATATTGAATCAAAACCAATACTGAACGACCCGATACTGCAATGGAGATTGCTTTATAATATATGTTTCATAGTTCTAGTTGACATGATTTGTTACAAATTATTAGATTCATCATAAACGGGAGACAATATAAAACCTGCAGTACTATGAGTACTAAAAGTTTGGTATGAAACATTAACAACAGAATTATTAACCTTTTGCATTCAAACACCCATTAGGATAGTTACCGATTTTAATGAAAACAGCCAATCCCTCAAAATTCAGATTGTATTATATGTCCGTGAGGCTGGTCAATAGCAAAGCCTTCCTAGATGTTCTAAAGTACCTTTCTGATGAGGTGGACTAAACGTCCAATTGTGGAGACCAAGGCAACAGAGAATCCAGTAAGACCTTGTCTTCTGTGATGTTCTGGACTCCCTGTTGATTCTGCTACTGTGTCCGGACTCACAGTGTCCAAGTCTGCCTTGACTTGACCCAACATATCTTGCAACAGACCCAGGCTGGACTGGTCTCCACTAAGAGACGCAACAGAGGAGCCATCCAGCTCCAAGGTCTTAGAACTACACTTCCTGGTCCTTCCAGTGTGTTCAGTACTGATTCTTCCTGAGAAAAAACATTAACATTTGTTTTTTTAAACAGTGGAACTCAATCAGTGAATAATTAATTTATCTAAATTAGTCTCTTGCAGATGTTACCTGACTGACTTAAATGAAGTTCCGGATTCAGGACCTGAGACACTAGGACAGAAGTCTCTTCTTTGTCTTGATCCGATGGATGCTGTTTGGACAGAAAGCGCTGGACAGCTACAGTGGCGTTGAGAGCTGGAATAAAAAGGCTTGATGAGTCTGTTTAAACCTTCTGTCACTTTATATACAGCCCATTAAAATGATACATTTAAAACAGAACACATTTGGATGAAGCTTACCAGTTGGGTCAGGTGCTCTGCCTGATCTGATGGGGGTCACAGGGACGTTTTCTTTGTCTCCTGGATGAGACCTAAGATGAGGACCTTTCTGTTTCTCTATTGCTCTACTCTGAGTCTTTGCTTTCCTTATATTTTTCCTGCAAACACAAACAATGATTAGCATACATGTACACTTTCAATCAGAAGATTCATTAACATGATCATTCAATAAAAAATTTTTTTTTTTTTCACTGATGAACTAAATATACAACGTAAAAGAATTTGGAAAAACCAGAATTGGACAGTGCCATGTATACAATAATATATACATAGCTATCTATTATATATCATATATTTATATATGCTGTTTTCACTCTGCCGGAAACACTCCATCTCTGCTCTGTAAAGGTGCTCTTTTCTGCGTGAAACAAGTGTGTCCGTTTCACTCACCCGACACAAACTATTTGGATGCTCAGGGAAAAACCCAGAAACCATCCAGACTCGAGCCCATCATAAACCGTTAGAACACCAGTTTCACAGTCCACAGTGAAGTGAGTTTAACAATGCCGTGGAGTCGGTTTTTGCCGTCTGTGGTTGTGGTGCAATGCACTCAGTGAAGGGAATAATACAGGAGCAGGAGACCTCCACATTTTTCAAATTCAACTCAAATGAAACATCTTGGACACAACTAGGTGTTCAAACAGGTCAATGACCCCAAACACAGATCAAAACCAGTTTGGAATGGATAAAGCAAACAAATATTAACCTTCTGGAATGAATTCAAGCCTAAAGAAAATTTACTTATATCAACTCTACCAGAAAACATTTCTGATACCCAGCATGCCTGAATCCTGTTGATGGCTGCAAAACTATGTGGCTTCTTTGCAAATGGGTAAGGAACTTTTAAACAAATATTACAGGGGGTGTACCTATATATTTGACCCTGTAGCTAGAATTGGTGTCAATTAGAGAAAATCCACAATCACTCCAAACTTCTGGAATAAAATACTGTTGCTGAAATTCATCAAAGTTATTTGTTTTTTTATCCTGACCTTGAAAAGGGACATTTCAAGAGAATTGAACCCTAAATGAGGTGCAGATGAGAATAGTATGTAATCATCTGACTGGAATGCTTTAATTATGCTGGCTGTTGGTGCATAAATTAATACCTTCTGATCACACGACTCTCTGAGCTGCATGACGGATAGGTAGCCTCATCTCTGCCGTTGTCCTTTGAAACTTCTACTTCATTGAGAGCCTGAAAACCCCCCCCCACATTTTTGCTGATAAAAAATGCCAGTGCCATCAAATATCCTTGAAGAAATCTAAAGGATAATAAAGTGTCAATATTACATACCTCTTGATCCATCATGGATTGGCTGAGAAGGGACAGCTGGGTTGGAGGATCTGGTCTCTGGAGGACAGGCAGTTCTGAGTCAGAGTCACAGTTTGGAGCCGCAGTCACACTGGGATGCCCTATAGATGTACACAGGTAGAAATACTTACATAACTGAAGGAGGGCTGACAAATATTCTGAAAACTATACTATCTCAAACAGATTTACATAATCTCAGAGAGTTTATCCAAAAACATTCACCAGTGTGCCTCCGTGGAGCATCTCCAAACAGGTCCTTGACAACAGCCATGGCTCGGTCAGACCTGGCCAGCACATCCTGCAGCAGCAGCTGATCAGAGAAAACCTGCAGTAACACATCACCATTACCGTGAGCTGTGCTTGAAACTGTGTGGGAAACTAAAACAAAGGACAGATTGTTCATCCCGCACACCTCTCTAATGATGCTGAGGCTGGCCTGGTCCAGGGGTGCAGGGCTCCCCCCATTTCTGAGACGACGTTTCAGGGCCTTCTCTCTGAGCTCCCACTGAGCTGCAGCTTTATTGTGAGACTTGTGGCTCTCATGTCGATGACTCTGAAAAATTTAATCAAGGAAGAAGTCATTATCATTTAAAGCCCTATATGCAATTAAATCATACATCCAAACACTGTGACCAGCTTCTTATGTACATAAATCATACAACAATAATTTGAAAACGTTGTTATGAATAAAAGAGCTTACCAACTCAGCTGGGGTCAGCTTGTGCACAGAGAGGTCATTTACAGTGCTCTGAAACAAAAAGCTCAATGATTAGACTTTAAAATAAACTTGTTCAACAAAATGTAAAAATAAAAGCAAATTAGCTCTTGGGTCTATGATTTTAGTGCAACAGTTGGGGGGGGGGGGGTAGTTTTAATAAAGAGCACTTCCTTCCTGCACACATAGGATAGGATAGGTAAAGTAGCAGCAGTTGACTAACTTATTACAGGTAGGGAAGAGTTTCACGACTTTGCTGCTCTGGAGCGTTCAGGTGTGGCTCACCACAAAGCCAAGGAGGAAAGACGTCAAAAACAACCTTAGAGAAGCAATTGTTGCTGCCCAATAAAGTCATTTCAAATTTGAACTCCGACATTCACAAGTGGAAAACATTTTAGACAATCGAGAGAAAACTTGGAAGCAGAGTTACTTGGAGGTCTGGCATGTTATCCTGGCAGCAGGGCGGAGCGTGGTGTAGAGAGCAGCTGCCCCATATACGGAGAGTATTAGTCCTCAACACAGCTGTCCGAGGTTCAAATCCCGACCCTGGGACTTTTGTTGCATGTTTTCACCCCCCTTCTCTCCCAGCCAATTTCCTGTCCATCTACTGCATTTAAAGGCCAATAGTGCCACAAAAAAACTTTTAAAAAAATTCCCAGCAGCTACATCCGAGTGTCTAAAGGCAAGGCAAGGCAATTTTATTTGTACAGCACACTTTCAACAGCAGGGCAATTCAAGGTGCCTTACATGATTTGGTGATTTAAAAAAACAAAAACACATGGAATATAACATTGGAAATTAAAAGTAAAAGAAACACACATTACACATGATACACAATAAAGCAAGAGAGCATGAACACATTTCATACATATGACATCAAGAATTTACTCGAAGGCAATTCTAAACAGATGGGTTTTTAGTCTCGATTTAAAGCAGTTCAGAGTTTCAGCAGCTCTACACTCGTCAGGAAGTCTGTTCCAGATAAGGGGAGCATAGAAACTGAAAGCTGCTTCTCCATGTTTAGTTCTGAGTCTAGGGATGTTTAGTAGGCTAGAGTTGGAGGACCTGAGTGGTCTTGGTGGTTGGTACTTTGACAACAGGTCTTCAACATATTTTGGTGCTAAGCCATGTAGTGATTTATAAACTAGTAGGAGTATTTTGAAGTCTATTCTCTGACCTACAGGGAGCCAGTGTAAGGACTTTAGAACTGGGGTGATGTGCTCTACTTTCCTGGTTCTAGTGAGGACGCGAGCGGCAGCATTCTGGATCAGCTGCAGCTGTCTGATTGACTTTTTAGGCAGACTTGTGAAGACGCTGTTGCAGTAATCAATCCGACTAAAGATAAAAGCATGGATGAGTTTTTCCAGGTCCTGTTGCGACATCAGTCGTTTAATCCTAGAGATGTTCTTCAGGTGATAGAACGCTGATCTTGCTATTGCTTTTATGTGACCCTGAAAGTTCAGGTCTGAGTCCATTACTACACCTAGATTTGGGCCTGATCAGTAGTTTCTAGCTGTATTAATTGAAGCTGTGTGCTGACTCTTGATCGTTCCTCCTTGGGTTCAAAAATAATTACTTCAGTTTTGTTTCTATTCAGCTGGAGAAAGTTATGGCACATCCATCCATTTATTTGGTCAATGCATTGATTTAGGGTTTGAATGGGTTCAGAGTCACCTGGTGACATTGTAATGTAGAGCTGAGTGTCATCCGCGTAGTTATAGTAGCTAATGTTATTGGTTGCTATAATCTTGCCTAACGGGAGCATGTAGATATTAAATAAGAGGGGCCCCAGGATGGAGCCCTGGGGCACCCCACATGTGATTTCTGTTCGTTCTGATGAAAAGTTTCCTAATGAAACATAGAAGTCCCTGTTCTTTCGGTAAGACTCAAACCAGCCAAGTAGCGTACCAGAGAGTCCGACCCAGCTCTCCAGTCGTTCCAATAAAATATCTTGATCAACAGTGTCAAATGATGCACTGAGATCCAACAGAACCAGCACTGTGGTTCTACCACAGTCTGTATTTATGCGGATGTCATTAAATACTTTGACGAGGACAGTCTCAGTGCTGTGGTGAGCACGGAAACCAGACTGAAAAACATCAAAACGGTTTGTCATTGTTAGGAAGCTATTTAACTGCTGAAACACAGCTTTTTCAATAATCTTACTGATGAATGGAAGATTAGAGATTGGCCTGTAGTTCTGCATTAACGTGCTGACCAGATTTCTCTTCTTTAGCAGTGGTTTAATAACTGCTGTTTTTAAAGCCTGAGGGAAGACACCTGATAGCAGTGATGAGCTCACTATTAGAACAAGATGAGACCCAATAACAGGAAGAACCTTATTTAGAAAAGCTGTGGGTAGGATATCAAGACAGCAGGAGGAGGAGCTTAATTGGATAATGATTTTTTTCGAGGCTGTTCTGGTTTAATTCGTGGAATTCAGACATTTTCTCTACATTGTTGTTGATTGGGGATGGCACTGGTTGTGGGTTCGATATTGAGGTACAGATTGACCGTCTAATTGTTAGAATCTTTTCAGTGAAAAAGCTGGCAAATTCATTGCAGGCCCTGGTAGAGTTTAGTTCAGGGGCTACTGTCACTAAAGGATTAGTTAGTCTTCCCACTGTTGCAAATAGAGTCAGTGCATTATTAATGTTTCTGTTGATGATTTCAGAAAAGAACGATTCCCTAGCATCTTTTATAGTTAGCTGATATCTATTCAGTCTCTCTTTGTAGATCTCACAGTGAACCTGGAGTCGAGTTTTCCGCCATTTTCTCTCGGCTCGTCAACACTCCCTTTTTTCACTACGTACCAGTGGATTACTTGTCCACGGAGACTTCTTTCTACCTGAGACTACTTTCACTTTAGTTGGAGCAATGGAATCCATGATGTCTGAGATGTCTGAGACTGGGCGAGTTCTGGGGGACAGTAGGGGTTGATTTACTGCCTAAATATCAAATATCTGTAATAATCAGTGGGGGGAAGCTTCCAGGCTTATTGACACTAGTCCCAGGGGTTTGGTGTAGTCTAAGTTTAGGTGTTAATTGTGTCCCAAATTTGATTTGCTCGTTCAGTCTGTCTGTAAAGTTTCAAAATGGAGACTCATTTGATGTGGCTGAGTCACAGGAAGATGAATACTTAATCTCTGATGGTTGTTTATTTGTTCAGTCCTGTGGTGTCATCATGACTTGCTGCTTTTGTTCTCTGATATCCGTGGGTGCCTCAAGGTCAGCTTTTGGGAGTAAGTGTTTAGCTTTCTGATTTTGATAAGAAAAAAGGTTTTTGTTGCCAACAGCAGCCTGGTCCGGAGGCTGCGTCATCTTTCTGGGAACTCAAGGCTGCAAATCTGTTTTTCAGCGGGATTCCAGGTGGAAAAATATCTCTTGTTTTTGGCTGAAACCTCTTGTTTACTTTTAGCAGAAGCAGCAGGTCTGGGTTCAGAGCTTTCTCTGTGCTGGAGTTTCTTTAGTTTTTTCTTCCTCAGAGAACAGGCTGGGGTTGATGCTTCCGTGCGTTTTAAAGCTGGCCAGGCTTTATTAGAGTGCAGAGTTCTGCCAGTATGACGTCTGTTTGCTGATGGAGTTGCGTTGTCCTGTGTTTTCTCTGTGACACAGGTAGACCGATGTAACACCGGGCTGATAGGCTGTTCCCTGTGTGTATTCAACGGTAAAGTTGTGTCGTTTCCATTATCAGCGTGGAGATCAAAATTAATTTCCAGACGACGTAGCTTCGTTTCAATGCCCTCAATTTTGTGGAGCAGTTTTTCAAAATCCTCAGCTGAGCAAAAAGCCATGTAGATAACTCCATAAAAAAGTAATCCAAGAAGAGATCCAGTCCAACACAGTAACTCCAGGGGCTGGGTAGATAAAGTAACTAAGAAAAGGTTAAGAAAAGAAAACGAAAGAAAAGAAAACAAGAAAACCAAACAGAAAAAATAAAGTGAACGGATCTGGAGAGAGACAGAGAGCAGCTGCTCCTCCTTCAGCAGTCTGCACTAAAGGCCTCTTAGGGTGATTGCTAAAACAAGCAGTATATTTAGAAGAAAAAAAACAGAAGTAGCACGTTTTTTAAATGTTTGCTAAGAGAATCATTTAGTCATTTAGTTTAAATGTGCAGAGAAAATGTTAGCAAAAATATTAAACAACAACAATAAGAAGAAGAAGGAAAAAAATCTGTTAAGAATTGGAATAAAATAAGTGGAAACTAAGGTGCTACAATCAGATTAAAATAGAAGTTTAAATTGTATCCTGCTTTAGATAGTAAATACTGGACCCAAAATGGGCCCATTCTGTAGTTAAATGGTGCAGCTATTCAATTGGATGGCCACAGCTAGGTGGAATCAGTATTTCAAAGAGTCTTCTAATAGCTGTCAAGTGCGGTGGTTGGGAGCTGATGATTTACAGGGGTCTGGGTATCTTGTTGTCTCTGGGTCACCAGTGAACTCCTTTCTTTACCAAAGTATTATATTGGGTCATGGAAGTAATGTTGTAAAGAGGAGTAAGCCAAAGTTCCTCCACAACTAAAAATCCCACCAAAGACGAGTAGGGGAGCTTGTTCTGCTTAAAGTGGCTCTACAAGATCTTGGTTTAAGAGAAGTGCTTAGTCCTCCACGCACAGCTTCATCTTCAGTTCAATAAATGAAAGTGTGGAATTTGCCTTCCCATAACTGTACTAAGGTTTCGTGTGCATGAAGTGTATTCATTTTTCTCTGAATACAAGCGAGGTCTCAAAGAAAACAAATATGGATTCCATGATTAATTACCCCTTTCGCCCGGTAAATTTTTGTGTTATGTTTTCCCCTTCGTAATACTTACCACCCAGTCTTTCCTGGTAGCTGTTGCCTTCTTAGGGCGGACGAGTCTTTTCCCTTTGGCTTGCTGCTGCTGCTGCTGCTGCTGCTGTTGCTGCTGTTGACGCCCCACTCTCACGAACATCTACAGTAAATTAGCTCAGAAGTTACATTTCAAAAGAAACACAAAAATAACTACCGCGACCCTCCTCTACTTCAAACAACTAGTTCTGGCCTCAGGACGAATTAAACCTGGAAACACTTACATTTTCAGTCTGGAGGAATAATGAGAAGGAAACGAGGATTTTTACGTGGATATGAAATTCACATAAAAGCTAACGTTTTTTAAAACTGTCGCGCGCCACTTCCTGTGCTGTTGCCACGGATACATTTGCGTCCTTCTCTGTATCACATGACAACACTTAATGCTCACTAACGCCACCAAGCGGCCTGACTGAATGTGTGAATGATGTATTCTCAAAGCAGCGTTTTTCACAGGCATGTGGTCACTAAACTGTCTGAGATTATATATCAGAGCCGGCCCAAGGCATAAGCGAACTAAGCCACTGCTTGGGCCCCAAAACCATCTGGGGCCTCCCATAAATGTTGAAATTGAACACAGGCTAAAACTTTGTTTTTTGAAAATATCAGAATATTATTACATTTTATTTTATTTTATTTTGCTTTTTATTAAAAATTTTAAGATTTAAAGAACTTGGCAAGTTTACTTTGTAGCAAACTATTAGCCTAATTTTTTAATTTAAAACATATTAAAATTAAAGTTTAATTTTTATTACTCTTTTTTCTTACATTAAAAATTGATTAATTTTTAATCACTTTTTAATCATCATTGGTGGTTGTGTTACCATCCGATGGTACGACTTTAACCTTTTCCTTGTGTTTCAGTCTCAGATTGTCTCAGAAAATATGAACCAATTATCAGATCCTAAAAGATTTTAGGATCAGCCCATTAAACTTCGCGTCCTCTCCCAGATTAGACCAAATATTGATTGAAACGCTGTTAGTGGGGGTGGTTTTAACAGGAAGAAGCCCCCCCCCCCCACACACACACAAGTCAAAATCTGCATAAGGCCCCATTAGACTTTGTCTGTGACATAATCTATTAGCAACTCTACAAAAGAAGCCGTGCCAACACAGACAGCTCAACTAATACCAGAACTACAAGCCCATATCCCAGATAGCATCATGTTTGTCTCCAACACAGTGTCAAGTCTTTGTTAGTATCATCTAACACATCAACCCAAGGTGTTAGAATAAACCCCGCCTACGGGTTGAGTTGGTTGGCAAGGCAGGGCAACACCACTAGATGGCAATGTTGCTGTTTACATCGTCGACGTGTGTGCTGCAGGCAAGGAGCCAAACTGCCTTCATCTTTACCTTAGTAGCATCGATGTATTTCCTTTAGGATTGCCTGTTCAGAAGTTCTCCCTAAAAAAATTTTTAAAGGGATAAATAACGTGAAAGTGTTCCTTATTGCAAAGGCTTGAAATTTGACATTTTCTCTCTTTACAATGACACCGTTTTTCTATTCTTTTTGGATTTAATGTAATCTACCAATTTGTAGTGCATAATTGTGATGTGGAATAAAATTACTTGTTTTGTTTTTACAAATGAAAATCTCAAAAAACGATGGTGTGCCTTTGAATTCAATAAAGTCCAGTACCTGTGCACACAAGGACCATGCAGCAGGTACGAAATCTGTTTTACATTTGCTACTGGTATGGTCTTGGATGCAGACACACTTAGTTCTCTGTGTCTGGATCTGTTTTGATTTTTTATAGCATGTGCTGCCTCATATAGTCATGTCAATGATTCAATAAAGTAAATTGTGTGACAGGAGGAATATCTCTTTGTCCTTCTTTTGTAGAGAAAGTGTGCCCTGACACTGCAAGGCAACCAGACCCAGCAGACTTGCCAGCTAAATTATAGATTAATCTCATAGTTTAATTTACCAATACATCTCAGTTAATAAGAATATAATTAAAAAGTTATTCTCTGTGACTATGACTTATAGCTAATGAAAACCCCAATGCACTTTCTTAAAAAGGTTATATTATTTAAGACCATTTTTAAAAAGGACAACAACGTTGGTTGACATAAAAGTATGTCTAAGTTCTGATTATCATATGCACCAAGTTCTTGGCTGGGGCTCCTCTTGCATGACTTACTGCATCAGTGCAGCATGTCATGGAGATGTGGCTGGGTTGAATGCTTCGCCTCACCTTCCTCTCATCCTTTTTGCTTGAACATCTTTTTCTACCACATTTTTCCTTCCACTAAACTTTCTGTTAAGGATGAGTTTTCAAGTGCTGTAATTAATTTGGCTACACCTGCATTTGAAGGTCCTAAATAGGAAGTTGTATGAAGCAGTTTTTAACTGGATGTTGTTCATTCAAAGAGTCTGTGAGGTGTTTCATTTGCATCCGTCTTCTCTTACGCCCCTCTCACTCCAACACATACCAAGAGAGACTCTGCCCAGCGCAGTTCAGCCAGGCAGCAGTGACAGACACTCACACACAGTTTTGGCCGACCGACTTTTGACTTTAAACAATGCAGAAGAGGCCAGAAAAGTTGGAAACTGTATCTTTAGGCACGAGACTGACTGGGACAGGAGCTGTGCACCCACGGATCGGGGTTCGTGTGTTGGTTCCACTGCATTCCTAAGGAAAGTCATCTGAAGAGCTGGGAGAAGACACGAACAACCGGACTGCGGTGCCAACTAAAGAAATCTATTAATCTTTTACACATATTGGATTTACCACCGCTGGAATATTGGCTTAATTTAAGTTTTGGGACATATTTACAGTTAATGCACCACAGGCTATAGTTTGGAACCAACCTTTGGAAACGCTGGATGTGTTTTACGCACGGGATTTTCTCAGCAAATGACAACCTGTGATTGCTCCTCCGCTGTCTTCCTTCTTCCTCTCGGGTCTTTTTACCCCACAGATCCAACATATCATCACCAACTACACCGACGTTGACGAAGGAGACTAAAAAGGCGAACCTCCGTGCATCCAAACGCACCGGCGTGTGGCAGAGAATGCGTGAAGGAGGTTTCCCGATGTCCGTTCCCGTGATTATGACTCTGCTTTTGGTCGTTATAGACGTGAAGGCCAGCGGCGAGTACTGTCACGGCTGGCGAGACCCGCAGGGCGCCTGGAAAGACGGGTTCCAGTGCCCAGAGAAGATCGACGGGGTGGACGCGATCATTTGTTGCGGGAAGTGCGAGCTGCGCTACTGCTGTGCCAGCACGGACGCACGGCTGGATCAGGGCAGCTGCGAGAATGACAAGCAGGCAGAAGTACCGGGAACGGAGAGCAAAGAGGACAAGGACTCCCGTGCAGGTTGGAAAGCATGGTGGCGGGTGTTGCATGAATGGTGCCCCGCGCGAGCTCTTACCATTGCCCCAGCAATTAAAAATCTGTTTTAAAACATCTTTAATCATTCTACAATAATCCAGTCCAGGTTTAACCTCTATGAATATGCGTGTTTCACATTTGCATCAGTCCCGTAGGCTGTCCTAATGCAGAGAAATAATAAAAAACGGCCCAACAATCTATTCAATTTAGCACCAAATCATAAGCTGTAATTCAAATTCCAACATGAGCATCATTGGCTGCCCTTGGTGGCCAGCAGTATTGTTTTATAGTGCATACACCTTGTACACCGCAGGGGGCGTTGTGCTCTCTGAATGTACATGCAAAATAAAAATAAAGCTTACTGGAAGTAGAGTTAGCATTTATATTATTGTGCCCCACTGAAGATGCAGCCCTGGATGGAAAGCCATTACACCTATGTCAACAGCCACAGTTTAATTTCTACTAATACATTCTTATAAAAAGCCCTAAGAACTGGAAATATTTTCTAAGTAATTAGGTATCTATATATGCAATATTTAAAACCAACATGTAAATAAGGATTTATTTGAAACAATATTAATTTTATTGCCTTGTGGTACTTTTAGCTCCCCATTCAACCTCTTTGCACCCCTCTGTGGTGTGCTCCCCTATGCAGAAAGCCCTATTGCCAACAGTTCAGATTGTATTTATCTAAAAAAAAAAAAAAAGTCAAGCCTAAGTTGATTATTTTGATTTTGCTGATTGACATTATTGTTAAAGATTCATCTCAGGAGGTTTTGGGCTTGATCTTCAAATCTGAAAAGTGTGAAGGTTCGGTTTCCCACTCCATTAACATAGCATTGCAAACAGCAGCCATGGCTCTCTGTAAAAGGGACTCATCTGTTGCGACAGCTGCACAGGAGACAGCAGACTCCTCCAAAAAACTAGTTAACAGCCCTCACAAATGGCAAATTGTGCCATGCCGCTGCACTTTATAAATAGCCGTGTTTGTTCTGTAACAGTGCAGAGTAGGGCCAGGCTCAAATCACGCTGTCCCCACGGGGATCAAATTTGGACATGACCGGATCTTGGAGAGTGGCTCAGTGAGGGTGCTGACAGAACTGTTCATAAAGGAAGAAAAAACTCAAATCATGTTATTTTCCTGTCCAACAACCCACCTCCCACCTACTGCAGTCTCTCTGGTGTCTGTGGGCTTTAGGGGTGAATCTCCTGACATCCAGAGAGTCATAATTACCAAAAACATCAGCTAACCCTGTATTTTTCAGCTTATGTTGCTGATTTGTTGACAAAACAAAGTCATTCATCATTGCCAACGTTCTGATGAGTTAATCTTCCATAAAGTCTTTGAATTTGCAGTTTGTTAAAAAAAAAAAGGCAACAAGAAGAAAGCAAATACTAGACGGGAGAGGCTTATTCCTTGTTTTCTTCCATGGACTTCCAGCTACAGTGTAACCTGTCATTTGCAATTTTCAAACCTTATCACTGCAGGAAGAGGAATATACATTCCAGTCTGTGGCCTCCTGCCAGAATTACCTCAAAGTACCTGTTTTTTCTCACCAAGTGCAGAGAGAATGTTTCTTTTAACAGGAAAACCTTGTTCATTTAGCACTTTCTACACATTTTTCAATTGCTTGTAGTCTATTCATCATCCAAGAATGATACGGTGGCAGGAAATTATTAATGTGCTCAACATGAGGGAACATGTGGTATTTAGGAACAAGAGAATCCCCGTGGGACGGCCCGAGGAGACAGAGGCAGGCCGGCCGGCCAGCCTCAAACAGACTCTACCCCAAACAAGAGCTTAAAGTGAGGGGGGCTGCTGTTAGCTGCAGCGTGGCTGCCACAGCTCAGCTGCAGCAACAGGTGTGGACGATTGATAGGCAACAATGGGAAAGCTTCACCGGCCATGAAGCACAAAGCATGAAGGAAGGAATCAGGGAATCTGAATTTACACTTAAGACACTACATTCGTCAGACTTTTTGGCTGCTCTTTGTTCTTTTTCAGCCCATTGATCATCAAGCTGCCCAGATGTACATTGTGATCCTTTAGTTACACACTAACAAATGTTCAAAGTTGCTGCACGGTAACTTGGAAAGGTGTCCCCCTCTATTGAACTTTTCTACCTTTTGTCACATTACATTTACAAGCTTTAATGTATTTTATTAGGATTTTGCATTATACACCAACACAATGTTGTGCAAAATTTTGAAATGGAAGGGGAATAATATGTGTTTGTTTTTACTGAAGTGCAGTGATGGTTTGCTGCCCCACAATATTTTCCATGAAGACTGAAAAGTTATATTTCGGTCTCAACTGACCAGAGCACCTCCCTCCACGTTTGCTGTTTCCTCTATGGCTTGCACCAAACTTTAAACAAGGTTTCGTACCACTCTTTCAAAAAGGCCAGAGATTTGTGGAGAGCGTTCCCTTACCTGAGCTGTGGATCTCTGCATCTCCTCCAGAGTCACCATTCTTTGCCTTTCAGTTCAGGTGGTGAATTGTGCCATACTCTTTCCATAAAAGATTGAATAACCTGACCTCTCCGCTGGGTTCCTGGGTCTTCATTATACCTTTTGTTTGATAACGTTCTCTAACAAACCTCTGAGGCCTTTGTAGAACAGCTGAATGTATACACTAAGCTATTTATACACATAATTGGACTCTATATTAATTAGCGGCCTGCAGAAGGTGACTGGATTTTATTTTCAGAGTAAAAAGGTATGAATACAAAATTGTGGCCACATTTTTAGATTTTGGTTTGCTAAAAAATCTCATATCCCAATAAAAGACTTGTGGTCGTAATGTGACAAAAGATGAAGAAGTTCAAGGGGTATAAAACCTTCCGCAGGGCACTGTAACTACACTTCAAAGTAGCTGTTTGGAGCAGATTTGTAACAATAGTATGATTGCAAGTCTAGTAAAATATTTAAATTTGTCCATCCGGCTACCCACTTGCAAGGGGGCTTGGGATTGTTTTGTTTCCATTTTCTTACTAAAGTATCAGACTATATTTCCTTTGTGGTTGAGCAGGTAAAACTTAAAACTGGACTTTTTTCCCCCTCCGCTCTTGATTTACCTTGTGGTTTTGGAAAGAAGCTCTGGAGCAAAAGAAAGGATGAAGTCAGAAAAAAACAGGTTTTGAGGCACAGAGAAAAAGGAAGTTGAGGGAGAGATGATGAAACTGAAGCTGTCTCATAGGAAAGGAGAACTCCCGGAGATATTTCTGAAGCGAGGCTTCTGTTAAGTCTTGGAGGTGAGGAGCGAGGCTTTCCGACACCATCAAACAGAAATGGGTCAAGGTCCTGGTCGGTGCGCTCCTCCCTCCCCCCTCTGAAAAAGTCTCATGCTGTAAGCCTTTTAATACCCTGCGACTTTTGATGAGCATTCTGAAGAAGTCAAACGGTTGTATTTCAAAAGAGCCCAGAGACAAAAGGAAACCGGAGCAGGCTGCCACCTTTCTCTCTCTGGCCCACAGTTACACCTAACAGCGCTCAGCTACACCCTGTGGGAACAATAAGGCTAAATTAATCACTTTAAATGTCACATTGACGTTACTTCGTTTGGAGGGGAATGAATGGCTGCAGGAAACACCTCATGAGTGACATCATGCTACACGCCGTCTGGGCGAAATTCACTCTCTCTGCACTTTTCCCATTTGGCAACAAACTGGAACGCTCTCGCTGATCATGTTCCAAAGTTGTTCCTGGAGCGCTTCCTGCTCTCCTAACACATTAACACTCTAAAACGGAGGTTTTCGCATGTAAAACTGTCAAGACTTTACATGTTCAGCAAAAGACTGATTGGTGGAGCTGTGAAAGCTCCAAGCAAGATTTGCTGTTTTAACAAAAAAACCCAGAAAGGTCAGTGAGAAGGAACCGGCTTATTCCTGTGATTTACAGGGTGGAATAACTTCTCATTGCAACATTAAATCAGTCCACTTTAAAGCCTCTCTTTAAACTGATGCCAAGTGCTACAGTTCAACTACAGTAACGTATTTTCATAAGCTTAGTCATAAATAGCTGAGGAAAAAGAGGGGTCACAAATATCCACTGGCAGCTGGGTTTAGGAACGTTACCCAGTCCAACACACACACACACACTGAGGTCTGTGGGGTGAAGGAGGCTGAGGACACAGCAGGGCGTGGAGGATTAAAACAGATCAAAACAAAGTTAATAACTGCTAATGAGAGCCTGAGACCCCCTGGGGACCCCAATACCTCTCAATCTTTAATTCTACCACAAACACTTGCCTTGTTCAGTCTGTCATCTTACTCCCACACAGTACCTTTCAAAAGTAGTCATGCTACTTAAACCTTTTCACATTTTGTCACGTTACAGCCTCAAAACAAAAGCTTGTATATCTTTGAAGACCAAAGGAATGGAGCAGACCGGTCAGAGACATAGCTGTGGAGAAATTTAAAGGATGAGGTTATAAAACAGTATCCCAACAGCTAAACTTTTCATTGAGTAGCCCAATGTTACATCTATCATCCAAAAATTGAAAGAAAACCTAGCTGTAAACGATGCTCCTAAGCCAGGAGAGCAATCGAGAAGCGGCCAGGAGGCTTATCGCAGCTCTGGAGGCGCAGCAGAGATTCTCAACTTTATGGCCTTTATGGAAGAGTGGCAAAAAGAAAGTCACTGATAGAAAGCTACAGGCAGCAAACAATGTGGAAGACAGTTCTCTGGTCAAATGAGACCAAAACTGATCTCTCTGACCTGCATGTGAAATGCCATGTGTGGAGGAAAACTAACTCTGCACATCCCCATGGTGGTGGCGTGTGAATGACTTAGAAGGACATATCACATTATTTTGTCAGAAAGATTTAGAAAAACATGCATAATTTTCCTACCACCCAACTATAATGTGCTCTTTAGTGCTGATGTATCACCTAAAATCCCAATGATAAGTGAATATGGCAATAGTAATTTGACAAAATGTACATATAAAAAAAAGTTTTAACAGTGTCAATACTTTTGTAAGGTCCTGAATAGAGGGACATTGCTAGAACTTCTGTCTTTGAGGACACTCACAGGACAGTGTCTGCTGGAAGTGTAAAGCCTGGATTATGCTTCTCCGCCAGGAAGGCGAGTCTGCCTACTATTGCAGTGAAATCTCTGGTCAAAGAAAGTTTATTTACTTCAGCTTCTAAACGCACCTTCACTCAAGGAACAATGGCCAACAGAGAGCAAGTTTTGATAGAGCTGGAAAGCTTTTTACTAGAAGTTCAGCTCATAGAATACTCAAAAAAAGCATGGAAACAAACAAACACAGTGCTCTGTTTTGTTGTTCTCGACACCTCCTGTTGTTCAAAATCACCAAAAGACCATCTTAGATTAACTGGCCTTGCAATATAAAGTATCTAGTGCTCTAAAGCTGCAATGACTACATCTTACATCAACTATAAAGCACCACTCTGGTGAAATGATCTTGGGCTGATGTTGAATTCACCAATTACAGGCGTGCGCTCTCTGTTTCGTTCAACCAATAGTTCAAAAATAAGGCTCTTCTCTAGACCTTGCGTCGATGGATAATGGCGTTGAGTCTCTGTAGACGAAGAAGTATAAACTAGGCTTAACAGTTCAAGGTGTTTGCTTTCTGCTAGCAAATTGGGTTGCACCATTCCCACAGTGAAACATGGTGGCGGCTTAGTCAATGTGGCAATCCTCTTTCATTAGCAGTGAGTTAATAACAGGACAATGCTGGAAGAGGATATGTTAGAGGCTGCAAAACATACAGTCAGAGGTTCAATATAATGGTCTGGATCTAAATATGAGTTAGCATGGCCTAGTCAAAGTCCAAGTTCAGTGGAGAAAATCAATGTTCACAGATTATCTTCATCCAGGCTGATTGTGATTGAACTGTTTTGCAAAGAATGGAGAAGAATATCAGTCTTTAGATGTGGAAAGCTGGTAGAAAAATACCCCAAAACAGATGATTCTACAAAGTATTGACCCTAAGAGGCTGTATACCAATACACGCCACACTTTTCTGAATTTTATTAATGAAAAATGTTGAAAACCATGTCTAACTTTTCTTTCATTTCAAGACACTGTGGTTCTCATGTAGAGAGGCAAAGTTTAATGTTTAAATCAGAAGTCAGCTGAAATGAGGCTTTAAACTGTTGATTAATATTCCCGTGTCTCCTTCTGTCAGTGCCGATCTACGTGCCCTTTCTGATCGTGGGATCTGTGTTTGTGGCCTTCATCCTGGTGGGTTCTGTGGTCGCCGTGTGCTGCTGCCGCTGCCTCAGACCGAAGCAGGAACTCTCCTCGGCTGGCGCCACAGGAAGCGGAACCACCGGCGGGCGGCTCCTGGAAACCATCCCCATGATGGCTAACAGCTCTAGGGGCTCATCGTCCCGTCAATCCAGCACAGCCACCTCGTCCAGCTCTTCTGCTCCGCCTGCCGGGGCCCGCACTGGTCCCGCTCCTCTGATGCGGGCTCAGGCCTCCTGCTGTCTGCCCCCCGACGCCAGCGTCTTCGTCAACATGCCCACCAACTTCTCAGTTCTCAACTGCCAGCAGGCCACCCAGATCATGTCCCACCAGTCACAGTTCATGCACCCGCAGTACATCGGTTACGCCCACCCTGTGTCCCCTACGGCAGCCTTTTTAGACCACAGCCAGGGGGGATACAGACCCCTCCAGTCCCCTTGCCCTCCTCCAACAGCAGGTTCCAGTGCCACCAGTGACAATAAAGCCCCTACAGTGACAGTGTGATGAGGGGGCTTACTTGCAGACCACTCTGCACTTTTTTTTGGCGCAGGGACATTTGGGCTCACTTCCAAAGTGGAGAAAAGAAAAGAAACCACAAAAAAAGAGGAAAAAAAAAATCAAGGAGTCCGACTCACATTAAGGACTTTTAAAGCGGTTCTCAGTCTGGACCTGCCCTGCTATTGTGTGTGGTGTTTCATATGATCTCTTGGCAAAGTGTCACTGAGCTAAGCTCAACCCGTGATGGGGGTTTATGGATCCATAAACAATTCTCTGCAAACTGAATGTTTTAGGGTTAACCACAGGCCAGGTGGATAACAATGCACAGTTCAATGCAGTACAACGGGCAGCTCAAATCAGCACTGCATGCATTTCTGTGTGCATGGACTTGTATGCAAAGTGTGAAAAGAGATTTGCTGGCTCATGTGTGCAGGAATGAGTGACGACTGTTTGATTTATAGTATGAAAAATGGATCTCTGAGCAAAAAAGAACAAGACCACATGTTGTGCTTTGGCACCGTGCACATCTGTGACTGTGAATAAATGCGAGTGGGTTTATACAATATGGTGTAGTTTGTTTGTGTTGAAAGCGTGAGGAGAGAAAGCATGTGGACAGACGTTTAGTGTGAGCACCAAGCGTGAACGGATGTGGTCTTATATGAGTAGCTGTGAGTGAACTGGGTGTAATGGGAAATGCAGGTGGTGTGATGTGTAAGGCTGTTGCAATCTCCCAGTAGACCATTTAAAATCTAATGAAGTGAACACGGGACGCAGAGTGTGACGCTCCACCCAACTATACCAGTCCCCCCCAACCCAGAGAGGACAAAAACAGCCCTGAGCGGAAACACGCTCACAGATCCCCAAATATGGCAGTATTCACACAAGGCTGATGGTTAATGATCCCTAGAAGTGTAACTGTGACATTAGCAAAAGTGCAAAAACCCAGCAAGGAATCTTGAAGCCTAACCCCATTAAATATTTCCTGTGAGAGGCAATGATATGGGCAACTGCCCAGGGAGACATTAGAAATGTGGGCGTGCAAGTACCAGATAAAAATAATACAACTCATCTGAGCCGAGTTTCTATTGCTTTAAAGAACCGGCACTGGTGAGGGGAGTATGTATGTGAGAAATACTGCACAGTTCAGTGACTTGCACCAGGCAGAGTAGCTCCAGGCCAGGTTTGAGTCAGTTTTCCACTTTAAAAAAGATACAGCGGTGGCAGTTATTGGCTGCAAATTAGGAAAAATAAACAAAACTCGCTTAATTTCCAGTCATTCCGGGCAACGTTGTGCAGCTGGGGAACATGCATTTCATGAGAACGTGCAGCTACACAGAGCATGGCATGTTTGTGCACCTCATCTCTAATCCCAACTCATTGTTAGATTCAGTGGGCAGCTTGTGTGAGACAGTGGATTCATTATCGTTCTCTCTGAAATGATATATAAAGCAAGGCGAGATGACGCTTTTTCATTTGAAAAAGAAACATTTTTAAACAGAATGTGGTCTAATGTGTTGCGGCAGTTTCTACAAATGGTTCTCAGAGACAGTTGGAGACAAGAACTGGTTAACATAATTTAAAAACCTGGATGGTAAATAAGCCGCCGTAATCCTTTTAAAACAACCAAACAAAGAAGTATATTCCAAACATTAACAGTCCAGACTGCTTCCCACAGCAGCCAGGAGAGAAAACCACTCTGAATCACTCAAAGCACATAGAAACTAACATGGATATTTAAAAGTTTGGGTTCCAGAAATGAGAGGAAAAAAAAGTGTAACGAGCCACTGGAGGGAAACTGAAAGAGCTGAATGGATTTCTTTCTGTCAAAGATGGATTCTCCACCCTGCAGCAGCTGTGGTTGGTTTTGGCCAGGACACATCCAGGAAGGTGGGTGGGAACAGATCTCCAACTGAGTCAGGGGGATGATCTCCAAACTTTTGCAAGGACTCTCCTGAGCTTCATGTAGAAAAGTGGGAGACCTTTGATTCTGGCCACATTTATTGGCGCCCCTGCTGTTAATAGTGTAGAACCCTATTTTACCAATAGGACAGTGTTTGTTGTAACATTTCAGAAGGTTGGACTACACACAGAGAGAGGGATCTTTGACCATACCTAGCCCACGCTCCCCAGATCGTCCTCCTTAATGCTCACATCTCTTCAGCTAATCTCACAGGTTTTCTATACGATTTCGATCTGAAAACTGTGACGGTCACGAGTGAAGGTTGATTATGGTTCTGCAGAAAAATCAAGTGACGACCCAGGTTCATTTTTCTGCCAGAGTCCACAAGGTTTTATTTAAAAAGTCCAGGTATTTCAAAGAGTTCCTGTACTTTAAGATTCCCAAGGCGTTATTCTCATCCGACCAAAGAACTCAGTTCAAATTAAAGTCCTGGTAGGTGAGTAAAGTTCACGTTTACGCTTGTGATGGTAGGCTACAAAAGACCAACCGATTGACAAGCAGAGTGTAATCGCTATGACAACTTCATGACCTCACATCTTTGATGAAGTTCTGCAACTTTTATATTTTCTTTACCTCCATCACCATCCTTATTGATGTAGATGCCTGGAAAAGATGTAGTTCCTAGAAACTCTGATCAACTTTATAAAGTCAGATTTTTTTTTTTTTTTTACATTCAGTGCCTCGAAAAAGTATTTAGATCCTTTGTTTTACAAATTTTAAGTCAACCTGAAAATCCAGCGTGTTTTACTGGTAATGGATAATTGCACAGTGCAATAAAAACTTCTAAAAATAAATTGTTTAAAGTGTAGTGTACATTTGAATTCAACCGCTTGTATTCATATTTTCCCCTCAACCTTTTGCTGCATTTTAGTCTGCAGGGTATATCTACCGGCTTTGCACATCTAGAAACTGATAATTTTGCCCATTCTTAGTAAAATAGCTCAAGCTCAGTCAGAACAATGGTATCTGAAAATCAACGTTGCCACAGATTCAATGGGATTTAGGTTTTTGACTTTGACTGGGCCATTCTAACACAAATATGCTTTGATCTAAACCAGTGTTACCTAATCCTGTCCCTTAAGGCACACAGCCATGGATGTTTTAGATGTTTCGCTGCTTCAGCACATCTGATTTCAGTTGATGGCTGATTAACAGGCTTTTGCTGAACTGCAAAATCAGGGACAGCAGGGATACATCTAAAAAATGCAGGGCAGTGCTTTGAGGACCAGGGTTGGGGAGCACTGATTCAAAACATTTAATTGTACCTGTGTCTGCATGTTTTTAGGTCGTCATCCCGCTAGACTGTGAACCTTTTGACACCAGTGTTAAGTCTTTTGAATCCTCCAACAAGTTTAATCCAGGACTGCCCTCCATCTACCTCGTTGCAGAAGAACACCTTGCCGACAGCATGATAATATCACCATCATGTTACCACGAGAATGGTAAAACAAGGTGCTTGATAAAAATTGTTTAAACTGATCGAACTTGACTAAAATAACCTACTCAAATTAAAGGTTTTTAAAAATCTAATTAAGGCTTTGTATGCATCCTTACCTGGGGTGCCAGTAAATGTGATCAACAATAACTTTGTAACTGTTAAATCCTCGTGGTCTACATATATTTTCAGCCTGAAACATAAAAAACAACAACTTCTGAACGCCCTGGAGCTACAGCTGGACTCAGAAACCTTTCAACCAGCAGTGAAAACACACAGACATTTGCTCAGGCCATGGATTGATTAGATTTAATGATTAGGACTTGGATGGACATCTTCCTCCCTCCCCACAACCCTCCCATACCAACCCTTCACAGTCTTGCATTCCTTAAGCAGTGTTCTCAACACAGAGCACACAGACAGTGGACATTCAGACAGAGCAGAGAAACACATGATTCATGCAAGCGTCTGCAATCCAATCCCCTCGCCGTTTTGGACGCCTATTAGTAGTAGTTCAAGTAAAATATTCCCTCAGGTATTATCGGGTCTTTCTCCACTTATGAGTACAAAAACATACGTCAAAAAGAAAAAAAATATAAATGCATACACATGAATGTCCACTTTAATTTAAAAAAATAAAATACAATAAAATGTTCAGTTAAGAGCAGGTATCCCAGCAGAGCTGGAAGGGGAAGTTTTAAAAACAGGCATGCTGCTTCTACATCAGCTGATGCCGTTAGACGAGGGTAAACAAAACTAGAAACTGTCAAGAGAAAAAGGAACATGGCGGCTGCAGGTATGCAATGAGATGCAGAGATGGGAAGAAATTAAGTAAGAAATGAACAAGAGGTCTCAGAAGGGTAGGAGGGGTTACAGCAGGGTGGTGGTCCAGTTTAAGGTGGAGCGTTCTGTCTCAGCAGCGTCTCTGCGGTGTTTGGCAGTGAGGCTCGGTGCTGCCATGGAGCCAAAACCAGGTGTGTAGCTGTGGTGCGGAGCTCCCTCCTGTCCTTCTGGAGGAATTTAGCCTGCGCTCCATCATTTTGACATCTGTCTCTGCATCGGCGCGTGACGACAGGTGTGCCGAGCCCTCCTCGCTGGAGATGAGCGGTAACCGTGGAAGAATCACATGTAGACAACACATGCACACACGCACAGCGCCACGGTGTGCAGACAAACATGCACAGGCAAACACAGACAAACTCAAACAGGCAAACACAGACAAACTCAAACAGGCACACACGGACACACACGCGCACATGTTGTTGCACAGCTGCGAGAAGCATTCTGAGGTGTATACAGGTACGAGTAGCAATCTCTGAGTTCAACTTGGCATGTCTGGGATATGGTTTGCTCATGCCTGTGCAGCTTTTTTAGGAGTTTGTTCAGTAATTAGCCTGGTCCCTTTATCCGATCCTGTCATCACAACACCAGATACCCCCCCTCCCACCCCTAAGTGACGGGGAGGTCACGTCATTGTCCTGGTAAGGCCACAGCTGAGGCCAGTCAGAGTGTGGCTCTGAAGTTCATCTTGCTGTCGTTATGACAACGATTGCTACGTTGAGCCAACGCCTCAATTGGGGTGGGTGGAGGTGGCTAGATGCTGGGGCGCTGGCGGGTGGTGTCGTAGGACCGAACTACCTGGGACTGGGACACCACGCCGTGCTCTTCCTGAGAGAACGCATAGCCATCTGAAAACAGACAAAACAAGAGAAATGCTTACACTTTCACATTCAAGACTTCTGTATTCAAGGGTTTAAATGCTAACAATTTGGATTTGAGTGTTTAAACATTTTCTTTAAAAGGCTGCAATATATTAATTTTTTAAAATCTTTTTAACATGCTAGATACATAAAAAAAAAAAAGAATCAAAGGTCATATTGTGATTTTTATCTCCATTTCTTTTGACTCAGCATTTGTTTTCTTGTCAGAATAACAGATTCAATTCTGTCCAGACCGAACACTGAATAAGTCAGCCTCAAAAAATATCCACAACCCTTCAACTTTTACACATTTTATCACATTGGGACTAAAATCTTGAATGTAATTCAACACAAAGTAGAGCATCGCCATGAAGGAAAACAAAACATTTTCAGTTCTTTTTATTAAAAAAAAAAATCTGAATCTGTATTCAGCTTATATTAATGTAATAACCATAAATATAACCAAGAGCAACCAATTATGGAGCTGGGTGGATTGCCAACACTGCACAACCCCATTGGTGGTGGCAGCATCACGCTGTGTAAATGATTCATTTGGGCTGAACACATCATTATTTTGTTTACCTTCAACTTTACAATAATGTGCTCCTTTTTGTTGATTTAGCACGTAAAAACTAAAGATGGCGGTTGTAAGGTGACAAAATGTTAAAAGAGTTCAAAGGGTGTGAATACTTTTGCAAGGCTCTGAATAAGGGAGCGCCATTAGACTTTCTGTTTTTAAGGAGACTCACGTGACACCGTCTGCTGCACAGAGTTGGAGCGTCCGACGCTTGAAGGTGTTTTCTTAAATACTCTTGTCAGCAGATGGGCTCGTTCGTTTAGACTGCAACACAGATGAAAGGAACAGCGATTAATCTGCAGCTTCAGAGCAATAACAACACAACAGAAGAGTGAAAATCTATACCCAACCACTGCGAGCTAATGGTGAATTTCTATTACAGCTATTCACGGGATCTAAAACGACAAAATAATAAATGGGGAATCTAAATCGAAACACACTGATCAACATGTTATGTGAGTTAAGGTCCAGAAGGATTTAATAATGCATGTTTTGGAGATTTAATTAAGCCCAACTGTAATCCAACAACTGCCTGCAGGGAAACAGGCCATCCACAGTAAACTATTCCTCGCCCCCGGCTCCTCTCCTCATAACTCCTCCTGTCCACGATGAAGAGTGGCCCCTCTGTTTTAAGACCACACGCCGTCACGGCTCCTCTCCTCCCCTGACCAAAAATAACTAAGCTCTTGCCACATATTCCACACTAACACACACAATCATGAATTCCCCCCGTCTCATCCCAGTCATGGCAGCCATAAAATGTGCATGAGATTTAAACGTTAACGACGCCGACAGCGACCGGGATTTGTAGTTAGGTTTATATCCTTTGGTGTTTAAAACAGCAGGAAAACGAGGGCTTTGCATTAAAACGTGATATGTTCTGCGGCGATGATGATCGGTGCACTAGTTATGAACTTGGGCCAGAATGCCCAGGGCTACAATTTGAATCTGGCGGCCAGGAAACTGTTGGGAATCTTCCCCTGAGTTTCTACCGAAGAGAAGAAACAAACAGCTTTTCAGCTCGCTCAAGGATTTCTGTGGCCACGAAAAAAAGAAACGTCTGTTAGATCGATGATGGAGCTGAATCATAAAAGACTTAATGGGAAGCTGGATGGACACATGTCCTTTCTGCAACTCTTACACTTTTCCCCCCAAATTCCTGCCGGTTCAAAAGGAGCCCAAGGATATGCTCCATTTTGAACCAGTCCACAGAAACTCCAGCACCGAAACACAGATGTGCTCTCTTTCCAGTTTTAACCCCACTGCTTCTCTGACCTTCCATACTTTTTCTTTCTCGGATTTGAAAAGAAGCGGATGAAAGGATCTGGTGATGATTCCGAGCAGGAAAGCAGGCTTGATGAAGGATGAGACATTATGTTTGGGTCCCTCGTTCGTCATTTAGAGGCCTGAAGCAGAATTTAGTTATTTTTAACTCTTTCAAATAACGAGCTGCAGATAGAATCATTTCAGCAAACCCTGCTTATATCAGATGATGACCAATTAGAGCTACCCTGGGCCTCTGTTTAGCTAGATAATGCATCATACAACACCCTTTGCAATTATTGGCAACCTTTAGAGAAAATATGCCACACTTACTGCAGCAACACTACCAAATCCTACAAAATAAAGGAAATGAAATAATCTTTAAGGTTTGCTTAACTTTTCAATGTTGATCAGAATGTCTTGGAAACTTTACATAATAATCCCTCACCTACTGAATCTCTGCAGGGATCCCTCTTTAAATCCAAAACACAACCAAAACATGCTATTCAAATAAGGCACACGTGTGTTGATCTTCACAACTTAGGAAATGGCTATAAGGAAAACTCATCGACAGTCTGAGCAATAATTAAGATTGAAACTACAGGAATAAAGACGATCACGTCTGGAGAAGGACCTACGTTTGTTTTTCCAACATACAGAGAGTGCGAGATGGTATATTGGAACCCTGCCTATTCAGCGATCCACCAATTCGTAGACTTTGTAGAGCATACGTAAAATATATGAAAGAAAATGCAACTTGGGAAGCTAAATACCATGAAAGCAATGCTCCCTGACACGCTATTGGCTGGCATTTTCAAAGCAGCCAATCCAGGAGAGACATTAATTTTTCTTAGAAGTGACTGGCTGTACTCCTAAGAGTGGACAAAAGACTGTATATATTAGCTTCTGCAGGAGTGCCACTTTTGTTTTCATTGTCATATTAATGCATATTAGGGTATATTTGGTGTTTGAACTATTAAAATAGGCAGTTATAAGTGGAGGATGTCAAGTATCGGCAGATTACAGCTATTCACGAGTAGTTGTGGTCTGTAACCCCTGCATATACTAGGGATCCACTACGTAATTAAGGTAAAAACAACCAAAAAAAAT
Source organism: Valencia hispanica (assembly GCA_963556495.2). NCBI lineage: Eukaryota > Metazoa > Chordata > Actinopteri > Cyprinodontiformes > Valenciidae > Valencia > Valencia hispanica. The sequence continues at coordinate 28,923,969 of OY747716.1, forward strand.
CTACAATAATCACTGCTAGAGAGCTTTACATGAAGTTGTATCACATGCCAACTAGTTGCTTAGAAGTGATGGCAGGAAAAACCCTTTGGTGTCCTACCATCTCAAACGTAACCACTTTAAAAAATATCCAGATGAACATCTTGTAAATTTAAAACGTAAATTTTAAAGGTCGTTTTGTTCTAATAAATGTACGTTTTTTTTCTTGCAAATTTCTGACTTTACAATGTCAACAAATATCTTAGTTTTCTATGTCTAAATCTATGTTCAGAAGTCAAACAGGTGAGAAAAAGGAATTTTTGCATGCATAATAAGATAAATTCAGGTTTTAACCTGAGGAACTAATTGGAAAAACTGCTTGTGGAATCTGGAATAACTGAATACCCGGCCCATTTCATGCTAACACAACTCTACAAACACCACACACATACACACACACGAGGCCACTAAGTCACAGCCTGAGGAGCTACAGCCAAATAGCAAACACACCAGGTCTGTACAGCAGTTCAAATTGGTCCACCTACAAAAAAAAAAAATCCAGAGGAATGGAAATTTTTTAAAGACATATGGAGAGAAAAATATGACATTTTAGATGTGACAGAGATAAACTGAGAAAACCATGCAAGTGTCACTCAAACGCCAGCGTGCAATGAGAAACACAGGTTATGTGAGGCCAGAGCACACAGTGCAAACCTAAAAACTACCTCTGTGGAGCCGTTCTGGGTCTATGGGACCTCAGTTTTGGATTCGGCCCTGTGGACAGTGCCACAGGGGGGAGATTAATGTATTTCCACGAAGAGTGAAATGTATACAGAATATTTACAAAAACAACTGCAGGAAATGAATCTAAAAATGATGGAAATGGAACCAATCCAATGTAAAGGGTTGAATTAAATGCAAATAATACATATTTTGAATGGCGATGAGATGACGTCAAATCCTGTTTTCGTATACTGCACCTGCGGCCGCTGGAGTCCCTGAGAACCGCAGCTCCCGGGTCAACGGCCCGCGCCTCCAACTCCTGCACCTCCTCCAGCAGAGACTTCCTCAAAGTGCGACGTGTCCTGCAGCAGATAAGTGCAGGAGAGACTGGGTTGCTACGCTTTGCAGACACATGCAGCTCATAATACGTTGTACGTCAGTGTTGACATAGGCTCAATATGGGTTATGTAAACGTTTCGCTTAGCTTATACAGTCTGTGTGTAGACTTTCTAATGTTTTTATATTAAATGTGCTCTACTTACGCAGACCAAGCGAAATCTTTGAGTAAACATGCGGTGGGCACCAGGACCAGGCCCAGCCAGAAGTGCCAGCACTGCATCACTTTACCAGCCTGCAATGATGACATACAGGCTACATTTGGTTTCACTTACATTGTGATTTAAATTGAAGATTAACTCCTTTTTCTCAGCCCTGAGCCTGTTAAACCTAACATGCAGTGCTTTGCAAAACAATCACATCCCCCAACATTTTCTCCTTTTAACTTGTTACAACTGCAAACTTTGAGGATTTTATTGGGATTTCGTTTGACCAGCACAAAGGGGAAAATTGTGCCTTGGAAGAAAATTGATTCATAATTTTAACTCTTTATAGAAATAGACTTATTCAGATCCTAACCAAACATATTTTGCAGCTCATTTCTGCCCACAGAATGATTTTACTGAAATACTCTGCTGCTGTGAAACTAAAACTGCACAGATTCTCCCCCTACCTGTTGGTACGCTCCAGCTGCAACACAACTCATTGACCTTCGACCCTGTTCTCGGTTTGTCTCCCAAGATTAATCATGCGTCCAACCACTGTCTCAGTTTGTCAGTCTGCATGTCTCTTTCTGCTTCTTACTCCCACACATCTTTTCTCCTGCGATTCCCTTCGATCTCACTCTTTCGCAACCTTCTTTCATCATTAGTGGCTGTTGTCTCTGCTGCTTGTCCTCACCTGCTGCTGTTAATCTTCGTCTTCTCCTTCTCACACAACTTCACTAAAGTCTTTGTCTGTAGCCATGGACATTTAGATCAATTGTCACCTCAAAAGCTGCACAGTGAGCTCAACTGCCTCAATGGGTTTACCTACACAGATACAAATACCACTGGATTCCCAGAAAGGAAAGGACCAGGGCTCAAACAAATTATTCACGAAAAAAAAAAATTCATCTTCCTGAGTTCACTGTCCGTCTTAATTTTAAAATACAAAACATTAAACTTTACTTTGAATGTATGGAAAAGGAAGGAAGGAAGGAAGGAAGGAAGGAAGGAAGGAAGGAAGGAAGGAAGGAAGGAAGGAAGGAAGGAAGGAAGGAAGGAAGGAAGGAAGGAAGGAAGGAAGGAAGGAAGGAAGGAAGGAAGGAAGGAAGGAAAGAAAAGACAAAAAGGAATTAGGTGAACGGCTCGAAAAAAGAAGTAAAAGACTCAAAAAAGGAAAAAGGACAGACAAACGAAAGAAAATAAGATTCCAGAGAAGGAAAGAAAGAACGGAAGGAAGGAAGGAACAAAAAGGAAGTACATAATGCAAGCAACAAGAAAGAGCGTAAGGAAGGAAAAGATGACAATAGACGAAGAAGGGAGGAATACATAGCACAAAAGAAAGAAAATAAACAAAGAAGGTATAGAAGGTAGGAAAAATAGAAGAAAGAACTCATTCAAGGGAATGAGAGTAAAGGAAGGAACCATGAAAGGTAAGAAAGGAAGAGGGAAGCAAAGAAGAAGTAAAAAAGAAAGAGGATGAAGGAAGTAAATAGAATGTCCTAATAGTCTTGGGTCATCTTATTTATTCGACCTTTTAAAGTATGAGCCCACACGGTCCCTGAGGTTCTCTGGTACTGGTCTTTTAGTTGTTCCACAAGTCAGAATGAATACATATGGCGAAGCCTCGTTCATCACTACGGCCCTCGTCTGTGGACCAGCCTGCCGGAGAACCTCAGGGCTGAAGAAACTGCTGATGTTTTTAAAAAGAAGCTCAAGACCTACATATTTAGCTTGGCTTTTAATTATTTCATTTGTTGAATTTTTCTTTATCTTTTTCTTTCTCTTTCTTCTCAATTAGTATTATTTTTTATTATTTATCTACTTATTTATATATAATTTTTATTGTTATATATTACTGAAGTGTTTTTACGAATTGTTTTATATAGACTAACTCCATTGTTTCCTTCATGGGGATCCTTCTCACTGAGAGCCCAGCCAGTTTAGCCATTGGGATCGGTTCTGTCGTGGTGGGCGGGGCTCTGCGCTGCAGCCTTATGGCTGTGCTGTGGATACCTGCCTGCCCTGATCAATGGGGTCCCTGTGGTGACTCTTCTGTGGCTGTAGGGTGGCTTCCAGTGTGGATGGATCTCCCAAATATTGTTTTGGTATCACTCTAGATGTTAATTTTTATTGTATGTTCACTTAAAGAGACAGGAACGGATAGAGCAGTGGTTTTGCATTGAAAGCGTGGGGGACAGGGTGTGTGCTGAGAGTTCAACTGGTTGTGCATGATCGATTTTGCTTTAAATGTGTTTTCTTTACTGTTTTTATCATGTAAATAACTTTGTGCTGATTTTATCATGAAAAGTGCTCTACAAATAAAATTTGATTGATTGAATCAGAGGGATCATATGAGATAGAGAGAAAGGCAGGGAGGAAAGAACGAGAGGAAAGGCACAAATAAGGAGAGAATGAAAGACCCAATGAGGAAAAAAGATAAGAAGGAAAGGAAGAGGAAGAAAGGACAACATTCAGACAATGGGATAGGTAAGAAATTCTGTAAATAGTTTTAATGTCAGTTCTGGAAAATACAGAAGTAAAGCAGCTCATTTTCGAAGGACTTTTGCAGAAAAAATGTTTTCCATGTTTTGTAATGGTTGATGATGTCACATAATGTCACTCTCAGTTATTCTGACAACTATGCTCTTTTCTGTCCTCCGCCCCCTCCCCCGTGGACAAATGGATGTATATATAGCAGGAGGAGGGGGAAATAAGAGAGTTAAGGGGGTAGTAAGAGGGGGATGAGAGAGGGTTGGAGAGGGGGGTTATGATGGCTGAGTGTCTCAGACTGTTCCCCAGTCAGGCCGAGCAGCTGCAGGGATATTTGACCGCATTCCTGATTTCTGACACAAATTGAATTAATGGGCTGGAGAGAGTTGAGACGGTCCTGTTGCTTCTCCATGTCCGCTCAGTGGGGCACCCAGTCCCACCCGGGTCTTTATCCCCAAACTCTACAACCAGTCTCCCAATTAAGGGGTTCTTCAAAAACACTCTCTTAACTCCCCTACTAGACCCTCATCACAATCACTAGCAGCCCACCCTCATGGCTCAACACCTCCACTGAGAGACGTAAAGGACAGGAGTTTGGGTGACAAGCAGCAGGTGCAGGAGCCTGCCGAGGGGGCCCGCTGGTGTATATACCTCCCTCCCAGGAGGGGCTCCAGCAGCGCCGACATAGAACACCCAAGAGGTGAGTCTCTTAGACGACATGTACTAGCCAACATGGAGAAAGAGGGGGCAGGCGATGTTTCAAAAATAAAGATATACAGGGAGGAGCTACAAGAACCCAAATCAGCTGCTTTATGGAGGGCAAATTACCTGGCCCAGCATGTCAGGGGCAATTGGGATGGCGGGCCAGAAGACAGAGTACACTGCAAAGAAGACCATCCAGAGCGCCATGCTTCCCCATACAGCGAGGTGGGAAAACTACAGAAAAGGATGATAAAGGAAGACAAGAACAAAAAGGGAGATTAGAGGGGCACAAGAGCAACAAGACGAGGTCAAATAGCTCCCATACAGCTCTGAATATAGCCAACCTTTCCCTCCCTCCTTCCCCTGTCTTCATCTGTCTCTGTGATGTGCTGTAAGGGGACACTGTGTGAATTCCAGCGGGACCTCACTTCATTACTCCCAGACTGTTGTGTGGACAGCTGAACGGACAAAGGTGTCAGCGCCTAGCTGTCTGTCCTGCCAGTCTCCATCACTCCACCAGCGGGAACTTAACCAAATCATGTCACAGTCACAGCTTGAGCTCCTGTTTTCCCAAACTTTACCTCCACTTCTGCTGGTGGTTAAGAACCGAAAGCTGACACCTCGTGTTTAGTCACATGGTGGACATGTAGCGAGAAATCAGCCAATTTTCAGCTCATACATATCTGAACGGTGACCGGCCTGATGGGAACGCAGAAATTAACATTTTTTAGTAAACAAGCCAAACCTACTGTAAGTGTTACCGGGTGGTGCTCTTATTTTCTTATTTGCAGTATTTTCTACAATAGCTCTACGGATCATTTGGGCTGCGAGAGAGGGAGATTTTTTTCAGCAGCTAACAGGAAGGGTAAACGGATTAGAGCAGACCGTGGTCCGTTAAAGGACATGCTGGTCCACTTCTTTGAAATTTTATGGCTAGGGTAAGAATCTACATCAGGTATCTTAAACTCCAGTCCTTGAGGGGCCGGCGCTGTGGAACTTTGTGTCCCAGGTCAAAGGTGGCTTAATCAAATGGGTAGATTAGCTCCTCAGCTTGAAACAGAGTTCTCCAGAATCCTACTAATGACCGACGGAGTAGGGTGTTCTAAATTTTTATTTATTTAGAAAATGCATTTTTATTGATAAGTTGATAATGTTGTTTAATGAGCAACCAGAGGATAATTATTTTTATGTTAACCTGCAATTAAATAATTTTTTGAGACAAAACAAAAAAATAAGACATCAATAGTTGGCCATTTCTTTTTGAAGCACAGAATTTTTGATGGGGGGCCCAATTTTTCTTCACCTGACTATACTGTATATTTGGAATAGTAACGGTTGATTCACTCTCCACAAGAACAGAGACGTTTGTTCTTTTTCTCGAGGATGCAAAAACAAGAACAAAATTTCTGCCGTCAAGGACATTTAATACTTCACAAATACCCAGAAAGTCTTCACGTCTCTCTTACTTCATATCTATTTTTATTTCTTAGACACCATGGAAGAAAAATGTTCTACCCAAAATATGTGTCAAGAACAAGCTACAAAAGCTCCCAAACTCGAGCTGCAAGAACAGAAGGACGACATTGAGTTTTTGCAGCTCTGGCAGGAAGAATACATTTCTCTGTTCTTGTGCTGTATGTATAGGCCTTTAAATGAGGTTTACAAACCTAAGAACAACTGTCGAGCATGGAGGTGGCAGCATCATGCTGAGGGTCTATTTAAGCGGCAGTAGAATTGGCTATTGACTAGCATGGATGGAATAATGAAGGATGACTACACCCATATTCTGCCTTTAGTCAGTGTCAAAGGACAGAGCTCCAAATTGTTTCAGACATTTATTCAGATTTAACCGTTTTTAGGTTTTTGGAGAAAAAAAAAAGACATTGAAAGTTTCTGACTCTAAAAAGGATATCAGTGGTTCAGGAAAAAAAAAAGTTATGTTGCAGTAACTAACAATCCTACAGATGAATAATGGCTTCCACAAATAAAGAACTACTAATAATATCTTAGCTGTAAAATGACAAACCAAACTGTATTAATCATTGATAGTCTTCTATAGCAGTTTATTAAAACCCAAAATGAGGAAAGTGAGTTTTCTACTTATTTATTTATTTTTTCTGAGAGGACAGACAACATCTGCACTCTACGTTAGTGATGTCGAATTCAATCCGGTTCCCTCTGGTGTTTCTGCCTTTAATATCAGTCAGACAGATGGTTTGGTCTGTTTCTGTGCTTCGCCATGTCCTGTCTTAGCAGCTCTGATCTCCCTTTGTTCCTCAGAAGATGAATCTCATCATATTTTTTGGGCCTCTAAGCAGTAAGGCTTCCAGACTCAAGTGTTAATCTAACCACATTTGGATGTGTATCAGACTCTGTTTTTTGTACATATGAAATATTGGAGACAAAAAAAAAAAAAAGCTAACAAACGTGTAGTGGAAGGAGGAAAACTGAAAAGAAACTGCATTTAGAAAAAAACTACAAGTCTTTCCCTGACTATGGAGCATCTAGACCTGACCTTTAAAAGAAACATACAATCTCCTTTTTATTTATAAGCAAAATATCACACATGGGGCTCGGTTTATAGGGGGGTGTTAATGCTCCTACCCTGGTCCAAGCAGTGGTCTCCATCCCAGCCTTTAGACAAACTGTAACAACCACATACTGCAAAGAGACACACAAACAACAGGAGCGGACAGGCACACAAACAAAAACAGAGGAAGAAACAGGAGACCGCATTAGTACGCTGGCGACTGTGGAGACAATAAACATTAATGTTGTACAGTAAACTCAGCAACGTCTGCTAAAATACCTCAGACCCCCACCAGCCCCTCTATACAAAAACACAACAGACAGGGTTCCTACTCAGCTCCCGTGTAAAAATGGCAGACTCCGCTTTACAGAGGTTATAGTCCTCCACATTCTTTTAGAAAACATAAAATACGCAAGTTTACTGTGAATTTATGGGAGAGGAAGGATATAGAGGCAGGACTAAACAAAGGAAGAGAAGCACACATGAAAGAAATCGGTAGCAAGGCAGAAATGAACAAATGAATAAAGGAAAGAAATAAATGGGGTAAGACACAAAGAAAAATAAAGAGAAAGAAAAGAAGCATAAAAAGGAAAAAAAGGAGGAGAAAAGAAGAAACAAGAATGGAATAGAGGTGGAACAAAAGGATGGAAGGAAGGTGAGAATCAAGGACATGAAGGAGGGAAGAAGCAAGGATAGAGGGAAGAATACAAGAAGGTACACACGTCTGGTTTTATTGTATAATTAGGCTGAAGCATTCATTCACTCTCACTAATAACTGGATAAATGTTTCACTTGGAGACATCAACAATTTCCTGGTATTGTTATTCAATTCAACACAACTCAATAATACTTTATTGATCACAGAAGGAAATGAAGTGTTGTTGTAGATCATGATCACTGTGGGCAGGAATGGGTGGTTATTTTATCAGCCTCCTTAGGAGAATTGGTAAAGTTAGTATTAAGTTAACCTGTTATGAATTTCATAAAAGAAGGATTAATATCTGTGTCATTCCAGAATCTCAAGGTCAGCATGCTTAAGTCATCATAGAACCAGTTTTACGTGTACTTGGGATCATTGTCCCATCTGAAAACCCACTGTCAAAGTTTCCCTCATTTGACCCAAACTGTGACCTCAGATAAAAGGAAATTGGTCAGGCTGTTGAGAGACATGCAGGAACCACCAAGGCTCAGGCTGATCATAAATTCGAACATGCTGGAAGAACAGTGTCACTATTCAGAGTGAAGAAGGTTTTAAATCACCATGCAGTTTGCGGCGGCTGACTAAGAAAGAAGGCCATTCTCCAAAACTGACACCTTGAAGCCCAACAGAAGACCTACAGCTGTCCTCCAGAGAAGATTTTACAGCCAAATTAGACAAAAGATTGAGACAAAACAAGCAGAATGCTTTGTGAAATAAGAGGGAAACTTTCAAATATTTGAACAATGTACCACTTCTATCAACTATGGTGGTGGCAGCATCATGCTGAGGGTCTGTTTCACTGCCAGTGGGACTGGTGAATTCTTCCAATTCTTCAACTTTATCTCAAACAGCTGAATGGAAGAAACCTGGTGTGTTTCAATGTTTACAAACACACATCAAACCTGGATGTGGACTGAATAAAAACGGGCCAACGACAAGATTCTGGAATGATCCAGGCTTCAAACTTACTGAAAACCTGTGGACGTTTAAAAACAGAGTCAGTGGCCAGAAATTAACCGATTTTAAAAACAGGAGTGGCCAAACAGCCATCAAGAGTCATCTTAGGAGCTTGTTATTGACTAAAACGTATGTGGGTCTGTGAAACTTGGCGAGGGACATTTAATCAAGTATTAGATTATTTCGTTTCATCCTCTCCATGTACAATTTTAGCCTGTGGTGATAGGAGAAAAAAAAAAAAACTCAGACTACTTCAAGGTTGCACACCAAGGTCTTAGTGTTAGAATGAACAGAAGTGGTCTGTTTTCTACTCATTCCACCCTTAAAAAGCAACAGCTCGAATGCATCTTTGAAAGCCTCAAGTTAATATGATATTCATTGCTATGATGAGTTTAAGTGAGCATCTGACACCGTACATGGACATGGATTAACATGGAGCTGAGAGAAACCCAGGAGAGGATTCTGAGGAAGGATCTTTGCACAAGCCTGGAGAAAATACAATTAAGAAGCTTACCGTGTAGACCATATTTCCTGCAAACAGGTAGTCGTTTCCTTGGCCGTTACTGAACGGGGAATCTGTGGACAACATGTGAAGCTTCGTGAAGAAATATGAGGCAAAACTGATTTTATATAATAAAAAATTGTCTGATTTGCTTACCGTGCTCTAACATTTTGAGTGGAAACCAAAAGAGGATGATTGAATGAATCAGTGCATTGATGCAGTGTCCCCAAAACACCTGAAAGGAGGAGTGAGAGAGAATAATAAACTCCTGTGGTAAAGATGTTGAAACGTCCTGAAACAAGTTAAACCTTCATTCAAAGGCCGCTGCAGGTCTCCAACAGTTCACATTATTTTCCTTCCCTTATAGAGCTATAAAATGAATTATTAACCATCTTGAAAGACCATAATATAAAAACACATTGAGGCAAAATCTTTAACTTGACATTTGGTTTAGCAGCCATTGTGTTTCACAGCTGACAGATTGAAGTTGTGCAACATCCTCATCCTCAGATTAAGTGTTTATACTGTGATAAAATTATACTGAAGCACGATTTACTAATTAGGGGACTTCTTTAGGTAAATGGTTGTCCTGATATTTTATTTGGGACTATTAGATTAAAGTGGGCTAAAAAATATGCACATCCCACTTTCCTGAGATTAAATCCCTAAAAACTAAAACTGAAGTTTCTGTTTGTAATGCGAGAAAATATATGAAGATTTCAGGGTTAGGAATACTTCTGTAGGGCCCCACACAAACATCCTGACAACTAATATCTAATTTTAAAGATAATTTATAGAGACCGTTTGGCTTTTTTTTTTCTTTTTTTTATAAATAAACTTTTTTTTAAAAGTGAAAATGTCCCCTGAAGTATGTAAATAATGAAATTTTGAGTTGTAAAAGGTGGGCTGAGACAAGCACATGCATGAGAGCGTGCACAGTTCTGATCTGAAACATTTGTTTTGGCAGATTTAATCTAAGGGCTTTATGAAATCATCTAAAATAAAATCTGATTATTCAACGCATCGAAGGATTAGAAAATAAAGCTAAAACAATGATAACTGCAGCCCTCGTCTGTTACCATATTTCTCACCGTACATTTTGCCACATTGTCCAGTCTCATCCATCACAGTTCCAGTTTTGATCAGATTACTGCTCTGACTGTAGACAGGGGCAGGTTTACACCAGAAGCTAATTTCTTGCAACCGTTTCCTGTAAGGCTGCACAATATTAGGAAAACCTGTGATATGCGATGATCTTGGCGAATGTTCTAATAATCATACAGACGTAAGTTGCTTTTTGACTTTACCACTTATTTACTCTCTAAAACATTGGTGTCCAGACTGCGGCTTGGGGCCATTTGTGGCTTTTGGATTGATTTTGTGCCGCCCCTGTCATAAAATTCTCGCGAAGCCTTTTGAGTTTCTGATTTTGGCCGGTGTAAAAGAAAATAAAGTTTGAACACAGCTGCTCTAACAATTTTTGAGCCGCATTAAACAAGTGCCATCCATTTCAAACCAAAGCCGCTGAATGATTGGGACTTAAATAATTAGCTAACACTTATTACAGTCCAGGAAGTTCTTCATGGTATGTATTTTGGATACAGTAATCTTGCCATAATTCATTTTCGATATATTGTGCAGCCTTATTTTCCTGCCTACTGTTCTCTAGTCTTTCCCATTTCCTAAAGTGTTAATGGATCTTTGTTGCTTGATATTTATATCCCATGGAAACAGATTCATCAGAAAAAGTAAAACAAATTTCAAAAATGCTTTCGATTTATTTTACAGGTTGAGTTCTGAGTAATGGTAAAAATCCCCAGGGCTTGTGTTTGTTTTTTCCCACTGATTAAAGCTGCTATACCAAATCTGCAAACAAGCTAACTTTTATGCATTTTCACAACATTCTAACATAGTATAGCTATAAATATTTTGTGGAGATAAAAAAAAAAAGATCATACGTCGCATTTGTCTAAAAACCTCAGCCAATAACATGGCTCCGTCCAAAACCAATGTTTGGACCATCCGGCTGTCTGTCTCACTGGACAAGTGCACTTCCACATTTTTATGCGGCTCCTCCACTCTCACATTTTGCATCAGAACACCACTGGTGTGAGAGATTCTCCGCTCAATAATGTCAGAGGAGAAGAAACAGCCGGCTGCTACCAATTCAACTTTAGGACAAACTACCAGAGGCCCAACAAGAAAAACTCAACTTCATGATCTCTTGTTTACTTTGGCAATGCACCTGTTCCCAAATCAGGGGGGCGTGGCCTAGGGATGATAGCCGACGGGAGGGGTGACTGTTTATTTCTAAGCTAGCTTGTTCTGCAGATTCGGTATAGCAGCTTTAAATGTAGTGAAAAATAATGTTCAGATGGCACAGCATAAGATTATGCTGAGGAAAAAATGAATTTATTTTAGAGCTTTTCATAATTTTTTTTTAACCAGAGAAACCAATAAATTTGGATGGCACTTGTGGCATATGGCCCTTACATGTAAAAAAAACAACCATACAGAAAAAGCAATTTCTTAGAGTAAAGCACAACATTCCCTATGTGCGACCAAGATCAGCTTCCAGTGCAGTACACGTGTCAGCACACACGCACATGCACGCACGCACACACGCGCATGCACACACACCTATAATGAAAGAGTTTCTTATTTCACAGCTGCGAATTTCAATAAGTCCTCGTTTACTTGCCTCAGATCTCAACCAAACACCCGGCATCACTCATCAGATCACAAACATCCACAACAAGCTATGTGCAGACCAGGAAAAATTGGGGGTAAACACGTTTCCAACACACGTACCTTGGTGTTGAAGCCCTCGGCATTCTGGGTTATCCTGTAGAGCTGCGGGAAGCGGAGCATGTTCTGCTGGCTGCATGGCCGATCAAAGATCCCCAAAGTGAAGGGGGGCAGCGCGGTGAAAATCTGCAGAAAGCACACACATGCTTTCCTGAGCGGTCATTGTTCTTATCTGATGGACAGCGCTAAAAAGGAATTCCATGATGTTTTAAACACAGAGGAGCCCCAAGGTATTTGCAACCAGACTCAACGTACACACAGGATCGCCAGAGCGCACACAAGCACGCTCTAATCCAGACATGCACCCATGCAGACGTCTCTGGCATGAAGATGAAGCAGCGATAAGAAAACAGAGTGCTTGAGATCCATTGAGAGATAGAGAGCATTAGAGACGACTAGGTGAAAGTGCAAGAGGTTCTCACCACGTTGTAGAGGCCTATACACCAGCGCTCGAAAAGGATCTGACCAGAGAAGCCGTTCACGAAGGCAAACCAGAGCTGGGACACAGAGAGAGGAGTGAGAGGTGATGAGAGGAGCAACATGTGAAGGTAACAAAAACTTTTTGTAAGGAATGATGGTGGAAAAAATACGAAGCAATGGGTAAATCTCTTTTTAAGAAACAACATGGAAACCTGGAAATAACCTGCTTTGCAGAATATTCAGAGCCACACCTGGGCATGAATAACAATACTATCAATATTATCAATTTGATCAACGTCCCCGGGAAAGTTGCACCTCAACCACACACTTTCTGCAACCATCAATATAGTTCTGGCAGGATATTTGTCCACTCAGCAGAATTGCAAAAGATCCTTGAAACATTTTGGTAGAATCAGCTGTTGAGCTTAGTTCACAAATTTCCGACAGCATTGAGGTCAGGACCATCTTCAAAACTTCATGTTGGTCATTTTCATCCACCTTAAATCCAGTTATAATGTGTGTTAATGTTCTTTGTCCTGTTAGAATACCAGACAGTGTCAACATTTTAACTTTAACTTTTGATTTGTGGTGAAATTTAAGAACTTGGAGGTTTGTGCCATGCACTGGTACTGCTGGTAGTAAAATAGACCTTCAGCATCATGCTGCCCCCACCATGATTAACAGTTAGTACAGTGGTCTAAGGTTTAAAAACCCTAGCTCGACTCCTCAACATCACGGCTGCAGCAAATTAAGTTACTCTTTTGTAATGAGGCGACGAACTAAAACCTTTCTCCAGAAGACATTTGGCTCATCGATGTGGGCAGCTGCCAATTTCAGGCAAGCTCAAAGAGTCACTTTTTGCAGCAGGGGTTTCTCTCTTGAATCCTAAAATTCACGTCACTTTAGACAGTTTGGGTCAGATAGTTGAAAGTTGGGCATGGATTGACTTTCCAACTGGACAATGATCCCCAACACAAACTTTTGACTGACACTGTAAGACTATTACAATAGATCAGGGTAGAGTTTCATTAGGCCACAAGCTGACCTGAGGTCAGATTGACTCAATTCTTGGGGCCGCTGCTGGGAGCTGTGGTGTTACTGGGGGCACATGGTGGAGCAAACAGCCTAAGGGTGACTTATTGTGTCTCCGCTAAGTGGACACAGATCATCTCTAACTTCTGGCCCAGAATGCTTTGCTGGAATCCAATACCGTGAGACAATCATAGATGTATATTTACTAATAAAGAGTCGTGCTTAGAGCAGGATGCCGGTAAACAGCCAGCGCCTCCTGTTAAAACCCGCACCTGGTGTTGTCCTTTTACAGCAGAGCGAGGTGCTGGGAGTGAGGACAGCTGACAAATGACTGCCACAACAGGCGGGCCAAAGCTGCAGCAGACCCATTCATCTAATAAAGACAATCCAATCATCTCTCAGGCAATTTCCCAAATGCAAAGAAAAAAAAACAACCCTACACCCAGTCTTTCCCCTTATAGGGATTATTTGCTTCAGAGATGATAAATACACAAAACGCATGTAATTCAAGTACGTGCACACACAGCAGCTGACCTCGAGGTCCAAGGTTTTGCCGCGGCTGATGTAAAGACACTTTAAAGTATATATATATTCTATGCGTGTGAGTGTGTGTGTGTGGGAAGGAGACAGAAAGCAGACACCAGAAGGGCACCTCGTCCGTCACTGTCAGCCACGTCGACAAACAGCTGCCAAATGTCTCTGTTAATGTAGCCGTGTGGGTGTGTGGGCTCCTACCTCTATGATGTAGAGGACCACATTCTTATAGAAACAGTAGAGGATGCACTTTGTGACACGATTGTAGCTCCACGCCCCATGGACCAATAGGAGCTTCTCCAGATAGCAGAACTGAGAAGAGGCAAATGAGAGACAGAAATGGATCTGATCATATTAGGAAAAATAAAGATTGGAATGAAATCTGCAGGCTGAGGGTGAATTTAGATTACTGTATTTGAAGTTAGTGAGGAAGACAAGAAGATCATCCCAAACTATGGATTTTCATGTTTCTTCCTTCTTATTTAGGAGTCAGTAATGCTATGCTTAGTTTATATTTGGATGTCAAAGTCAACACACTCAGAACCTGTAATCTTTATCCAGAACGTTTTGATGGCTTTTGTTTGACTAAATGCACAGTGCCTTCTAAAAGTATTCATTACCATAGAAATTCTCCTCATTTATTGAACTACAAGCTTCAATGTATTATAACAGACAGAAATCACATGTGGGGTGCCCCAGGGCTCCATCCTGGGCCCCCTCTTATTTAATATCTATATGGTCACACTAGCCCAGATAAAAACCACCAACAACATCAGCTACCATACAATGGGGCAAAAAAGTATTTGGCAGCCACCGATTGTGCAAGTTGTCCCACTTAAAAATATGAGCGGGGACTGTTTTCATCATAGGTACAAATCAACAGTGAGAGACAGAATGTAAAAGAAAATCCCAGGAAGTCGCCTTGTATGATTTTTAAAGATTTTATTTGTATAATGGTGCAGAAAATAAGTATTTGGCCAATAACAAAAGTACATTTTAATTCTTTGTCAGAGGTCAAAAGTTTCCTGTAGGTTTTCACCAGGTTTGTACACACTGTAGCTGGTATTTTGACCCATTCTTCCATGCAGCTCTTCATTAGAGCTGTGATGTTTTGAGGCTGTTGCTGGGAAACACGGACTTACGACTCCCTCCACAGATTCTCTATTGGATGGAGGTTTGGAGACTGGCTGGGCCGCTCCAGAACCTTGAAATGCTTTTTATGTAGCCACTCCTTTGTTGCCCTGGTGGTGTGTTTGGAAACATTGTCTTGCAGTATGATCGAGCCACGTTTTATTTTTAATGGTCTCACCAATGGAAGGAGGTGTTTGCCAAAAATTTCCATTCATCCTTTCCTTAATACAGATCAGTCGTCTTGTCCACTTTGCAGAAAAGCAGCCCCAAAGCATAATGTTTCCACCCCCATGCTTCACAGTGGGTATGGTGTTCTATGGGTTTCTTCTTCCTCCAAACACAGTGACTGGCGTTTATGCTAAAGTTCTATTTTGGTCGCATCTGACCACATGACATTCTCCCAATCCTTCTCTGGATCATCCAGATGATCTCTGGCAAACTTTAGACAGGCCTGGACATGTGCTGGTTTAAGCAGGGAAACAGCAGGATTTTAATCCATGATGACGTAGTGCATTACTAATAGTAACCTTTGTTACTGTGGCCCCAGCTCTCTTCAGGTCATTGACCAGGTCCCCCCATGTAGTTCTGGGCTGTTTCGTCACTGTTCTCAGGATCATGTGCGCCCCATGAGGTGAGACCTTGCATGGAGCCCCAGATTAAGGGGGAATTGTTAGTGATCTTGTATTTATGCCATTTTCTAATAATTGCTCCAACAGTCTCTTCTCATCAAGCTGCTTGTCTATTGTAGATTGGCTCATCCCAGTCTTGTGCAGATGTACAATCTTGTCCTTGGTGTGCTTAGATAGCTCTTTGGTCTTGGCTATGGTGGAGATTAGAGTCTGACTGTTTGAACGAGTGGACAGGTGTGTTTTATGGAGACAAGTTCAAACAGGCGTCATAAATACAACTAACCAGTGGAGGATAGAAGAGCTTCTTAACGAAGTAGTAACAGGTCTGTGGGGGGCATAATTCTTGCTTGTATGTAGGTGCTAAATATTTATTTTCTGCAACATTATACAAATAAATTATTATTTTTTTTAAATCATACAATATGATTTTATGGATTTTTTTCCAACATTCTGTCTCTCATCGTTGAAGTATACCTATGATGAAAATTGCAAACCTCTCATATTTTTAAATGAGAAAACTTCCTCAATAAGTGGCTGTCAAATATTGTTTTCCCCCACTGTAAGCATGCAGATAATACTCAACTGTACATTACAATGTCACCAGGTGACTTTAAACCCATCCAAACGTTAAGTGAATCCATTAAGCAAATCAATGTAGCCTATGGATGTGCCATAACTTTCTCCAGCTGAACAGAAACAAAACAGAAGTAATTACTTTGACCTAAAGAGGACGATCTAGTCAGCCCAAAGCTTCAGTTAATAGAACTAGAAACTACTGATTTGGTCCGAAATCTAGGTGTAGTAATGGACTCAGACCTGAACCTCCAGGGTCACATAAAGGCAATAACAAGGTCACCCTTCTATCACCTGAAGAATATTTCAAGGATTAAAGGACTGATGTCACAACAGGACCTCGAAAAACTAATCCATGCGTTTATCTTTAGTCGAATTGATTACAGCAATAGTGTCCTTACAGGTCTGCCTAAAAAGTCAGACAACTGAAGCTGATCCAGAACGCTGCTGATTGCATCCTCACTATAACCAGGAAAGTAGAGCACATCAGCCCAGTTCTTAAGTCCTTACACTGGCTTCCTGTAGTTCAGAGAATATACTTCAAAAATACTTTTACTAAATTATAAATCATTGAATGGCTTAGTACCAAAGTAAACAGTAAGGGACCTGCATTTCTATAGCGCTTTTAGGTCAGAGGACCACAAAGCAGTTACACTACATTCAATCATTCACACACTGATGGTGGCAAGCTACTACATTGTAGCCACAGCCACCCAGACAGAGGCGAGGCTGTCAGACACAGGCGCAACCAGGCCCTCTGACCACGATAATGTGTCATATGTTTTGTGTGTGTTTTATGCTTTATTGCTGTTTTTATGTAAAGCACACTGAATTGCCTTGTTGTTGAAAGTGTGCTATACAAGTAAAATTGCCATGTGTATTTTATATGATGGAGTAGAATGAAGTTGTGCAAAGCTGAAGAGGAAGGAAAAGGATACATGGTTTTCATTGTTTTTAACAAATATCTGAAATGTGTGGTAAGCAGTTGTATAAAGTCCCCTTTATTCTGATACCTTAAAAAAAAAAACAAAAAAAAAAAACAGTGCAATTAACAGCTTTCACCGGATTAGTAAAAAGCGTCCACTTCTGTATAGTTTTTCTTCAGCATAAAAACAACACACTACTTTGTGTTTGTCTTTCACATAAAATGTTAAACAAGATACACTGTAGTTTGTGGTAGTGACATCTCTAAATGTGGAAAAGTTTAAGGGATATTAGTACTTTTGCAAGAACTTTTAACTAATACATTTGTTATTAGTGTCCTGTTTCGCTTATAGTAGTTAGCCTTGCTAACTTGGAGATGGAAAACAGTTAAACTGGATTGCAGTCAATGCCAGAATCCCGAAATTTGGCAAAATGCATTTAGCCAAATTTCGGCATATGTTTACAGCAAGAGACAACTTCCTTCATATTTAAACGGGACTAGCCTATGGTATTTCAACCACAACCTCTTTGTGAATGATAAGATTTGGCCACAGGATGTGAATATATTTTAAAAGTGTTATTTTTAGGGACCACATAGGTAACCTTAATTTTAAAGTACTTCATTGTATTTACAAGCACGTTAAGATCCCCAAGCCTCCATATTTTTTTTATTTTAGACATCCCATTCCAAACCTTAACTTCCACTGTTCTTGTTGACTTTTATGATATTATGAAGTATGAACTTTTCATATTGACCTGTGTTTTATGGATTCTTAAACCTAAGTCACTCATTTCACCTGATGGCTCTCATCGGCAGAGGGTTACCAAGCTTGAAGGGTCCTTGCTTCTTTTAGTTTTGTGAAGTTGACAAAAATATGGCAACAATTTGGTATTAGTATTCCTTAAAATGTTGGGAAAAACTGTCTCACTTTTTCTCCTGTTGACACATTTATTGTTTGTTACCATTTATTGCTTGTTTTCACAGCAACTCGAAACATGCCACCTAAAAGAAAGACCACCAAGATGTGTGAAATCTTTATACCTGCATCTGCTTGTGTTTTGATTATTATAGCATTGGCATAGTTAGGCTGTAAAGGCCTGTTGAGAGCAATGTTCTCATATGTATAACATGATACTTCACTGATCTTTGTAAGTGAAATCGCCATTCATTGCCTCCCCTGAGGCAAGGTTAAAGAGCAGGATTAGATTAACTATAAGCAGCCAGACATGAGCAACTGAAAGCATTTCAGCAGGGTCGAAAACTATTTTTCTCTTATTACAAAAAGATAACACTAATAAATTAATTAAGTCATTTCTAAAAAAAGCTGCATATGTGCTTGAGAATTTGTTATTACTTAAATAGTGGGTTATTTCCACCCAGCCATCAGGTTAGTTTTAGGAAACAGCTTTGAATTGCAACAGCTTCCAAAGGTTTTTTGCGACTTTGTGGAAACTTTGGATGACAACCACCACAGCGCTGCACATTTCATACCATTTGATGATGTAGACAACAACCTCTTGTTCTCTAGGCTGGGTTCTCTGATTAATTGAATCAAACGTTTTTTTTTTTAGCTTGATCGGTCTTGACAGGTGACTTGATGAATCTTTTTTTTTCTTTAGATAAGTGAACACATAGCACCCTGGCCGCAACAATCTTTCAAGTGGACGTTTGTTACAGTTTGCAGAAGACTGAATAAAGTACTGAAAAGAAAAACTATTTTCTGTGTTTATTTAATGTTGTGACATGACTGCTGTTCACGCAAGCTGTGATACAGTGAGATATTGATAACAGGAAGGCTAAACAGAGTACAGCAAAAGGGCTCTATTTAACCCATTCCACTTTTCAACCTCTGCAATGGATTTGGTAATGTTGGCGGCCTTTTGTTAATGTCAGAGTTAAGGTAAGGGTTTCTAATCTCCAACGAAAACATGTGGAGACTGTTGGTTTTGTAATGCTAGCTGTGCTTAAATGACTAATCAGTAACATCCTTTGGTATAGAGTTAAACTGTGAACTTCAAAAACAATCGTCCTAAAACTATGTTGTTATACAATGACAGCTCTCTGAGGAGTTATGTTCCTCATAAAAGATAATGAGCACTTACATTAGGAGGACTAAAAATTAATATTTTGAATTCTGATCTTATATCTACTTATATTGCAATCTTTAAAGAGAAATCAGAATTTACTACAATCAAAAACAGTGTATTCAACTCTGTGGTCTTTGTTCCAGTTACCTGGATGTTACAAAAAGGTGTTCCTCAGGGGTCTGTATTCTGGCCAAAGGTTTTTAGAAATCACAATGATAATGTAGGTCAGAACGCTACTGATCCATCTGTCTATCTCTATGCTAATGACAGTTGTTTATTGTCAAGCAATGCAGTTTGCTTCAGTGTCAGTTCGTCTGCAGGTTGCATTGGACACTCCTTTATCTACCAGTACTAAACACTAATAAAACACCCACCAAGGCAAAAGAAAAATCCAGACATTATACACACAGAGTAATCCTATTGTATTTGAGTCTTCCTACAAACACTTTATTACTTTGATTGATTAGAACATTTCTTTAAATAGTACATTGATCCTAAAAATCATTTGTTGAAATAAATAATGTTTAAGATGAGAAATAACTTGCTGTTGCCATCTTTTTACCTCACACCAAGCACGATGGGATTATTTATATAAACACTCCCCTTTTCAGATCCTGAATGTTGTTTATCGTTAAGTACTTAGAAACACGTCTATCTGACGGAGTCTGCTCTCACCTGTGCGATTGAGTAGTCAGAGGAGTTGGTGGCCTGCATGCCCTCGTTGCCGCTGATTCCCACCCCAACGTGAGCTGTCTGAATCATGCCCACGTCGTTTGCGCCGTCACCTATTGCCAGCGTGATGGCTTTCACGTGCTTTTTCACAATGTCCACAATCTCTGACTTCTGCAGCGGAGATACCCTGCAGGGAACAGATGGAGATTCAATGGTTAATATTAAATGGATGCAGCTGCCAGAACTGGGCAGGAAATTGGAGGGAGGAAGGACGTAGAACGGTAAATATATTGTAAAAGAAGGTATAAAGTGAATCAGTCATTAGCACAAACAAAGCCAGCTGATGTGGAAAAAGAGATTACAGCGAGGCTGCCGGAAACACGCCACATTCACCAGAAACTTTAAAACAACTGCTCACATCTCTGCTAAACAGATTTGGTAAAAGTCATTCTTGATGTGTGCTTGGATAAATTTATGCATGACTGCATGCATCGTGTGTTCAGGGAGCTTCCAGAGGTACTCCACCCTCTTGACCCGTATCACTGATACTCAGTCAATAACCGGTTCTGTTTCTTCGCTGACAAAAGAAGACGGCAGGAGGCTCAATTACAGGTGCTTCCCTGAAGGACGCTGAGGGAGGAGGGCAAAGTGTCAGGCTGCATTTACTGAACCTCCAAGAAGACTCGACTTATGGTTACTGACAGGTCTCTATGGATAGATGCAACAAAACACTAACAGTACTGCATATTATTGCTTCTCCGTTTGCTTTTCATTTACCAACTTCTATAGCTTATTGCTACTACATACTGTTGATGGAGAAATGAAATTTGTTTTTACACACTGGGATATGCAATAAAAAATATGTGCATGAGCTAGACTTTAGCTACTTCACTGCTCTCAATTAAAATAAACTGGTTTCTAATGTGTGTTGAGACTCTTCAAGTTTTTGACCGCGTCTTTCAAAAGCACTATTACCAATGCAATGTTTTGAAATTTTTCCACATTACTACTATATACATCTATGCATCTATTGGGACAAACACAAATTATTGATGCAGTGATGCATGGTTTTTAAATATTTTTCCAAATTGAAGTAGTATAGCATGCATTTGTATTCAACCTCTCTGAGCAAATACTTTGCAGAGGAACCTTTTGTTACAGTTACAGCTGCATGACTAAAACACAGTCACATTGGATAAAAATCATCTTTAAGTAATAATTTTCCAGTCAGTCTACGTTTCTTCCAGGATTTCCTGGTAATGTGCACCATCTTCCCTGTATTTGTTGAAGGAAAGCTTCCATGCAGCATGATGCAGCCACCACCGTGTTTCACAACGGGCACGGCTTGTGGCAAACTATGAATGGGACTTCTTAATAGCTCTCCCATAGTTACCAGTGACCTTTCCGCTGCTTCAGCTCAATCTCACCCGTCTTTCTGGGCAAGTGGACAGTCTTGTTTCGGTAGGTTCACTGTTGATTTAAAAGCTTTTTTAAGGTACTGTAAAAGTTCTGAGTAGATTTGTCCCAATCCAATCCCAAGAAGCAGATAAGTAAATTTTTCAAATGGTAGTTATCAGAATCCCTGCCGAAGCTCATCTCCAAATCCCTCTGGTTAAGAGTACAATGTTTGCTTTTACTCCTCTAGAGAATCACACTTTTGAGTGGCATCCAGTTTTGTTGATCTACAAACATCCATGTTTTGCCAAGTAATTCGAGTGTTGTACACCCTTTAAAAGTTACTTTTACAGCAAAAGAGAAACTGTATGTTTTTGCTCAACAATTTACACCAAAAATAGGCACCATCTTAGCAAAGGAAAGTCTAGATCAATAATTGACTTTTAGTGCTAACAAATTTAAATTTCAGCTTCTTTCCAGAAACAAAATACAACTTGTGTGCGTAGAAAACAATCTTGGGCCACACACACAGTGTTTGCAATTTCAGAAGTTGCACCCTGGACTAAATTTGTCCGTAAGACTGTTTAAAAAACCATCTGTTTCAAGATGCATTTCCAGTCACTTGCAGCCAAACTCCTGAGTTCCATCATGTACCATCTGAAAAATGTACAGTGAAAACAGATATGTCTCATAGGAGGAAACATGATACAATCACTGGGATTAGAGATAAACAACAAAGAAAGTCAAGCACTTGTAATTGTAGAAGCTTTTGTTGAGCATCAAGCAGATCTTCTCCATATCCTAACTTTCGACACTTGTATTTTGCATGAGATATAGTAATTTAGTAATAGATTTTCTAAACAGTTTCAGAGATCCATTAGAGGCCTTTTGAGGTATTGCTTACACAAGGTCAGTAAAGAAAACCTCTATTACCAGATACTCGAAGTCGCTTTAAGCTGTATGACTGGATATCAACCTATAGCATGCCAGCAAATATTTCGGTTACATTTTCCTGATTATAGCAACCAGAAATTCCTGCGGTAAAAACACTGTTTGGTGCAAAACTCATAACTGAGTGAACAAGACTCAAAGTTCACTACTTTCTGTATCAGTGAGGCATTCAAAAATTTTAAAAATGAGGAAGCACACAGACTAATAAGCTTCTTAGGAAGGAAATGTTTCTTTTGGATGCATATTGCATGTCTTTAATTCAGGGTGCTACTTTGGTGGGTTCTGGTCACTAAGCTCTTTCACCATTTCATGCTCTTTTGTGCTCAACCTTTTAGGATATGAATATGAGCCATGTGCCTCAGGACACCAATTTACACCCACCTTGGAGACATTTCATAAGCGAATTGACCCAGAACCATGTGGGACTCTAAGGTATGGGACTGTATTCTATTAGAGAAGGGGTCTCCAACCCTGGTCCTTGAGAGCTACTGTCCAGAAGGTTTTAGATGCATCCCTGCTCCAACACAGTTGAATCAAACAATTGAATTGTATTACCTCTGCAGCATGTCATCAAGTTTGGCAAAGTCCTTTTAATGAGCCATTCATTTGATTCAGCTGTATTGAAGGTGGTGGTTTTTCATTACAACTGAGTAACAGCTCTAGTGGGTGGGGTTGTCATGTGGTTGGGCATGACCTGTAAGCGGCAAATACAACGCAATAATAGGAACAGGAAAGCTATACTGAGCAGTCTGGTCAGTCTGAGCTTAAAAAAGAAGAGACCCAGGAGAGGCTGCGAGTAGAGAAGAACAGGGTGACGGTCGCTCTTGCGGCCTCCTAGCCAATCAGTGACAGACAGTCTTCCGACGTCACGCTTTCAGGAAGTGAGTTTTTAAAAAAAGGCGCTGGTCCCTCGTAGCCATTTCTAGCATAAAACCCTGAAAACCACGTAGATCTGAGTCGGGCCGCACTGAGTAGGTGCTGGTAGAAAAGGCCCACAATAGGGTCAACACTGGGTCAGAATGTTCCTCATATATTTGCCCATTTGTCAATGTCTGTGCTGCTGACATTTGCTTATTATCATAACTGAGTTTCTCAGAGAGAAATCAAAATTGGCTAAAATCGGTACCAGCAAAGCAAACTGGAGGTTGGAAATTGGCCACAATTCTTTGATGAGTGAATCTTCAGCGCTTACTCAAGTCTCAGTCATACACGAGGTGATGATTCAATAGCTTTAGTTCAGCTACATTGTCTTGAAAGACACAAAGCCTCTCTCAAAGCTACTGTTAAAATGAATGAAATCTGAATCCTGGAGGTCAGCATAAAGCTGTAAATCCCCTCCATGTTTGTCATTGCTGTGATAACGACATTACAAAATTAGATTATAGGCAGCTGCATGAGGCATCACAAGGGAATGGAACAGAATTAGATGATTTTTATGACTAAATTAAATTACAAACATAATGTACGACGATCCCCTGTCCACAGACAGCACTTAAATGAAGCCCACAAGCTATGAGGAATCAATTTGGATAATTCTTCCGATGAGCTGAAAAAACAGTTCAAGTGGTTTTCTTGCACTCATGAAATCATGTGCAAAATGTGGAATTCACAATACCAATAACTACAGACATAACCCTCTGATAACCCACCTCACCCAACCATCACAGGAGTGGAGCAAAACCTCAGCTGGCTGGCTTCCGAAGCCATTAAGGAAGGATGGGATCTAACTCTGCTCTCCGTTTTTCCTGTTTCTGCATCTGAAGTGCACACTCTTGCATCCCTTGGCCTCTGACCACAAATCTCTCTTCGTCTCTGCCTCTACCTTCCCTCTAAACACGGCGAACAGAGTCTGGGATTGTGTAAAGTGGAGCTGGGAAGATGAAAGGCTCCCGAAAGCTCTTCACGGTGGAACTGAGCGGAAAATAAGCAACCGCTAAGTCCTCCTATAAACAAACGCACAGTGAAGTCAGGAACCCAAGCGTACCAAGCACACTCGACCCAACGGCCCCCATAGAGCAAGAGAGACAGACACACCACAACACATTCTCCCACTTTGATTCATCATAACCAGAAGTTCATAACTCATCTCACAGACAACTTTACTGAAATTCAAATCTAGGTCTCGTTATATGCATAAATACCTCCTCATTAGAGAAATCTCCAAAACTTCTGGCTCCCTGTAGTGGAGATGGCACCACCCACATAGGTCACATGATAAAGTTAGGGCAGTGAGATACATAGAGGCAAAAATAACATCACCATTTTATTAAGTTACACTTTTCTACAGTTTTATCTGATCACTTAGCTTCCCATCATTGACCATCGACAGTAATTCACATAAAGGTCAATTTGTTTTCCTGCAGAATCCTTCAAGTGTTTAAAATATCTTCTGTATGCAATTTGGACAAAGAGATTATTTTTAACCAAAGTTCTAAATGACCAAACGGGCTGATGACTACAAACTACGGGATAAAAAGAAACATCTACCAGATATGTCCCAATAATCATGATTTTTAAAAGTAAATATAACAGAAGACAAGAAATTGTAAAAGAGTCAATAAAAGAATGATGCTAATAAGTTGCATATTAGAGGATATTGTCTAGTTAAACTGAAAAAGGTTTAACTAATTTAAATAATTACAGTAGGGATGTGGGATTTAAAATGTATCACCATATTTTATTGTCATTATTATAGTAAAAATGTTTCTTTAACTCAGTTCGAGCTAATAATATTTCCCCACACAAAGTCAAGACTCACAAGCACAAATAAAATATCAAATAGGCCATTTTACTACCCTACTTACATTATCATATTTTATCATCTAAACAAAGCATTTAGCTTCAACAAAACCAACAGTGAACAGTTAAACAATCCCAGTTTTTTGGGTTTGCCAACATCAGAGTTTAAACTCATCAAAAGATAGCAATTATCACAGGTAATTGTTGTCCCTGAATACTTTATCCATTTTCTTTAAAGCAGCACCAAGTTACAAAGCTTTTGCTCTGCATGGAAGTCTATAAATAATAACCCCCCATTTGTTGAACAAAGGTACATGCATAATAAAAACACAAAGGAACAGAATAACCTGGCTCAGCATAATGTTTACCCTTGAAATAAAAAAAAATAAACAAGACTTGCAGCAAAGAAAATTTGACTTTTTAATAAGCATGGTCTAAAAATGTATTTTAGCCTCAGCAATGTTAGAAAGGATAAAAATGGTAAAAAAAAAAAAAAAAAACTTCTACTCTCCACTTAAGCTTCATGTTTATGTACATGGTAGCACTAGCACAACACCAAAGCTAGTTGCTACAGGAAGTTAACGAAGCATCAGTTTAGAGTGGCTGCCTTTAATGTTGTGGGACTGCTTATGATTTGTTAATTTTTTCCATGTGGAAAACATTTTGGGAGATTATTATAGTAACTGTCTTTGGTTGTTTTCAGTATTGTTATTGTTGAGATGGAGTTTCCACCGGTCACAGCGAATGGATATAGCATGTTCAAATACACAGACAGCAACAACAACAAAAAATCCAATACATTTATAGTAAAAGTATAATTGGCTCTAGCTTTATTATAAATTAGGAAACCAAAATGAACAGCTTAAACAACCTAGTGTACAGCTAACTGCTACAGGAAGTTCGAAAATCTCCTGTAGGCTACCGACTCAAAACCTATGCAATTATTTTTTGATCGACAGATGTTTTTGCCAATGTGCAAAATTATTTTGAGAGAAAATAATTTTAATGTTGAATGTACAAAAGTAGGAGTTCAAAAATCCCCAAAGATGTTTCTGATCTGTTATCTTTTTGCTACCTGGTAAGAACTTGGGTAGATAATTTTGGTAGTTTGTGTGTTTCAGGGTTTTTAATATTGTTGGTACTAAAGATGCAGCATGTTAGAGGTTAATAGCAATCACTAGTTTTCATAGCCTACACAAGGTGGTGAACACATACAATCAAGAAAACCTGACAACTTTATTTGTGAAGGGATGTTCTTTTCTTGATGTAAATTACATTATGAGATTATTTTTGTAAAAATGAGATCAGGATACTGTTGACCTTATCAGATACAAAGAAAAAAAGAAGAGGGATGGACAGATGAAAAAAGATAGAGAAAGGAAGCTGGAGGCTGTTAGCAAGGCCTGAGAGACCAAGTCCGGATATGGCTTGGATACGGAAGAGAGACCCGGTTACATCCCTCCTGGCTACAGACAAACACACACAGAAATACACACTGGGAGACATGGACAAATAGAAACTCCTTTGTTTAGTATTCAACTGGTTCGGACTGTAACATGATCAAAACAAGGGAACATGCAGTTTGTGTTTTATGAACAGGATACACTTTGAAATCAGGTGTGATGTCAAATAACATCCATTATAGGGGTATCAGCAGTGAGTTAGTGATGACATTTCTATACAGGAACATGACACGGCTTTCACTGTCCTCATTCACTTTCTCTCAGGCTCTCAACAAAGAATCAAGTGAAGTGGTGCGATTCAGGCGGTCTTTGTCAAAACCCAAAACTGCAGTTCCACTTCCAGACTACAGGTAAAATTTGGATGTTAAGTTTCTCCAGTCATGAAACATTAACTTTGTCTGGACTGTGATTTCTAGAGAAGTTTTTTGGTGAGCTGACTTGACTATTACTTGAACTTATTGCGTTTTCTCTTGGAAGAATCTACTAAAGTAACTGGAATCTATAAATGTGTTCTGTTAGTTTAAGAAACTCAGGAAAAAGATTTTTGTTTAACCATAAGTTTGTTTCCATTTCATATTCCAAAAGGACCTGGGAACCTTCTTACAGAGCACAGTATCCTAACATCTTTTAAAGATTTAAAATAGAAACCTTATGCCGTTCAACAGAAAGCAGAAAATAGCAGTTCACTGGGTCTGTAATAGTGGCTTGTGAAAAGTATAAAGGGCAAGGATGCTAAAAAAGTGTGAAACCAGCGATTTTGCAAAAAAGTATTATTTATTAGGGCAATTCCCCCTCAATAAATGTACTTCATTTGAAGGTTGGATTCTTTCATTTCCTATTTTTACATTGTCATACTGCAATAAAAAAGATTTTTTAAAGTTTTCTTCATTTTTAAAAAAAGGTTTTTGTGGCCACAGTGGCCTTTATTGACAGTGGATAGGTTACATAAAGGGGAGAGAAGTGGGGGGAGAGACACTCGGCAAATGTCTGTTGAAACCGAGACGACCGCATCGAGGGCTAAGGCCTCTGAACATGGGGGGCCCGTCTCAAACCACTGCGCCATGCGACGCCCCTGTTTTCTTCATTTTTAGAGAAAAATTACATGCTCGACCTGTTGACATCAGGCTTAAAAAGGGTAAAAGTTTTTTTTTTTTTTGTAAATACAAGGATTCTTCCCTACCGGCAGCAGATTACAGCTTTGCAGGACAGTGCCAAGTCGAGGAAGGCCTGGCGGAGCTCGAAGGACAGAGCGTATTTAAGAGTTTGGCCATCGATGATCAGTGCAAGTTCGTTCTCTTTTCTCAGTGAGTCACCCAGGGAGGAACAGTGGGCGGTGAGGGTGGCACGGGTGGCCTGCAGGAAGACAAATGCACAGAGGAAAAGATGTGAATTAAAATTTTTAACATTACCAAGATCTTATCATAAATCAGAAGAAAACACACACACATCTTTATAAGATTATATCAGGACATGCTTTTGGTATTACAATGAAAAACCTCTAACCATAAATCTTGCCCCAAACTCTTAATCTGATGAAAAATGTTTCTTCCTTTTCCGCAATGAGGCAGCGGATGTTTCAAGCCACCACATTTTTTTTTTTTTGCAAGTTTTTCATGTTTTGTATTTTTACGTGGACATTGTTGTCTTACAAAGTGATGAAAATGCAAGTCTTGCACATCAAAACACACAAGCCGGTTTGCTGAAAGGTCAAAGCCACCAACAGGTAAATGAAAACCATGTGTGCTTGGTTGCAAGGTCAGCTTTCATCTGGGGAAACAATTTGCTTCCATGTACACCCAAAACAATTAAAAATGCCAATATAAAGTTCAGTTGTACCAGGCATCCCAACACAACACGCAGATGCTGAAAGGTCCCGAAGGCACGTTTAATCGGGCCGTAAAAATCCCAAATCCTTCGTTCATGGGCTGCAGCACATGACAGCAAGAGAAAAATAAGCAACAAAATGAAAAGAACTAAGAACAATGAGCTGAATCGGTTTGAATGGGTGAAATCTAGCCTTCACAAGTAACAGTAAAGGGTGAGTGCGTGTGTGTGTCTGTAAAATGCCAGGTTGCCTGCAGTGCAGCAGTTTGGGGCTGTTTTGATTGAGCTCTTGATAATGGAGGAACAGGGATTAATAGAGAAAACAAACATCCAGCAGAGGTGTAATGAACTCCATGTGGAGACCCAGACACGATACAAGCCTGACCACTACCACCCTCTCCTCCCCCACAAACACACACACACCCACACACCCGAATTAGTTATTTCCACTGACTTAGATCCTTATTTACTTTGGAAATCCTTTGTACTTCAAATAGAATTTAGCTGATTAAAGAGGAACTAAGATAAAAAAGAAAAAAATCAGGTTAAATTAAGTAAAATAATACCAGTCACACAGAACAAAACTATTTTATCCAACAAAAATGTTCAGATACTCCATTAACAAAAACATAACTAAACCCGTTGTGTTTTGTTTTTTGAGCAAATGCAATAACATTTAAAATGCAGTTTCTCCCTAAAAGCAATTGTTCATGAAAGCACAAACACAAAACTAACACACGGGGCGACCGTGGCTCAGGTGGTAGGAGCTCGTCCTGTAACCGGAGGGTTGCCACTGTCTCCGTCTCGTTCGTTATGTCCTTGGGAAAAACGCTTCACCCTTCTGCCTACTGGTGGTGGCGCCCGTGTTTGACAACCTCGCTTCTGTCAGTGTGCCCCAGCCATAGACTGTATAATTAGGCCCCAGCGCAGCTGTGGCTACAATGTAGCTTACCATCCCCAGTGTGTGAATGTGCGCGTGAATGGGTGAATGACTAAATGTAGCGTGAAGCGCGTAGGGTCCTCAGGAACTAGATAAAGCGCTTTACAAGTACATGCCATTTAAAAGAAATAAGCCTAGCAAAAGAAGATATTCTTGAATTGCATTAAGCACCCTTTTACTCTCATGCCCTTAAATAAACAGCATGAGCATTAGAGAACAAACAGCATCTTGAAGTCCAAAGCAGTAGACAGGTAAGGGATAAAGTGGAGAAGTTTAAAGCAGGGTTAGGTTATAAAACTACACCCAAAAGGTTTCAACATCTAACTGAGCATTGTTTAATCCGTCTAGAAATTTAGAACAATGGTAAGCCTGCCAAGACAGACCGTCCACCGTAACTGACTGAGCAAGTAAAACAATAACCAGAGAAGGAGCCAAGACGTTTATGGTTATTCTGCAGGAGAGGGAGACAGTTTTGACATGACAACTATTATTCAAACACTGTACAAATCTGAGCTCTTTGGACGAGTAGCAAAGAGAAATTAGGTGTTGAAAGGCAGCCAGAGGACGTTCACTATACAGGTTTCTTGTAGAGAACACAACTGAACTTATGGCCTACAAGCAAAAAGTTGAATGCTGCAAAACACCCGAGACTGTGATGGAGGTTCACCTCCCAGCAGGACGGCGACAGTAACGATACATCCAGAGCTACAGTGGTTTAGATCAAAGCATATTCATGTGTTAGAATGGCCAAGTCAAAGTCCAGACCTAAAGCAAATATAACGTTTTTGACAAGACTTGAATCTCGATGTTCAACGACTCTAGAGTCACACTATAAAAGTCTTATTTTTTGTTCTTTGTTGGCAAGTATTGACTCAGGAAAGCTACACACAGAAATATGGCAAACTTTTCAGAGTTTTTCCATTTCATTTAGCAACCATTAATCCTTTTTCTTCCACCATACAATAATGTCGTACGTTGTGTTAAGCTGGGATCACACTGCGATTCTGGCCGTCCAAGAAGTTTTCTTTCATAATGAAAATAATCGTGATGAAAAACGGTGCAGGTGCGTGTGATTCGCAGCGCTATGGCTGTGCAGTGTGACGTGTTACCAGACAGCTTATTTAGTGCCCGTACGACCAAAACAAGGCTCTGGGTAGTTTTCAGGCAGTGTCAGTAATTCTATGACAGCTTGTGACGTTGGCTTTTGGTGCGTCCTGCTAGAGTGAGATGTCATGCGGTTTGACCCACTGAAATCTTGAACCGTTCAGAGCTTGCGGTGAAGCTTGCACAGTGTGGCATGGAGCAGTCCTTTGAGACGGCAGAAAAAGGCAGTGTGACTTGGCCTTTAGTCTGTCAAACAAAATCTTTAAAAACAATTTATAAATACACTGACGTTTGTTGTTGCAAAACCTTAAAAAAAAGTTTAAAAAATTAAAATCAGCAAGCATTAATACAAGATAATATATTAGAGAAACCACCAACCCACAGAGAGGTGACCAATGTGCCCGCATAGAATACAAAAGACATGCATGTATTACTCCTTTCCACAGGACGCGTAAGCGGCATGTTACAGGAGCAGCACGTTTCACTTGTGTATTCTGCTGCTTGGCCTTTTCCACCGGGTGCGTATGAGGCGCATAGCAGCAGGGAAGCAGCTGTCACAGAGAGCACGAAATCACGCGAGATTAGCAAAATCACGCGTGGTTTCGTCGGTAAACACAACCATAGACATAAACGTCTATGACAATAATAACAAGGAAAAGACAACAGCATGGCTCCAAAAGGTTGGTGTTTTATGTTATGTCCGTTTTATATTCGCCAATAAGTTTATGTTATGTCAGGGAATATCCAAAATCGCTCATTTGTGTGATGACACACAAATGAGACCCTCCCGCGAGGTACTGACTTCTCACCGGGCCGCACAGGTAGTGACTTTTTTTTATTAAAAAGCAACCGCAAAGCAGCACGTTTCTTTTATTTTGAAAATTTCCGGTGCCGAGCCGTATATTACCCGTCTCCCCTATCCAACATGTAGAAATTTACGTGTTTCAGAGGCGTACTGCGTAGAAAATAAGACTGCCGCGTATATTTAGAAAAGTGCTGCGACATGTCGCTCCTCAGACGCGGCAGACTCGTGCTGCGTTCGCCTCTGGTGGAAAGGGTTATATTGACTACAGTGGTGGCTATCAGCTGCGTATGATGTGCTGCTCCTGTAACGTGCTGCTTACGCATCCGGTGGCAAGGAGGGGTCAAACAGCCACAAAGCAGCTGCTCTTCTTCTTGCCAAATAGCGATGCACATGTGCATGCCCTCCACACACACACACGTCCCTTCTCTTCCCTAAAAAATTCCTCTCCTGTGTTTTCTCAGCCCGAGGGTGTGTGTTTTTCCTTTGAATGCCGGAATTCCTGTTTGCCTTCACCTTTTTGCCCAAAACAAGGAAGGGGAAAACAAAAACATAATGAAAGGATTAAAGGAGATTAAAGGTTGCCAGAGTTCTCAGACTAAGAAACCTTAGTGCTTATGAGCATGTGTATGTGAGTGGGTGGTTTAGTTACACAAGTATCGAACACTTTTACACCCCGAGTTTGATCCCGTTTAGCCAGGAGAGAGTCCCTTCCATCACATTTATTTCTCCAATAAGTTGTGGTTTAAAGTATGATAGCTCAGAAAAACCCAAACATAGAGTCTCAGAAATGGTCACATGTAGTTGACACTAGGCCCTAATGCATGACTGTAACCTGTCACAGCAGGTTCAGACAAAGCTTGAAAAGCAGTCAAGACAACCCGAGATAATAACCGGGATAAACCTGAGGAAAGCTACAAGGATTTAAAAGGTAACTACAGTTTGAACAATGGTTGGCTTTTGCAACCACACACCAAGTCCAGACCAAACTGACAAAAGTAAACTGTCTAAACATGAAGAATTGCTCACAATGGTCCACTACGGTCTGTTAATACTTAAACAAAAAAAACTTACACAAGAAAGAGAAAAGTATCTTTTTTTCTCACGCCAAATTACATTCCTTTTCTGGACACTATGCAGGGGGAAAAAACCAAAAACATCTTTCCTTTAATTGCAACACCAGCAGCATGACTGATCTTATTAGCAGACATTTCGGCTTCCAAACTAAATGTTTATGTTTCAAATGCATCTGGCCTGGAAGTAAGCAGAGACTCAAGAACAGACACAAACATTGGTGCACAATTAGCAGACTCCATTCACAGGCCCGACAGCATGGAAGGTTGTTTTAGGTTTATATCTGGATCAGAAAGCCTATTTTCAAACCATGTAAAAAGGTGCAAATGGACATTACACAGATATTTTAATTTCTGAAACAGACTCATTTTTAATCCATAGGATATAAAATTATGCCGGTCCACCCTTTGCATCCATAATAGCTCCAACTCTTCTGGGAAGGCTTTCCACAAGATTTAAGAGTGTGTTTATGGGACATTTTCTTCCAGAAGTGCATTTATAAGGTCAGACACTGATGCTGGACAAGAAGCCTTGCCTCACTCTCCAGCTACTTTTAAATGCAACTCTGCTTCTATACACTTGAATCAAATATATGGCTTTTTACAAAAGGGCCTTGCAGACCTAAAAATGCGGATTTGATTCAGGTGTCTTAGAGAAAGAAAGGCATCAAAAACTTGCAAGATGGTAGATGGAGGTTTTGGGGACGATTGCTTGACTGAGATAAACGCCGAACTTGTCAAAGCATCTGGCAAATCCTGGACTCGACACAAACTTTGTGTATTCTGTTATCGAAGTTCTTTAATAAAAGAGATGAGAGAGATTCCTTCAGATACTCTGAGGTTTTAATACAGACAAGGAGGTACAGCGTTAGAGAAATATGCTATACTGACCTGCCTTCCAAAACAAGAAACAGGATTATATAGGTTCAGTAATCATGAGCATATCACCTATGACATTACAAACAAACATTTCTCAGTCGGCAAGTATTTGACTCATTAGGCGTAGAAGATTTGATATAGAAGCATAATCAATGTATGTCAGGACATTCTTAGACGTAACAGAGTGTTGCCATGCCAACCCAGGCTGTAAGAGTTTGAATCAGCAGGTTTGGTTTGACCTGACCTAAATTCATACATTGTCACATAATCAGATTGGTCACCATATCATAAAGAAAAGACACATAGTAACTATCAGTATGTGAACTACACAGAACAGATCATTCTTTTATTTTTTTAATATATATTTTTTAAGGTTTTTGTGGCCACAGTGGCCTTTATTGAAAGTGGACAGGCTTATAGAAAGGGGAGAGAAGCAGGGGAGAGACATTTGGCAAATGTCCTCAGGCTGGAATCGAACCCGGGACAACCGCATCGAGGACTAAGGCCTCTGAACATGAGCCGCCCGTCTTAACCCACTGCGCCACGCGACGCCCCCAGAACAGATCATTCTTAACATTACATTTCTTCCACAATAATTCACACATATATGATACTCAATTTTTAAATTGGCTGAATGACTACACTCACAGATTTGTGATTCAATATCCTTAGCTTCACAGAGGACTAAAGATTTCTGAAAGCTACTGGTTACAATGGAGTATATTAATGGGTAGCAGTATAAAAGGGGATAAAACAAATGCACATCATTACTTGTCAGATTTTTGATTATATAAATAAGGTAAAAAACTGCAGAATTTTACTTCCACTTAATTTTGTGCTTTCACAAACAAATCAAAATAAAATACATTAAAGGTTTTGGCAGTAACAGGATAAAGTGTGCAATGGTTCAAAGAGTTTGGACACTTTTACAAGGCCAAGTAACTGGGAGTTACTGGGTACGGAGACATGTCGAAGGACATCCGACATGGAGTGGTGACCAGACAAACCTTGAAAAAGCTGCAGACTGGAAAAACAGGCAGGCAAAGACACGCTCATTTTAACAGCGCAGATTCTGTCACTAGTGAGATGTTATACGCTGTATAATTATCAAACGATGAATCTGTGCAAACAACCCACATCCTCCGCAGCCAGGGTCAGAAATCCGCACACAGGAGAACCTCAGCTATGAGAGGAACAGCAGTTACAAGCTGGAGCACACTGCAAACTGTGTGTCTGCACATAAAGATGATGAATGGCCAGAAGAAAGGCGGCGTTTGTTTAAGGGTTGTACTGCGGGCAGCGTGACGAGAGGCTGGTGATTGTGGGAAAGTTTGATGGGACCCATGTTCTGCACGTTTATCAAGCTGATCAGGAGGACCCAGTGCCACTTCGCTTTGGGTAAATAGTGTGTGAGGTTAACCAGAGATTGGAAACAAGGAGATACTTCTGAGTTTTTCAGTTTTAAACAACTACAAGGTGGAGGAGGGCAGGGCGAAGATTTGTGCAGGTCTGTGTGTGGCGGCTGATCGGAAGGTGACAGGTGGCGCATGTCACAGTGTCAGCGCTCGCAAACCGTTTACCCAGGAGGCATTGGTCCCAGGGTTTGTTTTGGTGAGGAGGAGCACCAAAAGGAGATCACATTACCGCTCATTCATCGCCCTAAAATGGGCCAGTAAAAAAAAAACTCAACTCAGCCCATCTCCAGATTGCCCAGCTCACAGATGAAACCAAATAAACAGTCCCCACTGTTTTATTCACAAACCCACTCCTGTGTCTCCGAAAACATAAACACACATATACTGTTCCTGTTTTCTGCTCTTAAGTTTAATTTTTCCTGCCACAAAGCACCCAGGGTGTGTGGTCGCCTCCTGAGCATAAAGAATGTGCTGACAGATGTGGAGGTGGCAGTGTGAGGAGGATCCATATATAGAGAGGAGAACATCTTCTGTTCTCAAGGAGGATCATAAACCAGACAGCACACTGACAACAAACCAAGTACTGTTTTCATGCAATATTTTGTCAGCTATAATATTTTAATTGTCATGCATAAAAATGTGTCTTTCCATTGATATATTTCGCCACAGGGTGGACTTTTGCTATGATTTATTCTGCAACTGATATAAAGTTCCTAGCAACCAAGATCAGAGAACTCAGGAAAAGCGGTGGACTAAAGAGAGGAACCTTTGGGTTACTCGTAATCGATTAAAAAGTTGGAATACCCAAAAATAAATGGCAGGAAGAGGATGTTAAAGATGTGGAGGAGGTATCAGAGACCCTCATCTGTATTCATATTCCACCCTCAATCTAGGGTTCATTTGTACAGTCCAGAGTTTTTTGGCTTAAATAAAATTTTGTTTTAGTCATTTTACTAATCTGTAGACCATGTTTGGTCTACTAACCATCATTACAAAAAGGTTAATTAAACTTAGAGTAGATTTAGTTGATTAAAAAATGAAGTTACAAAGAAATGCATGACTTGGGATCTGCTAATGTTTTAGGAATGATTTTCTCATCTCAAACCAGTTATGAGCAAACAAGCCAACAAAATTTTTTTTTAATGTTTGTTTTAAACTATTGAATATTACAAATCAAATGGAAAGTTTTTCTCTATGTTTCAAAAAATGAAAAACTTTAATTTGGTTGATTTTCTTTACATATTTACAACCAAAACACAAAATTATCACCATAAAAATGTCATTCTGACACCTCAAAGACCTCAACCTGCGCCGACAAGGTATATGTTTCACCCAGGGCAACACTGCCCCATTACGGTAAGAGTGAGTGTC
Source organism: Valencia hispanica (assembly GCA_963556495.2). NCBI lineage: Eukaryota > Metazoa > Chordata > Actinopteri > Cyprinodontiformes > Valenciidae > Valencia > Valencia hispanica. The sequence goes on from OY747716.1 coordinate 28,959,858, forward strand.
TTTTTGTGATTTTCCGTTTCACTTTACCAGGGATTTTCAAATTTCCCCTCCATAGGACAATAAAGGAAGCTTCTATTCCAATTAATGTTTGTGTTTCTGCGGGACCCAATTATTAAACTATGCACAGATCATGTGTCATATACACACACACACACACACACACACGTCTTGCTATCCTTGTGTTGACATTGTATTGACTTCCATTGATTTTACTATGCCTAACCCAGACACTTTCCCTAAACCTAACCATTACTGATACATGCCTAACCCTAACCTTAACCTAATTCACACCATACCTCTAAACCTAACTAGTAGGGTTTAATAGCTAGTTAAACATTGTGGGGACCAGGCAAAATGTCCTCACAACTACAAATGTCCACACAAGGGTGGTGGGCTGTCAAAGGCTGGTCCTCACAAGTATAGCTATACATGCACACACACACACACACAAACGTCTTACTATCCTTTTGTTGACATTGTATTGACTTCCATTGATTTTACTATGCCTAACCCAGACACTTTCCCTAAACCTAACCATTACTGATACATGCCTAACCCTAACCTTAACCTAATTCACACCATACCTCTAAACCTAACTAGTAGAGTTTAATAGCTAGTTAAACATTGTGGGGACCAGGCAAAATGTCCCCACAAGGGTGGTGGGCTGTCAAAGGTTGGTCCTCACAAGTACAGCTATACACGTGCGCGCGCACACACACACACACACACACACACACACACACACACACACACACACACACACACACACACACACACACACACACACACACACACACACACACACACACACACACACACACACACACACACACACCTTGCTATCCTTGTGTTGACATTGTATTGACTTCCATTGATTTTACTATGCCTAACCCAGACACTTTCCCTAAACCTAACCATTAGTTATACATGCCTAACCCTAACCTAATTCACACCATACCTCTAAACCTAACTAGTAGAGTTTAATAGCTAGTTAAACATTGTGGGGACCAGGCAAAATGTCCCCACAACTACAAATGTCCACACAAGGGTGGTGGGCTGTCAAAGGTTGGTCCTCACAAGTAAAGCTATACATGTACACACACACACACACACCTCATCTAGCACCAGTGAAGTATATGCTTCACTCAGTGACATCGTTATCCATATATAAATTGCTGCATTATTTACCTTATTATTTTAAACTTTTGATTTAAGAAAAAATTAAACCATATTTCTGTTTATTCTCATCTGTTTGACCACAAAAATCCAATCCATCCATTGAACCTTGGATGTGAATCTGTGTATTTATTCAGAGAAATTATTTAATGAAAAATTGAATATAAAACCAGCCCCACTTATTGCCATCTTAAAAGATTGTTGACAATTTTGGTCTCCCTCTTGTCTAAAGAATGCATAGGGCTCTTATGTTACCTTAAGTTAGTCTCTCATAGGTTAATCAGCAGGCCTGGCGTCTCCTCCCCTGGAGGCATATTGTTTCCAACTCTACTCCTGGTGTTTCTGGTACTGAAGGTTGATGGATCCAGGTAGTTTTTAGACTTTAAATTGATCCTTCGATTTCCTTTCCCCTGTTAGAGGAGTGTTGGTTAGGTCTAAAATTAGGCCACAAATCTCCATCCTGAGACCCCTGAGAAACCAATCAAATCTTCATAAATGTCAGATTTTTTTATTTGGAATAAGTGTATTTTGTCAGTTCAATTCCTGAATCATAAAAAATGTCCCTTTAGCTGGTAGCAATAGAGTAGAATGAAGAGTTGTTTGTCTTTGGACTTGTTCTTTAGATTTGGTTTATTTCATTTGTTTAATTAAGTCATTATTAAGTAGGGCTTTATGTATTTAATAAAAAAAATAGTTTAGAATAATATAGATGACCAGTTACTTTGATTTTTCTTTAATGTTTAACGGAAGTGATCATTTCAGTGTTGATTGGCTTTAAATTTTAAGACTGAGATATATTTGCAAATTCTTGTCTCTTGCAAATCTTGGGTATTTTATTTGTAATATTGCTTTGTCCATCGGACAGGAGAAGAATTCCTCCTTTAGACGAATTTCACCTTAGTTCAACGTAACCTACTGAAGCTACAAACACAAATCAGTGAAGTTTTATGTATTGACAAAGCCCAGTTTAGTCCTAAAGACAAAATCAATCCACCAAAGAACAAAGGTGGGCTCCAGACCTGCTATTTTCCTTGAACCCCTTAAAAAAAAAAAACACTGACACACACAAGTCCAAAACATCCCCAGCGAAGCTACAGTGCCTGATACAAATGGGAGCAAAAGGTCAACCTCGAGGAGAGATTTTGATAAGCAGCTTCTGTTTTCACTCATGTTCAGGTTAGGCCCACATGCGTAAAGAAAGCGGACCTGGTGTGAGTTATTTTAAGTGAACGGCAGACGAGTGTTAAGCTGAGGATGGCATGGCTTTCATCTGCATCACGCACATCAAGAGCTCTCTGAAGTCCTCCTGATAGACTAGAGGGATTAACACCACATGCATGCATGTTGCGTCTGCTTCAGTTTAAATCTACAATTTCTAAGAAATCTTTCTAGCTTTCTCAAGTCAAAACGTATTGAGATTAACTCAAAGTGCACTCATAACCCATCATTGAGGTTTCCTGAATCTCATCCAACTGTTCATCTCAAATTTCCTGCTGCTGTGGTTAAAATACTTTTTTTTTTTTTTAAGAAACGCCTCACCTTCTCAGTTCAATGAAACTTCCCACAGACCTCTCTTTATGCTGCCAGTCTCATCTGCAGACAGCACCATTTATCCTGCTTTATATAAAGTCACTCAGCCATTCAAGATTTGTCTTCTTCTATATGAACACAGTTTCTTTGAGAAAGATTAGAAAGTTTTCCCACCTCACATGTATACCCAAAACATACTTAGAGCCTTCTCATGAGCTGTCAGGATTATAATCTCTGTTGAAAGTAGCAAAAGTAAAGAACAGAAAAAAATATCTGCCATTCACCATCTAGTCAAGTGAAATTGTCCATCTTTACATCAACTATTAACCACACAGCAAACTCCAAACTAATCACACATAGCAGACCTCTTAAAGAAAAACAAAAAAAACAACAACACACACACAAACAGTAATATCATTGATCAGATTAGAGCACTAACTGCATTAGCCACTCACCCGTTTAGCATAAACTGTAGGTCTAAAGCACCATATCTGCTCTAAACCTAAAATATGCACGCTGCCCAACTCAATTTACTCAGCTTTTAAAGTGGCCTTGTATGCCACCTGGATTCACAAAGTCTGGAAACCTCGAGGCTTGGGGCTTCACTCTGATGAAGTGTGAAATTTCACAAGTGCCCCGTTTATCTGTTCCAATGTAAGTATCCAAAAATGATGGCAAGTACCAGTGAGCAGTTAAATGTGTAACGATGACCAAATTAAAATCTTTTTACACAGCTCTCAAATTAGATCCCCTGTTAACCATATAAAGGGATCATGCTGACCATGCTCCACAGTAATGCAATTACTCTACAAGCTCACAGTCCAGGATGCCCACCAACCGAGATGCTGAAGCGAGAGAACTACAAACTGAGCACATACCTCATCTCTCTTTTTAGCTTTAGGGCCCACAAATGACATCCATGAACATAATTCATTAGTGCCCCCATTTGTGACCAATAAAATCGCACAGTAAACAGGAAATTTACAGGCGTATATTTTTAAAAAGGCACTGACCCAACTTTTGTACTTAGACTTTACATTTACAAAGACTTTCTGGTCTCGTGCACACTTCAAATGGCCAACTAGATTTTATTATGTGGAATAAATAAACCCTTACTCCAGCCAAAATAAAGCACAGTTTTCCTGAGTATTAAAATAATGATGGAAAAGACCCATGACGGAGACTGTTGGATCAGTACACAAGCATCTCTACTGAGTCAATTAAACAGCAGTGCAATGACAACAGCATCTCTTTTTAACCACTTTTTTTTTTCCACCAACCGCATAAATACTCTTTAACACAAATATTTCTAATATTACAGTTTCATCTTTTTAAAGGATCTTGTTTATTTGGGACCCAAAGGAGGATCCTGAACCACTTCTTTTACCCTATTAGGTGATTAATTTACAGGGGACTACATAAGCCAGTATGTCCAACACCTATGTACCACACTGGGAATTAGAAGTTTGTTTCTAACAGAGCTCTTTATAGACTATTTTAGGTTGCAACCATTTAGCCATATAATTATTGTAGCGAGTGTGTTCAGCAGTTTAGCCCTAAATAGATGAAAAATTAAAAACTTCTCGAGCAATGACTCATATGCTCCTAACATAGACAGGATGACAGGCCAGTAGAAAGTGTTAGCTCGAGTACTGTCAGCTCAAGAATAACAAGCAAGTTATGCTTGTTATTCTTACAAACACTGGATATTAACTTTTCTACAGCCAACATCTCACATATTAAAAAAATATAGAAACACAATGTGACTTTTTGATGATTCGTAATACACCTGACAGAATTAAAGTCACCAATGAAACTTAAATGCAAGGAAGATAAAAGTGAGGACAAGAAGAAAGCTATGCATGATGCACACTGGATGCTGGCATTTAATTAGATTACACAAAAAGTGGGATATTTTAGTTATAGTACAGAGCTCATCCCCATTTCTCCAAAATGGGCATCAGAGACTTTAATTGCCTCCATCTGCAAACATACAAAGCGCCCCACCCACCAATCTGACTGCAGACCACACCCCAGTTCTCACGGTAACCTGGTAAAAAACACCCCACCGCAAAACTTCCTCCCTTGGGAACAAAAAAAATAAAATCCCCCAGTGCTGAACAGTGATGCAGGCGCAGGAGGAAGAGGAGGAGGAGGGTTTACTCACATCAAGAGAGTCCTCGTTGACAATGACGAGGGACATGCCGTGTGTCACCAGGCGACAGGAGTAACCTGAGAAACAATACACCAGAGGGGAGAGAGAGTGGAGGATGGGAGAGAGATTGGGTTTACTTAAATACAAAACAGAACGTCACTCACACCTCACAACCTCTGACCAAACGACAGAGCAATAATCTGATGTCATGGTAAAAAAGTACACCCTCATAAAGTAGTCGGATTTTGTGTCGAGACGCAAAGAAAAATCAGAGGGGACCCAGAATGCAGACTTTTAGCTTCACTGATCCTGACCAGCGTGTCGGAAACTCAAAAATCCAACCTTATTCTGTGCTACTTGTTCAGGCTGAAAATAACACCCTTGACAACATTCAGATAACTCTCAGCTTGGCATTGTTAGTCGTTTGTATTTCATTATTTTTGATTTAATTTTTAAATATTTGTTTCGCTTTCTTAAGACTAGATTGGTTTTTGACCTCATGGTCCACTTAGAAACCTACAACCCATAAAAAAAAACTATTTTTATGAACATATATTTTTGCAAGATTTGACTTGGTAAAGGAAAGCATCCGCTCATATTTAGTTTTCAGATCCTTGTTTTCCTGGACAATTGTCAACAATTTGCTTGATGACTCTCACAAAAACCAAGAAACTACATTCCACTGGAGGACAAATGCACCGTCCTCCAATCCTTTGTTATTAAAGACTTAATAAAGACCGGCATATATTAACACTTCCAAAATACATACACCTCCTTAAGATACCTACATCAAAATTACAGTTTGTTACACCTCAAACTAGAGGAGATCAAGAAAACAAATATGCTTTGTACCTCCCAAACATATGTTTCTTCAGTCAAATTTAATGCCTCCAGCAGAAATATATTTTGATTCATATACTGAACCTTACTTACAAATGGCTCTGGAGCAAATTCTACAAGGACAATGTTTGCAATATTTTACCAGGCTGAGATTCTACTCCGTTCGTTTAAAACTTAATTTAATAGCAGAAAAACTGTCACAGCATTCTAAACACTCCAACCTGTTTCAAAATGAATACCTCCAGTTTTATTACTAGATCTAGTTGATCCACTGGAACAAAGAAGGTGAAAACAGCCACAAACTACTAGTCATAGTTTTAATTTTACTACAAAAATTACTGACATCATTAGTGGTTCCATTCAAATTCTGAAAAATAGAATTCGATACATTGCTTTTGAATATCAATACAATATTATGACAAAATATCGCAATATATCGGTGTATCGATATTTTCTTACATCTCTAGGCTATACAATACTATGTTTGACTCTGGATTGATTTAAACCATCAGAAGGGATAGAAAATGATTCATACAGGTAACTTTTGATACATTCAATATCCACAGAAGCCATATTGGGTGCTAAACTTATAGCTGCTGAGTAAACTCAAACTGTCTTAGTCAGAATTTCAGCTTTGGGGGCCTACGTATTTAATTTTCCTCTGGGAACTCTAAGACCCTTTAAGTACAAGGTGCAGTATGCAATCAGGAGGAGAAAATATTTAAGTAAGACACAGTAAATTTGAGCACAGAAACACACTTTCAGAAGAAGCAGAACACATTTAGCAAACAAACAATATTTTTTAAAGAAACAAAGCAGCACAAAATTAGAGTGAAATTAAGTAATTATAATTTTAAACTGAAAACTTATTTCATTTAAAACTACATCACAAGGACAATGTCTTTAGTTAAACAAAAGTTATTTTGCTCCAAGTCTACCAAGCTTTCTTAAAGTATTACAAATTGGTTTAGAGCAATATTGTTTTAGGCTTTTTTAAGGTAATTTTTCAGTCAAGTAATTGATTATTTTTAGATGTTTGTTTTGTTCAGCCAACTAATCCAGACCATCAAGAAAAAGAAAAATATTTCAAAATTCAAGGCATAGAAATTTTTTTTTGCATACACTCCTCAATATGTCAGATACGTGACTAAACAAGAGATCAAAAGAAAGGAGCTGCTGATCAAAACCACTTTACATGATTAAAAGAAATTCTGTGTTCTTGGAAGAAAAATAAAATGAAAATATGGGTGTTTTAAGCCTTTTTTTTGCAAGGTACTTCATTAAATAGTTTTCTCTCACCTATATTAATAGCAGTCTCTTGCTTGTCTCCAGTAAGCACCCAGATCTTAATGCCGGCCCTCATCAATGTGGCAATCGTGTCGGGAACGCCGGCCTGAAGACGGTCCTCTATGGCTGTGGCTCCAAGCAGCATTAAGTTCTGTTGGCAAAACGCAGAGCCAGAGGTAATTCAAGGAATGGGAACCCATAACGACATAAAAAGAAATAAAAGAAATCATATCAGGACTCTGATTTCAGCCAGACATCAGCTCTCTGTATATGTGAATGATTCTGACATCACACAGGTCTAATTTGAGGATGAGAGCGATGCCAGACAGTTCACATTTGAGTTAGGAAACCATCTAGCCAAGAAGTAACCCATTACCCTTTCCCATGCTTGCTTTAATTTGTTCAATGTTTAAATGTTAGTGTGCCCTCATTAGACACCCACACAGACACACAACTTAACATGACTGTGTTGTTGACTCCGGTTTTATGGGGCTTTTGGCACGCCAGTGAAGGTAATTGCCCTTGTGGTCTCCCAGTCAGAGGTTTCCTCCTCCTCCTGCTTCCTCTTTTTTTTTTCTCCTCACCTCAGCTCTCTCAGCCATATAAGTTGGCTTTCACACCTTTTAGTTCAGCTTTCTGCTGAATCTCCTGTTTGGCTTTTAAACAGATAATGTAGTATACGAGACAAACTTAAAATGCACCGCTGCACAGTGAGGCAAAACCCAACATATGATCAAGAAGAAGAAACACCTTAAAAACAGGTAATTTGTGCATAACATTAAAAAGTGTAACAGGATCGGTGGAGCCACTCTGCCACCTGCTGGCAACCAGTGCTTTGGCTTGTTTCATGTCATGTTTCATCTCTAAAGCAAGAGTCACCTAGGTGTAAACTTTTTAGTTCAAAGTTCTTACAGGTTTGAGATTACCGCCACCCAAGAAAAAACACACAATAAAATCAGCATATTTAATCCCTTGTGAAAGTGTCCACATCTCTTGATCCTTTATACATTTTGGGACCTTATGACTCTAACTTTAATGTATTTTTTGAAGTATTTTTATGTGATAGACTTGGGGTGCCCGACTTCAGTCCTCGAAGGCCAGTACCCTGCAACTTTTACATGCATCCCTTCTCCAACACGCCTGAATCAAATGAATGGATCATTACCAGGCCTCTGCAGAGCTAAATGACATGCTGAAGAGGGAATTTAACTATTGTATTAAGGTGTGTTGGAGGAGAGAAGCTTCCAGAAGTTGAAGGATGGTAGTTTTTGAGGACTTGAGTTGGCCAAACCCTGTGAAGGACCTAAATAAAATAGTGCATAATCGTGAAGGGGAAGAAATATTATACATAGTTCATTTTTTAATAAATAAAAAATATGTTCCTACTCTGATGCCCCCAAATAAGGTTGATCAATCTAGAAATCTGGCCCTTATGAAAGAGTGTTAAAAAGAAATGCAGACAAATGAAGTAGTCTGATCTACTGTATTTAGAGTAGATCAGACTTCCTGATCTTGGCTGGTCAGACTTCTTGATCAGCCATTGATTTGCCATTAATGCCAAAAAACTAAAAAACTAAAAAAGAAATGCATTATTAAAAGAAACCCACTATAAGTCCCTTTTGCAATTTGCCACAAACCATCTAGAAGACACTGCAAGTGTGAAAGAAAGTGCTCTGGTCAGATACGATGTGTGCCAGAAGACCTATCCTGACACTAAAATCCCCCTGAATAAGTCACTTCTACAGTAAAACACAGCGGTGGCAGCATCATGTTGTGGGGATTCTGTTCTTCAGCAGAGACAGTAAAGCTGGTCAGAGCTGATGCAAATTAATCGTTATTCTTCCACCTCACAATTCCGCCCTATTTTGTGTCGGACAATCACATAAAACTCCCAGTAAGGTTAGTTGAGGTTTGTGGTTGTAACAACATGCAACAATTACAACTAGAAGATCACCAACACTCAATCATAACAGATTAAAACTTGTTAATACCTTTTCTAGTAGTTCATAACACTCCTCCAGTTTCTGAGAGCGGTCTTTGAGTTCAGTGCTGACACGATTATATTCTTTCAACCACTCCTGATAGGCGCCTTCCTCCAGGTCCACATAGGCAAAACAGAGCGTCCTCAGGCCTGAGGGAATAAAACAAGGAGAGGCTGATCAAACAATACACTTGTAGGGCAGATACAGTAGCTGTTTTTAAGTGAAAGTAAATGGTCTAATACACTTGCACTGGAAAAAACAAAAACACAAAAGAGAAACTGGGATTTAACCTAATTTAGTGAGATGGGGGGAATTTGGATTGGCTTTGGATTGAGTGCTTGATTCAAAAGCTCTAGTCCTGAATCTGTGCAATCACTGGCTGTAATAGCTATAAAACAAATGTACAGCAGGGACATTAAGTGATGTCATTATCCATATGATTACTTTGACATGTGCTTATGTGTTCAATAGAAAGCTAGGCTTTAAAAATACTGAAATAGCTTATCAGTAGAGCTTTACTCCGTCTTGTATGTTTGTCATTACCCCGCAGATAGATCCCTTCCTAACTTCACAAGCAGCTGAAAAGAATCAAACATGCCGTTCTTTGCAAACTGGAGCAAAGGGACGGAAAATAAAGTTCAAACACTGCACAGTTTTTACTGACATTAAAACAGAAGATAGCAACCGTGCAACCGTTTTTATGCGTGGTTTAGAAGAAATCGCATCATTTCATTTCATCTGGAATATTTAAAGATAATGTGAAAACTTGTTAAACGTTTTTCTTTTATGTAAAATTGGGCATTTTACATGCACTTAAAAAAAATTTTTTATCCCTGTAAATGCGCTGAAAGAATTAACAGAAGACAGACTGTACTAATAGAACGATTGAACCAGCAGTTATTCATCTATCAAAAATATACATGTCAAGAATAAAATAAAATAAAAAGGGAATACACAAAGGTGTTCCTTCATATATAGTTCAAACTGAAATGTAAAGATTTAATATAAGGAAGACTTTCTTCAACAAGGTGGTTAATTGTTTAAATTTGACAGCTTTCCAGAAAAACACTTTCAGTCATCGGTTTAAACAAAACTCACTTAAAGAAGGTAGAACAAGAACATTAAAAATCTTTTATACTTGACAAGCATATTAAGTTAATAAAAGTGTTCTAAACTCTATGAATTGTCTTTCTTTAAAATGTCAAGTGAAGTAAAAGCCAATGACTTACTTGAATCAGAGGTGATGCGAGAAAAATATTCTTGGACATTACTTTATCATCTGCATACATTTGAATGTTAAACTTTCTGCAGACATCTGGCAAATCATTAACGTAAAATGTAAACAAGACCGGTCTGAGAATGTAGCCTTGTAGGGCCCCTGAATAGAATGCCCCATTAAACATGTTAGCTAAAAATTAAGTCACTTTTTTCTCCATTGTGTGTCAAATATGAAGGGAGTCTCTGTTTTATATATTTTATGATTTAAGTACGATCAAAGTTGGTACTGATAGAATACCTTCAGTAGCAAACTGCTCCAAATGAGCAACGGTTAGATCTTTGTACTGAGATGCTTCTGTTAGTCGTTCGAAGATGACATTATCCTGAAAAAAAGAAGGGAATTTCAACCTAAATTTAAGATTACTGACAACATTCAGACTGATAACAGCAATCTGATGAACATACAGCTCCTTTGCAGTAAAGCCGCAGCTTCCCAGTGGGCGTCCTCACCACCACAGACATGCGTTTGCGATTACTGTAGAAGAAGCAAATGTAGGTTTATTAAAATGTCACACATATAAGCCACGATTATTTGAGTACAAGGATGTTTCAGGAAGGATTACCTGGAGAACTCCAGCACGTTCAGTAGTTCATAGGTCATCTCATTTCCTCTCTGAAACACAGAACGTTTGTAAGCTTGTAGCCCAAAAAATACAACTGAGATTCACTGATGTTTGGTGAAACAGTCCATACTTGTAAAATCCTTTAGACTCTCAATTAAATTTAGGTCTGGACTTTGACTAGATAAAAGCATAATTGTGTCAATGACCTAAACACTGTACAACCACTGTAGCTCTGGTTGTATGTTTAGGGTTATTATACCGCTGGAAGAAAAACCTCTACCCTCATCTTTTGCAGCCTGCAACAAGTGTTGTTTCCAGATTTCCCTGCATTTAGTTCCATCCATCTTCCAATTAACTCTTACCAGATTCCCTGTCCCTAGTGAAAAAAAAGCATTCCCACAGCATGATATTGCCACTACCATGGATTATACTACAGATTAGAGTTGCAATGGGGCAGGAGACTCAGCAAATTTTTAAAAATGCAAAGTTAAGGTGGAGAATTTTGGAAATATTTAAAATTGGAAATGGGAACTAATGGGAAATTATGGGAATGTTCTAGAAATTGGGGGCTGTTTAAACAAATGTGCAATGCCAGTGCAAATTGCAGTAAGCAGTGCTCACTGTTGAGAAATAGCATAGATATATGTAGGTGTACTTGCATGAAATCTGCTTTAAGCACAGCCCTTCAGTATTTTAAATTCCAGATTTGTTTCTGTTAGTTCTTATGAAATTCAAGCTAATTCGCAAGCAAAGTAACCAGCTTTGAAAATTCATGACATTTTCTAAGCCTGCAGAGGATTTTGTGTTCAAGGTCATGTTTGACGGCCGTTTTCTGAAAGCACACAGCATTGTGCACGCAGCTCAAAAAGTTTCGTTTTTGTCTCATCTGACGAGAATACCTCGCCGTGTCCCATACATAGCATGTCGTCACGGTTATGAATTTCTAATCAAAAAACAGTTTTCCAAGATTTTCCAAGCTACACAAGCTTACTGCATCGATGATGACTGAATGAGGGGTCCTGGCTGTGAAGATAAAACCGAGTCCTTTGGCAGCTTTGACCAGCGCTCCTTCATCTGGTGAGGAGGCCTGGTAAATTATCTGGTTTTCCTCCCTCTCTGGTACGACAGTATGGCACACCGCCATCATGGTCAGGAACTCGCAGATCTGAGATGATGTCGGCTGAAAATACGTAAATGATCAGAAACAATAAGGCTTTTCACCACAACCTTTAATTTGGACCTAATCTAAAAAAGAAGATAAATATTTAGGTCACCTACATGATTCTTTTCAATGTTTTGAATGAGACTCGGGTCGTCAAACTCTGTCGAGTTATGGCTGCTGGACGGCAGGTTGCTGAGAGACAAAAATGTAATTTGAGTTATTAGACAGAAATGAAGGGATTCATAGATTAAAAAGCTCTATTTAAAGTAAGCCCACACACACACAGTTTTAAATTTTAGAAAGGATAGGGCAGGTGACTCACCTGAAGTCCTCCATTGAACGATCACACTCAAGATCAGGGAAGTGGCTGCAGTTATGAACGAGGTTGGATCGGGAAGGGAATCGGGTTGATAACAGGTGATTAGTTGATTAGTTTCTTTGATTAAACATGCAAAAGTACAATCAGCTCAGCCTTAATTGGGTTGGTCTGCTACATAATGTAGGGACTGAAACAGCAGAAGTGTGTTTAGCAGCATTCTGAGCTCATTTTCTCTTATCGGCATCCTCGTTTTACCGGTAAACTCTGGATGTAAAAGAGGTGTTTAAATAAAGGATGACTGACCCATATGTGATTCCTGCTATGGTGCACTTCTTAAAGTGCATGACGTTACAAGTGAGCGTTCCCGTCTTGTCAGAAAAGAGGTATTTCACCTGGAAAAGAGAGATGGCTTAACTTACAATGTCACTCTTAGTTCATAAGGCTATTGTTGAGGAAGATGAGGAACTGACCTGGCCCAGTTCTTCATTGAGGTTGGATGTTCGAGCCATGGCCGGCGTGTCTGTCTCCGAGTAGTACATCTCTACGTCCTAAGGAGAAAATAAAACAACCCCTCGGGTATACCTCATTCACTTTCTTTATACAGCAAATTGCAAAAAGTTTTGTACTCTTTAAACTTTCACATTTTGTCAAGTTAAAACATCCATAAAGTTATTTGCATTTTATTGGGATATCATTGTGTAAATCCACCCACATCTAAATAAAGGACACATTTCAAGAGGAAGGAAAGCTAGAAAATGGTTTTAAACAGGTTTTTGTTGTTTTGTTTTACAGAATTTCCCTCTCCTTACCGCCATTCACGCTCCAATCACCTCTGATTAGCTTTCCTGTGTCTGCTAAATAAAAACATCCCCACAGCATGATGATGCCACCACTAGGTTTCACATGTGCTGGGTTAGTCTTTCTTTACACACAGTATTTTGTACATAGGTCTCATCTGACTGGGCTAATTTCTTTCACATATTTGTTTTGTCCCCTGCATGGCTGCTGGTAAGTGTCTTATGACTTTCTTTCAACAACATTTCTTCTTTCCAGTCAGACTATTGGAAATAACAGACTAGTAATGTCTCCTTTTAAGAGATTCTCCCAACTGAGTTGCAGATGTCTGCAGCTCTCCAGTGTTATCATGGGCCTCCTGGCTGCTTCACCGAATAATGCTCACCTTTCCCCCGCCTCTCAGCTAAGGTGGGTGCTCAACTCTTGGAAAGGTTTGCAGTGGTTCAGTCCGCTTTCCATTTCAGATGCTAGATTGAAAGGCCCTTTTGAAGTGTAACCGCACTTTAAACTTCTCCACTTCCACCCTGAGCTGCCTGCTGTGTTCCTTGCTCTTCATGATGCCATTTGTTCTCTAATTAACCTCTGAGGCCTTCATAGAAAGGCTGGATTTATACTCAGATTAAATTTAATGTTTGACTATTTTAGTTGGTTGCACTTTTGAGATTTTTATTTAGAAAAGAAATGTTAAAAATCAGGCCTAATTTTACTTCTACTTCAAAATTATGCATGAATGTCTATGTTGGTCTATCACATGAAAAACCCAATAAAATACATTAAAGACTTTGATTATAACAGAGTTAACCGATTATAAAATCCAGACCATTCATACCCAGTTGATGAAGAGGGCCTGTGTGAACTTTACCACCTCCAGAGTAACCAGCAGGCTGATGGGTATCAGGTTGTTGTAGAGGATAATAAATGTAAGCAGGTTGTATGCAAAGTTGAGGGAGATGTCACCTGGAGGAAAATAAAAATACTCTTAAAGCAAGGCATGTGCCCTTTCTCTGATTTTTCATGCAGACTAGACCCAATATCCTGCGAGATGTGGTGTGTCTGCTCTTACCAGCCCGGGACAGGTACCAGCAGTCCTCGTCAGTGTGCTCCCTATTCCAGATGGCGGCGCCCACCGAGCTGACCAGTGCCATGACCAGTAGGATGCCGAACAGGACCAGGATCTGCATGTTGGTCACCCGCTCCACATTCGAGCGCTTCAGCGGCACCTTGGTGGAGTTCTGAAAAGGCGGACAGGCAAAAGGTTTAATTAAGCAATCTCTGAGGTAGAGAATTCCAGCTAATAAAACAATTTAAACTTATCTGTTTACTAAATAAATTAGTCATGTATAATTACTATGAAAGGAAGTGGATAGGTTATAAAATGTAAATAGATTCCGTAAATTTGGATCTAAACCCTGTGTCAAAGTCTTGAAGGGTTTAAAAAATATATACATTATCATCTATATTCTTGTTCATAAACAAAGTAAATATCAGCTTTCCTGTATAGAGAGAACCAAAACCTGGTTCTTCAAAGCTTAGAGATTTGATTTACCTGCATTAGTTTAGAGTCATGTCCGGTATAGACGACGATTCCCACAACCCACTGTGTGTTCCTGAGCTGGGCTCCACGCAGCAGGACCTGGTCTGGACCCAAAGGAGCTGGACTGAGGAAAAACAGATGGAAATTTATTACGCTTAACGGTTAATAGCGGCTTACTTTTATACCTCTACTTTTCTCATGCCAGATGTTTGAATACTGAGAATTTCAGTTCCCTGAAGAATGCAAGTCTGACTAGCCATTGTTTGCACAATTAGTTTTACACACATTTTATTCATTTATTTAATGTTGCCTTAACCAGGTTTAAAAATTAGGAACGAACAAATCGTCTATCACACTTGGCAGTATAACTGCTGCTAAAAGCTGTACATGTCTCACTTCTGGTTCACCAGGCGCAGAGTGCCGGTGAAGTCATACAGGTGTCTGTTGGGGCCTTCGCACTCCAGTTGACCCGACAGCGGCATCAAATCCTCCAGAGTCTGAAAGCTGGCCGTCAGGGGAAGACCCTGGATGTAAAGAAAACCAAGTATACAGGATATTTAACAAGATTTATAGACACACCAAACAGAAGAAGAGTCCAAAGAAATTCCAGTAAAACAATATAAAGGTCCTGGAAAAATAAAATGTACTGCATGTGCTGACAACAAACTGCAATTTATTAACAACTTTCAGATTTTTTGGGAGCGTAGACATCTTTTTAAGGCAAATGGATTTAGTTTGAACAGGTCAGGTGTAAGACTGTTTACCTCCAATATTTTCTACTTCCTGCGTCATCCCTCTGTGCTTGGAGCCAAAAAGGAGATACACAAAGACTTATCTCAAAAGGAAGACCAAACAAAGCTGAGTGCAGAGGGGGAGGAACTTCTTCTGCCCTCACTCATGGGAAGCTTCGAACAGAAGCAGGAAGAAGGATCTTTATTTGCCCCAAAAGCCCTCAACAGCCCAAAAGAACAGGACAGCGGACCACCATCGGCCCCGCAAACCCCTGACAGCCCACCGTCTTCCCTACCGCCCCCCTCCCCCTCTGAAATTCACTGAGCAGATGATGGAGCGGGTCAACATTGGGCTCAGATCTACCCCCCAGACCAATCCATTTTCTTTACCCATAAACCCCACACCAGGACGATCAAAGGTAGGGCAACAAGCCCGGCCCCCTCCTACCCCACCACATAAGCATGTACAATCTCCACAGTCTGATGTATGATGTGTTAAGGGTCCAGGCTGCGTGGATATCAGCAGTCAGAACTTTTCCCAGGACAAGCTGGGACCCTGTTCATTAGAAGGTTCGATCATTTCTGTACTTATAAGTAACAGAAGGAATGTAGTTATGCCAAAAACAGAGCACTGCATTCTAAAAGGTTTTTAAGTAAAGTAAACATATGGTGTACACAGCCCGCCCCAAAACACAAGGGGCACAATAATACTCTTAAACCTGTTAAGATGACCTTATTAAATGTCAGGTCTATAGTAGGGAAGACATTTTTAATCAATGATCTTATCACTGAGCATGGCCTTGATTTTATGTTTTTAACTGAGACTTGGTTAGATAATAGCAATGTTTCTCTTATCGAATCAACCCCTCCCAACTTTAGTTTTGTCAACCAGGCCAGACAGAACAGGAGAGGTGGAGGAGTTGCTGTTTTATTTAATGAATCATTCCAGTGTAAGCAGTTATATCTTGGAAGTTTTCCTTCTTTTGAATATATGTTGCTGTACAGCTGAAGGCCTCATCTAGAGCCATGTTTGTTAACATTTATCGGCCTCCAAATTACTGTGCTGACTTTAATGATGATTTTAGTGAACTGCTGTCTATAATCTGTGTTGATTTTGACTGTATAATTATTGTTGGTGATTTTAACATCCATGTTGACAATCCCCAGAACAAAGTGTCTAAAGACCTGAGTAACACTCTGGACAACTTTGGGCTGACTCAGCATATAACAGAGCCCACATATAATAAGGGTTATGTTTTGGACTTACTGATCTCGAAGGGTCTGGGCATTTCCAAGATTACTGTGCGTGACGTGGGCTTGTCTGACCATTGTTGTGATTTCTTTGAGTATAATTTCGGTTCACATAAATGTTTTAACGGAGGTTATCACAAAACGATGTATAACTGAAAACACTAGTGAGATCTTTAACCAGGTCTTATCTCTAACACCTGCCCTGTCAGGGGGTTCAATCAATGAACTTGTCAACCGCTTTAATACTAAAATATTAAATGTTATGGATACTATTCCTCCCACTAAGGTGAAGGTTATCTCTGGAAGGAAAAAGTCTCCATAGAGAAATTCCACACTGGTGAGAAATGAAAAAAGGGAGTGTCGGAAAGCCGAGCGCAGATGGAGAAAAACAAAACTTCAGGTTCATTATGACATCTATAAAGAGAAACTTCACTCTTATAACTTACAAGGAAGTCATATTTTTCTGACATCATCACCAGAAATAGTCATAGTGCTCGCGCATTATTTGCTGTTGTCGACAGGCTAACAAACTCTCCTGTGTCAGTAGCACCGGAACACTATTCCACCAAGGCCTGCAATGACTTTGCCAAATTCTTCACAGACAAAATCCAAAATATTCGACAAGCGGTTGGTTCATTAACGGCAGGTTCAGGTTATATACAGTGTCCACGGAAAATCAGTTTAAACACCATGAAACAGTTTTATCTCATAAACAGCAAAGATTTGGAGGACATCTTACGTCAACTGAACTCCTCTTGCTGTTTAGACATTCTGCCCACAGGCTTTTTCAAAAAGGTCTCAAAGATCTTGGAGTCAGATCTGTTACAGATTGTGAACTCATCTTTAATGTCGGGTGTTTTCCCAGAGCCCCTGAAAACAGCTGTAATTAAACCCCTGCTGAAAAAAGATAATCTGGACAAGACACAAATGAACAACTACAGGCCCATCTCCAATCTTCCATTTTTAAGTAAGATCATTGAATGGCTGTTTATCATCAGCTAAATGACTTCTTAAGACAAAACAACTGCTATGACGTCTTTCAGTCAGGTATTAGACAGCACCACAGCACTGAGACTGCTCTGACCAAAGTCATCAATGACATCCGTTTGAATACTGACCGTGGAAAAATGTCAGTGTTAGTTTTACTGGATCTCAGTGCTGCATTTGATACAGTTGACCACATTATTTTACTCAAACGACTGGAGAACTGGGTGGGTCTCTCTGGCACTGTACTAAACTGGTTCAAAACGTACTTAGAGAACAGGAAGTACTTTGTGTCAATAAGTAACTTTACATCTGAGCAGACAGGAATTACATGTGGAGTTCCCCAGGGTTCCATACTGGGACCTCTTCTGTTTAACATCTATATGCTCCCACTGGCACAGGTAATAAATAACGACAATATAAGTTACCATAGCTACGCAGATGACACGCAGATATATATTAGAATGTCACCAGAAGACCCAGGGCCTGTACAGACTCTTGGCAAATGCATTGAGGAAATTAATGACTGGATGTGCCACAATTTTCTGCAGTTGAACAAAAACAAAATGGAGGTAATTGTCTTTGGAGCTTAAGAGAAAAGCTTGAAGGTCACCACAGGGCTTCAGTCCATACACCTAAAAACCACCAACCACGTCAGAAATCTGGGTATAGTGATGGACTCAGACCTAAACTTTGAAAAACACATTAAGGCAATCACTAAATCAGCCTACTATCACCTTAAGAATATCTCAAGGATAAAAGATCTGATGTCTCAGCAGGACCTGGAAAAACTAGTCCATGCATTCATCTTTAGTCGGCTTGATTATTGTAACAGCGTCTTTACAGGTCTACCTAAAAAAATCAATTAGGAAATTGCAGCTCATCCAGAACTCTGCTGCTCGAGTTCTCACTAAGACAAAAAAAAGTGGACCACATCAGTCCAGCTCTGAGGTCTTTACACTGGCTGCCTGTCTGTCAGAGGATAGACTTCAAAGTTCTGCTGCTGGTCTATAAAGCTCAGAATGGTTTAGGACCAAAATACATCAGTGATCTCCTGACCCAGTATGAACCTACTCGACCCCTCAGGTCATCTGGATCTGCTCTTTTATCAATTCCCAGAGTCAGAACCAGACATGGAGAAGCTGCGTTCAGCTTCTATGCTCCACATGTCTGGAACAAACTCCCAGAAAATCTCAGATCAGCTGAAACACTCAGTTATTTAAATCCAGGTTAAAGACCCACCTGTTCTCAGCTGCTTTTGATTAGTTTTTTATTCTAAGTTTTAAATCTGCACGGCTTCTTTTAAGATTTTTTTTTTCTCATTTTAATTCATGGTTTTTATTCCTGTACTTTTGCTTTTTCTCCACCCTGCTGTAATGCTTTTGATGTTTTATGTAAAGCACTTTGAATTGTCTTGTAACATGAATTGTGCTATACAAATAAACTTGCCTTGCCATGGCTTAGTTTAAAAATGTACATACATAAGTATGTGCTAGAATAAAACATGTTTTTACTTTATAACTAAGAAAGGTTTTCTAAACATTTTTATTTTAGAAGTTAATACTTTTCTAGACTCAAGTTATCACAACTTTCAGTGCAGATGGATGGATGGAAGACGGATGAACAGAACAACTGATTGATGGGTAAATGGAAGAATGGATGAGTTCAGGGCGGAATGAATAGATTTATGCAAGAGCGAACAAATGGATGATTAGGAAAAGCAATAAAGTTTGGAGATATTTTTTATCCAGATCTGGGAAATATTTAATATCAAACTCCAGATTACAGACTGTGAGTGAACCTTGTCATTATGTAGGGAAATACTGATTTCTTAAGAGATTTATAAAAATAATTTTTTTTTTTAATGTAAATCAGTGTTTCCCACACATAGACGGTGCGCCACAGATTAAACTCCGACTGCCCCAGATTCAACACCGACCAAAAAAATAAAAAAAATAAAAATCAACGCCGACCGTCACATATTGCGTTTCGTTTTTCTTTTTTACGCCATTTAAAAACATGTTCAGCTTCATTTCCTTTCCCTGCTCTGTGTCACTCACGCGTCGCTCTCTCTCTCACACACACACAGCCCCTCCCCTCCGTGCACAGCACGTCTGTCTGGATCACCTGTGGAAGACTTCCTCTACCACACACTAACATTTTTCCACTATTTTTTTACCTCTAGAAAGCACTAAACACAGATTCCATATTTTAAATGGCTAAAAGACAGATTTTTGTACCTGTCTGATCTTCAGGTTGGTTTCTCCATCCAGGTTAGAGGTCTCAATGTAGCACATGGCCTGTGGCTCACTAGAGCAAGGAAAGTAGAGTGAAAATGACAAAAGTAGTTAATATACTGGTTCATTTGTTCACTATTGAGTCCAATTAGTGTGTTTTAAATCAGTTAAAGTCAAGCAGAAAAGTTTTAAATAATCTAATTCTATTCAACACCACCATAATCAGCAAAAAGTTAAATGAAACCCAAAAAATTCATCATAAAAAGTAAAGAACGCTAGTGTAACATGTAAAAAAAATATTATCTGGCATTAATAACAGTGTTATAACACACACACACAAATGAGTCTGACCTGGAGGACACTATAACCATGTCAGCTGGAAGATGCTGGCCATTGGTCACCTTCACTATGTCTCCTACTGCCACCTGGTGGCCAGCAGAGCGACAGAATGAGCGAAGGAAACAAGAGCGTATGTGGGGATGGGTGAAGAAGTGGGGGGCAAAAGAGAAGAGAAAAGAGGCAGGTTAATCAGTGAACAGAAAGAATGCAGCCATCAGAAAGAAAAGACATGCGATAAAATGACAGCGAGCACAGCAGTGCGCGCCTTTAACTGTTCTGGTAAAGCTGCAACAGCTTCAGATTAGCGAAATGTGGAGATTGAAGGAATGTGCCGACTAGCAAGGAAGAGAAGCAAACCGTAAAGTTCAGACGAAAGCAAGAGTCTTTTCGATTTTATTTAAAATCAGTCGAGCATGGTGAAGCCATGCAAGCTATAATAATAAGCCATCCGTTACAGACCTACAGCTTTGAAAAAGATCTCTAAAACTGAAACCAGCTCACGGCTTTAAAACACTAAAACTTGTCTGCTTTTAATATGTACTAAATAAAAAGACAATGCAATCTCTTTAGAAAACAAGGGTGTGGAAAGTTTGTGCACTGGCTAAAGCAGAGTTTCACTACACATAAAATAAACAGTTTTTATAGGCTGTCTGCTTCTTGTAAAGCAACACAAAGGGAGCACAGTGGATCTCAAAAGTGTAAACACACCAGATCTCACAGTCAGAGATTCAGATAACTTTAAGGAATTCCCCCCGACAGCGACGAGGGTGTATTAAGCCGATACAGATTCACCAAAAATCTAGTCAATATCGATATGTAAAAAATGACAAATTATAGAAATTAATTACTTAGAGGGAAACTTTAGACAAAACTTCATTTCAGAAACAAACTTTAATGAGGTGGGACAGCAGCTGGAACAAATTCCCTCACCTGTCCTGACACGCTGAAGCTTAAATCCTGATAAACAAGCTCGTCACCCACAAACTGTAACAGGGACCCAGATCTGACTTGATTCAACCTAATGGAGCGAGGAAGTGCACAGCTGGGCCCAGCTAATGAGAACATTCAACATGGAGCCCAAATCTTAGGAAAACGAGTGACAAACACTGTGAAAACAGAACACTAGGGAACTTGCATCTAATATAACTAATCTTAGTGTGTTGCTGCTCATGATTCGCTACATTTCTCATCCAATTCTTTGATTATCTGTTAAATTATCTCAATGCACTGGCCTTCAATTCAGTCACGCATTTACTTTCTGTACTACTTGGGGGTAAACAGCATCCTTCACATTTATTAGCTGTCGAAAAGCCTAAAAATACATTCATCCCTCATTGCACAACATTTTCATATTGAAATTTTGGGAAACAATAAGCCTTTAATTTGAGTACATTTCTTCATTGAGGGAAACATGTTAATATTTAATTTTTCCACAAAATATTTAGCATGACATTTTTGTTAGCTGTTAATACTTAACACATCCTCATATTCCAAATAGAAAGCACATACTCTTTTCATGAAACTGTTTAAAATGCAGCAGGGATATTATCTGACCATTCCTTATCTACAGACCTGGCTTGTCTCTACAACCCCAGTAGCATTTGCAAAGTTTGTGATGGTAGAGTGAAATAAATAGCCTTTTCCTGACATTTTTCCTAAAAACCCATTGGCATATAGGGGACTGTGACTGATGTGGAAAGCAGTTGATTTTTTGTCAAATGAAAAATTTCTGTGTTGACTTCGTCATTCGTTTTTGATTAATGTTCTATTGAGAGTCCGAATAATTACCTATTTTTGGTTTTCTGCCAGACGCAACAAGATTTTTCTCCAAAATATAAAATCCTTCATGAGACAATGTTGACAGGATATTTGGATGAGAAACAGGCCCACAGCATCACAGATCATCTACCATACTTAAAAAGTGGCTATAAGTTGCTTTTCACAGTCAGTCATACTTTGTTTTGGCAAAACCCACCAGGACTGTTTGTTGCCAAAAACCTTGATTGTCATTTGATCTGACATAAGAATACAATTGTATTTAAAGTCCCACAAGCAAAGTTTCCAACATTTGTCATGGAAAACCTCCCAAATAACCGCTTGTCATGTGGATGGCATCTAATAATTGCTCCATACTTTTTCTCCCCTCCATCACCATCATGTTCTCCGCGTCTCTAGGGGCAAGATAAGCTTTATTATTGCTCGGACTGCAGCCATAACCAAGTGTGGGCGAGAAGCCGTTTTCTAAAAAGCCATTTTGTGCCAATATCAACATCACACGCATTGGACTTGCTCAACGTGATTTGTTGTCCTTCCTATTTTGAATAATGGATACTTTGTACATTTGTACTGGAATTTTAGTGTACACAAAGATTTTTTTTCTAATTCTT
The DNA here is from genome assembly GCA_963556495.2 of Valencia hispanica. Lineage (NCBI taxonomy): Eukaryota > Metazoa > Chordata > Actinopteri > Cyprinodontiformes > Valenciidae > Valencia > Valencia hispanica. The sequence goes on from OY747716.1 coordinate 28,982,408, forward strand.
CTGTGTGAGATTAAGAGGAAGAGTTAATTTTGGGTCTTCTTACAAATTTTTATTCTTAACTAATGGTGCTGTATACCAAAGAGCTTTCACTTTTGTAGCGACATCTACATCATTTATGCTAATATGATGGGATGAAGTTACGTGTACGACTGAAAGAGAGAAATCACAAGCTTGATAAATGAGATGGCAGCAGCAATGTATGTGATGATAGCGATACCTGCTTCCAGATGATCGTCTGCCAAGCGCCGCTCCGCAGCACTGAGAGACAAGGACAACACAGCCATCAGTCAGCCTATGGAGCAGCTCTCATACAGTATTCATGGCCTCTAAACTTTTGTCTCTCTCTTTTTTTTTGTCTCAGTCTGAATGCCCTTTAATGCTATAATGGCCGACAGACAACGGCCATTCATCCAGCCATGAAAGGAAAACAAAACCCAGGCAAACAGACACGCGCACGCTCATGGAAAACCGCTCAATATACCTGTCGTCTTCTTCTTGTTCACTGTGTTGTCCGCTTTGTGTCTTTTCTGCAATGAGGGAAGAAGAAATTTGATTTTTAGAATAAAAACATGAGAAATATTTACAGTAAAGTCTTAAAAACTCACTATGGGAGTCAAACCACAAGTCCTCACAATATCCCTGCTGAGCTACTCACATAGTCCTCTATGATTTCTTTAATTCCCGCCACAGTGAGGATGAAGATGAGCGGCACCAGAGTGGTGTAGCGACCGGTTGGTGATACATCAGGGATTTGCTGATGAGAAAGAAAGGCAAGCTACACTTACATCTGTGCTTTGTAAACAGATTACCAAGGGCTTCTGAAAAATATTCATTTAGCTTGTAAAATATAGACTGGGGCAAGCAATTTGCTTTGTCCTTTCACCAAGATGTTGGGAAAGACGATGATGCAGAGAATGTAAAGATTCTTTGGAAAAGCAAAGAAATTATGGTGAATTAAGACAGAAAAATGGGAAAACCATTAAAGCCTATAATCAAAATGAGTTATGTAATTTCTTTGTTCCTACTTTTTACTTTAATCGTCTTTTTTGCTATTTTTACAAAAAACAATTTAAACAACAGTGTTTAACATGACCTTGGCACTTTTAGTTTAGTTAACTCTGATGCTTACTAAGTAATTACCGATATTGTAGCTATAAAACCAACTTAAAATATGAACAAAGATTGCTGCAAAACAGACATGGGTTGTGTGGTTTATTCACATTAGATTACACAAAACAGCACTGAATATTTCAGTAAAAGCATTCTTGGTCATAAAATAGGTATTGACAGATATTTGAATTCAGATCCATGTTCTGAAGAACCAGAACTCAAATCTAAGTGTACCCAGGTTCCTAGGTACACTTGGATCAGAGTACCGGTGGTTATCTAGTTCTGGATCAGGGGGGGCTTTGGTCCAAGTTTACCCCAGATCCATTGAAGATAATCTGTATACACTTGATTAAGACTCAGCTAGATAGCCAGTTAAGGCCCAGGGGATCTTTGATTAAAGTTTACATAAAGATCCATGGAGGTTAAACATGGAAAACTTGGTCCAGAGGCCCTGTGGTCACCAGATGCTGGTCCAAAGGACTTTGCCCAAAATGTACACATTGAGCCAAGTTACCCACTGTAGGTTTAATGGACAGAGTCCAGTCAATACCTGGTTGTGGACCAGAGAGTCTTTGTTCAAAGTTTTCACAAGATCCACAGAGCTTATCTGGGGTCAACTTGGTCCAAACCGAACCCGATTACCTGGTTCCATGCCAGGGCACTTTGTCCAAGTTCACAATGTGTTGATGGATTCAAAATTTGTAAAAACGAGACTGACTTTATGGGAATCCATATCTGTTTGCTCTGTTCTCAAATATCTACAATAAACCCAGGCAAAAATGTCTGCATTTAGGCTTCTTCGGAATAGGGTGGCAAGAATTTCTGAAAAGTATTTAATTTTCATTGCTGAAAATTGTGATTTTGATGTCAATTACAACTAATTTTTCACACATTTTTCTTTTACCATTACACAATGTCCACATCATTAGTTTTTAGCATGGCAGTCATTACAGAAATAAACATGGTGTGAGTATTAGCAGAAGTTCAAATCTTCGCCATATATATATTACATGACACTTAAAACATAATCAACAGTGTCCTTTGTGATTGCAATAAAGCAAACAGTGATACTGCCATGAGGATTGTGACTGGATAGATTGTGCAGCTCTAGTTCAGAATGATCTCTGAATGACCCACTGTCCAGAGATGCATCATGAAATCGGCCAGTGAGCAGACTCAGACAATTCATGTCCAATTGGCCCTGGTCGGTAATTGGAGGGTTAAAAACTAAAAATCAGATCATTTTCTGACCAGTGAACACACCATCCCAAGCACCACTAGGTCAAACAGACAACATTATTCAGTTAAATTCTAACTGGATTAAGCATACTGAAAGTTTCAGTATAAGAGAATTGTTGAATTAAATTGGGGGAGACGCAGAAACTATAAGAGGCTTCTATTAAGTAAGTAAACTTTATTTATATAGCACCATTCATAGATAAAACCACAAAGTGCTGTACAGATCGCAGATAAAATTAGAAAAGACACTTAGAATCAAAGCAGCAAATAAAACAAATAGAGCAATTCACTAAAAGCTTGTCTAAATAAAAGTGTCTTCAGCTGCTTTTTAAAAGGATCAAAAGAGTCGGCCATATGGCGAGAAAAAAATAAAGAGCAGAGCGTTCCAGTCTGGGGACTACTGCCTGAAAGGCCAGGTCCCCCACGAGTTTTAAAACGGGTCTTGGGGACCTTCAGAAGGTTCTAGAAGGGAAACTAATTACTACGGGGGCATGTTGGCTTTTCATTTGATTATTAACAGGAAGCTGAATGTATTTTAGCAAAATTGCTTCGTTTGACTGTTTTAAAGAATCCAATTCTGTCGATCATGAAAGATGCTGGATGTGAAAATCCTAGCTAGAGGCACATCAGTCAATGTTTCTTGTGAAATTGTAGACTTAATATTCATTAACACCACTCTGTGAACCACCAAAACATTTTTAGTTTTAAACCGCTTAAGTCAGATTGTGTGTATTAATGCTGATTTCAGCTCATGGTGATTACATATCTCTACTACAGGTAGTGGAAGCATTACCTAATCTGTTAATAACTTCATACAACCTCACTTCAAAAAACCCAAACTGACCTCTCAAAGTGTGAACTTTGTAATCATTTTGTCTAATTTGGGTAAAATAACAGCGTTTAACTGCAGAACTTCGTAACACCAACTTCTTACGGCTCCTGTACAACTACAATTAATAAATGAAAAACCCCAGAAAGTCTGACCTATTCCTCTAAAATATTAAGTTGGACACAACTGTTATTTATTTTGAAATCTATAAAAAAAAATCTATAAAGAGTAATATGCTGCAGTTCATGATAAAAAAAACAGTGAGATATAAACTTTATTGTGAAGACATGATATCCTGTAATTATTTTAGCTGGGTTTTTAACTGGAAGCTATTTTTCACACATTTTCAGAGATTTAGAGCAAACCAGCTCTGTAAATTTACTATAAATATTCTCAAATATTCTCATAAAGTTAAATGTTAAATTTATCCACAAATGAATAATGTCAGAAAATATAGATACACCGATATATTGCGATATTTATGTCACGATATTGTATCAATATTCAAAAGCAATGTATTGATATATATTTTTCTTTAACTTTTTAGAATTTGAATGGAACCATTAATGACAGTCATTTTTATGGTAAAATTTATATTATGACTGGTAGTTGGTGGCTGTTTTCACCTTCGTGGTTCCAGTGGATCAAATAGATCTAGTAATAAAACTGGATGTGTTATGTATGAAACAGGTCTGAGTGTTTAGAATGCCGTGACACTTTTTCTACAGTTAAATTCAGTTTTTAAAATCACAATATATAGTCTTACTCATTGTACTACAATATATCGTATCGTCCCCCCTGTGTTGTGATACACATCGTATCACCAGATTCTTGCCAATACACATCCCTAATAATAATAATAATAATATTATTAATAATAATAATAAACATTAACAATAATGAGTTTTCTGTTCTATTTTTTTAAAGAAAAAAAATTGGGACCATGCAGGTCTGAACTTCAGTTATCATAAATTGTACTCAAAATCTCCATTTGGTCCATTTTGAGAGTAATCTAAAGACCAAAACCCCAAATCAAACCAAATCCAGCTTCGGAGTTTACCTGCATAAGTGCGATGAACAGGAAGAAGGCGTTTGCCGCCCGTCTGATCTGCTCATAGAGGAATCGGGGCAGGAAGGTGAAAATCCCATACTTGGTGGTACTGCAAGAGGAAAACAGAAATAGCAGAGAACTTATCAAGCTTGTGTTCCGATAAACAGGAGAAAAAGTCAAGTAATGCATTAGCGAATAAAGATTAATAATAGATTAATAAATATCAATAGTGACCTCTAATGACTAATGATCTCAGTACCTCATACTCTCAGGGGCATCACTTAACTCAGAGGTTGAATAAAACAAAACTCCCTTTAGATTGAAAAAAAAACACCCATTATTCTCAGATCGGTAAAAAACTGAGCCACCACAGGCTGCACACACATCACAATTATAAATAGATTTAGATATTTAGTCCAATGCACTAAATTAAGACCGAGAGTCCCAGAAAATAGCAAGAAACCTTGGCAAGCCCAGTCTATCAGTCAGTCAGCTGTATTGATCAGACAGTTGCATTGATTAGCCTTGATATAGCCATTAGCTACAGTAAGTGCTTCCACAGAAGCTAAAAATAAATTCAACCTTCAAGTCAAGACCTGTTTGTTTTTTTGTTTTTCCCCCTTCGGCATAAGTGAGGAGTAAAAGCTTCTTCAATAAACTTCATTTAGTGGATCGTGCACGTCTGAGTGTGTGCATGCATGCATCAAATGGCACAGCGCAGCTCAGGATCTCCAAGGAGATGAACCCGTACCCTGCACTGCTGTCCCCCTCCTTCTCTGCCTCATCCTCCCAGACACAAAATACGAGGAGCAGGACGTTACATGGAAAAAACATAGGAGCAACAGCTGTTGCTCAGTCACACAGACACGCGGGATCCTGACCCGGAGGCTACGGATACCTCCGAGCTGGTGATCCTACACGCCTCGATCTAATCAAAGATAAGCGATACTCCGACTCCAGCAACAGAAACACGTGCATTCCCACTGCATCAAGAGAAAAAAAGGAAAACACATCTGGATCTGTTAGTTTTTGGAGTATATATGTCCAGATTGCTGGAGGTGTGACCAGCTGTCGGCAGCAGGGGTGATGCTGTCCTGCAGCTGTGCAGCTTTGGAGTGTTTTTATAGAAAACAGCATTCAAAGTAGAGTCCAGTGAAAAAGCATTTGCCCCGTTATAGATTTCCTAAGGCTCTTTTTTTCCTTACATGTTTTAGATCACTGACCAAATTTTAATATCAGACAAAGATTGTATGGGTTAATACCAAAGGAGTTTCTAAAATATTACATTCATGAGAGAAAAAAGGTATCCGAACCAACCAGGCATTATGTGGAAATGTGATTTATGAATTAATAATTTCATTAGACGCACCTGGGCCTGATTCCTGCCAGAGCTGTAGAACCAAGAAATAACTAAACTGAACCCGTCTTACAAAATGGTAGGCTGAAAGATCTTAAAAAGTCATCAGGTCCTAATTTAAAGAAATTCAAGAACAGATGGAAAACAAAGTCAGTCTGGTAACGGTTACAAAGCCATTTCTAAGGCTTTGGGACTCTAGAGAACCACTATTATCCACAAATGGAGAAAACATGAAACAGTTGCGAACCTTAACAGTAGTGGCCGGCCTACCAAAATTACTCTAAGAGTGCATCAGCGACTCATCCAGGAGGTCATGGAAAAAGAGAAAATAACTCAGAAATATCGGCCTTAATGGGAGAGTTCGAAAGCAAAAAACACATTGCTGAGCAAGAAAAAAAAAGGCCAAGAAACATAATTGAAGATCTCCAAGACCTTCAGGAAAATATTATGTGGACCAATGAGACATAAGTGGAGTTTTTGACTAAATTAACAAAGCATTTCAGAAAAAAAAAAACAATCATATCTACAGACAAAAATTGTGGTGGTAGTGTGAGGGTGGGGGGCTGCATTGCTGCTTCAGGTCCTGGACTACTTACTGTAATTAAGGCAAGTCGTAGGGACAAATTTGTTGCTTCGCTAGCCTTTTTTCTGTTATGAACAAAAATTATCTGAAAGGTTTTAAGTGTACGACAAAAAAAAAAAAAAGGTAAGAGCCGAGAAAGTCTGTAAGAGAAAAAAATTGTTTTTCAAAGCCCTTGTTTACTTTTAAAATGATCATGTGTTAGAAGAGGGAGGTCTGGGAAATGGAGAGAAGAACAGAGGAGTAAACAGATAAAAACATCAAGGCTTTAATACCAGAAAAATCAATAATGCTTTTGGACTTTTAAAACACAAACGAAAGAGTTACAGGAACACAAGGACATGAAAGGCTCTTTGCTTCTGAAGCGAAAGTGCTCCCATCCGTCCAATCTGCATGGAGGAGAGGCAGAGTCTCCAACTGGAGCCAATCGGATGAGTTGAATGGCACCCACATTAATTTCATTAGTGAAGCTGAAAGATCTCTTTTTTTAGTGAAATTGAATCTTGCAGAAACAATCATACTAAAACCTCCGAGCACAAGCAGAAAACAACCCCTTCGGACACACAACAGGAAAGTAGATCTGCCTACAGCACAAAGCAGACTTTGAACATACAAAAGACGAAGCACAGCCCGTTGACATGGGAGAAACGACACGAAAACAAAGAGCATAGTTCCCTAAGATTTGAGCCCAACAGAAAACAGTGGGAACACATGTGAGAGAAGGGTGCAAAGATCTGTATTGGAGTTTACTTTTGACTCTCCAAAGCTGTGAAAAACTCAGAAGGTCACGTCTAAATGAATCACACCTAAAGCCTTTGACGTGGAGCGCGGAGGCACAGGAGACAGGCTTTATACGCAGCAGCATCCGTCATGCCAAAATAATTCATCGCAGTTTCCACTCAGAGGAAACAAGGCCATCTGAGGAGCTTTGTGTAAATTTATGCGAAACTTGTAATTGGAGTTTAATTACACTTGCAACATTAATTATTAATGCAGACGTATTGATTGTGCAACCCCTGTGACATGTCGAGTTGTTAAGCCAAGTTCTTTTTCCACCACTGAGACATGTAAGCCTCACCTTTTTTGGATAGCTACAAATCATCTAACAGGGCAGGAGATTTTCAGCCGAAGATTCGTGAGAATTTTTATAACTCCGGACAGTAATTATTATTTAAATGACGGGGAAACATTCTAAGAGAGCGGAAACAACCATATCTGCAAGGTCTAAAGTCTACTTGACACACAGGTGAAACATAGTGGCTGTCAGAGACCGTCCTTCAACCCGACTCGTTGTGGATTTAAAACCTACCGAGTAAACATCAGCTCTGTTGACCCATCTTTAGCAGGGCCAAGAACTAAAACGGTATTAAATTTGGTCAACAGGGTAAAGTAAGAAAGCATGGACTATAAAAATTTATTTTAGAGGGTATTAAATATTAGCCATTAAAATTATTTGCATATGAACCATTGAATAATGGTTCAATTCTCACAAAAGAAACTATTATGATAAAAAAAATCTTACCAAAACAATTTGATTCGACATGACTTGTAAATGGCCGCCCAAGCTACTGTTAGCTACTCTCTTTTCTCATTAGCTGGCCGATACATACAAGATCCAATACAGTAAACTCCAATACACATCTTTGCACCCTTATCATAAGGCCGATACATTTAGCACGATGAATGAAAATCCCAACTTGGTAGGTCAAAAGTAGTGTCAAAAGACTTCTGTACAGAGAAGAGTTTGTGTTGTAGCAAGAAATTAAGCTTGTATCCAGCTGTGGTGAGTTTAGCAAAAGCACCAATGCTAAGGTCAAACTGGCAAGCAAGCCGAGCTTCTTAAACCCAGAGGGAGTTGTTGCAGATGTACAAGGTGTCAATCAGTTTTGTTCTGATATTGGGCTGAAAACTGTAATTTAAATGGATACGTGTGAATCCACTTTGGTATATGTTCTTATGCTTTAGATTTGCTGTAGGAGATGTTAGAGAAGGAGATAATTTACAGAATAGAAGATTGGCAAGTATGGCTAGGGTGCTCAAGATGCAACTATTTGTGTTTTTCATTTTTTCCTTTAGTGGAACTGTGTTGTATACAGTGCAGCTGCAGTAAAAACCCCTGAGCCACATGTCAGAAAACTGTATCATGACTACCACAGCTAACGGTCGACCACAGCTAGTGGGAGGAAGTAAGAGAAGCAATCATAGTATCATGATGGAAGGTACTTTAATAAAGTTAACAAAAGAGCAGTTAACGAGGAAACATTTAAGAAGTAGCACCTGATTCAGTGACAAAATTCAGTCCTCTGCTCGGTTTACGTTCTTCGATGAGGGCTTAGTGTACTTTACATTGGATTTGTATTAATTCTGTGCTGGCCTGCCTCATAACTAACTGAGGGGATACCAGCAGAATAATGTGTTTACAAGTGCAGAAAACAATCAAATGAAAACTTCATACAGGAATATAAATAAATTCACACCCATTTAAGTTCTGAAGGTGATAATTATCCTAATCACTGCTAGTTTCAGCCTCATCCTCCACGTTGGAATCCTGTCATGGTTTGTGTTTCGCCAAGAGTCAAATTCTGGCTCAAACACGAAGCTGAACCCATTGCAGCTGGGTCTCGACCACTGTATGCTCGGTGTTGCATTCCTCAGGGAAAATAAAGTCTGTGTGATTCGATGAAAATGCTTTTGACGTCTGAATCTGTGAAGCGTTGCTCATCCACATACTGTTCAGTAAAACCAACTAATCACATTGAAACTCTTTGTTAGTGCAGATCAAACTGGTCCACTGATATTATTGACATCCATTTGCACACAAGACATCAGTGGCCTGGATATTTACCAAAGGGCAAACTCTAACGGCCAAATCTGAGGCCAACGAGGAAGTGACAAAAATTGCACTTCCCTCCTCATCCGCTAGAGGCTGGCTCCAGAAACGAGCAAGTTCCCATTAACCCTCATGTTAAAAATGCCAACTTCACAACAGAAATAAGCATAGCTTCGGTTAGCTCAGTTAGTTCGTAGCTACAGCGGCTCAGTTCGATAGATGTCAATCATCCTCCCTCACCCTTACAGCCCCACTCCACCTCTTTGCCCATTTTTTGCATTTTCCAGGAGTGACGAGATGGGTCACGTGGCCAAGATGGCGGTGGTGGGAACCGCCCATTTGGCTTCAGTTCAGCTCTTCAGAAACTTACGGGTGACGCCACCGAGGCTCCGTCCATCTTATATATACACGATCTATGATATTTACTCTGTGGAAATAATATTTTGCTTTAAGATTGTGTGGCGCTAATGGCTTTTACTCGTTAATAGCTTAATAGGGAGAAAGGGAAGGGAAGTCGGGAAAGACGTGAAGCAAATGGCCCCATTTTAGGATTTTACCTGAGATAGCAGCATCGAAGACTATAACCTTTATATATGGTGAATCTGCTTAACCACTGAGCATGTGGGGCTGTTGCCAGCTAAGTACATTTTAATTGGTACACCACCCTTAACACAACATCCCCAAAGCAGTGGCAGGATCAAGCAATGGGAATACTTCTCCTTAACACGGAAGCTGGTCTGAGCTAATAGCCAATAATCCTTGAGGAAAATTTCCAGGCTCTCGTGTTAAAGGTTGCAAAAGACTAGCAAGAAACTAGGGAAGGGGTTTCACTTTACTAAGGGACAACAACAATAAAATAGTTTAGATCAAAGCACATCCATGTGTTAGAAAGTTATAGTCAAAGTCCAGACTTAAATCCAATAAAGAATCTATGGCAAGCTGGAAAATGTATGTTCACACACACTCCTGATTAGACTGAGCTCTAGGTGGTTCTAAGGACTGTTGGCCCAGCCCAGCTGCAAACTGTCTCACTTTTCAGATTTTTATCTCTAGGAAAATGCTTTGCTTTTACTTCCACTTCATAATCATACCCTACTTTGTTAGTCTTACATAAAATCTCTTAGACAAAATAGACACATTTAAATGTAATTTAGCAAGAAGACTTGCATAAATTTAACCCTAATACAATGTATGAAAACTATTAGAGCAGTTTTACTGATTCAATTCAAACGGCTTATTTTTTCTCTCTCTCCAGTGCAAATCTGAGGTCTATAAACAACTTCCTAACGTAAATATAACATCAATAACAACATGTTGGAGCAGAAATCAAGCATTTCAGCAGAAGTTTGAAGCCTACCTCACGTGGTTGTCGCAGAACTTGGTGTTTTGGGGCCCGTTGAGGATCACCGTCCGCGCCGTGGCGTCTACGGGATCCGCATGGGAAGTGGTCCCGGACATCTCGTCATCCGCCTTGCGGTACCCGGCGGACGAGCCAGAGGGTCCTGCGCCGTTGGATTGATGGGAGAGAGGTGAGGCTGAGTGAGTCCGAGTGGGAGACGGGGAGACGGAGACAGGGGAGGGGAGGGAGACACACACACACACATATATATATAGACGTGGTTTTTACAGTTCAACAGCGACCAATTACAACCAGAGGATGGTTACTGTATGCTGATGTCTGCTGAAGCGGTTCGGGTCGATTCGGTGACGTTTCCACTCTCTCTCTCCGTAATTGTCTTTCACACACGCACGCACGCACGCGTTTCCCGACGCCCACGGGACCCCCCGCGTGTAATAATGGATATGCTGAGTGATGCACAAAGGCGAACAAACACAGCGGGTTAGTCTGGTTTTTTTTTTTTCATCAGCTGCTCACATGGACGCTGCGCGCACATTTAGACAATATCCCGAAAAGTGACAGAGGAGGATGAAACCCACTCCTTGTCCTTGTCCGCCTGGCTTTGTCATCTCCAAGCGTCGTGATCTCCGCTCATTCAGCCCCGCATGCGCTTCAGCTTCGTGGATTTAGTCCAATAGAAACACGGGAGCGAGTGGGTTTCTGCGGAGACACTGAGAGCGCAGGGACAGCAAACAGGTCTGGACGCCACACTTTACTCAGCTGCTGGAACAACGGCGAGCGTGTATGGGCGCGGACAGCAGCAGCTGCAGCGGCGGCGACACCCGCCTCTCCGCGCTCCTCCTTCGGCTGGGCTGAACCCGAAGCTGCCGGTGAGATACGGGGAAGCGTGCACCTCCACCCCGGGACGCTGTATGGACTTTATCTGGTGCGTTCTTGGCGAGCTCCTCCCTCCAACAGGACGGCCCCGACTGCTCAGACAAACGAAGCAGGGAAGCCATATGGAGCTCCTTCAGAGCTGCGGGGCTCAGCTTTTAAAGGGCCAGAAGCCTGGCATCGCCTTAAGTTTCTGTGGCCGGGCACAGATGAGGTCAAATGACATCTGGCAGTCAGGAACCATCCATCAGAGATCACTTCTTGTCGCTTTCTCTTTACTCTGATGCCCCCTGCTTCTTCCTACATTCCTCAAAACTATTCCAAAACAGAGCCTGTTTCTAAACAGAGCCTTTAAAACAGAGCCTGTTTCTAAACATGGGATCAGTTTCTCTAGCTATTTGTTATGGGATCATGTTTGAAGGGTAAGTCTGTGAGTGAAACCATCAGCAGACTAATTGCATGAATAATTGAAAAAAAGAATAAGCCTTGGCAGGGTTCCGCTTATTGAGTTTCCAAAGTCCTGAAGTGCCATTTCTGCACCGCTGCAATGCAACAGGAGATGCATTAGTCTGTCCCATCGTCGATAACCAAAATCGGATCAACGTCGTTAGATTTCACTCAAGCAGAATATTCTGGGCATGAAGGGAAATTGTGAAAAGTATAGAAGTGTACAGATTCATGGGTTGACTGCGTGAAAGTACAATGCTTTGCAAAGGTATTCATACACCTTGAACTTTTTCACATTTCATCACGTACCAACCAGAAACAAAGTTTTTCATTGGGATTTTATAAAGCAACACAAAGTAGTGAATAATTGTGAATTGGAAGAAAGCTACAATGGAACAGTTTTAGATCAAAGCATATTCATGCGTTAGAACAGCCTACTCAAATTCAACGCATAAATGCAAATGGTCATCTGTAGCAAAACCTAAAAATTGATGATTACAGACTCTACCCTCTATGCTACGTGTTTGTCCGTCATTTTAAATCCCAATAAAAAACAATGAAGTTTGTGTTTGCAATATGACAATATGTTAAAAGGTTCAACAGGCGTGAACACAGTTGCACACAGCACTGTTCCAGTTGGCATTTTGTACATCCACCCTTCAATCCAAGCAAATGTTGGATTTGTTTATTCAGGATAATATTAACCACTAAACAAACATTCTCCACTTTATACGTGTACAAAAGACATAATCTCAACATTTCTCAAACACTTCAACCTAGAGCTTTACAACGCCCTCCACAATTACCACCAGAAAGGGTTTCTAAAGAGTCTTTAGGACCGTGACATGCCCTCTTTTTGCTACAGTTCAATGAGCTTTGGATAATTTTTTTAACTCCCTTCCAATCCTCCACACTCTACGAGGTGGCAAGATAAATTCGAGTCGTCGTTCAGCCTTGTTTGTCACAGTTCCAGTTGATTTAAACTGTTCAATTATTGAGCCGACTGTAGACACTGGCAATTTGGGGTAAGTAGATATTTTCTTGCATCCCTTACTTGGATGGCATGTTTTCCTGATTTGCCTATTTCGAAGAGCGGCTAGAATTGCTCCGCTCACGGCAGCACATTGGAGTAGCTCTGTTACATTAGTTCTGATTTGTTCTTTTTGTAGACTTTTGTTTATGCAGTTTTTTGTTCCGACAATAATTCCCTCTGGTTTTGAATGCTGTGGAGGCGGAAGGATTTTTGCTCTTACTTTTTTACTCTCAGACCTTTGTTCATAAAAGGGCAAGGATCATATCTCCCGATTCCAATGTCTCTCTGTCCGGCTTTCTAACCATACGACCAGGCGGAGATTTAAAGAGGAGCGGCAAAAGCACATGAGGTGGATTAGCAGTGCTTGCCATCAACTGATAGTGTCATCCAGGACAGGTTAATGTGGAATAACCTCTCTGGTGTCCAGAAATTGAGCTGTTAGCGTGTCATGACAGTCATGAGGGAGCTATACAGCAACAGCCATCAGTCAGAGGCCTCTTTGGATATGATGCAACACTAGCTGCTACCAGAGATGACTTCCTGCCCACAGCATCACCATCCACAACAACTCTTTGAAGATGCTTGGATGACATAAGATACAACAACATTTTAATTCCCATTGCGATAATTAAAGTATTTTCAAATACAAATCTGACAATCTAGACAAGTTAATCTCTGTCACATCATATTTATACCCCACGGAAACAGCAAGTCATGGATTAATAAATAAAAATTATTTTACATTTAGATCACCTTACAAAGTAGAAATGGCAAAAATGCCTTAGATACAATAATGTGCAGCACTAAATAAAAGTACTTAAATTAAACTTTAGACTTTATGTCTGTAGTATTTTTCAGTTAATTTATTTTGGTGCTTTTTAGACATCTTTACCAGGTGTGCCTTAAATATGGAGAGTGTTGTACATGAGGCATTTTCTTCCACTGCCAGCGCACATAAAGTCTGTAAGAGGCAAAGACCAAGGGTCAAAGTCTATATAAGCAAACAGATAATTAACAGCCTATCTGCCTTTTTCTATATCTCTGCACAGGATTTTACCTGATGAGAAACATTGAGACTGAGATGTGAGTCACAATCACACCTCAACGCTGCACTGTAAACGACACTTGGGACAGCCAGGATAGCAAACAATTCAAATGATTACAGTAAGCGGGAAGACAAAAGTATAGAAAAGGGCATTTTGTTGATGTGCTCAAGCTACAGCATTATCTTTCAGGAATCTGTAAATACACTATCCTTCATTTTTTAAACCCTGACTGATTCCATCTTTCCAGAAAAGATCAATAATGGCCCTCTTTCCACCCCCCAATTCCGCTATAATTCACTTCTGTGGAGATCAATGCTCCAGCTACTCATCTTAGATGGAGCGGAAGCCACAGATGCCTCTGTAACTGCACTGATGCGCCACTGATGAGTCAGCAGCAAACCCCAACAAAGCACAGCCCAGGTCTATTACATGCAAAGCGCCTGAGGCAGCCAAATTAGGCACCCCAGGTCTGATAGCCTGCAGCCAGAGCAGGAAAGACTAGCCTGATCCCCACTCAACACTCTGATCTCATACCCTGCGAGCAAGATCATGCCAGCTACCCATTTAGTTCCCCAGTCTTCAACTAAAGGTGTCAGTTTCCTGAAGACAAACTTGTGTGATAAGTCATTAAAGAGATGCTAAGTTTAAAATACAAACTTCCACTTTCTTATGTCTGTTTCATTCAAATGGCACTTGAAATTAAGTCTTTCATAAGTCAAAAAGAGGGCAACATAATCCAGAAATGCAGACGATTAATTTAACAGTGGCAAAAAGGCTTCAATTTTTTTTTTAAAACAAACTATAGAGTTCCCACTTGTCCTTTGGTCTGGGCTTCTGCCAAGATTTCACAATTAAAAAGAAGTCTGGGTGGCTGAATAATACATGGGCGGAGGCTGCATAATTCATTTGCATTTTCCAGTATGGCAGAGCATATTCAAGCCAGGACCCTACCTTGGTGCTGATGCGCTTGTCCTATCACTCTCAACAATCACAACCAAATGGTCTCCCATCTGAGCTGGATATTAAATTGCAAAAATGTCACTTCACAGACACTTAAACACTTAATCCAATGAAGCAGTCCTGAGAAGAAATGAGCCGAAAGGCGTTAGCTGCTAATCATAACGACAGGGCTGCTGCCACTATCCCCAGATGCTGCAGCTCTGCCGCCCCACATGCCACACTTAGGAAAGGATTCTGGCTGATTTCCTGTTTTTTATGATCTATGTTCAAAACGAATCAGTTTCAACATGGATGGGCATTCCTAATCAGGCCATGCACACATATGTATTTCGCAGCAGGGCTGGCAAATTTAGCAGAAAAAACTTTTGGGGAGTCATTGTCTGTTACCAGCAGAGCTGTTTTTAATCTGATGACAGCAGCAAGCCTCACTGAAGTCCACTCAGGCTAAACACTGAAGAAACACCAACCTCTAGGCCTGTCACGATCATTACATAATCAGCATATCACATTTACTTTAGCTTAGTCAGCTTGAAAAACATGAGAAACATTTCATCTGGATATTTTTCACCAGTAGTGCTCTACTCTTCTAACATGATTGCATGGCAAAATATATTTATCTCACGTATGAAATCAAACAGGATATCCCTATCCATCTTCAAAATTGCAACAAAATGCCTCAGAAACACATTACCTACAGAGCTCCGTCTGCCTGGGCGACCCTTACGTCCCATTGCGGCCCCCGGCGCCCTGAGTCCTTTTTTCAGCTCCTTGCTAACATGGTTACTATCAGCCCCCGTGGGTTCATTTGCCACCGTACCGAAGTAGGAAGCAAAGGGAAGAAAGCCTCTTAGGGATGAAGTTAGCTAGCATGATAATCCTTTCTGTGTCTGCTCTGCAACTTCACCTGCTGTTAATCCATAACCTGGTAATCCTACAGGTGCGACACGCACCGGCAACATCAGTTATACTTTAAGGTATTTTGCGTATGCAAATACAGTGCCTCGCAAAAGTATTCCCACCCCTTGATCTTAGTGACATGTCACATTACAACCACTAGCTTCAGGGTATTTTATTGCCATTTTATATGATAGACCAACACAAGGTAGCACATAACTGTGTTGTGAAGGACATATGATTTAAATAGCTGAAAAGTGTGGCATCCATTTGTATTAGGCCCCCTTAAGCAATATTTTGGAGAGTCCCCATTTCCCCCAGGTACAGCTCCAAACCTTATAGGGCATTTCTCTAAAAGCTTTGCAACTCTGGAAAATTTTCTTTTTCCGCCCATTTTTACTCTCACAAAAAAGCTTAGTCGGTTAAGATGCTGAGCATCAACAGACTCTCCCTAACCACTGACCAGATTCCCTCTTTGTGTTCATGAAAGTCATTCCCACAACATGATGCTGCCGCTGCCACGTTTCACCATGATGAGGGTGGTGTATTCAGGGTAATGCACTCTGTTAGTTTTCCTTCTCGTGTAACGTTAGGGCCTGCACGATATCAGAAAATTAGTCATTGTTGCGATAACTAGGTCAATTGTGAAAAAAAATCTACCTTTCCCCAACAATACTTCAACACTCTGTGACCTTTACCTTCTTTAGCTCTATCCTCTGTGTCGGGTGTGGCGCCTACTTCTGTAAGACTCCATTCAACAGGCGTAATATTACATTGACATGCAGAAATACAGTTATGGCATTACAAACAGTCCTTTGTCTAATATTGCACAAACTGAGATTGCAAATAAGAAATATTCACAGTCTATTTGTGAAACTTACTTTGAATATAGGTCAAAAGGTAACATTTTGGTCTCATCTGAGCAGAGCACCTTTGTCCACATGTTTCCCCAACAGGACTTGTCATAAACTGCAAGCAGAATTTCATCTGTGATTCTTTCAACTCAGTATTTAACTAATAGTTAACCTATAAGCAGATTATATCACCTTGTTCCTGGAACTCTGCAGGTCCTCCTGAGTTACCATGAGTGCTTTTTGACTGTTTCTCTAATTAATGCTCTACTTGCTCTGCACCATTTTATGTGTCCAGCTATGATCGGTCATACTCTTTCCATTTTCTAAAGATGGATTGACCAGTGCTCTGTCAGGTGTTCAAAGCTTGGGATAATGTTTCATAACCTAACCCTGCTTTAAACTTCTCCACAACCTTCTCCCTGACCTGTCTGGTTAGATGACTTTTGAAGACAAATTGGTTTATTCAAAGGTGACAGAGTAAAGGGGGCAATATGCACACTAATCAGATTTTTATTTGTTAAAAAAGAAAATTAAAGCTCATGTAATAAATAGAAGTTTATGGTTGTAAAATGGCCAAATGGGGAAACGTAGCAGGGGTGTGAGTACTTATGCGACGCTGCGTGTGTGCATACATACCTTCACAGGCGCCCACTTCCACCACACAGATACATTTTTACACAGAGACGATTGAGTGCACATGTGTTAATGCCCGGGGATTTCAAAGAACCCAACATGCATCTACTCCCCTGCGCTTCTCTGCACCCGGCTCACTGCCACGCATGCAGGCAGCACTCCCAATGTTCTTGCTCTGTTCATGCATGCCGTGGTCACACATGCATGCGCTAAATTCTACAGCATGCGTGTGCTGGTATTTTAATTTGACCTCTGTTTATTCATTTTCACCAGTAATCTTTTAAGTGCTTTCTATTGGCTACAAGCTCATGCAGTGAGAAGGTGAAGTCCTGTACAGCATTCACCACTTGATCACTCCAGGCCCCAAGGAGCTACAGTTCAGAACCCACAGCAATGTTGCTGAACTTTTCAGCTGCAGATCAGAACAAAATTTAAAAAAAATTTTTTTTACTTCAATTTGTCGCTCTTGAGGGCCGGAGGCTGGGAAAACACCTATCCCTAGCTGCACATGCAACTTGGATTTCTCATCATCCAGGTTGTTTTAGCAAACTCACTTTTGTCAAACCTGTCTGCGAGGCGAGCACGCATGGTAGTGCTGGCGCCCTGGTCCTGCAGGTCAGAAGTCTCCTGCCTAATGGTGGTCAACACTAACTGCTCTGTGGGCGCCATAAGAGGCCGCAGCAGAAGAAAACAACACACACAGGACAACAAGTGATTACACACAACAGCGTCTGCACTTTATATTTACAATGATGTCAGATTCCATGTCTGTAAGTGGAAGGTTTCTTGCAAAGCTGCTCAAAGTTCCTCTAGCTTGTGCATGAATGCCATCTTGTGGCTTTCTCATGGAAATACCATGTTTCTGCATGTACAGTAGTCTTTGGTTTCCACCTATTATCTCCCCAAAACAGATACGCTGTTGACAGTTGGCCGATCTGCACGCTCTACATAAATTAGACACACTTGCAGTGGTTCAAGATGGGGCCCTTACTATTAAAAAAGGGCTGCACTCTGTTAAATCTATAGGGATATACAGTGGCTTGCAAAAGTATTCGGCCCCCTTGAACCTTTCCACATTTTGTCACATTACAGCCCCAAACATGAATCAATTTTATTGGAATTCCACGTGAAAGACCAATACAAAGTGGTGTACACGTGAGAAGTGGAACGAAAATCATACATGATTCCAAACATTTTTTACAAATAACTGAAAAGTGGGGTGTGCGTAATTATTCAGCCCCCTTTGGTCTGAGTGCAGTCAGTTGCCCATAGACATTGCCTGATGAGTGCTAATGACTAAATAGAGTGCACCTGTGTGTAATCTAATGTCAGTACAAATACAGCTGCCCTGTGACGGCCTCAGAGGTTGTCTAAGAGAATGTTGGGAGCAACAACACCTTGAAGTCCAAAGAACACACCAGACAGGTCAGGGATAAAGTTATTGAGAAATTTAAAGCAGACTTAGGCTACAAAAAGATTTCCCAAGCCTTGAACATCCCACGGAGCACTGTTCAAGCAATCATTCAGAAATGGAAGGAGTATGGCACAACTGTAAACCTCCCAAGACAAGGCCGTCCACCTAAACTCACAGGCTGAACAAGGAGAGCGCTGATCAGAAATGCAGCCAAGAGGCCCATGGTGACTCTGGATGAGCTGCAGAGATCTACAGCTCAGGTGGGGGAATCGGTCCATAGGACAACTATTAGTGGTGCACTGCACAAAGTTGGCCTTTATGGAAGAGTGGCAAGAAGAAAGCCATTGTTAAAAGAAAACCATAAGAAGTCCCGTTTGCAGTTTGCCACAAGCCATGTGGGGGACAAAGCAAACATGTGGAAGAAGGTGCTCTGGTCAGATGAGTCCAAAATGGAACTTTTGGGCCAAAATGCAAGACGCTATGTGTGGTGGAAAACTAACACTGCACATCACTCTGAACACACCATCCCCACTGTCAAATATGGTGGTGGCAGCATCATGCTCTGGGGGTGCTTCTCTTCAGCAGGGACAGGGAAGCTGGTCAGAGTTGATGGGAAGATGGATGGAGCCAAATACAGGGCAATCTTGGAAGAAAACCTCTTGGAGTCTGCAAAAGACTTGAGACTGGGGCGGAGGTTCACCTTCCAGCAGGACAACAACCTTAAACATAAAGCCAGGGCAACAATGGAATGGTTTAAAACAAAACAGATCCATGTGTTAGAATGGCCCAGTCAAAGTCCAGATCTAAATCCAATCGAGAATCTGTGGCAAGATCTGAAAACTGCTGTTCACAAACACTGTCCATCTAATCTGACTGAGCTGGAGCTGTTTTCCAAAGAAGAATGGGCAAGAATTTCAGTCTGTAGATGTGCAAAGCTGGTAGAGACATACCCTAAAAGACTGGCAGCTGTAATTGCAGCAAAAGGTGGTTCTGCAAAGTATTCACTCAGAGGGCTGAATAATTACGCACACCCCACTTTTCAATTATTTATTTGCAAAAAATGTTTGGAATCATGTATGTTTTTCGTTCCACTTCTCACGTGTACACCACTTTGTTTTGGTCTTTCACGTGGAATTCCAATAAAATTAATTCATGTTTGGGGCTGTAATGTGACAAAATGTGGAAAAGTTCAAGGGGGCCGAATACTTTTGCAAGCCACTGTACATTCAAATTATCAAGCAGGAACAATTTTATGTTTTAATCTTGTTAAGACCTAGGATCTTAAAGATCCTATGAACTTTCAAAGAAATACATGCTGAGATCTGTTTGTGCATACTGGGAGAAAATGCGAGAGACAGGCAGAAGTGGATGTCATCACCTGTAGCAGCTCGCTAATTGGAGCAAAGTCCCAAGAGATCAGACTCCAAGAGATTAAAATAAGGACAACATGAAGTGCGCAAGAGAAAATACGCATGCTATGCTCAAGCTTTTTCACATGTTGCATTAATGTCCTAAAATGTGATTTGCAATTTGTTTTACTAGGATTTTATGTAGTAGATCAACACAAAGCAGTGCATAATTTTGAAGTTGAAGGAAAACGATATGTATAAGTGCGGTATATATTTATATACAGCCCCTTTTACTTTGATACCTCTAATTAAAATCCACTGACACCAATTACGATCAGGAAGGGCTCTGGTCAGAGGAGACCAAATTTGAACATTTTGGCCCACAAGGAAAACATCTAATGTGGTGGAAAACTAACACCCTCAGAAAACACCGCCCCCACTGGGAAACATGGCAGTGGTGGCATCATAATGTGGGAAATCTTGTCTTCAGCTGTTCAGCTAAATTTAGGACAATCCTAGAAGAGGCTGCTAAAGAGTTAACACTGGAGTGGAGGTTCACTTTACGGCAGGACAATAACTGTAAACATACAGCCAGAGCCATGATAGAATGGTATTTAATCAAGCTTAAATCTGTAGCAAGATTTCTAGCTGCAACTCAGAGTGACTAAGTGCAAAAGTACAGCGCATTTTACCCGAATATGTAAAAAATAAAAACATGCAAACTATGCACTTCAAAATTATTTACTGCTGTGTTGGTCTGTCACATAAAATCCTAATAAAATACACTGAGATTTGTGGTTATAACATGACTGAAGTGGGATATTGATACTTGTGCAAGTCACTGTATAGCAGTAGAGTAAGTTGTGTCTGTAAAAATATGAAGATAAAGCACCTTTAAAAGTAGATTATCTATATATGAATATTTGAGAAGATAAGACTTAGATTAAGTAGTATAAGCATCAGTCTTGTGTTAGTTATTACATTCATTTTACAATGAAGTAATGCAGTATGAGCAAGCTTGTTTTTGAAAAGTCTGGTTTAACATTAGTCACAGGGTGATTACAAGTTTATAATAAAAATGTTCCTTTTAAGACTTAAAAGATCCAGGAATCTTCAGCCTAAAGTCCTCATGGCCCAGATGACAGGCTCACAATCTGCCCTGCTATGTATTTCTGGAAGCTTCGGGAACAATGCAGTCACACAAAAACAAAGACCCCCTGACAGTATATGCTATTTAAAAACCCAAAATGGGACAAACGCTCTTCTTTTGTAGATAGATAGATTTAAATAACCATTTGTGACATAATAAATCGTCTACTGCAGCCTCATATGAGTAGCCGCAATCATATCCAGCTTTTACTTAAGGAAAAAGAAAAAGTAGCAGTAGATGCTAGAAAGGATATTCATGTAAATGAACCTGTCTGTGTCTTGGCAGTATCTACTATGCATTTCTAGTGTCCTTTAGGAGCTTAAACTGATCACTTAAAAGAGCAACTCACCCCCAAATTCACTTTTTTTGCTGATAAACATTATAAATGAGTGTATAATAGTATTGTCTACATGTCTGGTCAATATTTTGGTATTTTAGTGCATCTTAGCAAGAATATTAATTTTCTGCCTAAAACCGTCAGTGTGGCGCCCTCTTCAGGTTAAAACTCCATAATCCGCTTGAATTTGAATCAGGCATTGCTATTCGCCCTGCGGTGAGGGCTGACGACAGCCATCCTGCCGCGGTGGAGTATGAAAAAAAGCAGTCTCCGCCCACAACTCCTCCACAGAACTTCCCTCCGTTTTCTCTCTTTCCTTTGGATTAGGAGGTGGAGAGAAATCCTCCACCTCAAAAGATCGCTCTGAGGCAAAGGAGCTCACAGTGCTCTCCATCTTTCTCGCTGTCTGTCTGCGCCACCGCAGGAGCGCCGCTGTCAACATGTCAATCACAGCCCAGACAACGCCCACCGGTCAGCGCGTCCAGGCAGCAGGGCAAGTCTATGGTATCTACGCATCTAGTGGGCGCCAAGCTGCCCCGCAGCAAGTCGCGCGCATCGGCGCAGCTGGCATCAGCGCGTCCACACGGCTGCTGCTTGGATGAGATGACGGACTGTCGGAGGAGCTGCTGCGTGAAGTTGGGAAAACTGAACTTTCGGGCAGCAAATGCGGGGCGTCAACCAATCAGAGCGACTCGTTGTACTGACGTAGTTACTCCTTCCATGGGTGGATCGGCGAGTCATTCATTCAAGATGGAGGATCAACTCGTCGCTGTGTGTAATTTTCGTGAATTGTATGACCCGTCTTCGTCTTTTTACAAAGACAGGAAGAGATCGGATCTAATTTGGAGGAAGATATCAGAGGATATTGGAGTGCCAGGAAAGCAGTTAAATATTTTTCTTTTAACTTCTTATGTGTTTAGACGACGTTGTCTGGCTTGTGTGGCTTCATTAATTAAATAAACCCAAGCCACGCGACATGATCCACCATGTTATAAAACAACTGGCAACAGACAAATCCACACCCGCGCGCTGACGTAATGACGTGACACGCTGACTACAAAGTGTGCAGGCAGCTGGGTTTTAATTTTAAAGGGTCGACTTTCGTCCGTTTGAGCGATTTGACGCCTGGATGCGCTGACCGGTATGAACGTGCCATAATGGTGCGTTCACACCGGTCAGCGTGTCCAGGCAGCAGGGCAGCTAGATTACATGCAAGTCTATGGTACCTACGCATCAAGTGGGCATCAAGCTGCCCTGCAGCAAGTCGCGCAAATCGGCGCAGCTGGCATCAGCGCGTCCACGCAGCTGCTGCTCGGACGCGTTGACGGACCGTTGGAACAGCTGCTGCGTGAAGTTGGAAAAATGGAACTTTGGGGCAGCAAATGTGGGGGTCAACCAATCGTAGGCATTCTTTGTACTGACGTGGATCGGCAAGTCATTCATTCAAAATGGAGGATCAAATAATCATCGCCGTCTGTAATTTTCGTGAATTATATGACCCGTCTTCGTCTTTTTACAAAGACAGGAAGTGATTGGATTTATTTGGAAGAAGATATCAGAGGATATAGGAGTGCCAGGTAAGCAGTTAAATATTTTCTTTTAACTTTCTTGTTATGTTAGGTAACGCTAGCCAAACCCGGTTAGGGCAACCACCGGATGTTGCCGACGCAGACCACAAAGTGTGCAAGCAGCTAGGTTTTAATTTTAAAGCGTCAACTTGCCCAGTTTGAGCGATTTGACGCGCTGACCGGTGTGACCGCACCGACTATTGTAGGGAGATGAAATGCTCTTTAACCAAAGCTGGGCAAGGCAAGAGTAAATTAGGCAGCTGTTTAGGACACCCAAACCAGCAGGGGGCTCCCAAGAGCACTAGAATCGTCACACAAATCATGTTTACAAATGTAATTTTTATTTAAAGACTTCTTTTAGAACTTCTGCTCACAGACCAAAAACATGACTGTTAGGTTAATTTGTCTTTTTAAATTCTCCTTAGGTGTGAGTGTATGTGTGCATGGTTGTTTGTCCTGTGTGTCTTTGTGTTGCCCTGTGTGTCTTTGTGTCTCCCTGTGTGTCTTTGTGTCACCCTGTGAAAGATTGGTGTCCTGTCCAGGATGTACCCCGCCTTTTGCCCAATGACTGCTGGAGATAGTCAGCAGCCCCCCGTGACCCTGCAAGTGGCGACAGAAGTGGATTCTGTTCAGTGATCCTCTACTACTCAGTCCTTAACTTCTTAACTCCAGATTCCAAAACAGATTTTCTTAAAGGACTACAATAATTATCTTAATGTTTTTAAGCTTGAACACCTTATCCCAAGTGAACAGAGCTGGCTCAAGTTTGTACGGGGCCTGAAGGGGAATTTTATCAGGAGGAGGCCCACTTCCTGTGAAGCCCATCACTCACCAGCCACCACTAAACAGTGTCTCAATACAGATCTGGTGGCGTCTGGAAGACAGGAGCAAGTTGATCTGGTTAAGCATAAAAGCAGCCACAGACAACTGGTAATAATTCATTGAGAAGTTTTTATCAACTAACTTGGCTCAGATAGAAGAGACATAAAGGAAAGAACTGCTGGCATTAAATGGGACTATATTAACATAACTACTTTGCATTTTTAAATCTAAATATAATTTATTGGATTGTCATTCTCAGTGTATTAAAATATGTAAAAAGTTCTATTTGAAGCCATCCTGATGGCTTGGAGGACTCCAAGTGACTGCTTAGATTGCTTTTACCTTAGGCCGGCTCTAGAAAACCAATGTAAATATGATTCAGGCAACATACAGTCAGTCAGTGTCTTATATTCAGATAATACTATCCAGCAGTGAAGCATGATAATGGTTTTGTTGTATAACACAAACATTTGAACATAAGTGTAATGAACTTACATGGAGCTTTATTGTTCATCATACTGACCACTCAGAGCTCTTTTTCACAGAGCCAAATTCACAACACGCGCACATTCATACATGAGGTTCAGTGAAGGAAGCTGGAATCAAACCCACAACTTCTCCCCACGAATTGCAGCAGCCCAGCAGTATTGGCATTATTATACAAGTTAGGCTTTGGTAATTGATGCAATCAGTCTGTTAAGGGCCCCATAAAGCCTTGTACTAGCTGTGTTAAATCAACAGGCACGTCTCAATCAATTAGAAAATCATCCAACGGGTAATTTCTTTCAGTAATTCAATGCAATAAATGAAACTCATGTTTATATAAATTCATTGCACATACATAGGGATATAGTTCAAGTTTTCTCTTGTAGATTTTTTGTTGTTGTTATGGCATACTAGCAATAAACTAGATTTCTAATAAATCTAATCGCATTAGCCCAGGTATGATGACTCTGACATCGTCACTGGTTTAGTAGTAGCTTAACAGTAAATGCAATACTAGTAGCCCATGTCCTGAATATATTTGTGTCTGGTGGTGCCTGAAGCTATGAAAACAGCAGCAGACCACACCATGTAAATATGCCTCAAATTACAGTGGTTATCCCTGTTGCTTGTGTTCTTCAAACACACTTTTTCCTTCCACTAAACATTCCACTGGTATGCTTGGATAGAGCACTCTGAGAACAGCAAACCTTTTTTAGCAATGACCTTTTGTAACATATCTTCCTTGTGCAGGATGTCGGTGACTGTCTGCTGGACAACTTTCTAGTCTGCATTATTCCTCATTATTGTGTAAGCCATGAAAGTATTTATGTGTAACAAATCGTTGGTTTATTGGACTGATGTCATTTTGTAGAGAAGCCAAGTTTTTCGTTAGCGTTTTAGTGATTATTCTGCACTTGATTTGCACTTTTAAATCTGATTGGGGACATTCACTTTTCGACCAGATTCTCATTTATCGAGCTGGACCTGTAGATGGGCTGACTGGGCCAGCAGGTGCGCTCTTTTACGGACGGTCACGTGGTTTTAAATCAGTTTTTTATTGGATTGGTGCTGCAGGTGCTTGGCCTGGACGTCTGTCCCAGACTATTTTCAGATAGTTCACTATGAGGCGCTCTAAAACAAAAAACAAAAAACAAAACAACATGCGAGTCCACTCATACATCCAAGTGTATGAGATAATCCGATGCTATAATACCATAATTATGTCATGGATCAGTTAATGCAGTACATGAAACAGTGATGAGGTTCCACTCTAGATATTTTCATCCCAAAGTTTTTGGATTATGTTGATCACCGATTTCTTGATGAAAAATACCGGAGTTATACAACGAATCCGTCACATGCAACCTAATTGCCCTTGAATTCCCATCCAGAGCCTAAAAATAAACATAGGGGATTTAGGATACTGCAAGTCACCCCATATGCATGCCGCAGTAGAGTTATTATGCCAAGCACATACCAAAACCACCCGAGTCCAGACAGGACCGGACAGGCCGCTGAATGTCCAGCAGCAGAGACAGGCCTGATGTAATGAGATAAACACTTTACAATGACAGGTCGCAGTGTGAGTGACGGGATGAACCCTGATTGGTCAGCCATTAAAATAGGTGAAGCGGGTTATTCATCTCACCTCCCTCGCTGTGGATCTTCTTGCATCTCCGGTTGAAATACATCTTGTTAGGGGGGGATGACAATCGGTGTGGCGGGGACCTGGAGGAGGAGGAGGCCGGAGCGGTATCATGCTCACGGCTCTCCAACAGGGCCGAGGAGAGCCGCTCCCGGCCCGGGCTGAGTCCGCTTCACCTGCCGCTGATCCTCCTGCTGATGGAGCTGCTCGGGAATCATCGTTTCTCCGCTGCAGGGCCGCCGAGGCTACGGTGAAGGGGGCAGCTCCAGACAGCGTTTAGTAAACAGAAGGAGGATAGCTCCACATCCGGTGGATTCTTCCAAAATAAAACACAAAACTGACCGGGGGCCTGTACCATGAAGCCGGATTAGGTGGCTAGCCAGCTATGTTTCAGCTTAGTTTCCACCAACCCTGGGTTTTAGGTACCATGAAAGTGGCTCGGCTTTGATCGGTGTTCGTTGCCATGGTATCTTACGCTGCACGGCTAACCTGCTCCGGGGCAGGTTATGTTCTGGATTCGCGATCTCAGACTGAAGTTTGACCAATCAGCTGTGAGCAAAGAAACATATATATATGTGACGTAACTAATTCCCAGCGTCTGTTCTCTGTTGCAATGGCTTCACCTTTTCTCCCTAATCCTGTGGACATCTCCGCGCAAATTGTAAGACGAGCACTTCGTAGAGAACGAGTTTTTAGGGACAGACAAAATCCATTTGACTTTCCTGATGCGTACTTGTATGAAAGATACAGATTTTTCGCGGAAGGAATGCCTTATCTCTGTGAGCTTCTTGAGCCGCACATAACAAATGTGACTCATCGAAACCATGCCCTGACTGTACCGCACATGATATGTATTGCGTTGCGTTTTTTTGCAAGTGGTACATACTTGTATGCGGTCGGGGATGCAGAGAATCTAGGGAAAACCACAGTCTGCCGAACCATTCGAAAGGTGGTTCTCGCTCTGCAGGGGTACATCAATAGCTTCATTGTGTTCCCTGGACATTTATCGACCATGTCCATAAAAGAGGGCTTTTATAAAATCGCCGGTAAGATATCTTGATAGGGTGACATCACATGAACAAATTCAACATTTCAGACTCTTTTTTTGTTTTTGTTTTTCAAAAAAGCATATTTCACACTTAGAAATCTATTATACAGTAATCTGCAGCAGCTACCTGTTAAGAATGATTTTAAATATATGTCGTTTATTCCTATGATAGGATTCCCTAGAGTCATTGGAGCAATAGACTGCACACATGTTGCAATCTCCACACAATATTTTACTTAATAAAAGCACACTGACACTGCAGATATGTCTCAAACTGTTTTATTGGTCATCATGTGGTTAGGGGGAAAGAAAGAGAGCAAGAAAAATTACATTAATAAACATTCATAATGTTCATACTAAAGGGTTACTTGGTTAAAAAAAAAGGTTCACATACTGAGATCTGTTTTTCCAGCTGTTTGATCTCCAATTTAATTTTCTTAATTTGGAGCCTCTTCAGCTCACAGTCTAGTGCGAGGCTCCTTTTGTACAGGGCCCTGACTGAGTCTGTTTCCACCTGAAACAATTCCACCACAAACAATCACGACACGTTTTCTGGAGGTTGATCAAATCACAAAAAGTGGCATGACTTTCTACAAACACAGGACTGACTGTAAATTATGTCAAGGGTTTAAAGCATTACCTTGTTCACATTCCTTCTGTAGCCCATTGAGGTGGAGGCCTCAGTTTCTGGGGCAGGTTGTGAAAAATCCTACAAAAGAGATGTGTAAGGGCCAGTCACTTAATTATGACATTCAAATGTGTGCCATAATAAAAAGCTCAGAGCATTCCCCTCAGCAACGGCCTCAGAACACACAGACAGAGTGTCTTCATCGTTTGGTTCACCCTAATAAATTAAGGCCAATGTCAAGCATAACTGTTATAAAGAAGGTTATGTTTGGTGTTCTGTCTGCTGCATACTGACCTCTGTGTGGGAGACTGTGTGCATGTGTGCTGGCCTCAACAGGGACACTGTACTTCCCTCTACTGCAGCACAGAGTCAGCCATTTTTAACTTTTTTTTAAAACATTAGTAATGCATTGTACACACATACCAATTGTCACTTGCTTAGATGAGCCAGCACCAGGGTCTGACTGTACAGCACATCCAATCCCATCCATAATCGGCCGCCCCTTGTTGTTGCTCAAAGCCAACTCCTCTGCCACAGTGTAATCTTGAGGAGGTGGCCCTCCCCCAGTTTTCCTTTTTTAACATTTTTTTCTGTTTGCTGCAAACAAGTGTTTGTGATTAAATGTTCAAAGAAAATAATAAAAGGTTATGGTAAATACTCACCACTTTGAATTATATTTTTATATTTTGTCTTGATCTGCTGCCAAGACCGTTTGGAGTTGGGGTTGCATCTAAAAATTAATGAATATCAATCTTTCTTAGGATGCAATAGCCTATACTTTCAGATTTTACATACATCTACACACATAATATATATATATGTGATATATATATATATATATCAACACGAATACATTTTCATTTGAGCATTTAATATATTTTAATATGCTTAGCCTACTTAAATGTACATTAATTGTTTAACCCACGCATTAACACAATCAGCAATCTTCCTCCACGATTGTTCTCTTGCTTTGGCAGCAGATACAGTGTTACTGCGTGCTTGAAAAATATTTCTCAATTCTTCATATTTCTGGAGAATAATCTCTTGCTCCTCCGTTGAAAAGTAGATAGCTCTCGCTCTATCCATATCGAACGCGATTGGTTGTTCAGTGTCGTCGTCACTCTTTTATGTGCACGCGCCTGTGGATTAATCATAGCTTAAGGATCAAAGCCTGAGTTGAAAGAGAAAGTTGATAACCTGCGTCATGGTACCAATTAAGCCTGATTGCATCGGTTTGGTTTTGTCGATTCAAAACCAATCCTGTAACCCCGAGTTTGTTGAGCCACCTTCATGGTACAGGCCCCGGGTTCCTGTCGAGTTACTCTGAAGTTGGTGGTTATAGCCAAATGTAACATTTATTTCTAGGGTGGATCATAAAACATAGTCTACAGCTTAACTGGGCGCTCAAGTTTGAATATATTCTAAAAACTTCACAACACACATTTTTGTTTTTCTGGCTTAATTCCGGCTTGATTTGCAACCATTCTTCCCATTAGAAACGCTAGAGTTTATTTGAGTTTATTGGTTTCTTAGCACATAGCCTACTCAACTTTTAGGCGTGGTCAAAAAATAAATAGGTCTGGAATCGGGAGGATTCCAGAATCAGGATCATTGTCCTGCTGTAACATCGTGTCCAGGTTTTAACCATCAAGCTGTTGAGAAGTTTCAGAAGTTGGAGCTAGTTCTGGATTTTTTGTATTATTCCAAACACCCTACAGCTCTACAACCCTACAGGCCCTCCTCACTTGTACTTGCAAATCAGACCGCGTAGTACTTACAAAGTAAAAAGGCTGAGAATTTCTGCTATGTGCATGTTTTTTTAAAAAAATCCATGGTATGTAAGTTTTTGTCTTTTCTTTACGTGTTTTGACCCACTGCAATTTGTTGATGGTCCCTAAATGAACCAACTCAGCAAAGACCAAATTATGGAGTGGATTCTTCAGTCTTGCATTCAAAATACACCCCTAAAAAAAGACAGGTTAATTCATTGCATGGTTATGACTGATTTTGTTCTTTGGCAGTAAAAACAAACCTTGGTTTCTGAATACAGAAAAAAAGGCCTCAGCTAACAAAAGCCCTCCAAGATGTCAAAATCCTGAGCAGTTACTCCCATTCATCTTCATGTTGATCCTATTTCTTCAAAATACAACTGCAACAAAATGCTTGATAGAAATAGTTTTTAAATTTAACATAAAATAGCTCCAGGATTTATTCATCCAAATACCATCAGTCCTCTTAATAACATGCAAGCTAAATAACACATTCCTCTGATCTTTTGATATGACATCTTGCAAAAATATTCAGCTTCAGTCATGTTATTCAGTCCTGTTACAACCACAAATTTAATGTATTCATTTGGGATTTCATATAAAAATGTATATTTTTTTTAAAGTAAGGTATAGTTGTAAAGGAAAAAGATTCATGGCTTTTAGTCTTGCCAATTCAAATCTGAAGTGTGGTATGCATTCATACTGACTCTAGTGTGACATCCCAATCACCTGAATCACTTAATGAGATAATGTAATTAAAATGGAAATTTTGTTCAGAGAACATTAGTAAATAAACTGCATCGTGAAGACCAAAGAACACAGCAGACAGGTCAGCGATAGAGTAGTGGAGATGTTTAAGGCAGGGTTAGGTTATAAAGCAATATCCAAGCTTTGGACTTCTCATGGTGCTGTACAATCCATCATCTGAAAATGAAATTAATAGTATTACAGCAAACCTACCAATACACAGCCGTCCACCTCTGCTCTTGGGACTGTTCTGGAAATTATTGTGCAAAGGATGCTTCATAAAATGTAGTTGAACACCACTGAGCATCAACAGACAGTAACACAGACTGCTACAGGAGATCAGCCACTATCTACAACTGCTTTTTGAAGAAGCTTGGATATTTTGAAATTTTATTTCTAGTTTTTTCTAACAGAGTTGAAATGACACTTGAGTCTGCCATGAAAGTTCATCTTCCAGAACGGCAGTCACCCTCAACATGCAGCCAGAGCTACAATGGCATGGTTTAGATCGAAGGGTATTCATGTCTTAAAATGGCCTAGTCAAAGTCCAGATCTAAACCCAATAGAGAATCTGTGGCAAGACTTACAAAGTGCGGTGCACAGATGTCAACATCCAGACGGACTGGGATTGAGCTACTCTACAAAGAAAATGGGAAACAATTAAAAGATTAAATAAAAAAAATCACGGGCCCCAATACTTTTTGGATTATTCTAAAGAAAAAAAATAACACTACTTTGTGTTGGTCTGTAACATAAAATGCAATTAGGTTTGCATTTGTAATGTAAAAACAATTAAAGGGGATATAATACTATAACACAGCAATATTTGAAACTTTTTTAAAGGAAGACAACAAACATCTGGTTTTTCATATTATATTCATCATAGCCATTTTATTTACTCTCATCACATTAGCAACATATATCAGTTCATATTCCAAAGGCTGAGTTCCATCATATTAAATAGGAACAGAATAAATATTCACTTCTGAACCATTTGCCCACAACAACCCTCCAGGGTGGCCTTACATTGAACAGAAGGGCTCTTATAGAACCAGCCTTAACGGACACCGGGCGTTCTTTTTACACACACACACAAACACACAGGCAAATAAATCATACACTCTCCCACACATTCCTACACACAGTACTGCAACGATCTGCAGTTTAGTTAGGGACACAGAAACTGCAGAGTGCAGTTAACTGGTGTGTACTGCAGCTGTTATGAATAAAGTGACAGAAACAAATGTACTAGGGTGGGTTAGCTCTTAATTCATTTCTTCTACATGAAAAATGCTATTCTGTGCATGTAATGGAAAAAATAGATAAAGAAAATCCATCAGGTTACACTAAGTGAGTGAGGAATTTGTAGTTAGCTAGACAAACTGTACAAACTGCAGAATAATTTTATTTCTTCCATCTTTCCGGTTTGCGTGTGGACTGGCAACAGAAACTATGAAGACGATTTATTTGAGTTTGTTTTAGAGTGGAAACGACAATCAGAGACAGCGTATACATCCAACGAGACAATATTCTTCTCTTGATATTGCACAACTCATAATGAATCCCTGATTATCAAAAGGATGTTTAACTGGTTTCAATTCAAAGTGACAGACTTTAGTGGATGACTGATGGATTTCTGTATTGCATTGTAACTTTAGGGCTTAAACTAATATGAGCACAAAATAAACGTATTTCCAAAGTGAATACAAAACGTGTATAACCTTCTCAAAGGTCATATTTTTAAGAAACTTTAAAATGGACTTCAGGTTTTAAAATAGAAATTAAATTAAAAAAACAACTTTCTTCTTCAATTCTGATGGGATAGTTCTGTATCTAACCTGATAAGCAGTGCAGTATTATTTACAGCTCGTACTGATTAAACCAAACCTACAAGTGATTTGTATGGTCAGTTGTGAAAAAAAAGTCACGCATATCAGACATAAAAGTGTTAGAATCAGACTATTCAACGGTCGCTACAGGAGCTCCTAAAGCATAAAAGCCATTTACTGACAGACTTCTGAAGCCTGATGAAACAAGTAGCAACTAAGGTCACAGGAGGAGCTAAATGACTTGCTGAAAACGTAGCATCTAAAAAAATAAAGTCTTTTTAATTCTCTGGATTTAAAGTTTCTTTCCTGTTCTGCAAACATTTGGTTCGACCTTTTTTTTTTTTTTTTTTTTTTACTTTGATGTTTTCAGAAAAACAAAACTTTGAAAGCGATATGTACACGCTAAGCCCACTTGGGCTAAGCCCACTTGGGCTTGAGCAGGAGTGGGCGGGTCAGTCATGATGCGCCGCATGGATGGGCTGCCTGCAGATGGGGCAGGTGTTGTTTTCAGAGAGCCAGCGGTCGATGCAGTGGACGTGGAACTCGTGGGAGCAGGGCAGACGCCGCAGCTTGTTGCCTTGGGCGTATTCGTTGATGCACACGCTGCAGGCGCGACCCATCTCGCCTTCGAGGCTGGCCTGACCGAACGTACGCGTGGATAGATTATCGATCTGCTCTTTGGTCAGGCCTCTGGGATGTTCGTCGTCTTCGTCGTCGTTGAGTAAAAAGAAGTGTGCCAACCTCAGGATGGGCAGGGTGCCATTTTCAACCAAGTTATTGGTGTCTCTGCTGTTTGCCCGACCGTCTGTGGAGTTAACTACTCCACCCCCAAATCTGGCCTGCCCGATGGGCTCGTCCTCACTCCTCACCTGGCCCTCCATCCCCTGAGCTGCCTCACCTGTCCCAGCCTGGCCAGGCCCACTCTCATTTAAATGTAGTCGCCCGCTGCTGCTATCTGTGGCGCTAACGTCTGCATGGGTGGGTGCAACACTTTCAGAGCTTGCCTCCGTCTCCATGAGCGAGCTAAGCTCCCCAAACCCAGTCATAATCTGACGCAAGATGGAACGCAGGGCGGTGGAGTTGGGCTCTCCGAGGCCCGTCTCGCTGATGCGCCTCAATGGAATCCGGATGGTGCTGACGTAGGTGCGGATCCCGGCTCGCTCCGAACGGGAGATGGTGCGTCTAAACCCACCGCTGTCGCTTTCGAACGTGACAGTGTTCTCCGCGACCCGCGCGCGGGATCGAGTTCTGCTGGCGATGCTGTCCCGGTCCCTGTTCTCGCCGGGCCGAATCCTTCTCACCTGCAGGTCCAGCATGATGGTCGGATGGCGTCTGACCGCTGAGCTTCCTGCTCCTGCTGCCGGCGACTCGCTCGCACGCTCCACCGTTTCCACAGCGGACTCGAGCACAGCGTCAGGTTCTGACACAATTCCCCCGGTCTCCATGGATACAGAGGCTGTGACGCCGCTCGGCTCACCAGTCTGGATCGTAGCCCCATTTGGACGGCTGCCGGATGGTGGGGGCGTTCCAGGCGTTCTGTTCAAAGGGGATCGACTTCTCCTTGGTGCACGAGATGAAGCTCCACTCCCCGCTGCAGCCCGGCGCGCTCGGCCACGTGATCGAGTCCTGCTGCTGCGCGACTCGAGTCCCCCAGCCTGGGGTTGTGATTCACCCTGCGGCGACACCCGAGGACAGTCTAGAGCCGCAGGTGTTTCATTACGTCCCTGCTCTACTTCCACGTTAAGAACTTGATGTTGAAATGGTGCGGTTTGATCAACTGGAGGACTGGGGACAGTGGGAGAAGGTGCTGATGAGTGCAAAGTAGACGCCCGCCTTTGAGTGGCGGCAGGGGCCATCTCTGCGGGAGGAAGTGTGGCGTTGCTCACGGACAGAGCGGTAGTACTGCTGCGCGTACGGCGGGTCTCGATCCTTCTTATGGCCGGCCTTGGAGAAGGATACGGAGCCGGCCTGAGTGTAGCTGAAGGCCGAGAGCTGGAGAGGGGGGAAGCAGTGCGGGCAGAGGGTGCAGAGGTGTTTGGAGGAGTTGCTGGCAGCTCTGGGGCATCCACAGAGTTCACTGCCTCAATATGCTCTCCCGGCTCGGGCTGATCGTGGTTTATGTTGATCTCGAGGCTGAAACGAAATTCCCCGCTGTTAGGATTGGTCCGGCTGACAGCCCTCCACGTCTGGTTGCCACTCTGGCCACTTCGAGTGGCATTACCAGTGCGCCTGAACGTGTTCAGCCACTCCAGTAATGAATCCCCATTAGAAGATTCTGCTCCAGCTTCTGTGCCCCCTACAAAAATATAATATGGACTAAATTAATGTGCAACACATTTGAAAAAAACAAAGTCTTGTCAGTATCAATGTACACACAAAGCTATGACCTGTGAAGACGCGTGAATGACTAAATGATGCTTTTGTGATTTAATTTGAACTACTATGCTCTGAGGTTTATTTCATCAAAGCCACACAGTGCAGCCTTGCAACCACCAACTTCAACATCTTTTATTGGGACTTTATGTGGCACAGCAACAGCAAGTAGTGCATAACTCTGAAGAGAAATACAAAATAAAAACTAAAATAATTTTACTTTGATGCTCCTAAATAAAATCCAGAACAATTACCCTCAAAAATTTGTAATTTAATCTCAGTATAAATACATCTGTATTGTAAAGGCTTTAGAGGTTCGCTCGAGAACATTAGAGAACAAACAGCTTGATCAAGACTTAGAAACACAGTAAACAAGTCAGGTATGAAGTTGTAGAACCATTTTCTAGTCATACTGACCAGTCCAAAAGCTTTGCAGTAGACCCACATCCACAGATTCATGTGGTAGCCATCTTGGGGTTAAATGCCTTGCCCAGGAGTAGATCAACAGCTGAAAGGAGGACGCTGGAGTTGAACCCAGAGGGGCAGTAGCCCAAGAGTTGGGTTATAAAGCAGCTTTGAATGTCTCATGGAGCACTGATCAATCTGTCCTCTGTAGATGGATGTCTGGTATAACTGCAAACCTACCAAGCCATCCACCATAACCATCAGGCCAGGAGGGCATTAATCAGAATAGATGCCAAGAGGCCCAGAGTATCTTTTGAGGAGCTGCAAAGATCTACAGCTAAGGCAGAAGATTCTGATGATAAGATAGCTTGTAGTTGTGCGTTTCACAAATCTGGCATTTATGAGTTTGTCTTGGGTTGCTGTGTCTCAATGAAAAGAGTCGAGGAATGGGCGGAGTCTCCTGCTACACGTCAATGGGCCCATGAGCAAGGGGAATCTGCACTTCAGTGTAGAAATATCTGTGTGCTTTTGAGACTGTGGCTCCAGTATAAACACTTTAAGGGGTCGGTATGATGAAACATGGTGGTGGCAGCATCATGCAGTGGGAATTAAAATTTGTCAGCAGTGATAGGAAAGCCGGTTCAAGTGAAGGCGATGATGTATGAAGATAAATACAGACCAATCTGGGAGGAAAACCTGTTAGGCTGTAGCTTCTAACCGATAAATTCTCTGTACTCTAAATGACAACAGCTTCGAGGGACGTTCTTGTCTCAGGATGACCCAGTTAAACTCCAGACCTAAATCCTTCTTAAGCCAAGAGGAGCCGGCAAAAAGTTCTGCCTCCGGATATGAAAAGCTGGTAGAGCTATATTCCAACATATTCTAACCTCACAGGGCTGCATAAAAATACACAATACATTTTAGATTTTTATTTGTAACAACAACAAAAAAAAGAATTAAAGCCACGTATCAGCTCCTTCCACTTCACAATAATGCACTACTTTGTGTTGGTCTGCTCCATAAAATACACTTCGCTTTGCAGTTGTAGCTTGTCAAAATTCGAAAATGTTCAAAGTGCAAACATACTTTTGCAAAGCAACAAGTATTCTATTGTGCACAAGCCAGATT
The DNA here is from genome assembly GCA_963556495.2 of Valencia hispanica. Lineage (NCBI taxonomy): Eukaryota > Metazoa > Chordata > Actinopteri > Cyprinodontiformes > Valenciidae > Valencia > Valencia hispanica. Next base: position 29,018,202 of record OY747716.1, read on the forward strand.
TTGGGAGTTTAGATAGAGTCCCTCCCCCCTTCCCCTTCCTACCTGCCCCTCCTCTTCCTCCGGCCCCTCTCTCGTCTCCTCCGTTGCTACTGCTTTGCTGTTCTCCAGAATCAGCAGTCTGTGATTGCTGCTCAGTGTGGGGCTGAGACGACACCCGCTCTTTGGCTCCATCCAGACGCTGACGGAGCTCCTCTGCAGTCACCTCCCCTATAAAACATGATACGTAGGAACATGAAGGCTAATATACTGTAAATTGTACAAAATGTAACATGCATGTAACACAGAAATGTTCAAACCTAGAGTACATAACTTTAAATGAGTAAAAGAAAGGAAAGGTGCTTTTACACAATAAATAGAAATAATTTGAAGGATCTCAGCATTTGATCCAAACTATGTTTTAATCCTTTGTTCAACTCTAGCCTAAAACTAACCTCTGGATTCAAGGAGCTGAAAATGGGCTGAACATTTCGACAGCCAACAGCTATTGTGAAAAACAAACCCGCATCGAAAAAATCTAATCCTCAAAAGGCAAATTAAAGACAGGAGGTAATATTAAAGAAAAAATGTACAGTCCATTAAGGGTTAATCAGGGTGTATCCTACCAGGAGTGCCCAGCAGATTGCCATCTCTCATCAGGCGGTACTCTTCTTCACTCAGCTCATTAATGAAGTTGTAATATGCCTCCTCCCGTCGAAGACGCTCTGCCTGCCTCCGCCTTTCGCTTCCCCCACCAGGAGGGTCCATCACCACCAAACGTGCTGTGGGGGGCAGATGGGTTTCACCATTAGTCATACATGCAATCGCAGCAGTACACAAGTTGACATGCAGTTCTGTTCAAAACAGTAGTGTGTTTAAAAAAGCAAGTAATGCTCAAAAAGCCTAATTTCAGAACAGATGCATTGGGAACATGCACTTTCAACTCAAAATAAAATAAAACATGTTTCAGCGTTATCACTTTGCAGAAATGCCTACATTTTATCAACAAACTCAAAGATGTACTGTACGAGGCAAGAAAACGACTCAAGATTGTTTAACCCCTCTGAGAACTGCTTCACGTCGTATGGAGCCGACCAACAACTAGCACCTGTGAGCGGGTATTCCAGCCAGAGCCAGAGATGATTGCACTACATTCCTCCACCTCTGAATTTCTTGATTTTGCCTCAGAAACAGCTCGTCTGATGTCACCACCGCCGCTGCTCCAAACCATTTATCATGTTGGTCTCATTGGAACCAAGATGCTGCTCCTTTACCCATTTCAAGGACATTTCTTCTTTGGCATAAGGCAACATGACCTCTTCCGGGTATCTCAACGTATTCAAACTGAATGTATAAAATAGAATAGAAAGGCCTGACATCAAAGTTTGAGAAACATTCCCAAATAATGATGCCAACACCTCCACGCTTTGGAGTCATCTGATAAACTGGCTACCCCTGGAAGAACATTTATTCCATCCGTCTGTAAAACCATTCATCTCTAGACCAGTGGTGTCCATTAGTCAGTCCTCAAGTGACAGTATCCTGCATGTTTTACTTATTTCCCTGGTTCAACACACCTGAATCAAATGATGGTTCATTAGTTGGCCTCTGCAGAACTTTGCCATGTTGGGGAGGTAGTTGGACCTTTTGAATCAGCCATGTTGGAGCAGAGACATCTAAAACTGGCAGGACACCGGCCCCTTGAAGGCTGGAGCGGGACACCCATCCTCTGAGACAAAGAGGGAACTCCCCTGTGCTCCGTTTTTACAACACATACCCTCTGTAGCATGCACCATGACTGTTGTTTTCTATCACTCTGCAACCTTAGAATAAATTGCCCACCATGTAGAAACAAGCAAATAACAGTGATATAGTCAGACTGCCCTTATTTTGAATGGTGTGATATTCCAGAATGCTGGACAGGGGTAAACATCCAAAAGCTCTTTGAATCTACCGTGGACAAGTGAGCAATTGTTATGTAGAACTAAATATGCATGTATATTGGTGTAAAGCAGTGTCTCTCAATCTTTGTCCTCACGTCCTGCATGTTTTAGCTGTTTCCCTGCTGCCACACACCTGATTGACAGGTAATTAACAGGCTTCTGCAGCATTTCGCATGCTGAGGAGGTGAGGCAATCAATTGAATGGGGTGTGCTGGGGCAGAAACATCTATAACATGCAGGGCAGTGGGCCCTGAGGACCAGGGTTGAGAATCACTGGTGTAAAGCAATGCAACTGTTCGGTTAAAGCCCTCTTTCAAGGATCTACCGAAGGCAGCCCACACCATCGCTACTTCATTGACGCAAATGGTTTCTACAGCTGGGTAAGGCTACGACGTCCGTGCTAGCACTTACCCTGAAGGTAAAAGCAGTAAAGTCATCCTAATTCGACACGTGGATAGATGGTTTATCTACTAATATGATAAAGTTTCTCTCAAAGTGCCAACATTATTCAGATTACGATAGCATCTACGGAAAACCAAATAGACAGCAGCTAACGCAGCATAAAGGCTGGCGTTGTCGTCCCAGCCCGCAACCAATCACCGCACTAGTCTCCATGAGTGATACCCCAGGCATCCAATCAGAGCTCCGCAAAGGCGGGCGATTGGAGGCTAAACGGAGTTTTCCTCCATGTAAACGCAGAGCAGCGAAGGAAAGACAAAGAATCCCTTCAGCACATTTGAATGAGGCTAAATAAGATGTTTGCAAACGGTGGTGGAAATTATGTTACAGACGAAACACAACCTTTGTAGACGTTTCAAGTCCGCAAGGCGTCATTTAAATGCGCAACGTCTCGGTGTTAACTGAGCCTAGCGTATTAGCATTAGCGAGTAGCAATCAGTCGACACCACAGCAAATTGCCAGAAAAACTCAACATTACGCTCATGACAAATAATCTTATGAAACAGATAACAAATGTGACACATGACACTTGCTTGGATCATACATCAATAACTGGTGACTATGATATTTAAGCGATTAAAGTACCTGACAAAGCAGCTGTAATATGGACGGTTCTCTCAGCTCTCTCCTCTCTCAAACCAAGATGGGACCAGTCGTCCCAATTCTAATACGGTCCGTCAAAAACAGCGTCAGTTCTTCGTTAGTTCCTTTGAAACTCAACGCCCATTTCGTCACCTAATTAAAAAGGGAATAAAAAATACAAAAGAAGTACTTCTTTTTTTTCCATTAATGCAGTGAGACAGAAAATCTAATTGGATAATTAAGTGGAAAAAACACTATTTATTGTTGACTTTTCTTTAATATCAGCCAGACTCACATCGAATAGTTTGTCTCTTGTAGCAGTTTTGATATGGGCAACATAACCCAGAGCGCCACTGTGCAAAACCCCAACACCACAGTTGTGCCCAGACATGGTTTTATTTCTTCCTAATTTCTATATCTAGTCAGTGGGTAAACAGCGCCTCTTAATTTGTGGATACATCTAAACAGGATGTGAATCTTTTAAATACAGGTTGAGAGAAAGGGACCTGTGAAAACCAAGAAAAAACTTTAACAAATATATTTCTTAAGTATCAAAGGGCAGGAAAAACAGGTTTTATGGTAAAACCTCAAATTAGTTTCTCTATATTGATTTGTAAATTTTTCTGTCAAACCTTTATTTTGTGAAATCAAAGAGGTTCATAGTAGAAGTTTGATATGATGATAATAATAATAATAATAATAATTATTATTATTATAATCATCATTTTCATAATGATGATGATAATAATGATAATAATAAAAATTACCAATAATAATTGTCATTATTTATGGAAGACCTAAAACAACTAATTAAAGTTTTTGCTATTGTTCATTAGTGTTTTTTTATATTTTCCCCCCTCTTTATTTACATGTTTTTTTAAAATCAGATCCCTGCTTCAAGGGGTGTTTACTCTCCCTCTGTACAACTGGATTTTTCTCCAGTTGTACACGTTTTGAGATGTATGTCAGAACACTGCGTGGATTTAAGGAAACTTTGGCTGCAGTAAAACACACAGAGGCAGCTTCTTAAGAGGAGTGGTTGACAGGAATGGTCACATTTCCTTTTCAAATATCTATTAATAATTTGAACATAACTCCTGTAAAAATCATATGGTCTTGTTAAAGTGTTAGTATTACTAGTCAATATATTTTGCTTACGTTTTGCCAACCGATGAAATATCCATTATGACTTTAAAGATCATTGGACTCAAGCTCAGACTCAAAGATGTACATTTGAACCTCCTTGGACTCTAATTAATTACGAGTGCTTCAGAATCAGTCAAATTAAGGCAAATGTTGCTTGTCCACGATGGTGTTTAATAATTGCCAGTTGATCACATTAGTTCTATAGCCTCTTTTGATATTATCAACCCAAGTTCAAATTAAGCAGAATTAACAAAGGCGTTTTTTTCAGTATGCTTCTTAAAAACTTTATTGTGTGTAATCCAGAAGTAGAAATCAATACTTCATTGCCCAGCTCTGTTGTTATTGTCACAACACATCTACTGGGGAGAGAAAAAATACACATCTGGGTGGTATCTTTCAATATTATGTTGTTTTTGTTTTTGTGTGTGTGTGTGTTTTGCAGCTTGTTACAGGTTTTCTTCCAGGACTGTCCTGTATCCAGCTCCATCTAACTATCCTCCCAGCTACCCTGTCTCTGCTGAAGAAAAAGCCTCTCCACAGCATATTGCTGCCACCACAATGTTTTAAAGTGGTGATTTTGTTTAGGAAGATGTTGGTTTTCTACCAAATACAGCTTGATTATTTCAAATTTCTAAATACTAAATTTACAGTGTCTTTTAAACAAAACATATAGCACTGCCATTTATTGTTAGGACTAAAAACATTATTAATGCAATGACTTTTGGAAACAGGATGTACTCAATATACGTGTAAAACTGATGGGATTTTTTTTGTCGATAGCTCGATGTACATTTGCAAATGCAACAATATGGTTTATTTAAAGAAAAATGTTTTTACAAGAATTTGTTCATTTCTGTAAAACTTAAACATTTGTTATATTTAAAAGTATGCGCCTCTCTATCCATTTTGCCCTTTTCTTTCTCCAAAGCATAGTGATGTGTCACTCATGGCCGAGCCCGCTCTAGATGCTAGCTCCTTTCATATAGTTTTCTTTCTTTTCTTTTTTATAATGATGTCAAAACACATGTTCAAGCTTCAGTGTTCAGATTCTGGATAATTAAGTGTGTGTTATCCAAGAATACATACCAGGTAAAAATTAACTCAGTTTACAAAAAAAAAAAGAAAAAAAAAGCTGAATCAGGGTTTTTACCACTTCTACATTGATTATAACAAACTCACTTCCCAAATACTTCGACTTATTTCTCTTGTTAGAGGACATGGCCTGCTGGAGAGGTTTCTTACCATAGATAATTTGTGCATAAACATACCATGATTAACTATGAAAACATATGTCTTTTTCCTAAGTAATAAAGGTACAATGACTTTCAAAAATATTCACACTGTAAACTTTTTTTTAAATATTTGATGATGTCACAGTCTTCAATGTATTTTTTAAATATTTTTAATATGATTGCTCAGCACAAAGTAAATGGTAAATGGCCTGTACTTCTATAGTGCTTTATCTAGTTTTGAGGACCCCAAAGCGCTTTCGATCGGGCCCTTGGGGAAGAGTGGCAAGAAGACAGCCATTACTGAAAGAAAAGCATAAGAAGAATTGTTTAAAGTTTACCACAAGCCAGGTAGGGGACACAGCAAAGATGTGGAAGAAGTTGCTCTGAACAAGTGAGACTAAAACCGAACTTTATGGCCTATGTATGGTGGAAAACAGCATATTAAGCACATGCATACATTTTATATCCCCCACTGTGAAATACGACAATGGTTGCATCATTCTGATAGGAAGCTGATTGGAGCTGAAAGATAGTGCTGGAGAGAAAAGGGTGATGAAGAAGATCTGAGATCTGATTTTAGCTATTCTAATTTTAGTCCAATTTTAGTCTTTAGATTTGCAGTGCTGCTAAAGGTATCCTAAGGACTTGCAGCTGAAATTACAGTGAAAGTTTTTTCTCACAGTAATGAATACAAATTCATGCCACACTCAGATTTTTATTTATATAAAAATAAACGTGTATCCTTTTTTGTTCACTTGAAAATTTTGCATTGCTTTGGATTTTTCCTTTACAGAAAATCTCTCCACCTTCTCTAAAAAAAAGAACACGAACATTCCGGCTGAAACATGACAAAATGTGAAATAAATCAAGATATGAATCATTTTTGAAGGCACACCATTATTTATATAGCACATTTCAGCAGCAAGGCAATTCAATGGGCTTTGCATGATGGAAACATAAAGCAAAGAAATGAGTAAATTTCAGTGGCATAACAAAGGAAAATCCCTGGTGATAATTGCAGAACCATTTAGGATTTGAAGAGCCGACCAAATGATCCGGATCCCGGAGAAGAGCCAAAATACACACAACTGCAAGGTCTGTCTTTACGGCGTTTTACGACACTGCCGTCCATGGATACGCCGTCGTTACCGAGTGAAAGTACGTCTCTTTGGAGCAGATACCGGCTGAGAGAAACGCAGCAGCAATAGAAAAATAACATTTATTCGAGCTCGCCTCTCCGTGGACCAACTCCGTTTACCGCGCATCCCTCCGCCGGAACATCACATTCACCCCGACAGCTCGATGTGGAAGCTGGGTTAAAGGAAGAAAGGGCCACGCTGGAGAAGGCAACCAGCTGAAATACCGAACCGAGCTCGTTGGAGGAGCACAGTTGCCTCCCAAAGCGACGCTTTCATAAAGGAAGGAGTGCACTCACTTTAGGCCAAACGGTGGTGAAAATGGACTATGACTTTAAAGTGAAGCTCACCGGCGAGAGAGAGCGAGTCGAGGACCTGTTCGAGTACGAAGGGTGCAAAGTGGGAAGGGGCACCTACGGTCATGTATACAAGGCGAAGAGAAAAGATGGGTGAGTTTGATGAGCTGCAGGCCTCCAGCCAGCCAGCCAGCACCCCTCCCTGGCTCTCTCTCCCAAATGCATTTAAACGACTTCTCTCATTTTTCTCCCCTTTAAGGGAGCCAGCAGAGGCAGGCTTACTGCTGCACATACATGGAGGCATTATGCAGGGATATGTTCTAATTTAGCATGGTGACAGGCGCTCTTGCATGGCAGGCTTTTGGGGTTAGGTGGATATTGCTTGATTTATGACAGCGAAGGTGCTCTTTGGTCGGATTTGGCAGGTGCATATAGGTTGATGACGTTATAGAAATATTTTTTTTTTTAAAGAAGGTAAAATTCATCCCAACATAAATATATTTTCTGTAGGCATTAGGCAGTATGAGATTCTGACTGGATGACAACTTGAGGAGAAATATCACTACATTAAGAATAAAATGTAACCCTTTATTTTTTGCAATGATTTTCTTTCTAATTTTAATATAATACCATTATTAATTCATTCCTTACCATGTCTAACAATATGTATTCATTGTCTGAATTTTGAACCTCCTTAAATAACAGTTTTAGGGATTTAAAGTATTTACTTTATCTCCCTTTAATCCTTTTTTATAACAAAGCATTTTTTTCCTTTTTTATATTCTTCATATGCAAATTAGGCATTTTGGTGGGTTTTATAGGAACCAGTGAGGGTCAAAATTCACACCACCTTTTGTGCAAAATCATTTGTAAGTAAATAACTGGACAAGAAAAGCAGTTCATTTTTGTTTTCTTTTTTTGTTGCAAGGTTATTAAAACTTATTTGTTTTTCTTGTTTCCCATCACTATTTTGTAGGTTGGAAAATGTACACTACATTGACAAATGTCTTCATCTAGTGAAAAAAAAGAATACAGTTGAAATTGCGTTGATATTATAGTTATAAAACTCATTTAGAATGGGATTCCGTGGCACAAAATATGGCCACAAGAAACAACTGCTTTATTTAAAAAAAGGATATTAAAGAGTTTACATTTTGCATTTTAAGTTACAAAGCCTCTTCAAATTGTACACCATAGATATTCACACAGCCAAAGTTATGCAACAATTAAAAATTTAAACTAAAAACATCAATGTACCCACAAGGGTTACAGCAATAACCTATTAAATGATCTGATTACTTTCTGTTTAAAACAGAAAAGCAACAACTATCCCAACCTCTACCACAATAAGATGTTGATTACTGCAGTGATCATGTTATTTAAATCTCTCATCTATTATTTTGAGTTATTTATGTAGAGCTAAGCATAAACACCTGCTAAATTTAGCAGTAGGTTTGATTGCTTGTTGGGCAGAATGATACCTTTGTGCTGTTCTGCACCTTTAAGGAGTAGCGCCAGTAAAAACGGCTGATATTGGGTTAATTCAGCAACCTGCAGCATTTGTGAATTTCTGACCATTTTCCACGTTTTTAACGAGCCACTAAAACTCCTTCTCTCCAGAAATAACTGAAATAATTTTTACAGCAGGTGAACACATTTATTTCCTGTTATGCAGGAAATGCATAATATAATTCCTGTTATATTCTTGATGCCTAAAACTCTGGTAGGTGTGCAAAACTCCCCATTCTGTTTTCACCATGATATCTGCAAAATAAATATTGAAAATAAAAATACATGTGGACATTTATTTTTATGTTCTAGAGAGGGACATTCACTCTGGCACTGGATGCCAACGTAAATGGATAAACAAAGTAAAAAAAACAAGGGTAATGAACCCTTAGATAGGTAGTCAAACTGACTTAAAAACAACGTGAAACGTCATATTTAGCAGAATCTGCAGCTGCATCAGTTTATTGTTGTTTTTGCAATGGCAGCCAAACCCCCAATAATCTTGATTTTAATGGGGGGGTTTTTGCATTAATGATCGTTTCTGCTGGGAACGCTCCGTCTTCCGAGTTCCTGTCATTTCTAGCCAACTTTACAGAGTCAAACAGAGGTGCTGTAGAGCCACACGTGGCAGACACCTGCCCCAAGAAATATTTACTATGTAAAGTTGTGTTTTTCATGAGGCTGTTAAAGTTTTATTTTTGTATCAACAGTAATTGTCAAAGCTTCAAATGAAAGTAAACAGAAAAATCGACTGGGGTTTGTTTGAATATACAACACAAACTCAAGTTCACTTTGCATGGATGTCTTCACACTTGGTGTTTAACTGGAAAACCCCTTTGGTTTTTCTTTCTGTCTGGGCTTTTTTTATTGCTCTTTCTTTTTCTTTTTTTTGCGTGTGTGAGAAACTGCGATACGGCAGTCAAGCCAACAGTATTTCACAGAAGCTCCATTTGTGTTTAGTCCAGTGGACTCTTTAAATGTAAATATTGATCTAATGCCATTTCTGGAGAGATTAGCTAGTTAGCCCTCCCTCGTCAACACATCTGTGCACTCCATAAACCTTTCCAAATATTGTGACATTACAACGTATGTTACTTTTACTTCTTAATTCAGTGAATTTTATTGGATTTTTATATGACTGATGGTGGTTCCACTATTTTCAGCTAATAATTAACTAAAATTATGACTTTTACTTTTGAACCCACAATTTCTGGGTTGCAGGCTGACAACTCTACCACTGAGCTACAGCCACCCCGTCGTTAACTCTGACTAGCTTCCCTGTCCCTGTTGAAGAAAACCAGCCCACAGCATGATGCTGCCATTAACTTGTTTCACCTTGAGAAATGGTGTGTTGAGGGTGAAAATCATTTTCCTTTCGACTTCATAGTTTTGCACCACTTGGTGTTGGCCCATCGTATAAAGTCTCATCAAAGTTCACATTTCTGCCGTAGTTTTTTTTTCTAACTGAACCCACCAATAGTAGGAAAATTGGGTTTATTCTAAATGCATGTTTTCCTAAATTCTCCTGCTGTTTGTAATCAGTCTCTTGTGAGCAGCCCATAGCTGGAAAGAACATGAGCTGCCTAGCCCATGCAGAAACCATTATCACAGCCTGGACTGTGGTACCAACAGGAACCACTAAATGAAGCCCCAAAGTGTTTGAAGATGTTGGTGGTGCTGCTGTTTATGAGGCTCAGCAAGCTAAGTAACTCTGCTGTTTTAGACAGACTCTGGGTAAGTCACAGAGCTTGGGTTGATGAGATGATTTAGGCCAATGGGGGGGAAAGGGGGGGGTATAACCAATTCATTCACGCATGAGAAAGTCCTCTTGCTCTGTTTGTCCCTGACTGGCTGCCAGGCAGAACCTATTTCCTCTCCCCGTCTTTTTGTTTAAAGTCTCAGAGGTGAGCTTGATTACACAAATCTGGAGGTAATGCAACTTGGCCTCTTCTCCCCAGTCCCTGTGCCAGCTGCTGCCAAGCGGCCCTGTCCTTCATCTCCGTTTGGTACCTCTCTGGGGGCCGGCAGTCTGGTCTGGTGTTGATGCTGTGCTCTCTCTCTCTCTCTCTCTCTCTCTCTGTCTCTCTCTCTCTCTCTGTAGGAAGGACGATAAGGACTACGCCCTCAAGCAGATTGAAGGCACCGGTATATCTATGTCGGCCTGCAGAGAGATTGCAGTAAGAGTTGCTTCTGGGTTTTAGTTTTTATTTCACTTATGTGTTTCAATTCTTCAATACTGTAGTAATTTGGGGAAGACAAAGAAAGTCACCTGTAAGCTACAAAAACAACTTAAAAGCGGAATTAAAACATTAGCTCTACTTTATGACATATTTTTGTTTTTACGTACCCCACATATAGGCTTTTAAGATAGAAAAGTTACTTGCCATGTTCTTGCAATAGTTAGTAAAAACTGGCTTTCATTGCCATGCACCTTTCAAGCCTTGGGATTGCGTTGATATTCCTGTGACCGGGTTCTTGTGTTGCAGCTGCTGCGGGAGCTGAAGCACCCTAACGTGATCTCGCTGCAGAAGGTGTTCCTGTCGCACGCCGACCGCAAAGTGTGGCTGCTTTTCGACTACGCAGAACACGACCTTTGGGTAAAAACACAAACATGGGCTGGAGCCCGACCATTCATTAAGCGTGTAATCTGGTCCCGTGTTTGAAGCGACGTGTTGTGCGTTGCATGCTGTGTTCTTTGTTCCCAGCCTTTTTTCCTTTTCTATTGTCTAAATATTGTCGTAGGACTGCACAATGTCAGAAAATCTGGTGATATTAGTAAATACTGTGATGACTATCAGTTGGCAATATATGCTTATTTTCCTCTTTCCTCTCTTTCTCATCTGTTCTTCCATCACTCTCTGACCTTTAGCCTTTTGGGCAATGTCATTTGTGTCCATTGTGAGCGTCCTACACCATGAGACTCTGTCCAACTGGCTAAATATTACATTAACATGTAAAATATGACTTCATACCACTTGGCCATATTAGCCAAAAGTTATTGCACTCCAAACAGTCCTTTTTTATATGAATATTGCATTGATATTGTGATGACGATTATCTGTGACATATAGCGCATATCTTATATTGTATCCATCCACACCCCCTTCTTTCCTTCTCTTCTACCTTCTCTTCTACCCTCCCTACATGCCTTCTTGCTTCCATTTCTTTTTCCATCATCTGTTCTTTCTTTATTTATTTCTTTTTCTCGCTCCTTTCATTCTTTTTCTCGCTCCTTTTTTTATTTGCTTCCTTTTCCCTGCTTTTTGTTCTGCTTCCCTTCTGTCATTCATTCTTTCCTTACTTTTATAGCTTTTGTATTTCCATCTTTCCTTACTGCCCTTTGTCTTTAATTTCCTTTTTACATCCTTCTTTCTTTAGCCACTTCCATTTTCTTCCTTATTCCTTTCCTTCTTTCCTGTTCCTTTCTTTTTTCTGCTCTTCTTTTCAACTTCAGCTTCATCTTCCTTATTTCCTTTATTCCGTGTTCTACTTTCTCCTTCCTTTTTCTTTCATTGCTCCCCTTTTCTCTCTTTCCTTTCCTTCTTTTTGTCTTTCAATGTTTCCTTGTGTTATCCATCCATCCATCCATCCATCCATCCATCCATCTACCTACCTCCAGTACACATATTGTGGGTTTTTGTATTTTAAAAATTAACTTTCCAAATTTGATTCTGGAAAAGTACAGAGTTAGAACATGAAGAATGTGCATAAACCCTGTCTCTCTCTTTTTCTTTTTTTTTTTGTATTCAAGTAAACATTCTCCCGCTGCAGCCTTCCACCCATTTTCCAATCAATACACACAATTGTATTCACTGCCAAACCTCAACGAAACACACACAGAAACCAAGATGTACTCCACATTTGGTAGTTAAACCTCTGCTGCATTACAGACTGCAGCTACAGCTGGCAGACTATCAGAGCTGAGTTAAATACCACTTTTCTGCCACAGAGCTGCAACACTTACAATGCCCTTTGAATCAAGTGGAAACACATGGCACAAATATCAGCCCTGGCCTTCTTCCCTGTAGCTAGCCTAATGTTTGTAATTTAGTATGCAAAAAAAAAGAGCCATGTATTTCAGCCTAAATGCCAATACATCAAATATTATCTTGTCTTCCCTCAGCACATTATTAAGTTTCACAGAGCGTCCAAGGCCAACAAGAAGCCACTTCAGCTACCGAGAGGAATGGTCAAGTCTTTGCTCTACCAAATTCTGGATGGCATCCATTACCTCCACGCCAACTGGGTACTCCACAGAGACCTGGTAAGACGACTGGGGTGTTAAGGTACAAGGAAGAATTACATTGATGAGATAGGTGCATGCTGTGCCAATCCACATGTGACCAGTTGATTGTCTATAACATTGTCAGGGTTGAAAGGTGGTGATTTATTTACATAATTGGATACTAAACTTGACTGATTTAACGTAATAGTCTTAAATAACAAAGCCTCATAACTCTGTGATAATAACAAATCATATATAAAATTGTAAACCTTGTCAATGGTAAGATGCAGGAAAATATTTTTTCCACTAGAGGGCAGCAACAAAAAGTTATAAATGTTGAATTTCTGCAGCTGAACCAGACAAAACTTTGAATATTTTTGAAAGTTTGTCTTGTCACCATCAGAAACCAGCGAACATTTTAGTGATGGGAGAAGGGCCTGAGAGGGGAAGAGTAAAGATTGGTATGTATCTGGTCAAAATGCTTAGATCCAGTTGGTGGTTTGCTTCAGCTGTACCCAATAATCTACTCCTTTTGCAGCGGACATGGGGTTTGCTCGTCTCTTCAATTCACCGCTGAAGCCTTTAGCTGATCTCGACCCTGTGGTGGTCACCTTCTGGTACAGAGCACCTGAACTGCTGCTGGGAGCTCGGCACTACACCAAAGCCATCGGTGAATTGTGTTCTGTCCTTCGTGAACACGTGGGGCCGGTTGTATTGAGGAAAACTTTAGAAAGTTTAGTTTCTGCTCTGCTTTCCTTACAGACATCTGGGCGATCGGCTGCATTTTTGCGGAGCTGCTTACGTCTGAGCCCATATTCCACTGTCGTCAGGAAGACATTAAGACCAGCAACCCTTACCACCACGACCAGCTGGACAGAATCTTTAACGTTATGGGCTTCCCTGCTGGTAGGACTTCTGCTACACTCAGAGGAAAATATTCGAGAGGAAATGACAATTTAATTTAATCACATTATTATGCTGCCATTATACCAGTTGTTTTGTTTGCGTTTCTTTTTTTCTGGTGAGAGATGTGGCTAAGGCTTATTATTTCCTTAGGCTTTAATTGCTCTGTTTGGATTAATATGGTCTGTGGGCTCTGAACGTCAATCCAGTCTCTGCACATGATGCCAAGTCACAAACAGAAACATTTGGTGGCAGGGATGCATTTGGACAAATCTTTTCATTTTCCCCTACCCTCATCTGTTCGTCCATCAAGTTATTAATTCGTCCATCCATCCGTCATATTATTCGTCTGTCCGTCCAGCCATCATCCATCCATTTGTCCACCCAGCCATCCATTATCCTTCCATTTTTTTGTCAATTTGTTTTTTATTTGTCTCTTCATCATTTATCCATTGCCCATCATCCATTCATCTGTCCATCCATAATAAATCCATCTCTGGATTTTATATTTAAAACCAGACCACTGTAGGAATATCTTTAATATGATAATTAAATGAGCCAAAAAGATCAGGAAACTCTGGAAAATCTGAATGGAAAAAAAACGTGGAATTTGACATTAAAGATGTGTTGGAGCTAACTAGTATTAATATATAAATCATTAAAAGGTGGCTTGTCAAGCTTTTGTTTTATATTTGTTGCTCTGGATAAAAATATGTTTGTGTCTGAAGCTAATGTGTTCCATACCCAACGGTCTAAATAATCTTTATCAGAGCACAGTGTAATCTTGTCTTTTTTTTCTGTTGTTTGACAGATAAAGACTGGGAGGACATTAAAAAGATGCCAGAGCACTCGACACTGATGAAAGACTTTAGAAGGAACACGTGAGTCTGTGTGTCTGCTGGGAAAAAGGCATTTGGAGATGCACATGTTTTCCTATCTCTGTGTATATGCTAAGTTGACATAAGGAACTATTAATATGTTACTTATTTTCTTATGTAGATACACAAACTGCAGCCTTATAAAGTACATGGAAAAACATAAAGTTAAACCAGACAGTAAAGCATTTCACCTGGTGAGTTTTTTCTTTTCTTTGATGTGCTCTATTATTTTTCCGGTACGCCTTATTGTTTCACACTGAAACTGAGCTTTCCATCACAGCTGCAAAAACTGTTGACCATGGACCCCATCCGTAGAATCACTTCTGAGCAGGCGATGCAGGACCCCTACTTTTTAGAAGAACCTCTACCAACCTCTGAGTGAGCTATAGAAACGCACACTTCCACTTTATCCGTCATTTAATCATCCTCAGCTAGCCTCACATGATCAAGAGACCTCTTGAATGGGTCTGCTGGCTAATTTGATCTGATTCATGGGAATAAACATTTGAAGGTGACCGTCTTCTTTGCCTTTTTTTCTTTTAGTGTTTTCGCAGGCTGTCAGATTCCTTATCCTAAAAGAGAGTTCCTGACAGAGGAGGAGCCAGAGGACAAGGGAGACAAAGTAAAATGCGTTTTGTGTAGTGCCCTGATTCATTAGGATTACAGGGCCTTAAAAATATTCATACCAATTCAGTGGTTTTGTATTTTATTCACATTTTGTCTCAGACTTTTATATGTTTCATTGGACTTTTATCTAGTGTGTTGTGTTTTCAGTCCATTTACTCTGATAGTCCTAAATAAAATTTGTATAATACACTCCCTGTAGACATCACCTAATTCCTAAAAAGAGTCCTTCTATGTGTAATTTTATTTCTGTGTGAATCCTGCAGCTCTGTAACAAAGAACATTGTAGAAACGTTTAAACCAGGGTTAGGTTATAGGTCGACAAACCTACCACAACTTGACTGTAAACAGACTGGCCGGGCAGAAAGAGTATTAATCTGAGAATCAGCCAAGAGGCCCATATTAACTCTCATGGAGTTGCAGAAATCCATGGCTGCATAATGCTTGAGGTTAGGGCTGAGCTTCACCCTCCAGATGGATAAAGACCCTAAAACATGCAGCCAGAGCTAAAGGGGTTTAGATTTTCATGTGTGAAAATGACCTAGTCAAAGTCCAGAGTTAAAGCCAACTGAGGATCTGTGGCAACCCTTAAAAATTGCTGTTGACACGCACTCCATCTGGAGTGACCGGACTGAACTAGATGTGCATAGCTGGTAAAGACTAATCTCAAAAGACTTAGAACTCTTAACTGCACCTCTATGTGGTTTTACAAAGACTCAGGAGTGCTGAATGCAAATGAAGGCCACACTTTTTTGATTTTCCTTCAAAATATAAAAAAATCAATCATATAATGTTCCCTCCACTTCACAATTATGCACTACTTTGTTTTGGTCTACACCATAAAATCCCAATGAAACATATTGAGGCTGTAATGTGACAAAATGAAAAATTTAACTGGGTATAAGTCCTTTTACTTTCCTTTTAAAATGTTTAATTGTCAGCAGCATTCAGATAATCTTATTTGGTGTTTTGCAGAAAAACCAGCAGCAGCAACAGGGAAACAACCACACAAATGGGGCAGGCCACACTGGTAACCCTGACAACAGCCACGCCCAGGGCCCACCTCTAAAGAAAGTGCGGGTTGTCCCTCCCACCACTACCTCAGGTGGCCTCATAATGACCTCAGACTACCAGGTGAGTCCTTCTATCCTGGCATCAGCCGCCCGAGTTTCCATAAACACCCAATATTTCCCCACCATGCAAGAGATCTTTCAGATAGAACATGTAGGACATATCTAGTCATAACGGCATATTAAGCCTGCAATAAGGGCTGATCTCAAGGCCATTTTTCAGATGAGACTTCAAGTGATTTGAATATTTCTCCGCTCTGAGGGCTAGTCTTGATAGCATTCTTTACGTTTATGCGCCTTAAAAAGGAACAGAGGTTGCTGTGCAACAAAAATAAACCTCAATTAAGTTAGAAAGTCCGTGATTGGATGGAAATCATATTTGCAAACCGTAAAAGACATTTCAGAAAACCGTACTTTGTTTAATATTCAAGTTCTCTTTGTCCCCACAGCGTCCTAATCCACATGCTGCCTACCAGAACCCTGGACCAAGCACATCACTGCCCCAAAGCAGCATGGGATACTCCTCTACCTCCCAACAGCCACCCCAGTACTCCCACCAGACCCACCGCTACTGAAACCACCCCTCCTGGCACATAAACACCCACATTTCTAGCACACCTACACACAGAGCTCTCACCACGCCCACCTGAACGAATGTACTGAGGGATGTGGGGAGACCTTTCCCATCGAGCAGTCAACTAATCAACCCCACAGAGGGTGCTATATCTGCAGCACTTTGTCAACAAACTCCACCTGTTCCAGACAACATACATAAAACAAATCCAGTATTAGAACCATAGCGTAGAGCCTGAGTCGTCAAAAAAAAAAAGCCGGAGGGCAACAATAAAAAGGAAATGTGATTGAATCCAACCTGTTTCTATTACTCAGACATAATAAAAACGACCAAGAAGCTCTTGTGTCATCTCCTCTCCTCTGCAACTGACCCTCTCCCAGCCAGTTTCTCCTCCTCCTGTCAAAGCTTAGACGAACCTGAAAGCTGCTATGTGACTGCCAGCCTTGACAGATTCCCAGCCCGATGGTCCTCCTTCCCGTGTGTCCGTTCATGTGAGGGCTGAAATGAGCTGCTGCGAAGCATGCTGGGTGGATGCGGATCTCCTGCATCTGTTGAGTGGATTTTTCCTTTTTATTTCCAAAAGAGGACAACGAAAATGACAAGATTTTAGTAGTTTATAATTTAATCTGTTGTCATGGTTTTGTTTTCATGGCAAGAGCAGCTTGTCTGAGCCAAGCACTCGGCCGCTGCGTTCTGTGGGTCAATGACAAAACCAGCCAGTGGCATGGAGGAAGGCCGATGGAACATGCATTGTACTGTAATGTACTGAAATATTTTACATGAAACAAATATCCTGACAATAAAATTGGAAAAAATTGCTTGGTGATCATTTTTAAGCATGCATGGAAATGCAGCATTTCCATAGAAGACATGAGAAGAGGGAGTTTAATCAATGCTTTAAAACAAGTCCTGCTCTCAAAAGCGGCATATGCAAAAGTCACTTAATTTTTGACACAAAATAAGGATTTACTGGTGTTTTGAATATATCGGGGCTCAAAAAATTCTCTTTAATTTAAAAATAGGCTAAATGCAGCCTGATGCAAAACAAATACATGCTTTCATACTTTAGTTCCTAAAGACTAAGTAGAACCAGAGTTCTCTAATGTGAGTTAAGAGGGTTAACAACATCCAGATGCTGGTAATCAAGTTTATTTCATTAACAGTCTGCTAGTGTGAGAGCCTCTGAAAGCAGAAATTGTTGCTTCACTGGTCTTTACCATTTAGCAGTATAATGATTGTAAATCTAGGAGGCTTTATAAGGCTTTTTCCCAACAAGTTGCATTTGTATTCATCCCCATTGATTGAATACTAGATGTCATTGCAGGTAAACTTCTGCATTGACAACAGCTTATATGGGTGTGCTTCTACCAGCATTGCAGATCTCAAGATTGATATATTTTTGTCCATTATGGGGGAAAATTCTTAAACTCAAGCAGATTAGACTTTGACTAGGCCATTCTAACATGAACAGGGTTTGAACTAAACCATTCAATTATCGATCTGGTTGTATGTTTTGAGTGATTACTCTGCTGAACGTCAAACGTGTGTCCCAGTCTCAAGTATTTTGTAGTCTAACATGTTTTCTTCCAGAATAGCCCTGTACACATTTAGCTGCATCCATTTTCAATTTCTACTCTGACCTGCTTTACTATCTCGGATGAAGTAATGCTGCCATCATGGGGATGGTGGGTTCAGAAGGATATGCAGGGTTAGGTTATCCTCCCTGCCAAGCCTGTTGGTTTTGGTAAACAACCATGTCTTTGTTTCCATTTTCAGACTCCGGATTAAGCATTCTATGAGATATTTGAAGTTCAGGATATTGTTTGATTACCCAACTCTCAATCAAAATTTCTCCACAAATTTATCCTTACATTGCTGTGAAAAAGTATTTGCCCCCTTTGCAGATTTCATAGAGACCTGTAGAATCAAGAAATCAAATTACTGGAATTTGTCTTACAACACGAAGAAGGCTCCAAGATCCAGAATACAACACTTCTTGATCCCAAAAAATTGAAGACCGTTAAAAAACATTCTCTGGTTTTAAGACTCCAGCAAGATACAGTGAGAGCCCATTATCCACAAGACGCCTGCTCCACAAAGGTCGTATTTACCTCAGCATGCAAGCTCAAACAAAAATCTGCCCCCATAACATATTCTGACTGGTCATCCAGGTCAAAAAATGGACTAAAAAATATAACGGAGAACTGCATTTATTTAAGCAATTGACGTTGGATATTAACCAAGACTAGGGGGTGGAAAAAAAGAATAACTTTTTTTAAAATAACTAGTGACAACCATGACATTTTCTATCATGGAATTATCCCATGTATTGTTTTATTATTTGAGCCGTAAAAAATGAGAGTAGCTCAAATAGTTCTGCAAAGGATAAAAACTTTAAAAAATACAATTTATGTTAATTAACGTTTCAAAGTAAATAGATATTCTTTCTCTTACATTGTAATAGTGTGACGTTTCTTTTTCCTTAAATTGTACTTTTTGTTCTTTATCCTTTCTGTTGCAATTTTTTTTGCTGACTATTTTTACCTAAGCACATACCTGAAACACTAAGCTATAAATCTGGCTCAGGTTCTATTGAACCTTTATCTGAAGGATGCTGGCCCAGCTATTTTTTTGTAATACAATACTCAGCTTACTCATTGTATCAGTGCCCTTTAATAATTTAGAAGCACAATGAAAACCTAAACGGCTACTGGACGCCATTTAAAAAAAGACATCTTTATAAAACAGAGATGAGATTGTAAATATTGTCATTTGTAGCATCTAGTATGATGTAGACTAGCTAGTTGGTTGAATGGAGGAAAAAAATCCCTTGAGCAACGCCCAACTGTTGCCCCGCCTCTGCCATTCTCAGCATTGCTTTAGAGCTGGGAGGTTCCCTGTCAATCATTCTCTTACAGAGATCCCATTGGTTAGTACGAACGTCCGTTATGTTGTGACTCCTCTGTTTTGAAATGTGATTGGTTGGAATGGATAATGGGCGTGTCTTCATCCTCAAAGGATTTTCCCCAGAGTGACCAGACGGGCTGGGGGGACACAGGATGGCAGAGCTAGTAGGAGTAACTAACGGGACATGCGGACGGAGTGATTTCTTCTAATATTTCAAGTTCTGGTGAGGGCCCTATGATACTTTTAACAATCAACACTGACAGCATTTGTTATAATAATGACATTTATGTTGATATTTGCGTTGACTCTGGTCTGATTTGACCCAACTAAATAGTCGAAGACTGGACATAAGCTAGCTAACCAAAGTGGTCAGTCAGAGCGGACCCCCGGCGGAGGGTAAAATAACCCACGACCCCGAAACACTGAATATTATCCCTGCTATCAGATTACTTTGAAGCTATTTAACCGAAAACAACAATCCGTGTTTGTAAGACAAACAAATCGAAGACGCCAGGCTGAATTCTGATTTTAATTTTTTTTTGTAGAAAAAGTGGGGAGCGAGAGATGAACAGATGTGGGTCAGTCCATTGGTAACGAGAAGCGACGGTGCGGAACAGTGATTGATCGCGGTTGCCATCAATCTACGGCTCTCTGTGTGTGCGTGTGCATTTATCAGCCTGAGGGGATGGAAAAAGGAAGAGAGTGCTTAAACTGGAAATTTAAACATCAAAATAATAAATTGGGGAAAGAAAATAACAAAGGAGTGGCTAAACGGGAAATCATAAGGATACAAATATCAAAGTAGTGCAATATAAAAAATGTTAGAGTGGCTGAAACTAAGATTTGTAAGGTGAGAAATATTTAATATAATTATGCAATAGTAATAGTAATAGTAATGCTGTGCCTTGCGATTTATTGTATCTAATTGCAAAATAAAATGTTACATATTTACTTTGTATTATCTAGCCTATAAAAACAACTTTCTATTAACACAATAAGTTGCAATTCTTTGCATTTTGTGATTGAGACATTCTTTTATGGTATAAATATAAATAAATGTTTCTTTAAATGGTAAAAACAGTTGACTTAGCAAAGGTTTCCAAGTATCTGTACAACAATTTAAAACAAAAACGGATACAGTCATGTAATTGGTTTATTTTAAATTCAAATTGTTGCAAAAAATATAGCATATCGGTTATTACAGTGATGATATTGTTTTAACATTTATTTTTGATTTTGATTTGTAGATTTGATAAAAAAATATAATACTTTTTAAAGTTTTCATTGCTATTGTGCAGAAAATCTTACCTTTCTTGATGATATACGCTTTATAGAGTAACACAAACATAAGCTGTCATTAGCTGTTTAATTAGTCAGACAATCTGCTCAAGCAGTTTCATACAGGTAAAATGTGCCTATGCCAATTTCTTTTGTTTAAGCTTTACTCACCAGTGATACTTTTTCAAAAGATCGATATCAATATTTAATTAACCTCAGCCACATTTGAGCTCCATTTAGGTGACTTGTATTTGTTAGGCTATCATAGTCTAACTGCCTTGGATTTAAGCTCTGTGCACCACTAATGTATTTAAAGGTTGCAGAATATACCTGTGGTAACATCGGTATCAGCCAATGTTAGTCATTTTTAACATATCCATATTGGTCCTATTAGTAAAACTGATACTAATAACCAAAGGTTTATTTCCATCTTATTGCTGTTTGTGTATGTATTTTGGGAGGGGAGGGGTTTGGTCATATGACATTGATAGTGATGCTGAAGATGAGAAGCAATGTCAGCAGTGTGGGCGGTTTTTCAAAGTGTTGAAAGGGTTTGGAAAGGTATGTGATATATAAATATCAGTTATTAACCATAATTGCAATATAAATATCTGATACCAGTATCGGCCCAAATTTCCATATCAGTGCATCCCTGTTGAATAGACTTCCATTCCTTTTGTTGCCCACATTCAGCTAAGGTGGTGGTAGCCAAGATGCTAAAGCAAGTGCAATACAACAGGAACAGCATGATGACAGAAAATGAACAGAAGAGAGTGGAACTTCTGGGTTAAAAACCACCGATATCATCATCACAACGTTCAAGATTAAGATTGTAGTCGGATGTTTTCCTTATGTCTGGATGCCCCACAGAAGGTTGTGTCAGTCAGCGGTTCGACACAAAGAATGTTCCGTGTGAAACAAGTTTTGAAACTGAACCTTTTTAATTATACTCAGCCAAAATTACTTTGTCAAAGATTAAAAAAGTGTCCTAAAACACACCGATTAGAAGAAAGAAAAAGGGGAAATATTACTATTGTATTGAAAATCTCTTGCTTGATCGCAGCCATATTGGTTTATTTTAAAAAGCATTCACATTAGTTCTGACATTAGGGATAAAAACTCGCTGTTGTAAGTTTTCCCCTAATATTGTAAACTGTTTTCCATTTAATTTGAAATCAGGAATTCGGATCTGGGTATGACATCATCTACCTCCAAGCTGGAGAAACTGCTAGAATTTGTTAATTGCTGTTCAAGTACTATTATAATGTTTTCACTACTATATATTTCTCAGCATTTATGCATTCAACCACTGTAGCAACATGCTCACTTATAGTTAGCCCAATGCTATGTGTGTGTGACTGACAGGAATAACACATTGTTTGTTAACATGTATGGTCACATTACTGCAGGTAAGTAGTTGACCACTGATAGAAACTCTACAGAGCCTCACTTGAAGAAATCCATCTCTTTAAAGGATAGTTAGGGATTTTTGAAGTGATGTTCTGTTGAAAGGTTTCAGTAGTC
The DNA here is from genome assembly GCA_963556495.2 of Valencia hispanica. Taxonomy (NCBI): domain Eukaryota; kingdom Metazoa; phylum Chordata; class Actinopteri; order Cyprinodontiformes; family Valenciidae; genus Valencia; species Valencia hispanica. Next base: position 29,040,464 of record OY747716.1, read on the forward strand.
GATATCCTACCTGCTGTCGTAAACTATCTTGACATCTTCATTTCATATCAAGACCAAAGAGAGCTTCTTCTGTCTTAAACTAGTAGTTATGCTCAGAAATCAAGATTTATTAACACATCAACCAGCGGCATGTACTTTGATTGCCTTTTTAAAATTTGTTAAAGCCTAATACAAGCAAGAGATTGTTGTCTGAATTTTCACATTTTTAAAAGCTTAAATGTATATTGGATGCTTTTAACAGAACTCGCCTGGTGTTTTCACCGTTTCTTTGTATCATATTTGATACGGTAGGCTTTTGTAGTCCTGTAGTTGTTCTAACCAAGAAGCTAAAAAAATGTAATTCCTTTTATATGTTTATATAGCATGTATAAACCTGTATTTTCACTTACTTTTTACTGCAGGTTTCTGAGAAAAGTACTAACTTTGTTAAAGAGGTAGATATTTGAATCTAGATTTCTTTAGAGTTATAAATAAAAATCTGGTGTAACTACCAGGTCTATCCAATAACCTGCTATACATTTTTTCTTTTGTATGAGACAAATCTCTTTTCTCTTTTCCTATAGTTCTTGGGTTAAAAAATTGGTCAGAATGAGACATCAAAGTCCTCTTCTTAACCCAGCCGGATGCAATATTTAAAGGAGTTTTTCCCCATATTGCACCATGTTGTATCCCTGAATATTGTTAGAACAAGTAGACGTTCCTGGGCAGGAAAGACTCACGGCAGCATGATTCTGTTTTTTTATTTTGTTTTCAGACATCATATTCAGGGCAGTGAGATCTGACGTAATCCATGATGCATTATTTATAACATCAGAACGAGCAAAACAGCCTCCGACACGAGAAGCTGGACTTGGGGCATAAATTGGTAATGACTCCTCTTTCAGAACTTAATGGAGCTCTCACATCTGTAGTAGAAAGGCCCGGTCCATGTGTGTGTGTGTGGGGGGGGGGTCTGAGTTTTACCCAGGATGCTGCCTGAATCTCACATCTCTGAGGATCAAAGGCGGGCCTTTTTCTGCCTGCTGATGGGACATTTGCGAGGGTACCTGGTGTGATGTTTCTGTGAATGGCTGAGTGGGCATGTTGTGTTGTAATAATAAAAGCATCCAGACACATGACCCTGAGGAAGTGTTAGGCGTAGTAAACACGAGACTCAGAATGTCTGTCGAGTTCGAGTATAGTCTTTCTGGAACAAGAGCGCTCGCTTGCTTCGCTTTCAGTGGAGGGGGGCTTAAAGAAGGCTGGAGCAGAGGAAGAGGAGGAGGAGGAGGGATTCATGGGAGAGCTAGTGCTGTTGCCGTGTGAACGGAGCTCTATTGTCCCGGGAACCTTTCAGTGGCTTCCCTGAGGTCCCTCTTCATACCCATCCCCCCCCAACTCAGTCCAGTCTTTCTCCCTCACAATAACACACTAATATATACTTTGTTGTTTCTTTCCCACACATCCCTAAAACACTCTCTCTCACACACACACGCGGTCTCATTTACTGTATCTCATCTGTCACTTTCTTATCCCACTTGGTGTCTCATTTAGAGCACCCTCCTCTTTCCCCGTCTCAAAAGGCAACACAAGGCATCCCCTTCCCCTCCCCTCCTCTGGTTGCTCATTATTTCGCCTCATCAGTGTGATTGTCATGCAAGCCAGACAGTGTGAGCAAAAACATGCAATCTTCTAATTTGCATCACCTCATTTCCAACAGAAAGCGCAGCGTTTCCAAAGTGTTCATGCAGAAAGCTGAAAGCTGTGGTTCTGGGGACACTCTAGGCATCTTACTGGCTGTATTAGTCATTCTTTGTGACAGCACATTATGGGTGTAATTTTACACTTTGTTTTAGCTTGTTGGCATGATGCTGC